>CM071923.1:17540696-18157063 GCA_036785865.1 Coffea canephora
TGATCACTACCCTACATTGGAAAATTTTCAAATATCAAAGGAAATGGATTTTCAATGAGCAATTCGTTACTTTGGTTGTCATGAAGCATAAGAATGATGCTTTGGCCATCGTTTCTACAACCTAAACACTGTTTTACCCCTTGCATCCTCATTTGAGCTAAAATCGGTGGTTCTTTTCAAAGCACCTATGATTGCACCCCACATTGGGGAAGGAGATTGGAGAATTTTTTCAAAAGGGAGAAAAAGCAAAATGCTAAAATTAAAAGAAAGAGAGAACCCCGAATGGAAAAATTTATTCTACCTGGGATTCAATTTTGAAAAAAAGAGAGAAAAGAAAGAGAGAAAGAGAAAAGAAAGAAAAGTTATCCGGCGGATCCTCTATGTTTCACGGATATGGATGAACGGAAGTCATTGTCGCGCCCCATTTTTTGATAAATAAATAAAATGGTTTGAAAAAATGTATTTTTGTGATTGGAAAATGAATTGTGATTTAAAAGAAAAATGGGTCTAAATGGGGGTTTGAAAATGCGACGATTTGACCCAAAATTATAGTTTAAAAGGGGTTTTTGAAAAAATGGGAGTCGCCACTTGGTAATGAGTTAAGGTGTACCAAGTCACCTAAAAATGAATTTTTTAGGAAAAAGTTGTAAGAAACCCCTTTTAAAACGACTCCTAGTCCACGTAAACCAATGAAAAAGGTTCGGGAGTCACATTTGATGAAGGGGAAGGCAAGGATAAAAATCCAAGGCACCCCTTCGACCTAGCCAAAGGCTAGTTGCGTGATTTAACTAAAATTTTTCTTATTTTAACCAAAGAATTTATTACATTTGGATGCACTACATGAATGCAAAAAGAAGGAAAAAATGCAAACCTAAATTCTAAAATGTCTCTTGTAAGGTTTTTGGTCCCAACCACGTGAATTGTGGCGGCCAATAAAGGAAAACCTTATAGAGGTCGATTAATGCAAATGATGGCTAAAGTGCAAGTGTGCAAGTGTATAAAAGGGTGCACGTGAGAAATTGTATGAAAAATCCAAGTGTTTGTGTGCAAGTGTATGAAAAGGTGCATGTATGAAATTGTATGAAAAATCCAAGTGTTTGTGTGCAAGTGTATGAAATATAGTGATAAGTGTATATAGGTGTAATTAAGTGCAATTTTGTGAAGTAGAAATCAAAATGAACAATAAGGAAAGGAAAAGTGATGAGGAAATGTGAATTGAAAAAAAATGAGTAAGTGATAAATGAGAGTGAATGAACCTAAAGGAATGCATCAGGTCGGGTATGGGAATGACTCCTAACTTTTTCGACTTCGATTTTCCCTTTGATTAGAAAGCAAAACTAGCGTGCTAAGGCTATCGAGTAGCCACACTCGCTGGTTTCCCTTATCAGAAGGGGACTCTTCAGGCAAATGTACCCTAACTAGCATGAGATGCAAGACCTAAAGTGAGGGGAAAGGGGATTAGAGGGACATGCCAAATGATAGAAAAACTAAAAGAATGCATGACATGTAATGAACATGCAAACATGTACTAACGAGGGGAAATCCCTAAGGGTCTAGCGTTGGACTAGCCCATTCTATGAATTCCGACTAGCGTTGGACTAGTGGAAACGTACATTCATCCATCACATTCATTCATGGCCATGGAAAGCGAGTAGACATGCCAAACACTTATAAACACATAGCACATAACATTTAGCATGTTCGACTAGATGCAAGGCCCTAACAAAGCAAATAACACGTAACACATAGGCATGCAACCAAGCTAATGAATCTATTACATTCACTAACTAAAATAAAAGGGGAAGGAGAAAATGGACCAAATTGCTCGCCAAAGCCCTATCTATTACAAGCCAAGAGGTGTACACATACCCCATTAAAGAATAACTTAATGAAAATGAAAGTAAATGACATAAATGAAAGGAATTAAGGAAAGGCTAGGAAAGCAAAGTAGGCATGCAATTCTCACTTAGCACGTTGGATCACATAGGAGAGACACAAAAAGAGATAAAAGAAATTATACCACCCCCTTTGAACGATGTCCAAATGAAAGAAAAATGGCTTCAAAACAATAAAAATGTCACGGTACCTCAAATAGTAAGGTATAACAAAGTCACCAAATCTCTCCTAATTGCAATTTAAATGAAATCAAGCAATACATAGTTTCCAATAAAGGAATCCACCAAGGACCCAAATGCAAGCATTAATCAACCATTCAAAGCCAATTGAAACATTTTAGAAACTTTTGAAAGTCAAAGAGCAAGAAAAAGGCCAAAGCCCATTTATTTCAGAAAATTCAAGAAATTAGGCGAACACAAGCTCATTTGAACACAAAGTTCTTAAACTCTTGCATTAAGTACCACCTAAACAAATGAAAGCAAACAAACAATCGAGTGGAAAAAATGAAGTCGCCAAGGACCAAATTGCGAACATTAACCAAGCATTCAAGCCTAATTAAACATTTTTAGGAACTTCAAGGGTCTAAGAGCAAAGAAAAAGGCAAGTAATGGTTCAAATGCAAATACTTTAGGACTCAATTGCAAGAGATTGGAATGTAATTGGTTCTTTGTGACATTGCTGCAAAATCATAGGGACCAAATTGATTAATTTTCTCAATTTTCTGGGTCATAGTGGCATAAGGGGAGACTAGAGGGGTCAAAGTGCTACATTCAGAATTTTCCCATGCATGCATACGTTAGAAAAAACTGAAACTTTCTTTACTTCTGCAAAATCCTGCTGCAATCCATTGCAGCTTCAAACATGCGTATTTCATTCCAGAAAAAAGCACAAAGTTCATTTGTTTGCCAACCCAACTCATAGGAATCCCAAATCATCAACTTAGGCCATAATCATCTATCATTAGTGATCCCAACAGAGTATCCAAGCAAGAGAACAAAGAAAGAAACAACAGAGGCTCTCAATCTTCGCTCAACACAATCAAACCCAAAATGTTCAGCAAAACATATTAAAAAATCGGACCACAAAGCAACCAAAACATTTGACATCTATACAAGAAAACTCAAGGCAACATCATACAACCCATGAAGATGCTTGCTGCAACTTAAACCATTTAGCAGCCCACACAGCTCAAGAACAAACGAAACAGAGCCGTGACATGCCAACAAAGAGAGGAAAGAAAAACTATGAAAAGCTAGCAAGTTGGAACTTATTCATGAGCTCATTTCTGCAATGTCTCAGCTTCCATATACGCAGGAAGATAACCATGAGCCAAAAGAAAAAGAAAAAAGAAGAAACTGACCAAGGGAACATAAACCGAATTAAAACCATTTCTGCTTGTTCCAGCTTAGCTACATTCATGCATTTCAACTCAAACAAGTTCCAATTTCCAATTCTTATCAAACTCGTCATGCATGCCATGGTTTTAAAAATTTAACCGAAACACATGCAAAGCTGGAATATTTTCATGCAAATTTCATATAACAAAAGAAAGCAAAAAGCTTCTGCAACAAAACAAACCAAACTGCTGCATTTTTTGGTTTCCAATCTTGCGGCAATTTTCCAGCCGCAACTCTACTCATTCTATCATGCAAAAAGGTTCGTCATATAGCAGGTTTCTACCTCTTCATCATCGACTAAACATACAACTTCATTGAAGGGTGGAAACAAAGAATTGGGGCTGACCATTAAGGATAAAGTAAACAGCAAAACAGTAATGGAAGGAAAGAGAAGAAATGCCGCAAGTTTTCTGCAATTTTTTGAAGTATTTTGCATGCAAGCTACGAAAAAAGGCTTTCTTTTCATTCATCTCAAACAAACAACATTTTAATGTCACAAGCAACTGATATACCCTGACCACCGAGCATTCATCTCACTTCTCACCATGAAATCCTTGTGTTTAAAATACCAGAAATTCATACCAAAGATCATGTAACATTAACTAACAAAGCTGTACAATTTTCAAACTATGATTAGCTACGCTTGAAGTGTCCATCAGGTGTAGTTTTCTCATTCAAACACAGCCAACTTCTCAACCAAACCTCAAAACTATGATCTCAAACCAAACCACAACCAAAGTTGGAAACTTTCTGCAATTTCCTCTTAGCCCAGACACAAACATGCCGAATACCAACTCATTACCTAAATTCCAGACTTATCGGTATTTAAACAAGAACCATCCTTCATATTGAAGTAAAAACAGAACCGATACACAGCAAAGAAATACAAGCAAACAACTAAAGAAGAGATCTTTCAACTTTAAAAGAAGGATACGATACCTTAATCAAAGAATGGAGAAAGGGCTCGAATGATTCGGCCAACCTTTCCAAGAAGCGTCAATGAAAGAGCGATGTTGATAAACGCGATTACCTCCTTCTGACCACGAATCTCTCTTCGTGCCCACGGCTGAAATCCTTCCGGCTTATCTTTCTTTCAGCCGTAAACAACCTTCCAGCAACCTCCCTTTCTTCTTCTCTTTCAAACTCCCGGCTTTTCCTAGTTTTTCCCTTCCTTACACGTAGATTTCTGACTTCCTTATCCCTGGTTTTCCCGTTTCTATTCCTTCCTAGCCGACCTACCCTCAGTTGCTTATCTCCCTTTCTTCCCTTTTTTTTAGTTTTCCTCTGCCTGCCCAAAACCTCTAGAGCTCTCTGCTTTCTCCTTCTCAGTTTTCCTTAGCCGTTAACTCTCTGTTTTTCTCTCCTAGACGTTCCATATTTTCTCTCCTCTTGCGGCTGCTGCTTCTTGTTCCTTTTATATGAACTCACTAATCCATAAACCCTCTCCCGAATGGTGAGGATGAAGGGCTTCCCCTTGCCTTCAAATCCAGCCTTCCAAAGGGCATCCGTGGCTGTCCTTTGCACGCTGTAAAAAATTGCAGCGTGCATGCCGCGACATATTTTCTTTTATTTTTTTTAAATAACTAATTAATATAGATAACTAATTACCTAATAATAAATAATAAAAAATAAAAAATAAATGCAGAAATGCTAACAAAATGCTAATTTTCTTTCTTTTTTTCCTTCTTTTCCATTTTTCCTTTTTGAAGTAATTTAACAAAATGGTAATAAAATTAAATGAAAAACCAACAATTTAATTAACATCGGATAAAAATGAATAAACTAGAAATAATAAACAGCAAAATTGCAATATTCCATTTTTCATTTTCCATTTTCATCGTTTTTCTCGTTTTTCCTTTTTTTCTTCTTTCTCTTTTTTTTCTCGAGAAAACATTATATTAAAACGATTAAAGCATATTTTTGAATGATTTTTACTTCTTTTTCCTTCTTTTTTTTTCCGAGAAATTTTATGCAAGAAAATTTAAAATAAAAATAAAAATAAAAATTAAAAATTAAAACTAAAAAGTGAATAAAACTTAACACGACAAATAAAAACTAAGAATTAAATAGTAAATGAAATTATGCTAAAAATTTGGTGTCTACAGTTTGCCCCTCTTTGTCTGAGTTTTGAAAAAATTTGAGACAAAGAAGTAGACACCAAATACCTACCTGTGCCATTCGGCTGTCACTTATTCGAACGACTGCTATTTTTGAAATGAGGACTGATCTCTTTTGACAAAAAATTTTGAAATGGGACTGACCCAAACATGAATTTAAAACGGGACTGACCCAAACAGAAATTTAAACGGGACTGGCCCGAACAAGAATTTAAACGGGACTGACCCGAACAGAAATTTAAACGGGACTGACCCGAACAGAATTTAAACGAGACTGACCCGAACAGGAATTTAAACGGGACTGACCCGAACAGGAATTTAAACGGGACTCACCCGAACAGAATTTAAACGGGACTGACTCGAACAGGAATTTAAACGGGACTGACCCGAACAAGAATTTAAACGGGACTGACCCAAACAGAAATTTAAACGGGACTTTACTGGGGAAGTTTAAACAATGAATTGAGTCTTTACTTGAAAATGATTCAAACTTTTGTACCAAGAGAGAGATTTGGATCTCTGTGGTCGAAACGATGGCTGATGTTGTTTCTTATGATCGAGCTTTGCACATAACATCGATCCTTGCTTACTGGAAAACTCTGTCTGTCATTGATTTAGGTGCCAAAAGGAGAGTGGCCGCTTTTGTTTGTAAATGCAACGTTCCTGCAAGAAAAGAAGAAATAATGGACTTGCCACCATCATTTGATCCGGTTTGCCTTGAGAATCGTGTAAACATGAGTCTTGTGATGCTTTTGCCTCTTTTCTGATGCGTCTGCCTTAATCGAACTCGTAATTTGGAACCCTTTTCAATTTCTGAAGCTGTATTTACCACGTCACCGAATCTATGTAGCAGTTCTGTTGCTCTTCACCCACTTTAATAGATGATGGAATCCCCTATCCTTGCGCAAACCTTAGGGTTTATCATCCATTCGAATCCAATAGTGAAAGAATGATGCATGAAAAATTTGTAAAAATCAATGATATATGCAAGATGATTTCCTATGTCAGGCAAAGATGAACATGCAAAAGAATGCAGACAACCACAAGCATTGAATGCAAATAATTGAAAGAAAGATACAAATGTTGGCCAACGAATATCATATTCAAGACTTTGGATATTTTGCTTTAGAATTCGATACTGGCAGAAGTATCACAAACATGAGAAAAATCCTAAATGAACCAGGTCACAGCTGTTCCTTCTCGAGCTCGTCTTGTTAAGAAAACCTGCCTTGGCGCCCTTTCGGGTTTTCACCAAGGTTGCCCCCACCCTTTTTGTTTTTGTTTTTTCTTTTTTTTTTATTTTTTCCTTCCTTTTCTTTTCATTTTTTCATTTTTTCATCTCTTTTTTTCTTTTTTTTTTCTTTTGTTTTTTTTTTCGAGGTGCCCTTTCGGGTTTTCACCTATAGAATAGCAGAACTACCTCATTCCCGATCAACTGAGAAATGTGGTTAAAAGATTGTTGGCATCAGTAAAATGCACTTCCCTTATGAATTTTAGGTGAAGGCATTATGGACATCACTTGCCAATTAATTAGCAAACTTTCAAGTAAAAATGCAGCAAGTGACGAAAGCCAGGACTTTGGGCTTTTGTAATGAGGTCCGGTGAGGTATTTTTCAAGAAAAGTTGAAGCTTGAAAGCAGATTTGATACGAGGGGTGAAATAACTTGAGATTGCACTATTTGAAAACAACTCCAAAACTGAGGAAAATTTGCCCCAGTTTGATCAGCTTTTCTCTCTTTGCATTTTTCATTGCATTTTCCTCACTTTTGTATTTTTCTTTGAAAACTAAATTTGCCCCAGTGTAAGGGTTCTCTCTTCTTCTCTTTTTTTTTTTCGAAATAAATTTGCCCCAGTGTGGGGTTTGCAATTCTCAAGGGTTATCAAACGAAATTTGTCAATTCTGATGGCTCAAAGGGGACAAGTAGAGATAAAATGTTTTTTAGTGTAAAAGAAGATGGCCTGACTTGCATTTCGCCATTTGCATGAATTTCTTAAAGAAAATTTGCATGATCAAATGAAAAACTTTTTGCACATATTTGAGTTGATGGGTTGAGGAAAAGTTCGTCCATCCATTTCCGCCAAGATAAGAGCTCCGCCAGGTAATACCTTTTGGACAATGAAAGGCCCTTGCCAATTTGGAGCAAATTTGCCTTTAGCTTCATCTTGCATTGACAAAATCCGCTTTAGTACCTTATCACCTTCTTCAAATGCCTGCTGATGGACCTTTTTGTTGTAAGCCCGGGCCACACGCTTCTGATAGCACTGACCATGACAGATAGCATTGAATCGCTTTTCATCTATCAAAGTCAATTGCTCATGGCACTGCTTGATCCAATCGGCCTCCTCCAATTTAGCTTCCATAAGGATTCGTAGCGACGGAATTTCAACCTCAGCTGGTAATACAGCTTCCATCCCATACATAAGTGAATATGGCGTTGCCCCAGTCGATGTCCGAATAGAAGTCCGGTACGCCATCAATGCATAAGGCAACTTTTCATGCCAATCGCGATGCTTTTCTGTCATTTTGCAGATAATTTTCTTCAGATTCTTATTTGCGGCTTCTACAGCTCCATTCATCTGAGGCCTATAAATGGCAGAGTTGCAGTGTTTGATTTTGAACTGCTCACATAGTCCATCTACCATGTCATTGTTCAAATTCTTGGCATTGTCCGTGATAAGCGTTTCGGGTACTCCAAAGCGACAGATGATGTGATCTCTCAAGAAATTGGCAACTACCTTCTTCGTGACATGTTTGAATGACTCCGCTTCAACCCATTTGGTAAAGTACTCGATCTCCACCAATATAAATCGATGTCCATTTGAAGCAGGAGGATCGATTGTACCAATCACGTCCATACCCCACATTGAACAGGGCCATGGGGCGGTCATGCTATGCAACTCAGTGGGTGGAGCGCGTATAATGTCACCGTGCATTTGGCATTTTATACATCTCCGGACAAAGTTTATACAATCATGCTCCATAGTAAGCCAGAAGTATCCGGTTCTCATGATTTTCTTTGCTAGCAAATGGCCATTCATGTGAGGTCCACAAACGCCACTATGCACTTCTTTCATCATGTATTGAGCTTCATCTTCATCAATGCATCTTAAAAGGTTCAAATCCGAGGTTCTTTTGTACAACACCTCTCCATTCAAGAAAAATTTTGAAGCCATTCTACGCAGAAAACTCTTGTCCTTTGTACTAGCATGCAGAGGATAGGACCCGGTTTTTAGAAACTCCTTAAGATCGGTATACCACGGAACATTATCGGTGTCGCGCCCCATTTTTTGATAAATAAATAAATGGTTTAAAAAATGTGTTTTTGATTGGAAAATGAATCGTGATTTAAAAGAAAAATGGGTCTAAATGGGGGTTTGAAAATGCGACGATTTGACCCAAGAAAAATAGTTCAAAAAGGGTTTTTTATATGAAAAATGGAGTCGCCACTTGGTATAGAGTTAGGGTGTACCAAGTCACCCAAAAAGTGAATTTTTAAGGAAAAAAAGTAAGAAAACCCTTTTGAACGACTCCTAGTCCACGCAAACAAAGAAAAAGGTTCGGGAGTCACATTTGACGAAGGGGAAGGCAAGGATAAAATCCAAGGCATCCCTTCGACCTAGCCAAGGCTAGTTGCGTTGATTTAATCAAAGATTTTCTTGTTTTAACCAAAGAATTTATTACATTTGGATGCACTACATGAATGCAAACCCTAGACCTAGGGGTATTGGGGGAAATTTCCCTTCAAAGGTTGAATGGTGCCAATCACATTAATTGTGAAGCCCAATAACGATCCTTTGAAGAAGTCACGAATAATGCGAGTGGGATGCAAATGAATGGGATGCATGTATGCAATGTGAGGACATGAGTTTGAAAAAGTAATAAAAGATAAGAATGTGTAAATGGAAATGTGCACGTGAGTGGGCAAGGTGCGGTGTGTGAAATGATAATATGAAGTACATGTGTGCAGGTGATGATAAAAGTGTTCGTGTGCAAGTGAAGGGATAAAAAGGTGTACGTGTGCAAATGAGAGGAGAAGTGAAAGTGTGTGAGGCCCCAGTTCATTCTACGTTGATATATTCCTTAGTTGGGCGGTAACGTTTGGTTTTGGGAGTATTTCGGAAACCCTAGTTCTGTATTACTTCCAAGTTCGAGTGGTGATTAAAGTTAGTTAGGTTAATGTGTGTCTTAGTGTGGGTAAGTATAGGATTTAATCCATTTTGTGTAGGTTACTTAAGTTTAAGAAGGTTAGAAATCCTAAGTGAGCAAAAACCCTAATTTCCGGTTAAGATTTAAAACCCGCCTTGTCTACATTTTCTTTATTAGAAAAATTCCCCAGATAAGTTTTATGAGTAAATATAGTTTTTAGATGATTTTTCTAGTATTAGTTAGTTTTTGAGAAATTAAGAATATATATCGGACGTGGGACCCACTAGTGCGAAAAGTTCGGAAAAATTCGGCCAACTAGGTTAAGTTCTGAATACTGGATTTAATTTACCGGGTGTTATGAGATAATTGAAGGTTGAGATGTGGATGAGAGTGGAGAGAGACAAAGTGATAAAGATGCATTAAATAGGGTGACATGTGTCACCATTTGATTAAACCTTGTTTTGACTTTTATTCAACCTTTTTCCAAATTCTAAATAAAACCAAAAAAATTGACTAAAAATCTTCCATTTCTCTCATAGCTTGGCCGACTTTCTCTCTCTCAAAACAAGGAAGAAACTCTTCAAGTTTTGCTTCCATTTTGCTCCAAATCATCAAAACCAACCATTGAAACTTGTTTCTACTCCATAAAACCTCTTTATTAGGTGTTAGTAAGTGGTTTGGTGAAGTGTTTTGGCAAGCTAAGAGGACAAGCAGCTCTCTCTCTCTTGTTTTACTAGGTGAGTAGTGATTGAACTTTCTCCTTCACCAAATAATGTTTAATTCATGCTTGGTGATGATATGAGACGCAAATTTATGGATTATATTTTGATTTTTGGATGAATTGGTGAAGTTTTTATTTTTTTGATGAATTTTCTGATTTAATGTGATCATGATGTTGTGATTGTTTATGAGGGTTGGAAATGAGGGGTAATGGCTCTAGGAGGTGGAAAAAGTGAGTAATTGCAATCAATTTATGTTTTGGGAGAAATTGGAAAAACTTAGGGTTCTTATGACTACATTCTGTCCGAATTTTTAGCACCATGTTAGAGGCCGAATTGGCCTTTGCTTAAAACATGAAAGTTGTAGGTATTGATGTGTTTGAGGTGCCTGTAAAATTTTAGATCATTTAGATTAGTGTAGAGTGAGATATGTCGATTTTACTGTTGCTGTTCTGGGTTGATCAGAATGCGAAAACTGCCCTTGTAATTGGCCTTTTGACTGGAATTGCTTTGGATTTAGATGTTGGTGCCTTCTTATAAAATGTAGCTGGATGTCTTAGCTACCATATGCCTTTGGAATCAATGCATTTGGACCTGTATAGACTGAGTTAGACTAATTACAACATAGTGTGATTTGTACACCTGCGATTACGGTTCTGGTTTGGTATTCGGCATTTTTGACCTAGTTGTACTAGAATTTTGACTGAGTGGCCTTCTTCAACATTGTAGCCTCTTAGGTCCTGAATCTACCTGTAAAATTGCAGGTCAAACGGATTAATGTATTCCGAGTTATAGACAAAACCCTCAGACCTGTTTTAGACGTCCGTTTGTGTACGTTTTGCATTTCAGTTTCTGCCGTGCATTTTTCCGTTCTGATTCCATACGATCTGGGTGTCGACTCCTTCATAAGAAATTTAGACCTTGGTCTCAGCTTCGAAACGGTATAAAGTACGTCGAAAACCGAGTTCCGTAGCTCCTGTTATGATCAAAACAATAACGCTCGTCAGCACTGCCTTGTATTTGGACAGTTCTGACGGGTACGTTGACACTCGATTTTCGTTCTGTTCTGAGTGGATTCAGGTCTTGGACAAAACATCCAAGTTTTAGCCTTATGTCTCAGCTTTCTAACGCCTTTGGAATTTCTTGATTTCGATTTCTGAGCCGTGAGTTACGGCCTTGCAAACAGGGCATGTTTGGTAACTTGCCATGAAACAGCTGGCACTATTTCGTGCCTTTTTGACCTATACCTATTGAGATCTGGGTTGAGATGTCTTCATGAGAATTGTAGCCCTTCCTCTTAGCTTCGAAACGGTATCTCGCTCACCTTGATCCGACACTCCTAGCCTAACTTTCGACCAAAACAGTTTAAGATGGCCGATTTGGCCGTCCCGTTTGCCGTTCCGCGCGCGCGCGTGTGCCCCTTTTTGCCGTTTTCGCACTTGCGCGTGCCAATTTTGCCGTTTTGCTTGTTTTACGTGTGTGAGTAGCTGTTTGTGATATATTGTGACACAATCTTCGATTTCAGACGGTGGTGAACTAGGCGGAGCCGGTGGGGCCCACTACTAGCCAACCAACGAAGTGATTTCCGCTTTTGTACTACTTTTGTATTTGGAGTAAGTATTCAGGCCGCTTTTGTATGTTAGTTGTTTATGTGTTTCGATATGTATGAAGAGGGTACTTAGACGAGGGTGTACTTTATCGCACTCGCTCTAAACCCTAATTTGCACACATATTTGTACATGGCTTATGTATATGAGCAATTTTGGAACTAAAACCCTTGAGCTGGTGACTCAGGGTGACTTTTGAATAATTTTGTGAATTTTGTGAGTTTGAGGTTGAACTCAATACCTAGATGGACTATTCGAGCCGGTTAGGGCTTGGTCGAAGTCAGTCCAACTTGGTTTGAGGTCACCAAGTTTGTGAACCCGGTTCGCTGAGTATGTGAACCAATTTTGTGACCCGAGCTTGTGACTCAAGCTCAAGTTTGTGATTTCGTTCGCCTGGGCAAGTTTGTGAGGTGACTGGCCAGTGAGGGTGATAAGGTGTTCGGTGGGTGTACAAGTGGAGTTCTACGGACCTTATGTATGGTCGACGAAGTGTCGACAGGAGGTCACGCATGGCAACGACTTGGCTTTGGAGCCACCTGTATCCTTATTATGTGATGTTACTTTTCTGCTTTTGCTTTACTCTTATTGAGTAAATGTGGTTACGTGACATTTACGCTTTTGCCCCTGTTTACTTACTAAGCATATAGCTTACCCCGTTCCTTTTGTTTTCCTTAGCAGAGGCCGACGCGGGGACTTATGGGCACTTACACTAGTATTGGTTTGTCATAGTTGGACAATTAGGATGTTTGTTTTTATTGTGGTGGTTTGTATAAGGACCCTCCTTAGGGTCTACCTTTTAGTTTTGGTTGTAATTATAAGGGTGTAATAGTTTGAGCAGGTACTTTTGGAGAATGTAATTATAACCTTTTTGGGATTTGTATATAGTATGTAAGGTACTCTTTTGGATTTTCTGGTTTTTATCGCTTTAAGGTTTGAGTCCTGGCGCGAGCTAGGCAGGCGGCCCGCCGATACCCTTGGGTTCGCCCTTGGGAGAAGTGGGGTCGTCACAGTTGGTATCAGAGCTTAGGCTTCAGATCTCTGTAGTGTATCCTAGGCTTGAAGTTTAGGATGCCGGACTGTGGGATTGGATTTGATCTGAAAGTTAAGCAATTGAGGGATAAAATATATAGCTACTTCGCGTGGTCTCTGCGCGGAGTGAGCCTGGACTAAGTGGTGAATAAATATGAAGGACTAAGTGCTCGTTCGAGCATAAACTGTGAATTGCAAATGTTATGGGCCTTTAATCTTTTCCGTGGTATTTGAGGATCATAAATAGGTACGTCGGGTAGGAATTTCGATTGTAGATAGTTTACTCTTGGGACTGGCCAGCTCGAGATGTGAATTATCTTATTTCGGATTCTTGTGCCCGAGTACTCTAAAGTTGAGGCAGTGTTAAGTACTTGAAATTTCATTTTGGAAACATGAACAGGCTTTGTCTGACTAGAATGAGCACAAGAGGTCAATGGACGTCTAGTTTGGATAGAAAGTAACGTGATAGATCGGACGGGGTTATTTATTTGAGACTGGGACGATTTCACCTTTTCTTTTGACTCGCCCGTATATAGTTACTACATGATGTTAGTATGTGTGTGTGTACATGGTTATCTGTCCAATTTGATATGTATTTGTGTAATTGATTATCTGTCTCCTTAATATGGCGTGTTATGTGCGTATAAGTTTATTTGCGTATTTCATTTATTAAAGTACCCTTTGGAAGAAAAAAAACATAGAGGGAAGACGTAGTCGCGGACATGGTCGTGGCCGTGGAGCCAAGCGGGGCCAAGAGTCAAGAAAAAGGGGAAACAACCACTGAACAAAACCAGGGACCGAGAGTGTCATTGGTATTTAGGAATTTATTATGACCCATTGTTTTGGCCAGCAGGCTACTATCGAAGGTCCAGCAACTCCGTGAGATGGCACATTGGGTCGAGATGTATAAGGAAATCGCAGTTCTTCGAGACGAAATAGAGGTCCAAAGGAGACTAGCCGCATACTGGGAAGGGCGATGGAAGCACGAGTATTCAGAAAAGATTGAGCTCTTGCACCAGAACTTGGAGCTAAAAAGGAAATACGAAGGGATTTCTGAGGAGGCCTTAACAATGGCACAAAACACTACTGCTATGGGGTTTCCAGAGGAAGCTCAAAGGACAGGAATTGCAAGGCCACAAGTAAATATCTTCCATGCAAAGAAAAGAGGTAAAAGGCCAGAACAGTGTAAGCGAGGTAGGCCAGTTGCTAAGAAGGGTCGTGGAGTAAGGGGTGTGAAAATTTTGGAGACACTTAAGGAGGATACTCCGGGAGGAAACCCAAGTGGAGAAGGACCACTGCATGATGTCTCACAAGAGGATCAGACCCCAATCGCTCTCTCATTTTGTGGCTACTGTAGAAAATCCAACCATATGGAGGTGGATTGCTGGAAAAAGGATGGAAGGTGTCTGCGTTGCGGGAGCACCGAGCATCGGATTGCTAATTGCCCTAGTTTATTGCGTGAAAAGAAAGGAACTCAGCCGCTAACCCAGACCGACCCTGGACCGTCAAATAGAGGAAGGACTGGAATGAAGAACCTCGTTTCTTCTGACTCTGAAGACGAAGAAGGTACAGGCCGTTGGTTACTTTAGATTTTGAAGGAAAAATTTCGAGGACGAAATTGTCCTAAGTGGGGGAGATTGTGAGGCCCCAGTTCATTCTACGTTGATATATTCCTTAGTTGGGCGGTAACGTTTGGTTTTGGGAGTATTTCGGAAACCCTAGTTCTGTATTACTTCCAAGTTCGAGTGGTGATTAAAGTTAGTTAGGTTAATGTGTGTCTTAGTGTGGGTAAGTATAGGATTTAATCCATTTTGTGTAGGTTACTTAAGTTTAAGAAGGTTAGAAATCCTAAGTGAGCAAAAACCCTAATTTCCGGTTAAGATTTAAAACCCGCCTTGTCTACATTTTCTTTATTAGAAAAATTCCCCAGATAAGTTTTATGAGTAAATATAGTTTTTAGATGATTTTTCTAGTATTAGTTAGTTTTTGAGAAATTAAGAATATATATCGGACGTGGGACCCACTAGTGCGAAAAGTTCGGAAAAATTCGGCCAACTAGGTTAAGTTCTGAATACTGGATTTAATTTACCGGGTGTTATGAGATAATTGAAGGTTGAGATGTGGATGAGAGTGGAGAGAGACAAAGTGATAAAGATGCATTAAATAGGGTGACATGTGTCACCATTTGATTAAACCTTGTTTTGACTTTTATTCAACCTTTTTCCAAATTCTAAATAAAACCAAAAAAATTGACTAAAAATCTTCCATTTCTCTCATAGCTTGGCCGACTTTCTCTCTCTCAAAACAAGGAAGAAACTCTTCAAGTTTTGCTTCCATTTTGCTCCAAATCATCAAAACCAACCATTGAAACTTGTTTCTACTCCATAAAACCTCTTTATTAGGTGTTAGTAAGTGGTTTGGTGAAGTGTTTTGGCAAGCTAAGAGGACAAGCAGCTCTCTCTCTCTTGTTTTACTAGGTGAGTAGTGATTGAACTTTCTCCTTCACCAAATAATGTTTAATTCATGCTTGGTGATGATATGAGACGCAAATTTATGGATTATATTTTGATTTTTGGATGAATTGGTGAAGTTTTTATTTTTTTGATGAATTTTCTGATTTAATGTGATCATGATGTTGTGATTGTTTATGAGGGTTGGAAATGAGGGGTAATGGCTCTAGGAGGTGGAAAAAGTGAGTAATTGCAATCAATTTATGTTTTGGGAGAAATTGGAAAAACTTAGGGTTCTTATGACTACATTCTGTCCGAATTTTTAGCACCATGTTAGAGGCCGAATTGGCCTTTGCTTAAAACATGAAAGTTGTAGGTATTGATGTGTTTGAGGTGCCTGTAAAATTTTAGATCATTTAGATTAGTGTAGAGTGAGATATGTCGATTTTACTGTTGCTGTTCTGGGTTGATCAGAATGCGAAAACTGCCCTTGTAATTGGCCTTTTGACTGGAATTGCTTTGGATTTAGATGTTGGTGCCTTCTTATAAAATGTAGCTGGATGTCTTAGCTACCATATGCCTTTGGAATCAATGCATTTGGACCTGTATAGACTGAGTTAGACTAATTACAACATAGTGTGATTTGTACACCTGCGATTACGGTTCTGGTTTGGTATTCGGCATTTTGACCTAGTTGTACTAGAATTTTGACTGAGTGGCCTTCTTCAACATTGTAGCCTCTTAGGTCCTGAATCTACCTGTAAAATTGCAGGTCAAACGGATTAATGTATTCCGAGTTATAGACAAAACCCTCAGACCTGTTTTAGACGTCCGTTTGTGTACGTTTTGCATTTCAGTTTCTGCCGTGCATTTTTCCGTTCTGATTCCATACGATCTGGGTGTCGACTCCTTCATAAGAAATTTAGACCTTGGTCTCAGCTTCGAAACGGTATAAAGTACGTCGAAAACCGAGTTCCGTAGCTCCTGTTATGATCAAAACAATAACGCTCGTCAGCACTGCCTTGTATTTGGACAGTTCTGACGGGTACGTTGACACTCGATTTTCGTTCTGTTCTGAGTGGATTCAGGTCTTGGCCAAAACATCCAAGTTTTAGCCTTATGTCTCAGCTTTCTAACGCCTTTGGAATTTCTTGATTTCGATTTCTGAGCCGTGAGTTACGGCCTTGCAAACAGGGCATGTTTGGTAACTTGCCATGAAACAGCTGGCACTATTTCGTGCCTTTTTGACCTATACCTATTGAGATCTGGGTTGAGATGTCTTCATGAGAATTGTAGCCCTTCCTCTTAGCTTCGAAACGGTATCTCGTTCACCTTGATCCGACACTCCTAGCCTAACTTTCGACCAAAACAGTTTAAGATGGCCGATTTGGCCGTCCCGTTTGCCGTTCCGCGCGCGCGCGTGTGCCCCTTTTTGCCGTTTTCGCACTTGCGCGTGCCAATTTTGCCGTTTTGCTTGTTTTACGTGTGTGAGTAGCTGTTTGTGATATATTGTGACACAATCTTCGATTTCAGACGGTGGTGAACTAGGCGGAGCCGGTGGGGCCCACTACTAGCCAACCAACGAAGTGATTTCCGCTTTTGTACTACTTTTGTATTTGGAGTAAGTATTCAGGCCGCTTTTGTATGTTAGTTGTTTATGTGTTTCGATATGTATGAAGAGGGTACTTAGACGAGGGTGTACTTTATCGCACTCGCTCTAAACCCTAATTTGCACACATATTTGTACATGGCTTATGTATATGAGCAATTTTGGAACTAAAACCCTTGAGCTGGTGGCTCAGGGTGACTTTTGAATAATTTTGTGAATTTTGTGAGTTTGAGGTTGAACTCAATACCTAGATGGACTATTCGAGCCGGTTAGGGCTTGGTCGAAGTCAGTCCAACTTGGTTTGAGGTCACCAAGTTTGTGAACCCGGTTCGCTGAGTATGTGAACCAATTTTGTGACCCGAGCTTGTGACTCAAGCTCAAGTTTGTGATTTCGTTCGCCTGGGCAAGTTTGTGAGGTGGCTGGCCAGTGAGGGTGATAAGGTGTTCGGTGGGTGTACAAGTGGAGTTCTACGGACCTTATGTATGGTCGACGAAGTGTCGACAGGAGGTCACGCATGGCAACGACTTGGCTTTGGAGCCACCTGTATCCTTATTATGTGATGTTACTTTTCTGCTTTTGCTTTACTCTTATTGAGTAAATGTGGTTACGTGACATTTACGCTTTTGCCCCTGTTTACTTACTAAGCATATAGCTTACCCCGTTCCTTTTGTTTTCCTTAGCAGAGGCCGACGCGGGGACTTATGGGCACTTACACTAGTATTGGTTTGTCATAGTTGGACAATTAGGATGTTTGTTTTTATTGTGGTGGTTTGTATAAGGACCCTCCTTAGGGTCTACCTTTTAGTTTTGGTTGTAATTATAAGGGTGTAATAGTTTGAGCAGGTACTTTTGGAGAATGTAATTATAACCTTTTTGGGATTTGTATATAGTATGTAAGGTACTCTTTTGGATTTTCTGGTTTTTATCGCTTTAAGGTTTGAGTCCTGGCGCGAGCTAGGCAGGCGGCCCGCCGATACCCTTGGGTTCGCCCTTGGGAGAAGTGGGGTCGTCACAAAGTGTAATGATGGAGTGGATTTAGAATGCATGAGCCTAGGGAATGCATGCATATTGGGTACGGGGAGACCTAAATCGTGACTCAATTTACCCTTTTGTAGAGGGAATACAAGCGTGCTAAGGCTTAGAAAAAGCCACACTCGTCTATATTCCATATTTAAGGGGACTCTCAATCAAATGAACCCTATAGCTAGCATGAAATGCAAAAATCCTAAAATGGAGGGAAATGGGGGTTCGATGGGCATGCAAAATGATAAAACTAAAAAGAATGCATGACATGTAATGAACACGCAAATATGTACTAACGAGGGGAAATCCCTAAGGGTCTAGCGTTGGACTAGCCCATTCTATGAATTCCGACTAGCGTTGGACTAGTGGAAACGATAAAAGAAGCCACAACTAGCGTTGGACTAGTGTGGTGACGTACATTCATCCATTCCATTCATCCACACTATGGAAAGCAAGTAGATATACCAAATACTCATAAACATGTAGCACGTAACATTTAGCAGGCTCGACTAGATGCAAGGCCCTAATAAAGCAAGTAACAAGTAACACATAGGCATGCAACCAAGCTAATGAACTTACTACATTCACTAACTAAAACAAAAGGGGAAAGGGAAAATGGATCAAATTGCTCGCCACAGCCCTATCTATTACAAGCCAAGAGGTGTACACATACCCCATTTAAAGAATAACTTAATAAATAAAAAAAAAACGAAAGTAAATGACATGGGTAAAAGGAATTAAAGAAAAACTAGGAAAGCAAGTAGACATGCATATTCACATAACACGTAGGAACACGTAGGGTCAAATAAAGTGCAAATGAGGGATAGAGTGTACCTCCCTTGCAATGCTAAGCAAATGAAGGAAAAATGGCTTATTTATCCTCCAAAATAAAAGAAATGGTCAGGGTACCAATTTATTTGGAAAATTAAAGAAAATGTGCAACACAAAGCTCACTTGATCATAAAGTCCCTAAAGTCATGACTTAAACGCAATTGAAACAAAGCATGGTAGTTAATTGAAGCAAATTTGCAATGAAGTTGCACAAATTAAAGCTGCCAAGGACCAAATTGAAAACAATATGCAATTGGTTGGGTCATAGTAGAATAAAGGGAGACTTGGGGGGATTAAGAGGCAATTTCTGAAAGATTGTTTCATGCAATCTTCATGCAAATGACGTGAAAAAACAACATGAGAAACAACATTCTGCAGCAGTAATTTCGGCTGAAAGCTTTCGCAGCAAATGCAAACTTCCCTCAACAATTTCAACCGAACCAAAAACTGGAATCAAAGCAACAAGATAACAAAGCTTTCTTCTCACTTTTTATCCTAGAATCTTGATGTTTATACTCCAGAAAATTCAACCGAAGGTAAAGGACAAAGTTCTGCAATTTCTTTCGGCAAGCTCTGCTGCATTTTCGTTTGTTCATGACCAGATTTTGAGCACAACTTTGATTTGATAGTTTTCAAACCAACATCACAACCTTAAGCTAAACAACAGACTACATAACTTCAAACTCTAAACAAACAAGAAACAGTAAAGGAACTGATGCAAGGAAAATCTGGACAAAACATTCATGCAAAAATGGTTAGGTAACCTGACTGTCTATGTTTCCAGCAAGCATTCAAACATGATTTAAGCATTTCAGCCCCCAAACATGCAACTGAACTCTACTTCAAAACATGACTCTACCTCATGGCATGCATGCACGCGGTATTCTAATCACATGGCAAATAAATCACACACTTCAACAATGCAAAACTTCAGCCAACCGAAAGTGCAAGCCTATGAACACTTAGATACCCCAATGAAACCTGTAGATGCATCAATTAATCTACACACAAACAGCCCCAACGACTTGGACAACAAAATATAGCCCTAATGACTTGAATTGTGGGATCCAGAAACAAAAACAAGCAAGATATCAAGACTCTTAGACTCCTTCAAATTTCTGGTTTCTTTCTGCAATTTTTCTGCTGCAACCTTGCGGCTTATCTTTACACAAACAATATTATGCAAAATAATGAAGTAAACCCAGCAACTAAACCAAAACTACACTTTTTGTTTGCAAGATTAAGTCAGAAAAATCTGGGTTGATGACTATCCGAGATTAAAGAAATATCAGCCAAAGAAAGTAATAAAGCGCTGCAATTTTTCTGGGTTCTTTACCAAACAAACAAATCATGCAAAATCAGTTTCTAAAATAGCCAAATGTACAACCTATACCCTTTATTTGAATCTAACATCAGAATTTGCCCAAACACAAAAGATCCCACAACCGGAGAAACATCAAAATCAACATGTGATAAAAGGCAGGGAACATGTCCATCGAACCAGCAGCAATAACATCACAGAATTCATACTTTTCAGCCTCGGATTCTCATAAAGAAACAGTATTCATACTCAAGGAAGAAACTGAGGTTACCTTGAACCCTTTTCAAAGTAGAATGATTATAGAAACCCTCCAAGGAAGTCACACTGATTCCAGAAGTGAAGTCGCAAACTTCGTCGTCGACGTTCCAAGGTTGATGACTTCGTGGGTTTGAACTCAAATTCAAAGGTGTTAATGGTGTTTTATGGGGAAATTTTCAAGAGAAAAGTTGTTACCCTACATCTGTATGTAGTGCAGACATGAAGAACTAGCTTAAAGGGTTAGAATCAAAGCGGGGATATGGATCCAAAGAGAGCCATTGGATCAAACCGATAGCAAAATTTTCCAGAAATGTTTTCTGTTCTCGTTTCTTTCTTTCGCCCCCCGACTCTCTCGCAACCTCCCTCTTGTTCTTGACTCAATCTCCAGTTTTGCGTCTCCAAAACCTAGCTCCTCTCTAGAATCATCTCCCCCCTCAAACTCCCTTAAGATTCAATCAGTTTTTTTCGCCGTCCCTCCTCTCTCTGGTTTTTTATCAGCCCAGACGTTACTCGATGCTCTTTCTCCAATCTTTCAACCCTCACAGAATCAGCCGTCCTCCCTGCCTCTCTGATTTCTCAGCCTGTTTTCCTCTCCTCCCTTTTGCTTGTTTCTGATTTTTTCCCTTTAGTCTACAGCCGCTCACCTTCGTCTCTCTCTTCTCAGCTTTCCTTAACCGTTCCACTCTTTCTCTCCAAAACCCCCCTTTTGCGGCTCTCTCTTCTTTCTTTTTTTTTTCTCTTTGCCGTTCCCCCGATCTGTTTCTCTCTAGCCCACCGACTCTCTCTCTGTTAGCTCAAAAACCTAGCCTCCCTCCTTCTAGATTCATCCCCCCTCCAGGTGTCCTAGACACCTGGCCTCTTCAGCCAAAAATTTCCCCCAGGACCTCCCGCAACTTTCATTTGCAAGCTGCGGCAAAAATGCAGCTTTTGGCTTCTCTCTCTTTTTTTCTTTTTTTTTTGTTTTTTTTTAATTAATGATTTAACAAAAATAATAGTAAACTAAATAAAACTAAATAATAACAAAACAACAATTTTAATCAAAATAAACAAACTAAAAATAACAAAATTACCATTTTCGACCTTTTCTTTCATTTTTCCATTTTTCATCATTTTCCATTTTTTTCAAAAATAAATTAACAAAAATAAACCGAAATGCCAAAAGATTGAATTTGAACGTATTTTTGTGAACAATTTTCCTTTTTTCCTCTTTTTCATGATTTTCTTTTTCCCCTTTTTCATTTTTCACTTTTCCTCTTTTTTTTTCTTTTTTTCTAAAAATTCTACGCTAAACTTACAAAATAAAAACTACAAAAACAACTAAAAACTAAAAAGGGAATAAAACTAAAATAAAATAAAACCTAAAAGGGCTAGACAAACACATAATGAACTAAAACGCAAATCATCTAAACACAAAGCATTAATTCAAAATTTGGTGTCTACAGTTTGCCCCTCTTTGTCTGAGTTTTGAAAAAACTTGAGACAAAGAAGTAGACACCAAATACCTACCTGCTTTATCTGGTGGCGAACGTCATGAACGGTGGACGTTTTTAGAAATGGGGACTGACCCCTCTTGACAAAACTTAAAGTGTAATTGATTTAGATCAGGAAATTAAAAGCGGGACCGGCCCGAACAAAAATTAAAAATGGGACTGGCCCGAACAAGAATTAAACGGGACTGACCCGAACAGAATTTAAACGGGACTGACCCGAACAGGAATTTAAACGGGACTGACCCGAACCAGAATTAAAACGGGACTGACCCGAACAGAATTTAAACGGGACTGACCCGAACAGAATTTAAACGGGACTGACCCGAACAAGAACTTAAAACGGGACTGACCCGAACAGAATTTAAACGGGATTGACCCGAACAGGAATTTAAACGGGACTGACCCGAACAGAATTTAAACGGGACTGACCCGAACAGGAATTTAAACGGGACTGACCCGAACAGAATTTAAACGGGACTGACCCGAACAAGAATTTAAAACGGGACTGACCCGAACAGGACTTAAACGGGACTGACCCGAACAAGAACTTAAAACGGGACTGACCCGAACAGAATTTAAACGGGATTGACCCGAACAGGAATTTAAACGGGACTGACCCGAACAGAATTTAAACGGGACTGACCCGAACAGGAATTTAAACGGGACTGACCCGAACAGAATTTAAACGGGACTGACCCGAACAAGAATTTAAAACGGGACTAACCCGAACAAGAATTTAAAACGGGACTGACCCGAACAGGACTTAAACGGGACTGACCCGAATGATCTTTGAATCATGGGACTGACCCGAATGAACTTTCAATCGTGGGACTGACCCGAATGAGCTTTGAATCGTGGGACTGACCCGAATGATCGTGGGACTGACCCGAATGAACTTTCAATCGTGGGACTGACCCGAATGAGCTTTTGATCGAGGGACTGACCCGAAAATGCTTTTGATCGTGGGACTGACCCGAAAATACTTTTGATCGAGGGACTGACCCGAAAATGCTTTTGATCGTGGGACTGACCCGAAAATGCTTTTGATCATGGGACTGACCCGGATAAACTTTTGATCATGGGACTGACCCGGATAAGCTCTTGATCGTGGGACTGACCCGAAAATACTTTTGATCGTGGGACTGACCCGGATAAGCTTTTGATCGAGAGACTGACCCGAAAATGCTTTTGATCATGGGACTGACCCGAAAATACTTTTGATCGTGGGACTGACCCGAAAATGCTCTTGATCGTGGGACTGACCCGAAAAGCTTTTGATCGAGGGACTGACCCGAAAATGCTTTTGATCGTGGGACTGACCCGAAAATACTTTTGATCATGGGACTGACCCGAAAATGCTTTTGATCGTGGGACTGACCCGAATAAGATTTTAATCGCGGGACTGACCCGAACAGGCTTTGACTCGCGGGACTGACCCGAATAAACTTTGAATCGTGGGACTGACCCGAACAAGCTTTTGATCATGGGACTGACCCGAAAGTGCTCTTGATCGTGGGACTGACCCGAAAATGCTTTTGATCGTGGGACTGACACGAAAATGCTTTTGATCATGGGACTGACCCGAAAATGCTTTGACAATCGGTCAGTGGGATTAAACCCGAGCCTGCCGTGATGAAACTTGATTTGATTTTGATTTTGATTCTTTTCTTTTTCTTTTTTTTCTGATTTTTTTATTTTTTCTGATTTTTTTGGTTTTTTTTTTGATTTTTTGATTTTTTGATTTTTTTGATTTTTTTTTTTTGATTTTTTGATTTTTTGAAAAACTTCCCAAAATAATTTGCCCCAATATGATGAATTGATCAGTGGGATTACACCCAAGCCTGCCTTGGTTGCACTGGCGGCACAAATTTCAGACTCAATAGGATGTCGGCGGCACAAAGTCCAGGCCCGACTTGATTTTTGGAAGGTTGGCGGCACGAAGTCCAGGTCCAACTTGATTTTTGTGAATGGCCAGTGGGATAAGACCCAGTCCTGCCACCCAATTGGTCAAGAAATTGAATTTGATTTGTCAAGAAACAAGAAATTTGATTTTCCAAGAAACAAGAATTTGAACTTGATTTTTGATTTTTGAATTTTGAATTTTTTCTGATTTTTCGAGAGAATCTTTTTCAAAAATAATTTGCCCTCAGTGTAGGGCCCTTTTCCCTTCTCTCTTTTCTTTCTTCGGCGTTGGCCTTTCACATCACCAGATGCTCCTTCGTCGATTTCAACTATGAATACCTGCACAGGGGCTTACCAAAATATGACATGCACTTGAATTTCATGAAAAGAAACAGCGTGATTGATTTGAAAAATGCATTATTTGATTCTTGGACGAAATCCTCAAATGAACTATAAAAATTTTGCCCCAGTGTGGGCTTATTCTGTGAAATCCCATGAATAAAAATTTGCCCCAGTGTGGGCCCATTTAATGGAAAAAGCTTGTTCGGATGACTTTCCATTTATTTGAACACTGTAAGAACTATGTTTCCTACAAGGAAATTTCATGATGAATTTCTTGAAATAATACCAAATTACAAGTGATTCTTTCCTCATTTTAGCACCGATGCTTTGGGTAATGGGTCACCATTTCCTGTTGGCTCAATCTTTCAGGACCAACCGAGTGGGTGTTATTTCTGATTTTGGGGTGGCTAAGGAAAATGAGAAGTCAAGATTTGTCTTGTTATTGTGCTCCCAATTGTATGTAATCACATCTTAGTGAAAGCAAAGAGTTTGTCACCCTTATTTCTCAAGAAAATTTAGTCAACATATAAGCTTTCTGGGCTTGTAACGTATGGGCGGAAACGATAGCTAAACAGGTGAAAACTGGTTATACCCTTATGATCCGAATGATCGTGGGATTCTTTAAAAGCATAATCCTCACTTCAAGTTGTCATGAAGGATAAGTCAACGATGGACTTTATGAGCTTGTAATGTGGCTTGAAAACGATAGTCAAAGAGTAAGACTTTCAAGGATATTGCACCGCAAATCGCATTTTCCAAAATTGCCCCTATTTTGAACTTGAAGATCCTGAATTTTGTTTGACTTTTGTCACCACTCAACGGGGAATTTCAACATCGAATGTTTTTGCATTTCTTCCTTTTCCTTTCTTCTTTTCAAAGGTGCCCTTGCGGGTTTTCACATAATGAGTAATGTCAACCCCATACCCAAGCAATTCAGAAATACAGCTAAAATTTTCCGGCATCAGAAATTTTCTTGACAGGGCCATCGCAAAGAACAGAAGTCAGGACTTTCGGCTTTTGTAACGGGGTCAGGTATGGTGTTTTAGAAAAGTTAAGGCTTGAAAGCGGATTTCAAAAGTGGTTTGAAGAATCTGAGATCGCATTGTTGCGTCAACCCTATTTTAGGGTTAAATCAGAATTTGCCCCAGTTTATGTTCAATTGAGGCTTTTTCTCTTTCATTTTGTTTTTCCCTCGGCCTTTTGCCATTCCTTTGAAATTTTTCAAAAATTTGCCCCAGTTCATTTTGAACTGAGGTTCTCTTTTCTTTTGCTTTTGTTGTTGCCTTAGCACTTTTCACCTCTTGGGACTTTTCTTTTCTTTTCCAACTCAAAGTTACCCCAGTGTGGGGTTTGCGATTCTCAGGGGTTGCCAAACGAAGTAATTTATTCTGAAAGCTCAAAAGGGATAATTAAGGATAGAATGTTCGATTGGAAAAGAAGAGGGCCTGACTTTTAATCCGTTCCTTACATTAACTCTGAAAGGAAAATTTTGTGAATGCGAAATTTCTTGCCTGTATCTGAATTAATTGACTGAGGAAGACGTTCATGATCCGCCGGGCAAAACTCTTCTTTTTCTTCTTTTTTTTTTCTTTTCTTTCAAAATTGAAGCTCAAGTAGAATCAAATTCCTCCGATTTATGATTCCCTCTTTTCCTTTTTTAATTTTAGCATTTTTGCTTTTTCTCCTTTTGGAAAATTCTCCAATCTCCTTCCCCAATGTGGGGGCGATCATTAGTGCTTTGAAAAGAACCACCGATTTTAGCTCAAATGAGGATACAATGGGTAAATTGTGTTTAGATTGTAGAAACGATGGCCAAAGTATCATTCTCACACTCCATGACAACCAAAGTAACGAATTGCTCATTGAAAATTCATTCCCTTTTTTGATATTTGAAAAATTTTCCCGTGTAGGGTAGTGATCATTAAGGCTCTTATTTGAAACGAAATTATTCTTTCAAAGGCTCAAATGGGAGAGCAAATGATAAAATGTGTATGGGTAGAGAAAAGAATGCTCGAAGTATCATTCCAAATTTTCAAAACAAACAAGAATAATGCACATTTTTGCTTTCACTTAGATGTGAATTGAATCGATTACACAATGGATATTTTCAAGCAAAGATGGCCCCAATTTGCAATTTATCAATCAATGTGACTGATTGTATTCTGGGGTTAATAGAAGGAGAAAAGGTATCTCATTGGGCCTTTTGAGTGACACCTTTTAATTTTGAGCACTCTTATTGTGTAGCTTGGATCACCGATCTAGTGTATACAAAAGTTAGAAAGCATACACTTGTGAAATTCAGGCTATAGGTTGAAAAATCTCAAATTGGATCTTATTTCTCAAAATTCATCATGAAATCTCCAATGAGCAAAAAGAATGAAATGTACATGGATATACAAAACAATAATTGTCCAAAAATTTTATTGCTGAAAGAATTTGAAACAAAATGCTCATTCAATTATAATACAAACGAGAAGAGAAAAACTTCTAAGAACTCCCCACATACACATTTCTGCCTCTTTTGGGAACAAGAATGTATTAACAAATCCAATATACAGAGTCTTCTTTGAAAAATAATTATAAAATCTCTTAGAAGCTCTTAGTCTAGAACTTTCAGATGGATCTTTCACGTTTCCATTGTAGGATCTGCCCAAGAATCAAATAATACTTGTAATTTTCACACTTTATTAGATCAGAAATGTTATCAAATGTAGAAAAATATTTTTGCCTTATTGAAACATTTTTTATGAATGCAGGGGAGGGGGAAAAACAAAAGAAAAATAACCCGAGTTAGTAAACAAGACTGCAAAATCGGTATGCATGTCCTATGGGGGAACCCTTTTTGTGCCAAGGGTAGGCCTAGCATGAAAATGCAATCCTCTAGGGTAGGCACTATACCATACCTGATGGATTTGATCATTTGCTTGAGTGAAAAATAATTTTGCAAAATTTGATCAATTGGATAGATGAAAGACAATTGTCAAAATAAAGACAACGTCCGAATGAATTGATCACAAATGCACGGGTTTGACCTTGACGAACTTCCTATCGAAGAGACTGGAATTCGTTTGACAAAATTTCCTCAGTAAAGCGCAGGTCAAAACCCCAACTGATCAAATGACTGGATGCAATGGATGTTTTTCTCAAAATCGACAAGGTTTTCCAAATTCGACATTGAAATCCTAATTGGCTAAATGAAATTGACAATTTATTAAAAATCGACCGGATTACCCTAAAAAGGGAAACATGTCAAATGAATTGAATGAAATTTAATTTATCCAAAATTAATCAGATCACCCTAAAAAGGGTAAATTGATCAAATAGATTGAACGAAACTTGATTTATTCAAAATTTGCTCAGTTGCCCTAAAAATGGGTAAATTGGCCAAATGAATGAAATTGAATTAGTGATTTATTCAAAAATCGGCCGAATGACCCTAAAAAGGGTAAATTGGTCAAATGAATTAAATTGAATTAGTGATTTATTCAAAAATCGGCCGAATGACCCTAAAAAGGGTAAATTGGTCAAATGAATTGACGATTTATTCAAAATCGACCAGGTGACCCTAAAAAGGGTAAATTGGTCAAATGACCCTAAAAGGGTAAATTGGTCAAATGAATTGAATGAAATTGATGAATTGACCGAACGACCCTAAAAAGGGTAAATTGGTCAAACGACCCTAAAAAGGGTAATTTGATCAAATGAATTGATGATTTATTCAAAAATCGACCGGATGACCCTGAAAAGGGTAAATTGGTCAAATGACCCTAAAAAGGGTAATTTGATCAAATGAATTGACGATTTATTCAAAATCGACCAGGTGACCCTAAAGAGGGTAAATTGGTCAAATGACCCTAAAAAGGGTAAATTGGTCAAAATGAATTGACGATTTATTCAAAAATTGACCGAATGACCCTAAAAAAGGGTAAATTGGTCAAATGACCCTAAAAAGGGTAAATTGGTCAAATGAATTGACGATTTATTCAAAATCGACCAGGTGACCCTAAAAAGGGTAAATTGGTCAAATGAATGGATGATTTTTCAAAAATTGACCGGATGACCCTAAAAAAGGGTAAATTGGTCAAATGAATGGTTTATTCAAAATTGATTATGAATTAACAAAAATGGATCGATTGAATCGTCCGGCCATTGGTGGTTTCAGAAAATTAGTCTATGAGCCTTCTAAAATCACGATTTGGCCTCAATTTATTTATTGTCTCAATAGGAGGAGTCATTTGTAAATTTCTTCAAATTAGTGTCCTTTATACGCAAGGGATTTTACCAACTTTGATAAAATGGCCAAAAAGTGATTATTAGACGTTCATATTCCAAAAATCACTCTATGAAAATGATTGGATCCTACCTTACCTTGTGCACTACCCCTTTGGATAGTATAAAATGTAAACGTGCAAGTCTCACTGGATTAAGTATCCGAGACACAAGGTGGCTTATCCCTAACACGGGATCCCCTAAATGGCATTCCCTTTCTAGGGTTTAATGCATGATGCCAGTTATTAAAGCGATAAAATGTGCAATTCGAAATGAAACGTGACCTAAGGAACCCTTTATTTGCCAGGGTAGGCCTAAAATGCTATGCAATTACCAAAATCTATGAATGCAATATACCAAAATCCTTAAACGTGCAATAACCTATCTACGAGGGTAGGCTCTAAAAGAAGGTCATGCCAGACCTCTTATTTGATAGGGTTTGTGAATGCAATGGGGACATAAAACCAAGAAAGGTTAGTTCAGGCAGAGAAATACACATAACACATTGTAACAACAAGATAAAACAATCAATACAAAGCAATAAAAGGGAAAAAAGGGGGTTGGACCCCTCCCCTCGTGAATAGTGTCCCTAGCGCAGGATAAGACCGACTCTACCCTAAGGCAATTCTAAAATGGATGCATGAGGTTAGAGTTCGCTAATGCATCTAGACTCGATAAGCTCAGGTCCCCGAGCCTTCAGACTTAGAAACCAAGGGTCATCAATCCCAAGGTTCTTTGTCGGTGGCTCGAGCGATTCCCCAAACACCGCTACGCACACATCGTGTCGCGGCTACGTGTTTGAGTGAATCTATCAAAATCCTCAACCTTCGACTAAAAGCTAAAGGCTATCAACCCATAGCTTAAAGCGGAAGATTGAGTGACCCATTGGATCGTGCTACACACACATCGTGTCGTGATCACATGTCCAAATGGGTCACCTAATCCTAGTAGGGTGGAGTGGCGTGACAAGCCACTAAAAGAAAAATAAAAAGGGATAAATAATAAAGCGAATGCACGTATGCTAGTGCTCGTTTTAGAGGGGAGGAATCAAGAACCAATCACAAGGCTCTAGGGTGTATTCCCCACCCAAATGCAATGCAAAGCGCGGAATCACATAAATCATCCATCCATCAAAACAATCGTAGGCGAATGTGGGAGGAAGTGGGTTGATACGCGAAATGCAAAAATCCTAAAAAAAGGAAAAATGCAACCCTAAACATCCAATGTGATAAATGAAAAGGTTAAAAGGAGAAAAAGGTTGATTAAATCAAATTTGCTCGGACTCTCAAACGTCCCCAGTGGAGTCGCCAACTGTCGCGCCCCATTTTTTGATAAATAAATAAATGGTTTAAAAAATGTGTTTTTGATTGGAAAATGAATCGTGATTTAAAAGAAAAATGGGTCTAAATGGGGGTTTGAAAATGCGACGATTTGACCCAAGAAAAATAGTTCAAAAAGGGTTTTTTATATGAAAAATGGAGTCGCCACTTGGTATAGAGTTAGGGTGTACCAAGTCACCCAAAAAGTGAATTTTTAAGGAAAAAAAGTAAGAAAACCCTTTTGAACGACTCCTAGTCCACGCAAACAAAGAAAAAGGTTCGGGAGTCACATTTGACGAAGGGGAAGGCAAGGATAAAATCCAAGGCATCCCTTCGACCTAGCCAAGGCTAGTTGCGTTGATTTAATCAAAGATTTTCTTGTTTTAACCAAAGAATTTATTACATTTGGATGCACTACATGAATGCAAACCCTAGACCTAGGGGTATTGGGGGAAATTTCCCTTCAAAGGTTGAATGGTGCCAATCACATTAATTGTGAAGCCCAATAACGATCCTTTGAAGAAGTCACGAATAATGCGAGTGGGATGCAAATGAATGGGATGCATGTATGCAATGTGAGGACATGAGTTTGAAAAAGTAATAAAAGATAAGAATGTGTAAATGGAAATGTGCACGTGAGTGGGCAAGGTGCGGTGTGTGAAATGATAATATGAAGTACATGTGTGCAGGTGATGATAAAAGTGTTCGTGTGCAAGTGAAGGGATAAAAAGGTGTACGTGTGCAAATGAGAGGAGAAGTGAAAGTGTAATGATGGAGTGGATTTAGAATGCATGAGCCTAGGGAATGCATGCATATTGGGTACGGGGAGACCTAAATCGTGACTCAATTTACCCTTTTGTAGAGGGAATACAAGCGTGCTAAGGCTTAGAAAAAGCCACACTCGTCTATATTCCATATTTAAGGGGACTCTCAATCAAATGAACCCTATAGCTAGCATGAAATGCAAAAATCCTAAAATGGAGGGAAATGGGGGTTCGATGGGCATGCAAAATGATAAAACTAAAAAGAATGCATGACATGTAATGAACACGCAAATATGTACTAACGAGGGGAAATCCCTAAGGGTCTAGCGTTGGACTAGCCCATTCTATGAATTCCGACTAGCGTTGGACTAGTGGAAACGATAAAAGAAGCCACAACTAGCGTTGGACTAGTGTGGTGACGTACATTCATCCATTCCATTCATCCACACTATGGAAAGCAAGTAGATATACCAAATACTCATAAACATGTAGCACGTAACATTTAGCAGGCTCGACTAGATGCAAGGCCCTAATAAAGCAAGTAACAAGTAACACATAGGCATGCAACCAAGCTAATGAACTTACTACATTCACTAACTAAAACAAAAGGGGAAAGGGAAAATGGATCAAATTGCTCGCCACAGCCCTATCTATTACAAGCCAAGAGGTGTACACATACCCCATTTAAAGAATAACTTAATAAATAAAAAAAAACGAAAGTAAATGACATGGGTAAAAGGAATTAAAGAAAAACTAGGAAAGCAAGTAGACATGCATATTCACATAACACGTAGGAACACGTAGGGTCAAATAAAGTGCAAATGAGGGATAGAGTGTACCTCCCTTGCAATGCTAAGCAAATGAAGGAAAAATGGCTTATTTATCCTCCAAAATAAAAGAAATGGTCAGGGTACCAATTTATTTGGAAAATTAAAGAAAATGTGCAACACAAAGCTCACTTGATCATAAAGTCCCTAAAGTCATGACTTAAACGCAATTGAAACAAAGCATGGTAGTTAATTGAAGCAAATTTGCAATGAAGTTGCACAAATTAAAGCTGCCAAGGACCAAATTGAAAACAATATGCAATTGGTTGGGTCATAGTAGAATAAAGGGAGACTTGGGGGGATTAAGAGGCAATTTCTGAAAGATTGTTTCATGCAATCTTCATGCAAATGACGTGAAAAACAACATGAGAAACAACATTCTGCAGCAGTAATTTCGGCTGAAAGCTTTCGCAGCAAATGCAAACTTCCCTCAACAATTTCAACCGAACCAAAAACTGGAATCAAAGCAACAAGATAACAAAGCTTTCTTCCCACTTTTTATCCTAGAATCTTGATGTTTATACTCCAGAAAATTCAACCGAAGGTAAAGGACAAAGTTCTGCAATTTCTTTCGGCAAGCTCTGCTGCATTTTCGTTTGTTCATGACCAGATTTTGAGCACAACTTTGATTTGATAGTTTTCAAACCAACATCACAACCTTAAGCTAAACAACAGACTACATAACTTCAAACTCTAAACAAACAAGAAACAGTAAAGGAACTGATGCAAGGAAAATCTGGACAAAACATTCATGCAAAAATGGTTAGGTAACCTGACTGTCTATGTTTCCAGCAAGCATTCAAACATGATTTAAGCATTTCAGCCCCCAAACATGCAACTGAACTCTACTTCAAAACATGACTCTACCTCATGGCATGCATGCACGCGGTATTCTAATCACATGGCAAATAAATCACACACTTCAACAATGCAAAACTTCAGCCAACCGAAAGTGCAAGCCTATGAACACTTAGATACCCCAATGAAACCTGTAGATGCATCAATTAATCTACACACAAACAGCCCCAACGACTTGGACAACAAAATATAGCCCTAATGACTTGAATTGTGGGATCCAGAAACAAAAACAAGCAAGATATCAAGACTCTTAGACTCCTTCAAATTTCTAGTTTCTTTCTGCAATTTTTCTGCTGCAACCTTGCGGCTTATCTTTACACAAACAATATTATGCAAAATAATGAAGTAAACCCAGCAACTAAACCAAAACTACACTTTTTGTTTGCAAGATTAAGTCAGAAAAATCTGGGTTGATGACTATCCGAGATTAAAGAAATATCAGCCAAAGAAAGTAATAAAGCGCTGCAATTTTTCTGGGTTCTTTACCAAACAAACAAATCATGCAAAATCAGTTTCTAAAATAGCCAAATGTACAACCTATACCCTTTATTTGAATCTAACATCAGAATTTGCCCAAACACAAAAGATCCCACAACCGGAGAAACATCAAAATCAACATGTGATAAAAGGCAGGGAACATGTCCATCGAACCAGCAGCAATAACATCACAGAATTCATACTTTTCAGCCTCGGATTCTCATAAAGAAACAGTATTCATACTCAAGGAAGAAACTGAGGTTACCTTGAACCCTTTTCAAAGTAGAATGATTATAGAAACCCTCCAAGGAAGTCACACTGATTCCAGAAGTGAAGTCGCAAACTTCGTCGTCGACGTTCCAAGGTTGATGACTTCGTGGGTTTGAACTCAAATTCAAAGGTGTTAATGGTGTTTTATGGGGAAATTTTCAAGAGAAAAGTTGTTACCCTACATCTGTATGTAGTGCAGACATGAAGAACTAGCTTAAAGGGTTAGAATCAAAGCGGGGATATGGATCCAAAGAGAGCCATTGGATCAAACCGATAGCAAAATTTTCCAGAAATGTTTTCTGTTCTCGTTTCTTTCTTTCGCCCCCCGACTCTCTCGCAACCTCCCTCTTGTTCTTGACTCAATCTCCAGTTTTGCGTCTCCAAAACCTAGCTCCTCTCTAGAATCATCTCCCCCCTCAAACTCCCTTAAGATTCAATCAGTTTTTTCGCCGTCCCTCCTCTCTCTGGTTTTTTATCAGCCCAGACGTTACTCGATGCTCTTTCTCCAATCTTTCAACCCTCACAGAATCAGCCGTCCTCCCTGCCTCTCTGATTTCTCAGCCTGTTTTCCTCTCCTCCCTTTTGCTTGTTTCTGATTTTTTCCCTTTAGTCTACAGCCGCTCACCTTCGTCTCTCTCTTCTCAGCTTTCCTTAACCGTTCCACTCTTTCTCTCCAAAACCCCCCTTTTGCGGCTCTCTCTTCTTTCTTTTTTTTTTTTCTCTTTGCCGTTCCCCCGATCTGTTTCTCTCTAGCCCACCGACTCTCTCTCTGTTAGCTCAAAAACCTAGCCTCCCTCCTTCTAGATTCATCCCCCCTCCAGGTGTCCTAGACACCTGGCCTCTTCAGCCAAAAATTTCCCCCAGGACCTCCCGCAACTTTCATTTGCAAGCTGCGGCAAAAATGCAGCTTTTGGCTTCTCTCTCTTTTTTTCTTTTTTTTTTGTTTTTTTTTAATTAATGATTTAACAAAAATAATAGTAAACTAAATAAAACTAAATAATAACAAAACAACAATTTTAATCAAAATAAACAAACTAAAAATAACAAAATTACCATTTTCGACCTTTTCTTTCATTTTTCCATTTTTCATCATTTTCCATTTTTTTCAAAAATAAATTAACAAAAATAAACCGAAATGCCAAAAGATTGAATTTGAACGTATTTTTGTGAACAATTTTCCTTTTTTCCTCTTTTTCATGATTTTCTTTTTCCCCTTTTTTCATTTTTCACTTTTCCTCTTTTTTTTTCTTTTTTTCTAAAAATTCTACGCTAAACTTACAAAATAAAAACTACAAAAACAACTAAAAACTAAAAAGGGAATAAAACTAAAATAAAATAAAACCTAAAAGGGCTAGACAAACACATAATGAACTAAAACGCAAATCATCTAAACACAAAGCATTAATTCAAAATTTGGTGTCTACAATCGGAGGACTTGTCTACAACCCAACAGTGGGCAGGTTTGTCTTGAAGTTGAATCGGAATTGGCTCGATCCTCAATTCATCAGGATATTGGATCATAGAAGCTAAAGTGGCCAAAGCATCGGCAAATGCGTTTCGGGCTCGTGGAAGATGTCTGAACTCCAAATTTCAAAATTGTTTGGCCAGAGTGAACAGATTACAATGGTAGGGCAGGATTTTTGAATCTCTGGTTATCCACTGCTTCAAGGTTTGGTGCACGAGCAAATCTGAATCACTGAAAGCTATCAACTCTTTGATTTCCATTTCTAAAGCCATTTTGAGACAAAAAATGCAGGCTTCATATTCAGCCATGTTGTTTGTGCAGGCAAATTGCAATTTGGCAGCGGCAGGGTAGTGCTTCCCTTCGGGTGAAACCAAAACAGCTCCAATTCCAGCTCCGAGGGAATTCGAAACTCCATCGAAGAAAAGCCTCCATTCCGGGCTTTGGTCACTTATATCATCTGTGGTGCCTACGAATAAAACTTTCTCATCAGGGAAATACGTATGAAGTGGTTGATAATCATCATCCCTTGGATTTTCGGCCAAATGATCAGCTATAGCTTGCCCCTTGACAGCCTTTTGTGAAATGAAAACAATATCGAACTCTGAGAGAATTATCTGCCATTTAGCCAAACGCCCGGTTAACATCGGCTTCTCCAAAAGATATTTCAAAGGATCAGATCGGGAAATAAGATAAGTGGTATGGCTCAACAAGTAGTGTCTCAACTTTTGAGCCGCTCAGGCCAATGCACAACAGCTTTTCTCAATGAATGAATAATTAGCCTCGTACTACGTGAACTTCTTGCTTAGATAGTAAATGGCTTGTTCTTTCCTTCCAGAGTCATCGTGCTGACCTAGAACACACCCTACTGCTCCATCGAGTACAGATAAATACATAATCAAAGGTCGGCCCGGTTTGGGCGGCACTAAGACTGGTGGATGCAACAAATAATCTTTAATCTTGTCAAAAGCCTGTTGGCACTCCTCATTCCAATACAACGGCACATTCTTTCTCAATAATTTGAACAACGGCTCGCATGTGGCAGTTAGTTGGCCGATAAACCTCCCAATGAAATTGATCTTCCCTAGGAAGCTTTTCACGTCCTTCTGAGTTTTCGGCACTGGCATATCTCGAATTGCTTTGATTTTCGCCGGATCTATTTCTATGCCCTTCTTGCTAACAATGAATCCCAACAGCTTACCCGCAGGTGCTCCAAAGGCGCATTTCGCAGGATTTAACTTCAAATTGTACTTCCGCAATCTTTCGAATAACTTCTTCAAATCAACCAAATGGTCCTCTGCCCTTTTAGACTTGATTATGATATCATCCACGTAGACCTCCATCTCCCGGTGGATCATATCATGAAACAGGGTAGTCATGGTCCTCTGATAGGTAACCCCGGCATTCTTTAAACCGAAAGGCATGACTCGGTAGCAAAAGGTACCCCAAGGGGTAATGAAAGCAGTCTTCTCCCTATCCTCTTCTGCCATCAAAATTTGGTGGTAGCCAGCAAAATAATCGCAAAAGGATTCAATCTCATGTCCGGCAGTATTGTCTAAGAGAATGTGAATATTTGGTAGAGGGAAATCATCTTTAGGACTGGCTTTATTAAGGTCTCTATAGTCAATACAAACTCGCACCTCTCCACTCTTTTTTGGAACAGGGACTGGATTTGAAAGCCAAATTGGGTAATGGGAAACAATGATAATGTTGGTTTTGAGTTGTTATTTTCTCTTTTATTTTGAGGCTTATATCTGGTTTGAATTTGCTGGATTTTTGTTTTACGGGTGGAAAAGAAGGGTCTGTGGGTAACCTATGCACTATCACATCAGTTGAAATGCCGGTCATATCATCATAAGACCACGCAAATACATCTTGGAACATAGTCAAGAATTCAAGCATTTCCTTCTTCTGCCTCTCATTCAAATGAATACTAATTTGCACCTCCTTAACCTCATCCTCAGTGCCAATGTTAACCTTTTCTGTTTCTTCCAGGTTCGGTTTTGGTTTTTCCTCATATTGTTCAAGGTCCTTTGCAAAAGAATCGAATACCTCCTCATTATCACTCTCGCTTTGGAGCTCGGATTCACAGACCTCCAAGTCGTGAGTGATATAGAGATTACCATTATCGTATTCCAGAACTGTGATATCCAAAGGGTCAAATAGTTTTATTTTTGGCCATCTGAAAGAATTAACGAATGTGGGATAATAAGCAAATTAGCATATAACAAACAAATGGTCAAGCAATACGACAAAAATATAAACAAATGAATAAACAAAACAACATGACAGGAACAACTTGTGCATTTTCATAAAACCTTTGATTGAAAGTAAATGGAAATGAAAACTTAACAATATTTACATGCGCAAACATTAGTCAAAAAGTAAAATTGTTTTCATTGGCTATTTACAGATGCAAAAGTATTTTCACGAATTCACATGAATGATAAACCCCTTTCATTTTACCGAAACTCCTTCCGAACGGGCAGAAAATCGGCTGTCCAATTGGGAATTGATCCTTCGGGGATGTCAGGAAATTCAGCTTCGCCTGGAACACTATCTTCAAATGTTGCCCCAACGAACAATTGGGCCAAACTTGCTTCAATTTCGTCAACTGGGTTGATTTCTGACATGATCACCTCGGCTGGTCGCGGAAAAGTATAATGCAGGGGTGGAATGTCAAGAGCCCTTTGCCTTCCTTCTTTCTCCGCTTTCTTGCGCTCCTTCATTTCTCTGATATCCTTAGCAGTCGGTCGGAAGCCTAAACCAAACGAATCCTTTTTCTCAATAATCTCCACTGGCTGCAAAATTCCTTGCAAATCTCGTCCCAGCCCTTTGTCAAATTCATAGCCTCCATGGATCATCTCCTTAGCCATCATGACACTGGCCCTTGATAGAGTTTGCTCCTCCTTTGTTATCCAACTGACGGAGACAATATCAGATGTGCTATGAGGGGTCACTGTGGAGTTTCGGCTACCCTCTTCTTGGGACTCGGAATCGGTGATTACAAGGCAATCCTCCTCGGCAAATATAGTTATCAGCTTGTCATTTACTACGAATTTCAGCAATTGATGCAATGAAGAAGGCACAGCCCCAGATTTGTGAATCCATGGCCTGCCAAGCAAACGTTGTAAACACTAGAAAAGTGCATTACTTGGCAGGTTATTTGAAACTGGGCGGGCCCCATTTCAACTACTAAATCAATTTCTCCTATTGGCTCTCTTTGCGCTCCATCAAAACCTCGGACTACGGTCCCTGAAGGCCTCAGCTTGACGTCTTGCAATCCTAGCTTTTCCAAGGTGCTCCAGGGACATATATTAAGAGCGGATCCATTGTCAATCAATACCTTCGGCAGCATTTTTCCGTTGCACCTCACAACTATGTATAGGGCCTTGTTATGTCCAATGCCTTCCGCCGGCAATTCCTCGTCAGAGAAAGTGATTTGTTTGGTGAATAATACGTTCCCAACTACGTGTGAGAAATTATCAACTGAGATGTCCCTAGGGATTTGAGCTTTGGTCAACACCTCGATCAACGCGTCCCTATGCATGTCTGAAGAAAAGAGTAGATCCAACATGGATATCTGGGCAGGCGACTTGCTCAGCTTCTCAACTACATTGTACTCATTTCTCTGAAGCCTCTTAAGGAAATCCAAGGCTTCTTTCTCGGTGATTGTTGGTTTAACGGGCGGCTCGGAGTTATTTGCTTGAATCGGAACGGCAGCTTCAAATGGACATGTAACCTTCCCCGATCTGGTAACTGCTGACACTTCTTCCTTTGCCATTATCTTTTCCCCAATCTGTATGACAGGTTCATCGCTGCCTATGTACCTACTTCAGGTGGTTAATCCCCCAAAGGCGGTGCTTACACGTTTGGGAGTCATTTGCAACGCCTTCCTATGGGATCAAATGGGGGAGAGGCGTACACATTGGTCGTCTTGGGACAAGTTGTGCTTTCCTCTTGAGGAAGGGGGTCTGGGGTTTAGGTCTTTTAAGGATTTGGCACGGGCTTTTGCGGCTAAACTTTGGTGGCGTTTCCGGAGTGGAGAGTCTTTGTGGGCGGAGTTCATGCACGCCAAATATTGTAGGGGGAGCCATCCATCGGAAGTTTCATCCGTTCGGCCTTCACCTACTTGGCGGCGTCTTGAGGCGATTCGTGCTTTGGTTGAGCCGAACTTGAGTTGGTGTGTAGGTGATGGCCTAGTAGATTTCTGGAAGGATAGATGGGTGCTTCAGGAACCGTTAGAGGTGGTGGTGGGTCGAGCCGAGAGGCCTCATTTTCTGGTGGCGGAGTTTATTTCTGATAATGGCTGGGATGAGGTTCGTCTTGCTAAGTGGGTGCCGGATTTTGTCATCCGTGCAATCAAGGACATTCCCTTTGAGCAGTCCCAGAAGGATAGGTTGGTTTGGTCGCTTTCGCCGTCGGGGACTTTCTCGGTCAAGTCGGCTTGGGAATTGCTTAGAAAACGGCGACAACACTCCTTGGTAGACTCCTTACTGTGGCCGTTGGTTTTGCCAGCAAAAATGTCTTTCTTTGCTTGGAGGTTAGTGCGTAACTTTCTACCTTTGGATGTGGTGTTAAGGTCCCAGGGTTTTTCGTTCCCTTCGAGATGTGGGTGTTGTTACCGAGAGGAGGAGGCCCTCTTGCATGTTTTTCTGACTGGACCGGTAGCTTCGGAAGTTTGGAGGAGAATCTCTGCCCGGTTTGGTTTTCAGTTGCGAAATTGCCCGAGTATGGCGTCGGTTTTTATCTCTTGGTACTTCACTTCAGCTACGACGGCAAAAACTCATATTCGGGTTTGTATGCCAATCGTGGTGTGTTGGTTTCTGTGGTTGGCTAGGAACCAGGAACGATTTCAGGGAGTGCGGTGGGAGGTGGACAACATAATCCGTTATGTGGATTATTTTTGGGAGCAGATTGGGAAGGCAAATAAGCTTCGTCGGTCGCACTTCATGGGGGATATGGATTGTGAGTTGGTTCAATGGATCAAGTCTCCTGCTAGGAGAAGGGCTCCGTGTGCAATTGCCTGGGTCAAGCCGCCACTTGGTGTGCTGAAATTTAACTCGGACGCCAGTGTGGTTCAGGGTCACGCTATGGGTGGTGGTCTGCTGCGTGATTATCAGGGGAAATTGATTTTTGCTTTCTACAAGGAGTTCGGGGAACAGGATGTGTTAGGGGCGGAGTGTATGGCATTATTGTTTGGTCTGGAGTTGTGTTCACAAAAGGGGCTGCGTCCTTCGTTGGTAGAGGTAGACTCCAAGGCTTTGGTGCAGTTGGTTGTTTCGGGGGCGATTGCTAAGTGGCCTTTGTGTAACCGGTTGAGGAAAATTAGAGGTCTACTCAAGGAATTCTCTGCGTCCATTTCACATATCTTCCGTGAGGCCAATGTTTCGGCAGACAGGTTAGCTGCGGTCGGTGCTTCTGGTGCCCAGGTTTATGAGCAAGAATTCCAGCTGCCGCCAATGGTTAGAGCTGCTTTGATCCTTGACTCTCGCGGGGTGCCGGGTGTGCGTTGGATAAATGAAGGTGGTTAGACTAGGGTAGTTCTTGGAGGCTGTATTTGGGACTGGTGGTTCCCCTTTTCGATCTTTTGCTTTCAATAATATGTGGGGCGGTTGTCCTCTTTACAAAAAAAAAAAAAAAAAAAAGGTTCATCGTAGTTCCATGGTACTTGTTGCAGGCTCAGGACAGGCTCCTGTTTCGGGAATTCGACGATTATTGGCTCCAAAGCCGCACTCTCAGCTGGCGTGAGATCCAAGATAAAAGGCTTTTCGTCCTCTTCAAATGGCAGTTCTATGACAAAGGGTTGGTCTGTGACCCCAAACACTTCAGCTTCCCTTGCCAATTCTCTGACTGGTTCCACATACTCCATATCATCCAGAATAGCCCCAATGATATTGGCATGTTCCGGTAAAGGGTTCCTATTTACGTTCGGCCCTTGCGTCTCCCTTTTTCTGATTACAATCTCTCCAGATTCAACCATATCTTGGATTTTATGCTTAAGCGCCTTGCAATCAATAGTTGAATGTCCGGCGGCCCCTGAATGATAAGCACAGACGGCTTGCGGGTTATACTAGGCGGGCATGCCATATGGATAGGTAGGAGGGGGTACCATACCAATTTTCCCGGCGGCCTTTAACTGATCATACAATTGGTCTAAAGGCCTGCCTAAATTGGTGAATGCACGGCTAGGGGGTCGATTGTAAGGTTCAGGAGGTGGAGGATGGTTGTAAATAGGTCTATTTGGTGGAGGAAATCTTGGATTATATGGAGGGCGAGGTCGATTTTGGGGTGGATTCGATTGAGAAATTTGAAAAGGGGCGGAAGGTGGGTTAGGATAGCTTGGGCGAGGTCTAGGGTGGTGGATGTTAGTAGTATATAGAGGGTGCGGATTTGAGTAGTAAGGGTAATGGGGTTGGTAGATTGGGTTGTGTTGGTATCGGGGTCTGGGTGAAGGGTTTTGGTTCCAGATAAAGGTTGCATCCCCCTCTTTCTTTTTGAACTGCGGTTTTTTCACATTGCTTCCTTGACCTTGTAAAGCATCCAACTGGGATTTGAGAGCAGAGACATTAACAATTTTTCCGGCTCTCACAAAGTCATCAAACTCCTCAAGTTTATTTACAATCGCAGCAAACGAACATCCGGTCATACGGAAAATCTCTTCAAAATACGGAGGGTCATGTGCCTTTATAAATGTACGAATAATTTCATCCTCAGTCATCAGAGGCTCCACTTTCGCAGCTATCTTTCTCCATCTCTTGGCATATGTCTTATGATCTTCAGACGGTCGCCTCTTCGTTCCTTCCAAAGTAGTTCGGGTTGGTGCTAGCTCACAGTTATACTCATATTGTCTGATGAAGGCATTGGACAGATCGAGCCAGGTCTTTACTTCTTCTGGTTTTAGGTTGGAATACCAATCGAGGGCATCCCCTTCTAAGCTCTCTGGAAATAATCTCAACGGCAAGTTCTCATCATCCACTGGCCTGCCCAACTTGTTGGCAAACAAGCGCAAGTGTGTCTTAGGGTTACCCGTTCCATCATATTTGTTGAACTTAGGGGTCTTGAACCCCACCGGCAGTTGCACGTTAGGAAACAGGCACAAATCATCATAATCCAACACCCCTTGTTTGCTTAAACCTTGGCTTTTCCGGATGAATTCATCAAAACGATCCAGGCGTTTAAGTAGCTTCATATCAATCTGGGCAGACGACTCTCCCATTTCTGGCTTTTCTTGAAAAGTGTGCTCCGGCACAACGGGCTCTGCGGTATTCTGGTAAAAGGTTTGTGGGTTCGGATGCATGTTTGGGTCGATTTGAGGCTGAAACCCTTGCCCATAAGGAGGATAGAACGGAGGATTTTGAGTATAAGCATATTGCGGGTTGACAATTCCCTCAAACGTGGTTTGCATTGAAGGAATAACAAATGGTAACGTGGTTTAGCTGGGAGGAATAACAAATGGTTCGGATTGTGGTTGTGTAGCGGGCACAGGCTCAGGTTGCACTCCGCTACTAACGAGTTCGTCGATTAACCTCTTTTGAGCGGCCATTTCGGATGCCATTTCCCCAAATTTTGCGAGTAACTTTGTCAACTGAACCCCAGGACTTGCGGCCTCTAGTTGGGTAGTTGTAACGGCCTTATCGGATGATTCTGGTTGAGTACTCATGTCTACACGATTCCTTTGGGCTCTACTTCGGGATCGCGTAATAATGGGGCTTTTCCGAAAAGCTATTTTGAAAATTTACCTGAGAATGCAAAAGACTTCTTTAGATAAACCAATGGTTACTGAATTTCTGCAATTTATTCAAAAAGAGAAAAAAGAAAAAGAAAAAGACATGAGTTAGTAACTATTCGAATAATTCGGATGCATGTCCTATGGGGGGAACCCTTTTTGTGCCAAGGGTAGGCCTAGCATGATGCAATACCTTCGAAATGGGACCCGTAACACAAACCTGTTTTTGACAACAATTCCAAATGAGGGCAAAAGAAAAATCATTTTCATTGATAAACTTGTCAATATTTACATCATGTCACGAAGACGATTCCGTACAAGATTGGCAAAACTTCTGAACCTATCTAATATAGAGTCCTTTGTTTCCCTAGCATATGGAATTCTAACACATTCAGTTTGTTCATATAATTCTGCACATTCCCTTTTCAGCTCTTGACGCTTTCCTCGTTCATTTTCATACAATTGCTTGTTTTGCTCGGCCATCCCTTTGTATGCTTCGGCAGACTTACTTAACTGCAGAATTTCCTTATCCTTTGCTTCGACAATGGCCTTTAACCTTTTCACCTCCTCAGCTGGCTCGTCTTGTGTTTCTTGTGCAACGGATCCTCTTACCCAATCTTCGTATTGCGGAGTGGTCAATCCCCTTTGTTTGAGTTCCGGAACGTACTTCACGCGTTCGTCGTCGGACAACGTCTCCCAGGCCTCATTAAGAAGGATCTTCATTGGAATTTCTCTCGGACATATCTCTTTGTCGAAAATGATTGTGAATGTAGTCAGTTTGTGACGGCCCCACCTCCCCCTAAGGCGAACCAAAGGGTTTGGCGAGTCGCCTGCCCGGCTCTCGCCGGGACTCAGTCGTTCCTTAATCAAATCCAGAATAAATCACAAGAATATATAGGGCAGTAATCCAAACTTAAAGCGGAACTTATATACATTGCTATCTCAAAAGGAAGTACAGCCATCAAATGTACAAAGGTTCTCACTTCACCATACAACCAGCCCGTGCCAAGCACTAGGGCGAGAACCATTACAAAAGAAACAAAATACCTAGACTAGGCTAGTCTATGCTCTCATCCTGCTCGCCGTCCCCTGTTAAGGAAAACAAAACTAAAGGGGTGAGCTAAAAGCTCAGTGAGGTTCCGAACAGATAATCAACAATCAATTCAATACATTAAACATGGAGTATTAATAATTCAAGAAACATTTACAATGGAAAGCAATAGTTACATTCATTAAAAGGATACAGGCTCACATGGAGCTATTCGTTCTTTCGTTCGTTCCCCAAACATTTCCCCTTATTCCTCCAATTATTTGAAAATTTCCTTTTTGAGAAATAAAACCCTCGTGCCTTTGTTCGTTCATTCATCCCCTTCCGGACATTGACCGGACTCCACCCATCCGGACGTTGACCGGACTCCACCCATCCGGACGTAGCCGGACTACAAGGTAATACTCGAGTATACCAAATTCACCCAGGGTCACCATATCGCCCGACCGAGTCCGCTTCTGGCTCGAGTCGATCGGTAACGAAGAGCAGGGCCCAATTCAGCCAAAAGGCTTACATCATGCGCAACTAATGTTTCCATCATTAAATCATTGAAAATTTCACGTTTCATTAAGGTCGAGCGCGATAAAGTACACGCTCGCCTAGAAAACTCGTTTTAGAAATCCTTGAAAGCACTTAACACATTATCAAACAACAACAACAAGTCATGAAGTCAGGGAGAATATAACAAACAAGGAACACTCACCTAGTTATGCAAAATAACGTGCAAAATATCCTTCTGGATATTACCCTTAGTCACCAATGAAACCTAAGGTTGAACAAGAGAACATATTACAGTTTATCGAGCAAAACATTTAAGGGAAACAAAGAAACCCGACTAATTAGGAGTAAAACGTGTAAAGATGACTTTCAAGTAAGAAGAGGGTTGTTTGAACCCAAGGATGAAAAATCATGTTTTAAAATGGAAATCCGGTCATGGTATTGGCCAAACAAAAGTATTCAAGTTCAAATAGGAACCTAGCCCTCGAGCGAAAATTTGGGCAGCACGCCCTTTGTGTTTACCTAATTTTCCAGCCATTTAGGCTTCATTATTTTTCCTCAGCCAATCCCAAAGTCATATATATCATAAATGCAAGTCAATAGCCATTCCATAGGCTCATAACATCATAAGAATAAGAATCACAGTCGTAACAAGTGTGGAAATACAATATAGCAAAAGACAGATTTGACGTGTGGTTACGGAAATAACACATCCGAGGCTACGCTTATCGGATTGAGGCACAACTTATACCATTTCGAAGGTAAGACACAGGGCTACAATGTTCATGAAGATCACTTAGTCCAGTTTCCAATGCAACCTAGCCAAATCCTCAATTTACAGAACCAAAATCTCACTCGTCGGCTATTTAACCGCTCTGCACTGGAATGGTCATATCTTAGGTTACCAAGGTCCATTTAGGGTGTTCTTGTAGGCGTTGGAAAGCTTAAACAGAGTACTAAAACTTTTATGTTTTGGGAAAAAGCTAAAACAGCATGTATCCTAGTGAACAAACATGATAAACTGGATGAACTGATGAAAACGGAACACTGGAAATTTCCTAAAATAGTGAGGGTATTTTGGTCTTTTCATGGGATACGTTACTCCGATTGAGCTGAAATTTTGCAGACACCTCTAAAATGTCATTCTATACAACTTTCATGTTTTAAGCCAAGATCAATTCGGCCTCTAACATAGGGCAATAAAAACGGGCAGAATAGGATGAAAATTTCCAGAAATCTGAAATCTTTTGGTTTCAATGATAGTTTTCTTAATTTCTTGCTACACTTGCTACCAAAACCCCCTATATAACCTTATATACAACATATACTAACTATACAACAAGTTTAGGCAGAAATTAATCAAACTCTAACTTACATATTTCATCCAAAAATCACCACAACAACTTGCATCACTTGTAATCAAACCCAAAACATGGACTATTTAACATCTTAAACAAGAATAAAAGGATCAAAGCCATAGATCAGATTTTATACCTCAAAACGAAGGCTTGCAAGAGTGATCCTCCACTATTTCTTAAAGTTTTTGGTTCCCTTAGCTTCCCAAGCTTCCAAACTTACAATCAATCGGTTTAGAATTCGATTTTAGCACTTGGTTGGTGTAAATCAAGAAGGAATTTGTTTTCTCTTGCTCTCCCTTTCTCTCTCTCTTGCTTGGCCAAGACCAGAAAAAATGAAGAAGAAAGATGGCTGAAGTGAAGGATAAAAAGGCAAGAAAAAAAATTAATTAAGGAGCCATGAGGTGGTGACACTTGGCGCCACCAAAGCCATGCAAATTTTTCTCTCTCTCCCTTACATTTTTGGCCACAAATTTCGGTCAAAGGCAGCTGGAAATGAAGGGATATTTTGTTCAAATATCAATGAGCTCATGTGGTAAGAAAGTGGTGGTCCAGTGGTGTGTTCAATCTGTAGTGTGCGGTACACGTCGGTTCACACCGTTTTTCTTTAAAACACCCGTGTCGCGCCCCATTTTTTGATAAATAAATAAATTGTTTGAGAAAGATGTTTTTGATTCAATTTTGATTGGAAAATGATTTTTGTGAGTTGAAAAAGATATGGGTCTAAATGGGACTTTTTAAATGCGACGATTTGACCCAAGAAATATAGTTCAAAAAGGATTTTTATAAAAAAAAGAGTCGCCACTTGGTATAGAGTTAGGGTGTACCAAGTCACCCAAAAAATGAATTTTTTAAAGAAAAATTGAGAAACCCTTTTTAAACGACTCCTAGTCCACGTAAACAAAGAAGAAGGTTCGGGAGTCACATTTGACGAAGGGGAAGGCAAGGATGAAAATCCAAGGCGCCCCTTCGGCCTAACCAAGGCTAGTTGCGTGATTTAACCCTTATTTTCCTATATTTTCTACCCAAAATATGTATTGCAAATTAGATTTGACTAATGAATGAGAAATGCAATCCTAAATCTAAGAAATGTTTCTTATGAGGCTTTTGGTCCCATTCACACGAGTCGTGACGGCCAATAAAGAAAGCCTCATAAAAAATCGGGAATGATGCAAATGATGACTCAAAATAAAAGTGTAGGTGTGCGTGGTGTAGGAAAAGTGCAAGTGTGCATTTTGAAAGTGTTTGTGTGCAAATGAATGAAAATATAAATGCTCGTGTGTAAGTGAATGAAAATAGTAAATATATAAGTAAAAAGATAGGTGCAATGTGTGAGGTGAAAAATAAAGAAGTGAATAAGTGTGTGAATATGGCATATGGATTAAAAAATTTAATAAGAATAAAAAAATGAAAATGTATGAACTTAGAGGGATGCATCAAGTCGGGTACGGGGATGACCTCTAGTTTTATGATTTTAATTTTCCCTCGGATTAGAAGGTAAAACTAGCGTGCTAAGGCTATCGAGTAGCCACACTCGCTCGTTTCCCTTATCAAGAGGGGATTTTCACGCAAATGAACCCTAACTAGCATGAGATGCAAGTCCTAAAGTGAAGGGGAAGGGGTTTGAGGAACATACCAAATGATAAACTAAGGAAAAATGCGTGATATGTGGTGATCATGCACTTAATGAAAAGGAAAAAAACCTATTGGGTCTAGCATTGGACTAGCCCATCCTATGAATTCCGACTAGCGTTGGACTAGTGGAAACGATAAAAGAAGCCACAACTAGCGTTGGACTAGTGTGGTGACGTACATTCATCCATTCCATTCATCCACACTATAAAAAGCGAGTAGACATGCGAATCACTTATAAACACGTAGCACATAACACTTAGCATGCTTGACTAGATGCAAAATCCTAATAAAGCATTTAACATATAACACATAGGCATGCAACCATTACATTTGCTAACTAAAACAAAAGGGAAAGGGAAAATGGACCAAATTACTTGCTACGCCCTATCTATTACAAGCCAAGAGGTGTACACATACCCCATTAAAAGAATAACTTAATGAAAAACAAAAAGTAAATGACATAAGTAAAAGTAATTAAAGAAAAGCTAGGAAAGCGAGGTAGACATGCAATTCACTTAGCACATTAGATCACCTAGGAGAAACAAAAGAAAGATAAAAGAAAGTTATACCTCCCCCGTTCGTGAAGCTAGTAAAAGGAAAAGGTCCTAATTTGGGCTAAAACCATCGAACAAAGGATTAATGCACCAATTTAGTGATAAGATATAAACTAAACAATTTGAATCCACCAAAACATCAAACTTTCCCTCAATTGCAACTCAATGAAGTCAAAACTACTTAAAGACCAAGGCAAAAGGCATGATCATCCAATCCCCAAGCATAACATCTACTAAAGACCCAAAAAGCAAGCACTACTCAATCATTTGAACCTAATTGAAGCATTTAAAACTCAAAGGTCCCCAAGTAAAAAAATAAAGTCCAAGCAAACATTATATCTCAAGAATCCAAGAGTGAATGAAGGTCCATGAATGGTTTAAACTTGCATTTCTAGGACCCAATAATGACCACTAATCAATCACAATCAACGTCAAAATGAATCATCAAAGAGCTTCAAAGTTCCCCAAAATAATAAAGATCAATTAATGATTCAAATGCAAACACCTTAGGACCTAATTGTAAGAACATGGAATGTAATTGGGCCATAATGCATTGCTGCAAAAATATCAGGGATCCAATTGAAGAAATTATTCTATTTGTTGGGTCATAGTAACATAAGGTGAAACCTGAGGGGTTAAGGTGTAATTTTTCTGAATTGTTCCATGCATGCAACGTAGTAGATTTTTGCAACAATGTCTCAACAAGTAAAGCAGTCCGGCAATTTCCATTTTTTGCAAGTGGATTTCAACTTCAAAACACCATTTTGAACTAAAACTTTTCAAACAAACATCAGAGTTTTAATTTAAAACCAAACTAACAGCAACATTCATCATTCCAATCATACAAACTGGAGCTGATCATGCAAACTCTGGAAAAACTTTTGTGCAAACAAAGCAAAACAAAAGCTGCCACAACCCCAAGCAACTCTCTCGGCCAGTAAGGTTCATGCAACCTTTTGATCTAGCCCCAATCAAACATGGATACAACTTGACAACGAAGGGATTATGAAAATACTTTCATGCAAGTTTCATATAACAAAAGAAAACAAAAACTTCTGCAACAAAGCAAACCAAACTGCTGCATTTTTTGGTTTTCAAACTGGCGGCAACTTCCAGCAGCAACTATATCCATTTCATCATACAAACGAATTCCTCAAAACAGAAACTGTTGACCCGAATCAAAACATGAAATTTGTTTGCAGAAACTAAAGTGGCAAATCTGGTTTTGATTTATACCAAAAAGAAAGGAAAGCCACTGCAGCAAACAACAATTCAAATGGCAACTCTAAAACCAAGCAAAACTGCTGCATTCTTTCACCAAAATCAGACTTCACATGCATACTATAACTGAAGTTTTCTTGATCTAACATCCAATTTTGAACTATACAAACAAAACAGGACTTTGACATCCAAACAAACAAGAAATCATAAAAAAGAAACTGGTGTAAAAGAGTCACGATGAATACATGCATTCTACAAAATTCCAGCCATCATTCCTTCTTTGATATTTCATTTTTAGCTGGAACATAATCATGCTAACAAACCAGGAAGAAAGAGGCTGGAACATAAGTTGCTGCCACTGAAAGAAAGGATTGCTACAATTCTAGTCAGCCTAAATGTAATCATGCGAATGAACCCAAAGTTCTAATGGATTTAGCAACTCAATTCAAAACTGAGAAAAACTTGGGATAATGGGAAGGAAGGCAAAATGGGAGATTCAGAAAAACTCTTAAACACGAAATATAGCAAAACCATGGCACGGAATCAATCCCAATCGAAGTTCGGCAGTACAAAGGCATTGAACATCATCATTGAGTGAAACGAATAGTTAACCCCTAAACATGTGAACTGATAAAATGCTCAGAAAACCACTCTTCACGTATAAATCATACCCATTTAGTTTCATGACAGGAAAGCATACGAAAGTTGACAGCTTTTCAGATTTAAGCCTTCAATCACCCCCATTCCAAAACGTAGCTATTAAGGTTATAAGTTATCCACCAAATCAATGACAAAACAAAAAATCAATGCCTTATGCTAACCCAGATTCCAGCCGTGACATCAAACAGGAAAGCTCCGATCCTATCTAAAGGATTTGTTTTCATACAAATGAAACAAAAGGGCTGGGTAGTTACCTTCCGCTGTCTTGAAAAACTCGAAGGAACGGTAGAAATTTCTGGTTGGAGTGAGTGATACCACTGCTCCAGGATCGACCGGGCCAAGTTGTAGATTTTAGTAAGCAGCTATGAAGATCAACCCTTCGATGAGGATTCACCAGATTCTTCAGAAACGTGACTTACTACCTCCTTCTCTCCTGACTTTGCTGTTTTGCCATGGATACCTTCAACGATACTCCTCCCATTTACTTTGTTTTTCTGCTAATTTTTTTCTATTCTTTCCTCTCAATTTTAGTCGTTATTTTCCAGAGCTCCTCCTCAACCTCACAAGTTTCTTTTAGCTTTTTCCTATCTCTTCCTTTTCTATCTCTACCCAGAACCTCCGCCGCTAGTCCCTCTTTTTTCTCTTTGTTTCCCCCGTAGTCCTCCTTTCTCTCTTTTGCCCAGATTTTCTCCTCTCGTAGCTTTCTCTTCTCTCCTTCTTTTTTCCAAACTCAGCCGCTAATTCCTTTCTTCTCTCAAACTCTCCCCTCCTGCGGCTGCTGCTTCTTGTTCTATTTATATGAAGCACTCCCAGGTTAAACCCTCATACGAAGGGTGCTGATGAGGGGTTGGTCCCTGCCTTCCATCCAGCCCTTCGATGGTTAGTGAGGCTGTCATTTGCACGCTGCAAAAATTTGCAGCGTGCATGCTGCTGCGGCTCCTTTTTTTTTTTTTTTTTTTTTTTTTTTAAATTAATTAATTAAACAACAAAAATAATAATAAAACAATAATAATTAATGATGAAAACAACTTAATTAACATTAGATAAAAATAATCTAAAAACAACAAAAAATGCAATTTTCCATTTTTCTCATTTTTCACCTTAATAAAATAAAATGCCAAAAAGCTGAATTTAAAAGAAATAAACATATTTTTGTGAACAAATTTTCCTTTCTCTTTTTTTCTTTTCCTCTTTTTCTTTTTTCCGATCCATCTAAAACCTTTTTTTTCTTTTTTTTTTTTTTCTTCTTTTCCTCTTTTTCTTTAATTTCTTTTTTTTCCTTTTTATAATTTTGCATTTTCATTTTTCTTTCAAGAAAGCATCGAATAAAAACAAAATGACTAAAAAGATTTTTCTTTTCTTTCTAAAAACTCTATAAACTTAAAAACTAAAAAAACTAAAAACTAAAAACTAAAAACTAAAATCTAAAACTTAAAAGTGATTAAAAACCTAAAAATGACAAAATAAAAATGAATAGACAAACTAAAAGGGCAAAATGAATAAAACTAAAATAAAATGACAACTAGAAATGCAAAACACACAACAATGAACCAAATGCAAGCGATCTGAAATAAAAATCATGAAATAGATGCTACATAAAATTGTTCAAAATTTGGTGTCTACAGTTTGCCCCTCTTTGTCTAAGTTTTGAAAAAACTTGAGACAAAGAAGTGGACACCAAATACCTACCTGTGTTATTGGGCTGCAAAAATTCCGACGAACAGGAATTCTAATACGAGACTGACCCGAACATGAAAAATAGGACGGGACTGACCCGAACAGGAATTTAAACGGGACTGACCCGAACAGAATTTAAACGGGACTGACCCGAACAGAATTTAAACGGGACTGACCCGAACAGGAATTTAAACGGGACTGACCCGAACAGGAATTTAAACGGGACTGACCCGAACAGAATTTAAACGGGACGGGACTGACCCGAACAGAATTTAAACGGGACTGACCCGAACAGAATTTAAACTGGACTGACCCGAACAGAATTTAAACGGGACTGACCCGAACAGAATTTAAACGGGACTGACCCGAACAGAATTTAAACGGGACTGACCCGAACAGGAATTTAAACGGGACTGACCCGAACAGAATTTAAACGGGACTGACCCGAACAGAATTTAAACGGGACTGACCCGAACAGGAATTAAAACGGGACTGACCCGAACAGGAATTTAAACGGGACTGACCCGAACAGGAATTTAAACGGGACTGACCCGAACAGAATTTAAACGGGACTGCACTGGAGATGTTTAAACAATAAATTGAGTTTTACCTGAAAGTAGTTCACACTTTTGCAGCAAAAGGGAGTTTTGATTTTTGTGACTGAAACGATAACTGATGTCGTTCTTTATGCTCAAACTTCGTCAACAACTTTATCACTTCACCGTTGCTTACTGGGGAGCCAGTTCTGACGTTGATTTAAGTGCAAGAAATAGAATGTTTGCAATGTTCCTGCAAGAAAAGAAAAAGTGGTAATGGACTCGCCACCATCATTTGATCCGATTAGCCTCGAGAATCGTGTAAACATGAGTCTTGTGATGCTTTTGCCTCTAGTTTGCGGCGTACACCTTAGTCGAGCTTGCAACTTTGAAACCTTTCAGATTCTGAGACTGATAAGCACGTGTTTACTACTTCACCCAAATCCGTGTAGCAGTCGTGTTACTTTTAACCACTGCGATAGATGACCGAATTCCCCATCTTTGAACAAACCTTAGGGTTTATCATTCGTACGAATTCAATGGTGAAAGAATGATGCATGAAAATGTCATATGAAACAATGATATATGCAAAATGAATTTCCTATGTCAGGCAAAAATGAGAATCCAAAAGAATACAAACAATCACAAACAGTCGAACACAAATAATTGAATTGAGAGGAACCAAAAGATTTATAAGAGTACATTTTGTAAAAGAATGTTTGTACAAGTTTGGCCAAACAATGTTATATTCGAAACTTGGGGTATATCTTTTTCGGAATTCGATACTGGCAGAAATATCACAAACATGAGGAAAAGTCTAAATGAACCAGGTCACCAGCTGTCCCTTATCGTGCTCATCCGTTGCGAAAAACCGACCTTGGCGCCCTTTCGGGTTTTCACCAAGGTTGCCCCCACCCCTTTTTGATTGATTTTGTTTTTTTTTTTTTTTTTTTTTTTAATTGAGGCGCCCTTTCGGGTTTTCACCTAAAGAACAACGAAATCTCTTGACCACAGTTGACTCAGAAATATGCATTAAAGATTCTAGCATCAGTAAAATGCACTTCCCTTGAGAAATTGGGCGAAGGCATTGCGGACATCACCTGCCAGTTGGTTAACAAACTTTCTAGTAGAAATGCAACAAGTGACGAAAGCCAGGACTTTGGGCTTTTGTAACGAGGTCAAGTGGGGTGTTCTCAAGAAAAGTTCAGGCTTAAAAGCAGATTTTGATAAGAGGTGTGAAATGAACTGAGATTGCACCATTTTGAAATGAAACCGAGGAAAATCTGCCCCAGTTTAATTGGATTTTCTCTTTTGCATTCTTTCATTGCATTTTCACTCACTTTTGCATTTTTCTTTAAAACTAAATTTTGCCCCAGTGTGGGGTTTTCTGCTTTCTTTTCTTTTCATCTCTCTTTCAAAATAACTTTGCCCCAGTGTGGGGTTTGCAATTCTCAGGGGCTGTCAAATGAAAATTTGTCAATTCTGGTGGCTCAAAGGGGACAAGTAGGGATAAAATGTTTTATAAGTGTAAAAGAAGATGGCCTGACTTGTATTTCGCCATTTGCATGAATTTCTGAAGAAAATTTGCATTATCAAATGAAAAACTTTTTGCACATATCTGAGTTGATGGGTTGAGAGAATGCTCGTCCATCCATTTCTGCTAAAATAAGGGCTCCGCCAGGTAATACCTTTTGGACAATGAACGGCCCTTGCCAATTCGGAGCAAATTTGCCTTTAGCTTCATCTTGCATCGACAAAATTCGCTTTAGCACTTTGTCACCTTCTTCAAATGCACGCCGATGGACCTTTTTGTTATAAGCTCGGGCCACCCGTTTCTGATAGCACTGACCATGACAGATAGTGTTGAATCGCCTTTCATCGATCAACGTCAATTGCTCATGGCGCTGCTTTATCCAGTCAGCCTCCTCCAATTTAGCTTCCATAAGGATTCGTAGCGACGGGATCTCAACCTCAGCTGGCAAGACAGCTTCCATTCCATACATAAGTGAATACGGCGTTGCCCCAGTTGATGTTCGGATAGAAGTCCGATATGCCATTAGTGCATAAGGCAGCTTCTCATGCCAATCACGATGCCTTTCAGTCATTTTGCGTATAATCTTCTTCAAATTTTTGTTCGCAGCTTCCACGGCTCCATTCATCTGAGGCCTATAAATGGCGGAGTTGCGGTGTCTGATTTTGAATTGCTCGCATAGTCCATCCACCATGTCATTGTTCAGATTCTTGGCATTGTCAGTGATAAGCGTTTCGGGTACTCCAAAGCGACAAATGATATGATCTCTCAAGAAATTGGCAACTACCTTCTTCGTAACATGTTTAAACGATTCCGCTTCAACCCACTTGGTGAAGTACTCGATTGCCACCAATATAAATCGATGTCCATTTGAAGCAGGAGGATCGATTGTACCAATCACGTCCATACCCCACATTGAACAGGGCCACGGGGCGGTCATGCTATGCAACTCAGTGGGTGGAGCGCGTATAATGTCACCGTGCATTTGGCATTTTATACATCTCCGGACAAAGTCTATACAATCATGCTCCATGGTAAGCCAGAAGTATCCGGTTCTCATGATTTTCTTCGCCAGCAAATGGCCATTCATGTGAGGTCCACAAACACCACTGTGCACTTCTTTCATCATATACTGAGCTTCATCCTCATCAATGCACCTTAAAAGGTTCAAATCTGAGGTTCTTTTGTACAACACTTCTCCACTTAAGAAAAACTTGGAAACCATTCTGCGCAAAAAACTCTTATCCTTTGAACTAGCATGCTGAGGGTAAGACCCCGTTTTGAGAAATTCCTTAATATCCTCATACCAAGGCATGTTATCAGAGGACTCGTCTGCGACCCAACAGTGGGCAGGTTTGTCTTGAAGTTGAATTTGGATTGGTTCGATTTTCAATTCGTCTGGATACTGGATCATAGAGGCTAGAGTGGCCAAGGCATCAGCAAATGCATTACGGGCTCGCGGGAGATGTCTGAACTCTAAATTTTGAAATTGCTTGGCCAAAGTGAGCAAACTACAATGGTAAGGAAGAATTTTTGAATCCTTGGTTATCCACTGTTTCAAAGTCTGGTGTACGAGCAAATCCGAATCACTGAAAGCTATCAACTCTTTGATTTCCATTTCTAAAGCCATTTTGAGACCAAAAATGCAAGCTTCATATTCGGCCATGTTATTCGTACAAGCGAATTGCAATTTGGCAGCGGCAGGGTAGTGCTTCCCTTCGGGTGACACCAAAACAGCTCCAATTCCAGCTCCGAGAGAATTCGAAGCTCCATCGAAGAAAAGCCTCCATTCAGGATTTTGTTCACTTATATCATCTGCAACGCCTACAAATAGGACCCTCTCGTCAGGTAAATAAGTACGGAGTGGTTGATAATCATCATCCCTTGGATTTTCCGCCAAATGATCAGCTATAGCTTGCCCCTTGACCGCCTTTTGTGAAGTGAACACAATATCGAATTCTGAGAGAATTATCTGCCACTTCGCCAAACGCCCAGTCAACATCGGCTTCTCCAAAAGATACTTCAAAGGATCAGACCGGGAAATAAGATACGTGGTATGGCTCAATAGATAGTGTCTCAACTTCTGGGCTGCCCAAGCCAATGCACAGCAGCTTTTCTCAATGAATGAATAATTAGCCTCGTACTGCGTGAACTTTTTGCTTAGATAGTAAATGGCTTGTTCTTTCCTTCCAGAGTCATCGTGCTGACCTAGAACACACCCTACTGCTCCTTCAAGCACGGATAAATACATAATCAAAGGTCGGCCCAGTTTGGGCGGCACTAAGACTGGTGGATGCAACAAATAATCTTTAATCTTGTCAAAAGCCTGTTGGCACTCCTCATTCCAATACAACGGCACGTTCTTCCTCAATAATTTGAACAACGGCTCGCATGTGGCAGTTAGTTGGCCAATGAACCTCCCGATAAAATTGATCTTCCCTAAAAAGCTTTTCACGTCCTTCTGAGTTTTTGGCACTGGCATGTCTCGAATTGCTTTGATTTTCGCCGGATCTATTTCTATGCCCTTCTTGCTAACAATGAATCCCAACAGCTTACCCGCAGGTGCTCCGAAGGCGCATTTCGCAGGATTTAGCTTTAAATTGTACTTCCGCAACCTCTCGAATAATTTCTTCAGATCAACCAAGTGGTCCTCTACCCTTTTAGACTTGATTATAATATCATCCACGTAGACTTCCATCTCCCGGTGGATCATATCATGAAATAGGGTCGTCATGGTCCTCTGATATGTTGCTCCAGCATTCTTTAAACCGAAAGGCATGACTCGGTAGCAAAAGGTACCCCAAGGGGTAATGAAAGCAGTCTTCTCCCTATCCTCCTCTGCCATCAAAATTTGGTGGTAGCCAGCAAAACAATCGCAAAAGGTTTCAATCTCATGTCCGGCAGTATTGTCTAAGAGAATGTGAATATTTGGTAGAGGGAAATCATCTTTAGGACTGGCTTTATTAAGGTCTCTATAGTCAACGCAAACTCTCACCTCTCCACTTTTTTTTGGAACAGGGACTGGATTTGAAAGCCAAATTGGGTAATGGGAAACAATGATAATGTTGGTTTTGAGTTGTTTTTCAATTTGCTCTTTTATTTTGAGGCTCATGTCTGGTTTAAATTTTCGGGGTTTTTGTTTTACGGGTGGAAAAGAAGGGTCTGTGGGTAACCTATGCACCACCACATCAGTTGAAATGCCAGTCATATCATCATAGGACCACGCAAATACATCCTGGAACATGGTCAAGAATTCAAGCATCTCCTTTCTCTGCCTTTCATTCAAACGAATACTTATCCGCACCTCCTTAACTTCATCCTTAGTGCCAATGTTTACTGTTTCTGTCTCTTCCAGGTTCGGTTTCGATTTTTCCTTATATTGTTCAAGATCCTTTGCAAACGAATCGGATACTTCCTCATTATCACTCTCGCTTTGGAGTTCGGATTCACAGACCTCCAAGTCGTGAGTGATATAGAGATTGCCATTATCATATTCCAGAACTGTGATATCCAAAGGGTCAAATAATTTTATTTTTGGCCATCTGAAAGAATTAACGAATGTGGGATAATAAGCAAATAAGCATACAACAAACAAATGAACAAACAATATGAATATAGACAACACAACATGACAAGAACAACTTGTGCATTTTCATAAAGACCTTTGATTGAAAGCAAGTGAAAATGAAAATTTAACAATATCTACATGCGCAAAAGGAAAATTGTTTTCATTGGCTATTTACAGATGCAAAAGTATTTTTCATGAATTCATATGAATGATAAACCCCTTTCAGTTTACCGAAACTCCTTCCGAATGGGCAGAAATTCAGCTGTCCAATTGAAAATCGACCCTTCAGGGATGTCAGGAAATTCGGCCTCGTTCGGGAAATTGTCTTCAAATATTGCCCCAATGAACAGTTGGGACAAACTATCCTCGATTTCTTCAGTTGAATTACCCTCTGATGCGATTATTTCAACTGGCCGGGGAAAAGTATACCGTAGCGGTGGAATATCGAAAACCCTTTGCCAGCCCTCTTTTTCTGCTCTTTTACGCTCCTTCATCTCCTTGAAATCCTTGGCAGTTGGTCTGAAACCCAAACCGAAGGTATCCCTCTTTTCTACTATCTTCACTGGCTTCAGGATCCCTTGCAGTTCACGCCCCAACCCCTTGTCAAATTCGTATCCTCCACGAATCATTTCTCTGGCCATCATTACACTGGCCTTTGAGAGAGTTTGTTCCTCCGTGGTTATCCAACTTACGGAGACTATATCGGATGTGCTGTGAGGGGACATGGTAACACTTTGACTACCCTCCTCCTTAACTCCAGAATCGGTGATCACCAGGCAGTCCTCTTCAGCAAAGATAGTGATTAGTTTGTCATTTACCACGAACTTGAGTAATTGATGCAACGAAGACGGCACGGCCCCAGACTTGTGAATCCATGGCCTTCCAAGTAAAATATTATAAATGCTCGGGAAGTTCATGACTTGGCAAGTTATTTGAAATTGGGCGGGCCCCATCTCGATTACTAAATCTGCCTCTCCTATTGGCTCCCTCTGCGCTCCATCAAACCCTCTAACGATAGTCCCTGAAGGCCTCAGCTGGATGTCTTGCAACCCTAATTTCTCTAAGGTACTCCAAGGACAGATATTCAGTGCGGACCCGTTGTCAATTAGCACCTTCGGCAGCATTTTCCCGTTGCACCTCACTGTTATGTACAACGCCCTATTATGTCCAATGCCCTCTGTCGGCAATTCATCGTCAGAAAAAGCAATTTGTTTGTGGAATAATACGCTCCCAACCACGTTTGAAAAATTATCAACAGAAATGTCCTTCGGAATTTGAGCTCTTGTTAATACGTCGATCAATGCATCCCTATGCACGTCCGAAGAGAAAAGTAGGTCCAACATGGTTATCTGGGCAGGTGATTTGCTTAGCTTTTCCACTATGTTGTATTCACTCCTCTGGAGTCGTTTAAGGAAATCCACGGCTTCTTTCTCGGTGACTGTTGGTTTGATGGGTGGCTCAGAACTATTGGCTTGAATTGGAGTAGTAGTCTCAAATGGATTTACAGTCTTCCCTGATCTGGTAACTACTGACACTTCCTTCTTTGCGGTTGAATTCTCCCCGATCTGTATGCTAGGCTCATCGTAATTCCACGGCACTTGTTGCAGACTTAATACGGGTTCCTGCTTCGGGAATTCGATGACTACCGGTTTCAAAGCTTCATTCTCCGCTGGCGTGAGATCTAAGACAAAAGGCTTGTTATCTTCTTCGAATGGCAACTCTATGACAAACGGTTGGTCCGCGACCCCAAACACTTCAGCTTCTATTGCCAATTTCTTGATTTGTTCCTCGTACTCCGCATCGTCCATAATAACCCCAACATGCTCTGGTAAGGGGTTTTGATTTACGTTTGGCCCTTGCGGCTCCCTCTTTCTGATCACGATTTCTCCAGACTCAACCATATCCTGAACTTTATGCTTAAGCGCCTTGCAATCCAAAGTTGCATGCCCAGGTGCCCCCGAATGATATGCGCAAACAGCTTGCGGGTTATACCAAGCGGGCATGCCATACGGATAGGTAGGAGGTGGTACTGTACCAATTTTTCCGGAGGCCCTTAACTGGTCGTACAGTTGGTCTAAAGGCCTACCTAAATTGGTAAAAGTACGGCTTGGGGGTCGGTTGTAGAGTTCAGTGGGTTGAGGATAGTTGTAAGCAGGTCTATTTGGAGGAGGAAATCTTGGGTTAAATGGAGGTCGAGGTCGGTTTTGGGGTGGATTTGGTTGAGAAATTTGAAAAGGGGCTGAAGGTGGGTTAGTATAGTTTGGGCGAGGTCGAGGGTGGTGGATGTTGGTAGTATATACAGGGTGTGGGTTTGAGTAGTAATGGTAAGGTTGCTGGTAGGTTGGGTCGTGTTGGTATCGGGGTCGGGGTGAGGGGTTGTGGTTCCAAACAAAGGTTGTATCTCCTTCTTTCTTTTTGAATTGTGGTTTCTTTTCACTGCTTCCTCGCCCTTGCAAAGCTTCCACTTGCGACTTCAGGGCAGACACATTAACAATTTTCCCAGCTCTTACAAAGTCGTCAAATTCTTCAAGTTTATTTACAATTGCCGCGAATGAACATCCGGTCATACGGAAAATCTCTTCAAAGTATGGAGGATCATGGGCCTTGATGAAAGTACGGATGATTTCTTCCTCGGTCATTGGAGGCTCCACCTTGGCAGCTATCTTTCTCCACCTCTTTGCATAAGTCTTATGATCTTCGGAGGGTTTTCTTTTAGTTCCTTCCAATGTGGTTCTAGTCGGTGCCAACTCACAATTATACTCATATTGCCTTACGAAAGCCTTGGACAAGTCAATCCAGGTTCTTACGTCTTCAGGTTTCAGATTTGAATACCAGTCAAGTGCGTCCCCTTCCAGACTTTCAGGGAACAACCTTAGAGGCAAGTTTTCATCGTCCACAGGCTTTCCCAATTTGTTTGCAAATAGTCGGAGGTGCGTCTTGGGATTACCCGTCCCATCGTATTTGTTAAACTTAGGAGTTTTGAACCCCTCAGGCAGTTGCACATTCGGAAAGAGACACAGCTCATCGTAATCCAAAACTCCTTGCTTGTTCAGCACCTGACTCTTCCTCATGAATTCATCGAAGCGGTCCAGGCGTTTTAATAACTTCACATCAATGGGAGCAGAGGATCCTCCCACCTCTGGTTTGGTTTGAATAAAATGGTCCGGCAGATAAGGCTCAGTGGTGGGGTAATAAAAAGCTTGTGTCTCAGGTGGTATATTTGCAGTGACTTGAGGTTGTGGGCCTTGCATATGAGTAGGGAAAAATGAAGGATTAGGAGGGTAAGTGTATGGCAGATGAACGGTGGGGTAGGTGAAAGTCCCTTCGGGTGGACCTTGCATGGAAACAGTAGTTTGAACTGTAGGAATAACAAAGGGTTCAGATTGCAGTTGTATTACGTGCGGAAGCTCCGGCTGTACCCCGCTACTGACAAGCTCATCTATTAATTTCTTTTGGGCGGCCATTTCAGAGGCCATTTCCCCAAACTTAGCAAGTAACTCGGCCAACTGGACTCCAGGACTCGTGACTTCCGGCTGTGTAGTCGCTGTAGTCTTATCAGATGATTCTGGTTGAATATTCATGTTTACACGATTCCTTTGAGCTTTACTTCGGGATCGCGTAATAATGGGGCTCTTCCGAAAAGCTATTTTGAAATTTTACCTGAGAGTGCAAAAGACTGCTTTAGATAAACCAATCGTTATTGAATTTCTGCAATTTATTCAAAAGGAAAAAAGAAAAAAGAAAAAGACATGAGTTAGTAACTATTTAAACAATTCGGATGCATGTCCTATTTGGGGGGCCCTTTTGTGCCAAGGGTAGGCCTAGCATGATGCAAACCTTCGGGGTAAAATCCCATTTTCAAACCTGTAAGTGAATATAAAAGCAGGAATTCTCATTAAAATATGGATAATACTCAGTCCTTCTTTACAACTTCATTGATGGTTCGACTGACCATTCTTACAAAATCTTCATGCCTGGCTAGTCTAGTGTGTTGGGATTCCCTAGAACTCCCGATACTAAGCTTTCGAATTTCATCTTGGATTTTATCAAATGCACTTAATGCCTTTTCCAACTTCTCGGTCTTCCTTGCCTCTTTCCTCACTTGCGCACGGGCTGTTTCCAATGTTTGGTCAGCCACCATGATCTGCAGCTGATGGTCTTCCAATTCTCTCCTCAACTTCTCATTCTGCTCTTCTAAAGTAATAGCGACTGACGGTACCCTTTCTCTTCCTTGTTCTATTATTGATTTGATCCAGTCGTTGTACTCCAAGACGACCCTAGGCTCTCCTTTATTCACTTGGTCCAAATGCAGGTTGTCCAAACTACACAGATTCCCCCAAGCTTCCAACACCATACTTCGGCATTCAGCAACTGTATTGATTTCGATACGTCCCATTCCTTGTATGGTTGGCACTCTCTGCGGGTACCCGAACTGTCTCATAACTCGTTGTGGAATGTACATAACCAACCCACTAGTGCTTGCTAACGGAATGAAGTCAAATTGTGTAGTCTTGAAGGCTGGATCCCTTACTTTCGTCCAATCGAGAACCCACTGTATCTTATCTGAAGTTAATGCATTGAATTCCTGAATAAACACACTAGGAGATGCCACTCGATAGTATCTCATAACTCTTTCTCGGTGCGATTCAACCCAGTTTGCTGTTGGAAGGCATGACCCCAATGGATTCAGTGTTCTCTTTGACAGATGTTCCATCGCCCACATTTGAAGCACCAAGTTGGATGCATAGAAAAACCCCCTCTTCTTTTGGCATTCGGTAACGGCGGTGAAGATATCAGCAATAATGATAGGCAACAAAGTAGGGGTCTTTTCCTTGATTCCTAGAAACACACTTTGCATCATGTTGATTGTTGAAAAGGTAACCTTCCCATGCTTTTGCGGGAATAAAAGTAGACTAGTCAAGGCTAGTCCAAAGACTTGGACTCGCTTTCCTTCCCACTCCTCTTTGCTAATGAAGAAGTCGTCATGGTGTTGATCATAAGAGTCCCTTCTCCCAAATCGTTCGTACAAGAACTCCAGTGGACATGATTTTGCGTCCGGGTGCTGGTTCATACTAGCTCGTCCCAAACCCAGAAACTTGCAAAACTGCTCTCTAGTGCCACTAGTTGGGTACACCATAGGGCTTCCCTTCCCAGGCATCTGCAGCAATCCTTCTACCTCTTCTAGAGTGGGTGTTAACTCGCACTCCCCAAATCGAAAAACAGAGCCTTTAGGATCCCAATACTCAAGTAGTGCTTCAATGATTGCCATGTTTGGGGCTATGTTCAAAAGACTCGGTAGATGCCCTATGTACGGGAACAATCGGTTCACCTCATGCGCCATGTTGTTCTTCCAATCTATCAGCTCACGAGGTATATGGTTTAACATTCGGCATGGAGCCATCTGAGGAAGAATTCACTTTTTAGTACCTTATCTTGGAATTTTACCCCGAAGGTTAAGCAAAATTGTAAACATGCAAGTCTCGTTAGATTAAGTATCCGAGACACAAGGTGGCTTATTCCTAAACCCGGGATTCCCTATGTGGCATTCCCTTTCTATGGTTTATGCATGATGCCATTTATTGAAGCGATATAAATATGTGACAAATATTGCCTAAAGGATATAAATAATGCATCGGGGGAAAAAGGTCTAAAATGAAATGTATTTATTGGAAATCAAGTGCAATAACTGAAATTTAAACATGTGAGCTATCTAGTGGGTGAGTCACTAAAAGAGTGCCAAAAAGGCCTCTTATTGCTAAGGCACATGAATGCAATCCAAGAAAACAAAAGAATGGTTAGTGCAATTGATAGTACACATAACACATTGGGAGCAATTAAGAAGAAAAAAAAAACAATAAAGCAAGTAAAAGGGGTGGAACCCCTTCCCTCGTGCCTATTGTGCTTAAAATAGGGTGAGGCTGACTCTTAGCCTAGGAAAATTCTAACATGGATGCATGAGGCTGGGGTTCACTAATGCCTAGACTCGATAAGCTTCGGTTCCCAAGCCTTCAGACCTAAAGGCGAAGGGTCATCACTCCCAGGGCCTTTGGTCGGTGGCTCGAGTGATCCCTTAGGTAGCGCTATGGGCGCAGAGCACACCATCCGCCTACCCAAGGCAATCGGTCCTAGTCCTACAAGGCGGTGTGGGATGGCGCCCACGAAAATAAAAATAAAATGGGATAAAGCAAGTAAACATGCACGTATGAAGTGTTCCCCTATTTGAGGGAAGGGGTGAGAACCACGCGAGGCTCTAAAGGTGACACACACCCCCCCAAATGCAATGCAAGCGCGAGATAACAAGTAAACATTTATTCAAACATACATTCGTGAGTCGAGCGATTGGTTTGATTACGTACATAAGACAAAAGGTCCTAAAAAATGAAAAATGCAATCCTAATATCCACATGCCATGCATAGAAAGGGTAGAAAAAAAGGAAACAAATGGTTAAGTCAAAATGCTTGGACCCACTTAGGAAGTCCCCAGTGGAGTCGCCAACTGTCGCGCCCCATTTTTTGATAAATAAATAAATTGTTTGAGAAAGATGTTTTTGATTCAATTTTGATTGGAAAATGATTTTTGTGAGTTGAAAAAGATATGGGTCTAAATGGGACTTTTTAAATGCGACGATTTGACCCAAGAAACATAGTTCAAAAAGGATTTTTATAAAAAAAAGAGTCGCCACTTGGTATAGAGTTAGGGTGTACCAAGTCACCCAAAAAATGAATTTTTTAAAGAAAAATTGAGAAACCCTTTTTAAACGACTCCTAGTCCACGTAAACAAAGAAGAAGGTTCGGGAGTCACATTTGACGAAGGGGAAGGCAAGGATGAAAATCCAAGGCGCCCCTTCGGCCTAGCCAAGGCTAGTTGCGTGATTTAACCCTTATTTTCCTATATTTTCTACCCAAAATATGTATTGCAAATTAGATTTGACTAATGAATGAGAAATGCAATCCTAAATCTAAGAAATGTTTCTTATGAGGCTTTTGGTCCCATTCACACGAGTCGTGACGGCCAATAAAGAAAGCCTCATAAAAAATCGGGAATGATGCAAATGATGACTCAAAATAAAAGTGTAGGTGTGCGTGGTGTAGGAAAAGTGCAAGTGTGCATTTTGAAAGTGTTTGTGTGCAAATGAATGAAAATATAAATGCTCGTGTGTAAGTGAATGAAAATAGTAAATATATAAGTAAAAAGATAGGTGCAATGTGTGAGGTGAAAAATAAAGAAGTGAATAAGTGTGTGAATATGGCATATGGATTAAAAAATTTAATAAGAATAAAAAAATGAAAATGTATGAACTTAGAGGGATGCATCAAGTCGGGTACGGGGATGACCTCTAGTTTTATGATTTTAATTTTCCCTCGGATTAGAAGGTAAAACTAGCGTGCTAAGGCTATCGAGTAGCCACACTCGCTCGTTTCCCTTATCAAGAGGGGATTTTCACGCAAATGAACCCTAACTAGCATGAGATGCAAGTCCTAAAGTGAAGGGGAAGGGGTTTGAGGAACATACCAAATGATAAACTAAGGAAAAATGCGTGATATGTGGTGATCATGCACTTAATGAAAAGGAAAAAAACCTATTGGGTCTAGCATTGGACTAGCCCATCCTATGAATTCCGACTAGCGTTGGACTAGTGGAAACGATAAAAGAAGCCACAACTAGCGTTGGACTAGTGTGGTGACGTACATTCATCCATTCCATTCATCCACACTATAAAAAGCGAGTAGACATGCGAATCACTTATAAACACGTAGCACATAACACTTAGCATGCTTGACTAGATGCAAAATCCTAATAAAGCATTTAACATATAACACATAGGCATGCAACCATTACATTTGCTAACTAAAACAAAAGGGAAAGGGAAAATGGACCAAATTACTTGCTACGCCCTATCTATTACAAGCCAAGAGGTGTACACATACCCCATTAAAAGAATAACTTAATGAAAAACAAAAAGTAAATGACATAAGTAAAAGTAATTAAAGAAAAGCTAGGAAAGCGAGGTAGACATGCAATTCACTTAGCACATTAGATCACCTAGGAGAAACAAAAGAAAGATAAAAGAAAGTTATACCTCCCCCGTTCGTGAAGCTAGTAAAAGGAAAAGGTCCTAATTTGGGCTAAAACCATCGAACAAAGGATTAATGCACCAATTTAGTGATAAGATATAAACTAAACAATTTGAATCCACCAAAACATCAAACTTTCCCTCAATTGCAACTCAATGAAGTCAAAACTACTTAAAGACCAAGGCAAAAGGCATGATCATCCAATCCCCAAGCATAACATCTACTAAAGACCCAAAAAGCAAGCACTACTCAATCATTTGAACCTAATTGAAGCATTTAAAACTCAAAGGTCCCCAAGTAAAAAAATAAAGTCCAAGCAAACATTATATCTCAAGAATCCAAGAGTGAATGAAGGTCCATGAATGGTTTAAACTTGCATTTCTAGGACCCAATAATGACCACTAATCAATCACAATCAACGTCAAAATGAATCATCAAAGAGCTTCAAAGTTCCCCAAAATAATAAAGATCAATTAATGATTCAAATGCAAACACCTTAGGACCTAATTGTAAGAACATGGAATGTAATTGGGCCATAATGCATTGCTGCAAAAATATCAGGGATCCAATTGAAGAAATTATTCTATTTGTTGGGTCATAGTAACATAAGGTGAAACCTGAGGGGTTAAGGTGTAATTTTTCTGAATTGTTCCATGCATGCAACGTAGTAGATTTTTGCAACAATGTCTCAACAAGTAAAGCAGTCCGGCAATTTCCATTTTTTGCAAGTGGATTTCAACTTCAAAACACCATTTTGAACTAAAACTTTTCAAACAAACATCAGAGTTTTAATTTAAAACCAAACTAACAGCAACATTCATCATTCCAATCATACAAACTGGAGCTGATCATGCAAACTCTGGAAAAACTTTTGTGCAAACAAAGCAAAACAAAAGCTGCCACAACCCCAAGCAACTCTCTCGGCCAGTAAGGTTCATGCAACCTTTTGATCTAGCCCCAATCAAACATGGATACAACTTGACAACGAAGGGATTATGAAAATACTTTCATGCAAGTTTCATATAACAAAAGAAAACAAAAACTTCTGCAACAAAGCAAACCAAACTGCTGCATTTTTTGGTTTTCAAACTGGCGGCAACTTCCAGCAGCAACTATATCCATTTCATCATACAAACGAATTCCTCAAAACAGAAACTGTTGACCCGAATCAAAACATGAAATTTGTTTGCAGAAACTAAAGTGGCAAATCTGGTTTTGATTTATACCAAAAAGAAAGGAAAGCCACTGCAGCAAACAACAATTCAAATGGCAACTCTAAAACCAAGCAAAACTGCTGCATTCTTTCACCAAAATCAGACTTCACATGCATACTATAACTGAAGTTTTCTTGATCTAACATCCAATTTTGAACTATACAAACAAAACAGGACTTTGACATCCAAACAAACAAGAAATCATAAAAAAGAAACTGGTGTAAAAGAGTCACGATGAATACATGCATTCTACAAAATTCCAGCCATCATTCCTTCTTTGATATTTCATTTTTAGCTGGAACATAATCATGCTAACAAACCAGGAAGAAAGAGGCTGGAACATAAGTTGCTGCCACTGAAAGAAAGGATTGCTACAATTCTAGTCAGCCTAAATGTAATCATGCGAATGAACCCAAAGTTCTAATGGATTTAGCAACTCAATTCAAAACTGAGAAAAACTTGGGATAATGGGAAGGAAGGCAAAATGGGAGATTCAGAAAAACTCTTAAACACGAAATATAGCAAAACCATGGCACGGAATCAATCCCAATCGAAGTTCGGCAGTACAAAGGCATTGAACATCATCATTGAGTGAAACGAATAGTTAACCCCTAAACATGTGAACTGATAAAATGCTTAGAAAACCACTCTTCACGTATAAATCATACCCATTTAGTTTCATGACAGGAAAGCATACGAAAGTTGACAGCTTTTCAGATTTAAGCCTTCAATCACCCCCATTCCAAAACGTAGCTATTAAGGTTATAAGTTATCCACCAAATCAATGACAAAACAAAAAATCAATGCCTTATGCTAACCCAGATTCCAGCCGTGACATCAAACAGGAAAGCTCCGATCCTATCTAAAGGATTTGTTTTCATACAAATGAAACAAAAGGGCTGGGTAGTTACCTTCCGCTGTCTTGAAAAACTCGAAGGAACGGTAGAAATTTCTGGTTGGAGTGAGTGATACCACTGCTCCAGGATCGACCGGGCCAAGTTGTAGATTTTAGTAAGCAGCTATGAAGATCAACCCTTCGATGAGGATTCACCAGATTCTTCAGAAACGTGACTTACTACCTCCTTCTCTCCTGACTTTGCTGTTTTGCCATGGATACCTTCAACGATACTCCTCCCATTTACTTTGTTTTTCTGCTAATTTTTTTCTATTCTTTCCTCTCAATTTTAGTCGTTATTTTCCAGAGCTCCTCCTCAACCTCACAAGTTTCTTTTAGCTTTTTCCTATCTCTTCCTTTTCTATCTCTACCCAGAACCTCCGCCGCTAGTCCCTCTTTTTTCTCTTTGTTTCCCCCGTAGTCCTCCTTTCTCTCTTTTGCCCAGATTTTCTCCTCTCGTAGCTTTCTCTTCTCTCCTTCTTTTTTCCAAACTCAGCCGCTAATTCCTTTCTTCTCTCAAACTCTCCCCTCCTGCGGCTGCTGCTTCTTGTTCTATTTATATGAAGCACTCCCAGGTTAAACCCTCATACGAAGGGTGCTGATGAGGGGTTGGTCCCTGCCTTCCATCCAGCCCTTCGATGGTTAGTGAGGCTGTCATTTGCACGCTGCAAAAATTTGCAGCGTGCATGCTGCTGCGGCTCCTTTTTTTTTTTTTTTTTTTTTTTTAAATTAATTAATTAAACAACAAAAATAATAATAAAACAATAATAATTAATGATGAAAACAACTTAATTAACATTAGATAAAAATAATCTAAAAACAACAAAAAATGCAATTTTCCATTTTTCTCATTTTTCACCTTAATAAAATAAAATGCCAAAAAGCTGAATTTAAAAGAAATAAACATATTTTTGTGAACAAATTTTCCTTTCTCTTTTTTTCTTTTCCTCTTTTTCTTTTTTCCGATCCATCTAAAACCTTTTTTTTCTTTTTTTTTTTTTCTTCTTTTCCTCTTTTTCTTTAATTTTTTTTTTTTCCTTTTTATAATTTTGCATTTTCATTTTTCTTTCAAGAAAGCATCGAATAAAAACAAAATGACTAAAAAGATTTTTCTTTTCTTTCTAAAAACTCTATAAACTTAAAAACTAAAAAAACTAAAAACTAAAAACTAAAAACTAAAATCTAAAACTTAAAAGTGATTAAAAACCTAAAAATGACAAAATAAAAATGAATAGACAAACTAAAAGGGCAAAATGAATAAAACTAAAATAAAATGACAACTAGAAATGCAAAACACACAACAATGAACCAAATGCAAGCGATCTGAAATAAAAATCATGAAATAGATGCTACATAAAATTGTTCAAAATTTGGTGTCTACAACCCGTACTAGGGTTTTTACTTCCTATTCACTAACCTTATATCATTGCTCCTAATCACATATTATTTCTCACTTAAAAGTCACTTTTAATCACCAAATTTGATCCTTGCTCCGTACCGAAAAATCATCCGGCGAAAATCGCGAAAACGCTAATTTGCTCCAATTTTGAAAACGAAGAGTGAAACCCTACTTTCCAGGTTCATGTGCACTTATTGGAGAATGATTGGGTAGTAGGGCTATAATAAAGGAATAATTTCTAAATAAAAAGGCATTTTTGAGAAAAATATAAGAAATTTGCGAGTCCTCACACTCTCTCCCCCTTAAAAGAATTTCGACCTCGAAATTCATACCTTCCGTCGCCTCGGAGGACCCCAGAACTTGTTGCTGATCTACGGCATAAACTTGTGTCGATACTTTTGTTCGATTTCCTCTTTCATGAGGTTGTTTCAGGTTGGTTCCTTTCACTTGTTGAGTACTACCCTCTCGTGGCTGTTTCTTCGGGCAATTGCTAAATTGATGATTGCTACTCCCACAAATCAAACATTTTCCCCTTTTCCGCCAGCAATCATTCTCAGTGTGATTTGCCTTTCCACAGTATCCACAGGCCAATCGAGGAGCTACTGTTGGATCTTCTCGAGAAATGTCCTTTGATCCGATCTGACTTCCTTTCATAGACCTTTCATCTAATACTCTTAATGTCCAAGGTGGGCGAGGTGAATGGTTCACTTTTTGCACTTTGGAGAGCATTGTCTTTTCTCTGGATTCCTCAGGTGTGCTGTTGGATGTATCTCTTTTTCGCGTTTGACAGGCTTTTATTTGGGCTTTCACATCCTCAATTCTTTGGGCCTTCTCAAGAGCCTCTGTAAACGTATTAACTTGAACTGCCGCTAATGCCTTCTGGATTTCCAAATTTAGTCCTTGTATAAATCGTCTTATTCTCCGTCGCTCCGTAACCACCAATTCGGAAGCGAATTTAGACAGTCTAGTAAATTTGGTCTCATATTCGGCCACACTTAGGGTTCCCTGACGCAACCCAATAAATTCGTCCTCTCTCCTTTCTTGGACTAAAGGTGGGAGATACTTTTCGTTAAATTCCCTTACAAAGTTCGCCCATGTCCATACCGTCTGTTCTCTTTCCCACTTGGCTTTAATTACATTCCACCACGCGCGGGCTGGTCCTTCGAATTGAAATATAGCAAAATTTACTTGTTTTTGCTCCGTGTAATTCAAAGCCGCGAAGATATTAATCATTGCCTCCAACCACTGCTCAGCTATATCCGGATCAGGCCCTCCTTGAAATTTCGGAGGTAAAAACTTTTGGAACCTCTCAAGAGCCTTATCCTCTCCGATCTCAGGATTTCGGGGTTGATTCACTGGCATTTGACCCTGTTGATCTACCAGTCGTGCCAGGATATTTGTCATTTGTTGCATCGCCGTTGCCATTTGATCTCCAGCCTCAACCCTCGGTCCCTGTTCTTGCTCGGCCACTGTTTCTCTTTCTTCTCTCGGTTCTTGAGCTTGCCTAGCTCTACGGCCACGACTAGTTCCACGTCCACGACTACGTCTCCCGTCCATATATATGTTTTCCCTCTCTCTTTTCTTTTCTTTTCCCCAAAAAGGTAATTTAGTAAATAAACACAGCAAATTGACTACCGTAACAAAATCTAGCATTCCAAATACACCAATAAACATATACATACATAACATGCCATATCAAGAAGACGGATAAGCAAATACACAAATACATATCAAATTGGACAGATAACCATGTACACACATGTATACTAACGTCATGTAGTAACAATATACAGGTAAATCAAAAGAAAAAGGCAAAGTCGTCCCAGAATCAGCCCGCCCAGTCCCTCACATCACTTACTATCCAAACTAGATGTCCCTCACGTCACTTACTAACGTCTTGTGCTCATTCTAGTCAGACAAAGCCTGTTCATGTTCCCAAAATGCAAGTCTCAAGTACTTAGCAGCGCCTCAACTCTGGAGTACTCAGGCACAAGAATTCGAAATAAGATAATCCACATCTCGAGCTGCAGTCCCAAGAGTAAACAATCTACAATCGAAATTCCTACCTGACATACCTATCTATGATCCTCAGATACCATGAGAAAGATTTAAGGCCTATAACATTCGCAATTCATAGCTTCACTTAGTCCCTCATACTTATTCACCACTTAGTCCAGGGTCACTCCGCGCCGAGACCACGCGAAGCAGTTATAGGTTTTACCCCTCAATCGCTTAACTCTCAAGTCAAATCGAATCAAATCAAATCCCACAGTCCGGGATCCTAAACTTCAAGCCTAGGATACACTACAGGAATCTGAAACCTAAACTCTGATACCACCTGTGACGGCCCCACCTCCCCCTAAGGCGAACCAAAGGGTTTGGCGAGTCGCCTGCCCGGCTCTCGCCGGGACTCAGTCGTTCCTTAATCAAATCCAGAATAAATCACAAGAATATATAGGGCAGTAATCCAAACTTAAAGCGGAACTTATATACATTGCTATCTCAAAAGGAAGTACAGCCATCAAATGTACAAAAGTTCTCACTTCACCATACAACCAGCCCGTGCCAAGCACTAGGGCGAGAACCATTACAAAAGAAACAAAATACCTAGACTAGGCTAGTCTATGCTCTCATCCTGCTCGCCGTCCCCTGTTAAGGAAAACAAAACTAAAGGGGTGAGCTAAAAGCTCAGTGAGGTTCCGAACAGATAATCAACAATCAATTCAATACATTAAACATGGAGTATTAATAATTCAAGAAACATTTACAATGGAAAGCAATAGTTACATTCATTAAAAGGATACAGGCTCACATGGAGCTATTCGTTCTTTCGTTCGTTCCCCTAACATTTCCACTTATTCCTCCAATTATTTGAAAATTTCCTTTTTGAGAAATAAAACCCTCGTGCCTTTGTTCGTTCATTCATCCCCTTCCGGACATTAACCGGACTCCACCCATCCGAACGTTGACCGGACTCCACCCATCCGGACGTAGCCGGACTACAAGGTAATACTCGAGTATACCAAATTCACCCAGGGTCACCATATCGCCCGACCGAGTCCGCTTCTGGCTCGAGTCGATCGGTAACGAAGGGCAGGGCCCAATTCAGCCAAAAGGCTTACATCATGCGCAACTAATGTTTCCATCATTAAATCATTGAAAATTTGACGTTTCATTAAGGTCGAGCGCGATAAAGTACACGCTCGCCTAGAAAACTCGTTTTAGAAATCCTTGAAAGCACTTAACACATTATCAAACAACAACAACAAGTCATGAAGTCAGGGAGAATATAACAAACAAGGAACACTCACCTAGTTATGCAAAATAACGTGCAAAATATCCTTCTGGATATTACCCTTTGTCACCAATGAAACCTAAGGTTGAACAAGAGAACATATTACAGTTTATCGAGCAAAACATTTAAGGGAAACAAAGAAACCCGACTAATTAGGAGTAAAACGTGTAAAGATGACTTTCAAGTAAGAAGAGGGTTGTTTGAACCCAAGGATGAAAAATCATGTTTTAAAATGGAAAGCCGGTCATGGTATTGGCCAAACAAAAGTATTCAAGTTCAAATAGGAACCTAGCCCTCGAGCGAAAATTTGGGCAGCACGCCCTTGGTGTTTACCTAATTTTCCAGCCATTTAGGCTTCATTATTTTTCCTCAGCCAATCCCAAAGTCATATATATCATAAATGCAAGTCAATAGCCATTCCATAGGCTCATAACATCATAAGAATAAGAATCAAAGTCGTAACAAGTGTGGAAATACAATCTAGCAAAAGACAGATTTGACGTGTGGTTGCGGAAATAACACATCCGAGGCTACGCTTATCGGATTGAGGCACAACTTATACCATTTCGAAGGTAAGACACAGGGCTACAATGTTCATGAAGATCACTTAGTCCAGTTTCCAATGCAACCTAGCCAAATCCTCAATTTACAGAACCAAAATCTCACTCGTCGGCTATTTAACCGCTCTGCACTGGAATGGTCATATCTTAGGTTACCAAGGTCCATTTAGGGTGTTCTTGTAGGCGTTGGAAAGCTTAAACAGAGTACTAAAACTTTTATGTTTTGGGAAAAAGCTAAAACAGCATGGATCCTAGTGAACAAACATGATAAACTGGATGAACTAACGAAAACGGAACACTGGAAATTTCCTAAAATAGTGAGGGTATTTTGGTCTTTTCATGGGCTACGTTGCTCCGATTGAGCTGAAATTTTGCAGGCACCTCTAAAATGTCATTCTCTACAACTTCATGTTTTAAGCCAAGGCCAATTAGGCCTCTAACATAGGGCAATAAAAACGGGCAGAATAGGATGAAAATTTCCAGAAATCTGAAATCTTTTGGTTTCAATGATAGTTTTCTTAATTTCTTGCTACACTTGCTACCAAAACCCCCTATATAACCTTATATACAACATATACTAACTATACAACAAGTTTAGGCAGAAATTAATCAAACTCTAACTTACATATTTCATCCAAAAATCACCACAACAACTTGCATCACTTGTAATCAAACCCAAAACATGGACTATTTAACATCTTAAACAAGAATAAAAGGATCAAAGCCATAGATCAGATTTTATACCTCAAAAAGAAGGCTTGCAAGAGTGATCCTCCACTATTTCTTGAAGTTTATGGTTCCCTTAGCTTCCCAAGCTTCCAAACTTACAATCAATCGGTTTAGAATTCGATTTTAGCACTTGGTTGGTGTAAATCAAGAAGGAATTTGTTTTCTCTTGCTCTCCCTTTCTCTCTCTCTTGCTTGGCCAAGACCAGAAAAAATGAAGAAGAAAGATGGCTGAAGTGAAGGATAAAAAGGCAAGAAAAAAAATTAATTAAGGAGCCATGAGGTGGTGACACTTGGCGCCACCAAAGCCATGCAAATTTTTCTCTCTCTCCCTTACATTTTTGGCCACAAATTTCGGTCAAAGGCAGCTGGAAATGAAGGGATATTTTGTTCAAATATCAATGAGCTCATGTGGTAAGAAAGTGGTGGTCCAGTGGTGTGTTCTGTAAGTCCCACAGACAACCAAGAGGGGGGGGTGAATTGGTTTGATTAAAATCTTAACCAAGTTTATGCACTTTTTCTTTAATGAAAATTTACCTTCCTTTTTAGTAATGATCAACCAAGTAGATTAGAAGACAATAGCAATATTGATCAGAGAAGCAAGTATAGATAAGCAATGAAGATTTTATTAAACAGAAATGTAAAATAGAGAAACAAACCAATTGTCTACCAAGCTTTACCCAGACTTGAAGACCAAACACTAGGAAGAGCAACTTCTCTTTGATGAACGAAGATCAACTAGATGTACAATGGAGGGAGCTCTTCCTCCTTGCCCTAAGCCTCACTTAGTCAAGCTAGGAAGTTTTACAATCACTCAGAAAACCCTCAACAATGCTACACTACAGATCCTTTCAACCACAAAAGAAATGCTCAACAGAAATTCACACCACTTTAATACAAATCTGCTTTGGAGACTATTTTCTAGCTAAAATATCTCTTGAGAACTTGTAAACAAAGTGAGCAAAAGTCACTACTTCGTTCAGACCAGTTTGATTTTAAAGGGATCCAGAAATGGGCTTCATCAATGCTTCCAACGGATAGAAGGCAGCTGAAGAGTCAACTAGCCGTTGGGGCTGTCGGACGTCCGACGATCGAATCATCGTCCGAACCAATCGTCCGATGATAGCCAAGTTGAGGTTCGGACGTCCGATAAGTTCTTTGTCGTCCGACAGCACAGCGTCCGACCTTGGGCCGAGAGCTAGCAAGTTATCTTGGAATTTTTCGGACGTCCGATGCGGTTGATTAGCGTCCGATGGCAAGCGTCCGATCCTTCCGGACGTCCGATGCTTTCATGTGAGCGTCCGACGGTGCTTCCTTCCTGATGTTCTTTATCTTTTCGGACGTCCGACAGTTTCCTTTCGGGCGTCCGACCTGATTGTCCTATTTTTGCTTCTCATTTTGGTTGTTTTACATTTCATGACATATTTGAACCTGATTCTTGGATAGACAAAAAAAACACTTGTATTTGAGGAAGGTTAGACAAATATTTCAAAGTACCAAGAATGACAAACTAGACATACTTAAAAGACAATATCTATGATCGAAAACAAAACAATGACTAAATTCATTCATATTATTCCAATCTTGTTTGCCACATCCAAAGCAACGTAGTCAGGAGATAAACGAACATATGCTTTCTTTGTTCCAACAGACCTGATCAAAGTGTTCACTTTCTTGGTCTGTATAAACAAACTTTTGTGATCATCAAAACCAAGAATAACATGTTCAATCTGTAGTGTGCGGTACACGTCGGTTCACACCGTTTTTCTTTAAAACACCCGTACTAGGGTTTTTACTTCCTATTCACTAACCTTATATCATTGCTCCTAATCACATATTATTTCTCACTTAAAAGTCACTTTTAATCACCAAATTTGATCCTTGCTCCGTACCGAAAAATCATCCGGCGAAAATCGCGAAAACGCTAATTTGCTCCAATTTTGAAAACGAAGAGTGAAACCCTACTTTCTAGGTTCATGTGCACTTGTTGGAGAATGATTGGGTAGTAGGGCTATAATAAAGGAATAATTTCTAAATAAAAAGGCATTTTTGAGAAAAATATAAGAAATTTGCGAGTCCTCACACTCTCTCCCCCTTAAAAGAATTTCGACCTCAAAATTCATACCTTCCGTCGCCTCGGAGGACCCCAGAACTTGTTGCTGATCTACGGCATAAACTTGTGTCGATACTTTTGTTCGATTTCCTCTTTCAGGAGGTTGTTTCAGGTTGGTTCCTTCCACTTGTTGAGTACTACCCTCTCGTGGCTGTTTCTTCGGGCAATTGCTAAGTTGATGATTGCTACTCCCACAAATCAAACATTTTCCCCTTTTCCGCCAGCAATCATTCTCAGTGTGATTTGCCTTTCCACAGTATCCACAGGCCAATCGAGGAGCTACTGTTGGATCTTCTCGAGAAATGTCCTTTGATCCGATCTGACTTTCTTTCATAGACCTTTCATCTAATACTCTTAATGTCCAAGGTGGGCGAGGTGAATGGTTCACTTTTTGCACTTTGGAGAGCATTGTCTTTTCTCTGGATTCCTCAGGTGTGCTGTTGGATGTATCTCTTTTTCGCGTTTGACAGGCTTTTACTTGGGCTTTCACATCCTCAATTCTTTGGGCCTTCTCAAGAGCCTCTGTAAACGTATTAACTTGAACTGCCGCTAATGCCTTCTGGATTTCCAAATTTAGTCCTTGTATAAATCGTCTTATTCTCCGTCGCTCCGTAACCACCAATTCGGAAGCGAATTTAGACAGTCTAGTAAATTTGGTCTCATATTCGGCCACACTTAGGGTTCCCTGACGCAACCCAATAAATTCGTCCTCTCTCCTTTCTTGGACTAAAGGTAGGAGATACTTTTCGTTAAATTCCCTTACAAAGTTCGCCCATGTCCATACCGTCTGTTCTCTTTCCCACTTGGCTTTAATTACATTCCACCACGCGCGGGCTGGTCCTTCGAATTGAAATATAGCAAAATTTACTTGTCTTTGCTCCGTGTAATTCAAAGCCGCGAAGATATTAATCATTGCCTCCAACCACTGCTCAGCTATATCCGGATCAGGCCCTCCTTGAAATTTCGGAGGTAGAAACTTTTGGAACCTCTCAAGAGCCTTATCCTCTCCGATCTCAGGATTTCGGGGTTGATTCACTGGCATTTGACCCTGTTGATCTACCAGTCGTGCCAGGATATTTGTCATTTGTTGCATCGCCGTTGCCATTTGATCTCCAGCCTCAACCCTCGGTCCCTGTTCTTGCTCGGCCACTGTTTCTCTTTCTTCTCTCGGTTCTTGAGCTTGCCTAACTCTACGGCCACGACTAGGTCCACGTCCACGACTACGTCTCCCGTCCATATATATGTTTTCCCTCTCTCTTTTCTTTTCTTTTCCCCAAAAAGGTAATTTAGTAAATAAACACAGTAAATTGATTACAGTAACAAATTCTAGCATTCCAAATACACCAATAAACATATACATACATAACATGCCATATCAAGAAGACGGATAAGCAAATACACAAATACATATCAAATTGGACAGATAACCATGTACACACATGTATACTAACGTCATGTAGTAACAATATACAGGTAAATCAAAAGAAAAAGGCAAAGTCGTCCCAGTATCAGCCCGTCCAGTCCCTCACTTCACTTACTATCCAAACTAGATGTCCCTCACGTCACTTACTAACGTCTTGTGCTCATTCTAGTCAGACAAAGCCTGTTCATGTTCCCAAAATGCAAGTCTCAAGTACTTAGCAGCGCCTCAACTCTGGAGTACTCAGGCACAAGAATCCGAAATAAGATAATCCACATCTCGAGCTGCAGTCCCAAGAGTAAACTATCTACAATCGAAATTCCTACCTGACATACCTATCTATGATCCTCAGATACCATGAGAAAGATTTAAGGCCTATAACATTCGCAATTCATAACTTCACTTAGTCTCTCATACTTATTCACCACTTAGTCCAGGGTCACTCCGCGCCGAGACCACGCGAAGCAGTTATAGGTTTTACCCCTCAATCGCTTAACTCTCAAGTCAAATCGAATCAAATCAAATCCCACAGTCCGGCATCCTAAACTTCAAGCCTAGGATACACTACAGGAATCTGAAGCCTAAGCTCTGATACCACCTGTGACGGCCCCACCTCCCCCTAAGGCGAACCAAAGGGTTTGGCGAGTCGCCTGCCCGGCTCTCGCCGGGACTCAGTCGTTCCTTAATCAAATCCAGAATAAATCACAAGAATATATAGGGCAGTAATCCAAACTTAAAGCGGAACTTATATACATTGCTATCTCAAAAGGAAGTACAGCCATCAAATGTACAAAAGTTCTCACTTCACCATACAACCAGCCCGTGCCAAGCACTAGGGCGAGAACCATTACAAAAGAAACAAAATACCTAGACTAGGCTAGTCTATGCTCTCATCCTGCTCGCCGTCCCCTGTTAAGGAAAACAAAACTAAAGGGGTGAGCTAAAAGCTCAGTGAGGTTCCGAACAGATAATCAACAATCAATTCAATACATTAAACATGGAGTATCAATAATTCAAGAAACATTTACAATGGAAAGCAATAGTTACATTCATTAAAAGGATACAGGCTCACATGGAGCTATTCGTTCTTTCGTTCGTTCCCCTAACATTTCCCCTTATTCCTCCAATTATTTGAAAATTTCCTTTTTGAGAAATAAAACCCTCGTGCCTTTGTTCGTTCATTCATCCCCTTCCGGACATTGACCGGACTCCACCCATCCGGACGTTGACCGGACTCCACCCATCCGGACGTAGCCGGACTACAAGGTAATACTCGAGTATACCAAATTCACCCAGGGTCACCATATCGCCCGACCGAGTCCGCTTCTGGCTCGTGTCGATCGGTAACGAAGGGCAGGGCCCAATTCAGCCAAAAGGCTTACATCATGCGCAACTAATGTTTCCATCATTAAATCATTGAAAATTTCACGTTTCATTAAGGTCGAGCGCGATAAAGTACACGCTCGCCTAGAAAACTCGTTTTAGAAATCCTTGAAAGCACTTAACACATTATCAAACAACAACAACAAGTCATGAAGTCAGGGAGAATATAACAAACAAGGAACACTCACCTAGTTATGCAAAATAACGTGCAAAATATCCTTCTGGATATTACCCTTAGTCACCAATGAAACCTAAGGTTGAACAAGAGAACATATTACAGTTTATCGAGCAAAACATTTAAGGGAAACAAAGAAACCCGACTAATTAGGAGTAAAACGTTTAAAGATGACTTTCAAGTAAGAAGAGGGTTGTTTGAACCCAAGGATGAAAAATCATGTTTTAAAATGGAAAGCCGGTCATGGTATTGGCCAAACAAAAGTATTCAAGTTCAAATAGGAACCTAGCCCTCGAGCGAAAATTTGGGCAGCACGCCCTTTGTGTTTACCTAATTTTCCAGCCATTTAGGCTTCATTATTTTTTCTCAGCCAATCCCAAAGTCATATATATCATAAATGCAAGTCAGTAGCCATTCCATAGGCTCATAACATCATAAGAATAAGAATCAAAGTCGTAACAAGTGTGGAAATACAATCTAGCAAAAGACAGATTTGACGTGTGGTTGCGGAAATAACACATCCGAGGCTACGCTTATCGGATTGAGGCACAACTTATACCATTTCGAAGGTAAGACACAGGGCTACAATGTTCATGAAGATCACTTAGTCCAGTTTCCAATGCAACCTAGCCAAATCCTCAATTTACAGAACCAAAATCTCACTCGTCGGCTATTTAACCGCTCTGCACTGGAATGGTCATATCTTAGGTTACCAAGGTCCATTTAGGGTGTTCTTGTAGGCGTTGGAAAGCTTAAACAGAGTACTAAAACTTTTGTGTTTTGGGAAAAAGCTAAAACAGCATGGATCCTAGTGAACAAACATGATAAACTGGATGAACTGACGAAAACGGAACGCTGGAAATTTCCTAAAATAGTGAGGGTATTTTGGTCTTTTCATGGGCTACGTTGCTCCGATTGAGCTGAAATTTTGCAGGCACCTCTAAAATGTCATTCTCTACAACTACATGATTTAAGCCAAGGCCAATTAGGCCTCTAACATAGGGCAATAAAAACGGGCAGAATAGGATGAAAATTTCCAGAAATCTGAAATCTTTTGGTTTCAATGATAGTTTTCTTAATTTCTTGCTACACTTGCTACCAAAACCCCCTATATAACCTTATATACAACATATACTAACTATACAACAAGTTTAGGCAGAAATTAATCAAACTCTAACTTACATATTTCATCCAAAAATCACCACAACAACTTGCATCACTTGTAATCAAACCCAAAACATGGACTATTTAACATCTTAAACAAGAATAAAAGGATCAAAGCCATAGATCAGATTTTATACCTCAAAAAGAAGGCTTGCAAGAGTGATCCTCCACTATTTCTTGAAGTTTTTGGTTCCCTTAGCTTCCCAAGCTTCCAAACTTACAATCAATCGGTTTAGAATTCGATTTTAGCACTTGGTTGGTGTAAATCAAGAAGGAATTTGTTTTCTCTTGCTCTCCCTTTCTCTCTCTCTTGCTTGGCCAAGACCAGAAAAAATGAAGAAGAAAGATGGCTGAAGTGAAGGATAAAAAGGCAAGAAAAAAAATTAATTAAGGAGCCATGAGTTGGTGACACTTGGCGCCACCAAAGCCATGCAAATTTTTCTCTCTCTCCCTTACATTTTTGGCCACAAATTTCGGTCAAAGGCAGCTGGAAATGAAGGGATATTTTGTTCAAATATCAATGAGCTCATGTGGTAAGAAAGTGGTGGTCCAGTGGTGTGTTCAATCGGTAGTGTGCGGTACACGTCGGTTCACACCGTTTTTCTTTAAAACACCCGTACTAGGGTTTTTACTTCCTATTCACTAACCTTATATCATTGCTCCTAATCACATATTATTTCTCACTTAAAAGTCACTTTTAATCACCAAATTTGATCCTTGCTCCGTACCGAAAAATCATCCGGCGAAAATCGCGAAAACGCTAATTTGCTCCAATTTTGAAAACGAAGAGTGAAACCCTACTTTCTAGGTTCATGTGCACTTGTTGGAGAATGATTGGGTAGTAGGGCTATAATAAAGGAATAATTTCTAAATAAAAAGGCATTTTTGAGAAAAATATAAGAAATTTGCGAGTCCTCACACTCTCTCCCCCTTAAAAGAATTTCGACCTCAAAATTCATACCTTCCGTCGCCTCGGAGGACCCCAGAACTTGTTGCTGATCTACGGCATAAACTTGTGTCGATACTTTTGTTCGATTTCCTCTTTCATGAGCTTGTTTCAGGTTGGTTCCTTCCACTGGTTGAGTACTACCCTCTCGTGACTGTTTCTTCGGGCAATTGCTAAGTTGATGATTGCTACTCCCACAAATCAAACATTTTCCCCTTTTCCGCCAGCAATCATTCTCAGTGTGATTTGCCTTTCCACAGTATCCACAGGCCAATCGAGGAGCTACTGTTGGATCTTCTCGAGAAATGTCCTTTGATCCGATCTGACTTTCTTTCATAGACCTTTCATCTAATACTCTTAATGTCCAAGGTGGGCGAGGTGAATGGCTCACTTTTTGCACTTTGGAGAGCATTGTCTTTTCTCTGGATTCCTCAGGTGTGCTGTTGGATGTATCTCTTTTTCGCGTTTGACAGGCTTTTACTTGGGCTTTCACATCCTCAATTCTTTGGGCCTTCTCAAGAGCCTCTGTAAACGTATTAACTTGAACTGCCGCTAATGCCTTCTGGATTTCCAAATTTAGTCCTTGTATAAATCGTCTTATTCTCCGTCGCTCCGTAACCACCAATTCGGAAGCGAATTTAGACAGTCTAGTAAATTTGGTCTCATATTCGGCCACACTTAGGGTTCCCTGACGCAACCCAATAAATTCGTCCTCTCTCCTTTCTTGAACTAAAGGTGGGAGATACTTTTCGTTAAATTCCCTTACAAAGTTCGCCCATGTCCATACCGTCTGTTCTCTTTCCCACTTGGCTTTAATTACATTCCACCACGCGCGGGCTGGTCCTTCGAATTGAAATATAGCAAAATTTACTTGTCTTTGCTCCGTGTAATTCAATGCCGCGAAGATATTAATCATTGCCTCCAACCACTGCTCAGCTATATCCGGATCAGGCCCTCCTTGAAATTTCGGAGGTAGAAACTTTTGGAACCTCTCAAGAGCCTTATCCTCTCCGATCTCAGGATTTCGGGGTTGATTCACTGGCATTTGACCCTGTTGATCTACCAGTCGTGCCAGGATATTTGTCATTTGTTGCATCGCCGTTGCCATTTGATCTCCAGCCTCAACCCTCGGTCCCTGTTCTTGCTTGGCCACTGTTTCTCTTTCTTCTCTCGGTTCTTGAGCTTGCCTAGCTCTACGGCCACGACTAGTTCCACGTCCACGACTACGTCTCCCGTCCATATATATGTTTTCCCACTCTCTTTTCTTTTCTTTTCCCCAAAAAGGTAATTTAGTAAATAAACACAGTAAATTGATTACAGTAACAAATTCTAGCATTCCAAATACACCAATAAACATATACATACATAACATGCCATATCAGGAACACGGATAAGCAAATACACAAATACATATCAAATTGGACAGATAACCATGTACACACATGTATACTAACGTCATGTAGTAACAATATACAGGTAAATCAAAAGAAAAAGGCAAAGTCGTCCCAGTATCAGCCCGTCCAGTCCCTCACATCACTTACTATCCAAACTAGATGTCGCTCACGTCACTTACTAACGTCTTGTGCTCATTCTAGTCAGACAAAGCCTGTTCATGTTCCCAAAATGCAAGTCTCAAGTACTTAGCAGCGCCTCAACTCTGGAGTACTCAGGCACAAGAATCCGAAATAAGATAATCCACATCTCGAGCTGCAGTCCCAAGAGTAAACTATCTACAATCGAAATTCCTACCTGACATACCTATCTATGATCCTCAGATACCATGAGAAAGATTTAAGGCCTATAACATTCGCAATTCATAGCTTCACTTAGTCCCTCATACTTATTCACCACTTAGTCCAGGGTCACTCCGCGCCGAGACCACGCGAAGCAGTTATAGGTTTTACCCCTCAATCGCTTAACTCTCAAGTCAAATCGAATAAAATCAAATCCCACAGTCCGGCATCCTAAACTTCAAGCCTAGGACACACTACAGGAATCTGAAGCCTAAGCTCTGATATCACCTGTGACGGCCCCACCTCCCCCTAAGGCGAACCAAAGGGTTTGGCGAGTCGCCTGCCCGGCTCTCGCCGGGACTCAGTCATTCCTTAATCAAATCCAGAATAAATCACAAGAATATATAGGGCAGTAATCCAAACTTAAAGCGGAACTTATATACATTGCTATCTCAAAAGGAAGTACAGCCATCAAATGTACAAAGGTTCTCACTTCACCATACAACCAGCCCGTGCCAAGCACTAGGGCGAGAACCATTACAAAAGAAACAAAATACCTAGACTAGGCTAGTCTATGCTCTCATCCTGCTCGCCGTCCCCTGTTAAGGAAAACAAAACTAAAGGGGTGAGCTAAAAGCTCAGTGAGGTTCCGAACAGATAATCAACAATCAATTCAATACATTAAACATGGAGTATTAATAATTCAAGAAACATTTACAATGGAAAGCAATAGTTACATTCATTAAAAGGATACAGGCTCACATGGAGCTATTCGTTCTTTCGTTCGTTCCCCTAACATTTCCCCTTATTCCTCCAATTATTTAAAAATTTCCTTTTTGAGAAATAAAACCCTCGTGCCTTTGTTCGTTCATTCATCCCCTTCCGGACGTTGACCGGACTCCACCCATCCGGACGTTGACCGGACTCCACCCATTCGGACGTAGCCGGACTACAAGGTAATACTCGAGTATACCAAATTCACCCAGGGTCACCATATCGCCCGACCGAGTCCGCTTCTGGCTCGAGTCGATCGGTAACGAAGGGCAGGGCCCAATTCAGCCAAAAGGCTTACATCATGCGCAACTAATGTTTCCATCATTAAATCATTGAAAATTTCACGTTTCATTAAGGTCGAGCGCGATAAAGTACACGCTCGCCTAGAAAACTCGTTTTAGAAATCCTTGAAAGCACTTAACACATTATCAAACAACAACAACAAGTCATGAAGTCAGGGAGAATATAACAAACAAGGAACACTCACCTAGTTATGCAAAATAACGTGCAAAATATCCTTCTGGATATTACCCTTAGTCACCAATGAAACCTAAGGTTGAACAAGAGAACATATTACAGTTTATCGAGCAAAACATTTAAGGGAAACAAAGAAACCCGACTAATTAGGAGTAAAACGTGTAAAGATGACTTTCAAGTAAGAAGAGGGTTGTTTGAACCCAAGGATGAAAAATCATGTTTTAAAATGGAAAGCCGGTCATGGTATTGGCCAAACAAAAGTATTCAAGTTCAAATAGGAACCTAGCCCTCGAGCGAAAATTTGGGCAGCACGCCCTTTGTGTTTACCTAATTTTCCAGCCATTTAGGCTTCATTATTTTTTCTCAGCCAATCCCAAAGTCATATATATCATAAATGCAAGTCAGTAGCCATTCCATAGGCTCATAACATCATAAGAATAAGAATCAAAGTCGTAACAAGTGTGGAAATACAATCTAGCAAAAGACAGATTCGACGTGTGGTTGCGGAAATAACACATCCGAGGCTACGCTTATCGGATTGAGGCACAACTTATACCATTTCGAAGGTAAGACACAGGGCTACAATGTTCATGAAGATCACTTAGTCCAGTTTCCAATGCAACCTAGCCAAATCCTCAATTTACAGAACCAAAATCTCACTCGTCGGCTATTTAACCGCTCTGCACTGGAATGGTCATATCTTAGGTTACCAAGGTCCATTTAGGGTGTTCTTGTAGGCGTTGGAAAGCTTAAACAGAGTACTAAAACTTTTATGTTTTGGGAAAAAGCTAAAACAGCATGGATCCTAGTGAACAAACATGATAAACTGGATGAACTGACGAAAACGGAACACTGGAAATTTCCTAAAATAGTGAGGGTATTTTGGTCTTTTCATGGGCTACGTTGCTCCGATTGAGCTGAAATTTTGCAGGCACCTCTAAAATGTCATTCTCTACAACTTCATGTTTTAAGCCAAGGCCAATTAGGCCTCTAACATAGGGCAATAAAAACGGGCAGAATAGGATGAAAATTTCCAGAAATCTGAAATCTTTTGGTTTCAATGATAGTTTTCTTAATTTCTTGCTACACTTGCTACCAAAACCCCCTATATAACCTTATATACAACATATACTAACTATACAACAAGTTTAGGCAGAAATTAATCAAACTCTAACTTACATATTTCATCCAAAAATCACCACAACAACTTGCATCACTTGTAATCAAACCCAAAACATGGACTATTTAACATCTTAAACAAGAATAAAAGGATCAAAGCCATAGATCAGATTTTATACCTCAAAAAGAAGGCTTGCAAGAGTGATCCTCCACTATTTCTTGAAGTTTTTGGTTCCCTTAGCTTCCCAAGCTTCCAAACTTACAATCAATCGGTTTAGAATTCGATTTTAGCACTTGGTTGGTGTAAATCAAGAAGGAATTTGTTTTCTCTTGCTCTCCCTTTCTCTCTCTCTTGCTTGGCCAAGACCAGAAAAAATGAAGAAGAAAGATGGCTGAAGTGAAGGATAAAAAGGCAAGAAAAAAAATTAATTAAGGAGCCATGAGGTGGTGACACTTGGCGCCACCAAAGCCATGCAAATTTTTCTCTCTCTCCCTTACATTTTTGGCCACAAATTTCGGTCAAAGGCAGCTGGAAATGAAGGGATATTTTGTTCAAATATCAATGAGCTCATGTGGTAAGAAAGTGGTGGTCCAGTGGTGTGTTCAATCGGTAGTGTGCGGTACACGTCGGTTCACACCGTTTTTCTTTAAAACACTCGTACTAGGGTTTTTACTTCCTATTCACTAACCTTATATCATTGCTCCTAATCACATATTATTTCTCACTTAAAAGTCACTTTTAATCACCAAATTTGATCCTTGCTCCGTACCTAAAAATCATCCGGCGAAAATCGCGAAAACGCTAATTTGCTCCAATTTTGAAAACGAAGAGTGAAACCCTACTTTCTAGGTTCATGTGCACTTATTGGAGAATGATTGGGTAGTAGGGCTATAATAAAGGAATAATTTCTAAATAAAAAGGCATTTTTGAGAAAAATATAAGAAATTTGCGAGTCCTCACACAGTTCAACTGCAGATGGCACATCTTGAATTCGCCCTAATTGTCGGAGGAACCTTCTTGGATTGTATGCCATGATACCCTGAGTACCCAATAAAGGAACAAGCTCGGATGCCTTGGTGCGAAGAACTGGCTTGACACAATTGGTCCAATCCAATACCCATCTCACATTTTGATTAGTCACATTTGTCAAAAAGTGCACAAACTCGGATGCATTACACGGCACACTACTGCTATTGATCCTCTTGTGATGTGTGATTACCCAGTTATATCCAGCCATTGGTAGACTCTCGGGAATAGACGGTCGTCTCATGAAGTGCTCCATCCCCCACACATGTAAAATCAAATTCGAACCACAAAAGAACTTTTCCCCTCTCTGACAGGTAGTGCAAGCTACGAAGATGTCGGCCAAAATAGTTGGGACAATAGAACACTGTTTATCATTTATTCCTAGAAACAAGTCATACAAGATTTTAGTGAGCTTGAAGGCTATCTTTTTGTCTTTCCTAGGGAAAAAGTAGGTTCCAGCCATGACCAATCCATATACCCAAACTCTCTTTCGTTCCCATATTTCCTTGGAAGTAAACAAGAAATCGCCCCGGTGCCTTTCAAAACCATCCCTTAATGCGAATCGATCATATAAGAACTTTGCCTCTATATTTCGGTCCGACCCTTGAATTACTGATTCCTTTAATCCAGTGAAACGACAAAATTCGGCTTTGTTAGATGCTAGTGGAAATATCACGGCAGCTCCCTGAATTGGCAAATTAAGAAATCCGGCAACCTCTTCAATTGTTATGGTCATTTCCTTTTCACCAAGTCTAAATGCGGAACAAGTGGAATCCCACAAATGCACCAAGGCTTCCACCAAGTAGCCATCGGATATAATGTCCTTGAAATCCCCGATGTGTCCTAATCGATCGGCTATTTGGTTAAGCTCACTGGGTGAAAGTAACGTGGGCCATCTTTGTACCTCCGGCGGCACTACTAACATCTGTTGCACTCGGCGAGGACTTTCCATCTAGAAACCAAAACCGGGGTCAAATACCTTACCTACAGGTCCCATTTCTCAGGCTAACAGGAATTTAAACATGCAAATCCCAAAAATTGGGTTAAATACCCATGGGATTAAGGGTGGCTTGTCCCTAAAGTGGCATTCCCTTTCTAAGGCTTATGCATGATACAATTCTTATCAAAGCAGGGAAAAATGCAATTTGAAATCAGACGTGACCTAAAGAACCCTTTATTTGCCAGGGTAGGCCTAAAATGATATGACATTATTAACCTATGAATGAAATATACCAAAACTTTTAAACGTGTAATATCCTATCTACACGGGTAGGCCCTAAAAGAAGGTCATGCCAGACCTCTTATTTCCTAACGTTTGTGAATGCAAAAGACAAAAGACAAGGAAAGTTAGTTCAACACATAATCACATAACACGTTGGTCAATAAACAATAAAAAGCAACAAAGATAGATAAGGAAAAAGGGTTAGGACCCCTCCCCTCGTGAATAGTGTCCCTAATAGGGTAAGGTCGACTCTACCCTAGGCAATTCTAAAATGGATGCATGAGGTTGGGGCTCACTAATGCATCTAAACTCGATAAGGTCATAGGTCCCCGAGCCTTCAGACTTAGAAACCAAAGGTCATCAATCCCAAGGTTCTTTGTCGGTGGCTCGAGCGATTCCCCAGACATTGCTACGCACACGTCGTGTCACGGCCACATGTCTGAGTGAATCTATCAAAAAAATCCTCAATCTTCGACTAAAAGCTAAAGGCTATTAACCCAAAGCTTAAAGCGGAAGATTAAGTGACCCCTCGGATCATGCTACGCACACGTCGTGTCACGATCACATGTCCAAGTGGGTCGCCTAAAATCCTAATAGGGTGGAGTGGCGTGACAAGCCACTAAAAGAAAAATAAATGGAGGGTGAAAATTAAAGCGTATGCACGTATGCTAGTGCTCGTTTGGAGGGGAGGGATCAAGAACCAATGCGAGGCTCTAAGGTGATGTCCTCCACCCAAATGCAATGCAAAGCGCGGAATCACATATATAAACCATTCATCAATCAAAACAATCGTACGCCAAATGAGTAAGTGAGGGAGTTGGTATGCGTGAAATGCAAAAATCCTAATAAAAGAAAAAATGCAATCCTAAACACCCAAATGTAATATATGAAAAGGTTAAAAGAAGAAAAAGGTTGATTAAATCAAATTTGCTCGGACTCTCAAAAATCCCCAGTGGAGTCGCCAACTGTCGCGCCCCATTTTTTGATAAATAAATAAAATGGTTTGAAAAAATGTATTTTTGTGATTGGAAAATGAATTGTGATTTAAAAGAAAAATGGGTCTAAATGGGGGTTTGAAAATGCGACGATTTGACCCAAAATTATAGTTTAAAAGGGGTTTTTGAAAAAATGGGAGTCGCCACTTGGTAATGAGTTAAGGTGTACCAAGTCACCTAAAAATGAATTTTTTAGGAAAAAGTTGTAAGAAACCCCTTTTAAAACGACTCCTAGTCCACGTAAACCAATGAAAAAGGTTCGGGAGTCACATTTGACGAAGGGGAAGGCAAGGATAAAAATCCAAGGCACCCCTTCGACCTAGCCAACGGCTAGTTGCGTGATTTAACCAAAATTTTTCTTATTTTAACCAAAGAATTTATTACATTTGGATGCACTACATGAATGCAAAAAGAAGGAAAAAATGCAAACCTAAATTCTAAAATGTCTCTTGTAAGGTTTTTGGTCCCAACCACATGAATTGTGGCGGCCAATAAAGGAAAACCTTATAGAGGTCGATTAATGCAAATGATGGCTAAAGTGCAAGTGTGCAAGTGTATAAAAGGGTGCACGTGAGAAATTGTATGAAAAATCCAAGTATTTGTGTGCAAGTGTATGAAAAGGTGCATGTATGAAATTGTATGAAAAATCCAAGTGTTTGTGTGCAAGTGTATGAAATAGGTGCATGTGTGAAATTGTATGAAAAATCCAAGTGTTTGTGTGCAAGTGTATGAAATATAGTGATAAGTGCATATAGGTGTAATTAAGTGCAATTTTGTGAAGTAGAAATCAAAATGAACAATAAGGAAAGGAAAAGTGATGAGGAAATGTGAATTGAAAAAAAATGAGTAAGTGATAAATGAGAGTGAATGAACCGAAAGGAATGCATCAGGTCGGGTATGGGAATGACTCCTAACTTTTTCGACTTCGATTTTCCCTTTGATTAGAAAGCAAAACTAGCGTGCTAAGACTATCGAGTAGCCACACTCGCTCGTTTCCCTTATCAGAAGGGGACTCTTCAGGCAAATGTACCCTAACTAGCATGAGATGCAAGACCTAAAGTGAGGGGAAAGGGGATTAGAGGGACATGCCAAATGATAGAAAAACTAAAAGAATGCATGACATGTAATGAACATGCAAACATGTACTAACGAGGGGAAATCCCTAAGGGTCTAGCGTTGGACTAGCCCATTCTATGAATTCCGACTAGCGTTGGACTAGTGGAAACGTACATTCATCCATCACATTCATTCATGGCCATGGAAAGCGAGTAGACATGCCAAACACTTATAAACACATAGCACATAACATTTAGCATGCTCGACTAGATGCAAGGCCCTAACAAAGCAAATAACACGTAACACATAGGCATGCAACCAAGCTAATGAATCTATTACATTTACTAACTAAAATAAAAGGGGAAGGGGAAAATGGACCAAATTGCTCGCCAAAGCCCTATCTATTACAAGCCAAGAGGTGTACATATACCACATTAAAGAATAACTTAATGAAAATGAAAGTAAATGACATAAATGAAAGGAATTAAGGAAAGGCTAGGAAAGCAAAGTAGGCATGCAATTCTCACTTAGCACGTTGGATCACATAGGAGAGACACAAAAAGGGATAAAAGAAATTATACCACCCCCTTTGAACGATGTCCAAATGAAAGAAAAATGGCTTCAAAACAATAAAAATGTCACGGTACCTCAAATAGTAAGGTATAACAAAGTCACCAAATCTCTCCTAATTGCAATTTAAATGAAATCAAGCAATACATAGTTTCCAATAAAGGAATCCACCAAGGACCCAAATGCAAGCATTAATCAACCATTCAAAGCCAATTGAAACATTTTAGAAACTTTTGAAAGTCAAAGAGCAAGAAAAAGGCCAAAGCCCATTTATTTCAGAAAATTCAAGAAATTAGGCGAACATAAGCTCATTTGAACACAAAGTTCTTAAACTCTTGCATTAAGTACCACCTAAACAAATGAAAGCAAACAAACAATCGAGTGGAAAAAATGAAGTCGCCAAGGACCAAATTGCGAACATTAACCAAGCATTCAAGCCTAATTAAACATTTTTAGGAACTTCAAGGGTCTAAGAGCAAAGAAAAAGGCAAGTAATGGTTCAAATGCAAATACTTTAGGACTCAATTGCAAGAGATTGGAATGTAATTGGTTCTTTGTGACATTGCTGCAAAATCATAGGGACCAAATTGATTAATTTTCTCAATTTTCTGGGTCATAGTGGCATAAGGGGAGACTAGAGGGGTCAAAGTGCTACATTCAGAATTTTCCCATGCATGCATACGTTAGAAAAAACTGAAACTTTCTTTACTTCTGCAAAATCCTGCTGCAATCCATTACAGCTTCAAACATGCGTATTTCATTCCAGAAAAAAGCACAAAGTTCATTTGTTTGCCAACCCAACTCATAGGAATCCCAAATCATCAACTTAGGCCATAATCATCTATCATTAGTGATCCCAACAGAGTATCCAAGCAAGAGAACAAAGAAAGAAACAACAGAGGCTCTCAATCTTCGCTCAACACAATCAAACCCAAAATGTTCAGCAAAACATATTAAAAAATCGGACCACAAAGCAACCAAAACATTGGACATCTATACAAGAAAACTCAAGGCAACATCATACAACCCATGAAGATGCTTGCTGCAACTTAAACCATTTAGCAGCCCACACAGCTCAAGAACAAACGAAACAGAGCCGTGACATGCCAACAAAGAGAGGAAAGAAAAACTATGAAAAGCTAGCAAGTTGGAACTTATTCATGAGCTCATTTCTGCAATGTCTCAGCTTCCATATACGCAGGAAGATAACCATGAGCCAAAAGAAAAAGAAAAAAGAAGAAACTGACCAAGGGAACATAAACCGAATTAAAACCATTTCTGCTTGTTCCAGCTTAGCTACATTCATGCATTTCAACTCAAACAAGTTCCAATTTCCAATTCTTATCAAACTCGTCATGCATGCCATGGTTTTAAAAATTTAACCGAAACACATGCAAAGCTGGAATATTTTCATGCAAATTTCATATAACAAAAGAAAGCAAAAAGCTTCTGCAACAAAACAAACCAAACTGCTGCATTTTTTGGTTTCCAATCTTGCGGCAATTTTCCAGCCGCAACTCTACTCATTCTATCATGCAAAAAGGTTCGTCATATAGCAGGTTTCTACCTCTTCATCATCGACTAAACATACAACTTCATTGAAGGGTGGAAACAAAGAATTGGGGCTGACCATTAAGGATAAAAGTAAACAGCAAAACAGTAATGGAAGGAAAGAGAAGAAATGCCGCAAGTTTTCTGCAATTTTTTGAAGTATTTTGCATGCAAGCTACGAAAAAAGGCTTTCTTTTCATTCATCTCAAACAAACAACATTTTAATGTCACAAGCAACTGATATACCCTGACCACCGAGCATTCATCTCACTTCTCACCATGAAATCCTTGTGTTTAAAATACCAGAAATTCATACCAAAGATCATGTAACATTAACTAACAAAGCTGTACAATTTTCAAACTGTGATTAGCTACGCTTGAAGTGTCCATCAGGTGTAGTTTTCTCATTCAAACACAGCCAACTTCTCAACCAAACCTCAAAACTATGATCTCAAACCAAACCACAACCAAAGTTGGAAACTTTCTGCAATTTCCTCTTAGCCCAGACACAAACATGCCGAATACCAACTCATTACCTAAATTCCAGACTTATCGGTATTTAAACAAGAACCATCCTTCATATTGAAGTAAAAACAGAACCGATACACAGCAAAGAAATACAAGCAAACAACTAAAGAAGAGATCTTTCAACTTTAAAAGAAGGATACGATACCTTAATCAAAGAATGGAGAAAGGGCTCGAATGATTTGGCCAACCTTTCCAAGAAGCGTCAATGAAAGAGCGATGTTGATAAACGCGATTACCTCCTTCTGACCACGAATCTCTCTTCGTGCCCACGGCTGAAATCCTTCCGACTTATCTTTCTTTCAGCCGTAAACAACCTTCCAGCAACCTCCCTTTCTTCTTCTCTTTCAAACTCCCGGCTTTTCCTAGTTTTTCCCTTCCTTACGCGTAGATTTCTGACTTCCTTATCCCTGGTTTTCCCGTTTCTATTCCTTCCTAGCCGACCTACCCTCAGTTGCTTATCTCCCTTTCTTCCCTTTTTTTTAGTTTTCCTCTGCCTGCCCAAAACCTCTAGAGCTCTCTGCTTTCTCCTTCTCAGTTTTCCTTAGCCGTTAACTCTCTGTTTTTCTCTCCTAGACGTTCCAGATTTTCTCTCCTCTTGCGGCTGCTGCTTCTTGTTCCTTTTATATGAACTCACTAATCCATAAACCCTCTCCCGAATGGTGAGGATGAAGGGCTTCCCCTTGCCTTCAAATCCAGCCTTCCAAAGGGCATCCGTGGCTGTCCTTTGCACACTGTAAAAAATTGCAGCGTGCATGCCGCGACATATTTTCTTTTCTTTTTTTTTTAAATAACTAATTAATATAGATAACTAATTACCTAATAATAAATAATAAAAAATAAAAAATAAATGCAGAAATGCTAACAAAATGCTAATTTTCTTTCTTTTTTTTCCTTCTTTTCCCTTTTTTCCTTTTTGAAGTAATTTAACAAAATGGTAATAAAATTAAATGAAAAACCAACAATTTAATTAACATCGGATAAAAATGAATAAACTAGAAATAATAAACAGCAAAATTGCAATATTCCATTTTTCATTTTCCATTTTCATCGTTTTTCTCGTTTTTCTCTTTTTTCTTCTTTCTCTTTTTTTTCTCGAGAAAACATTATATTAAAACGATTAAAGCATATTTTTGAATGATTTTTCCTTCTTTTTCCTTCTTTTTTTTCCGAGATATTTTATGCAAGAAAATTTAAAATAAAAATAAAAATAAAAATAATAAAATTAAAATTAAAAATTAAAACTAAAAAGTGAATAAAACTTAACACGACAAATAAAAACTAAGAATTAAATAGTAAATGAAATTATGCTAAAAATTTGGTGTCTACAGTCATCCTCGGTTAATTGATTCAGATGTATGCAAAAAAATTTCGCATTAATGAAAATTTCCTTTCAGAGTTAATGTAAGGAACGGATTAAAAGTCAGGCCCTCTTCTTTTCCAATCAAACATTCTATCCTTAGTTATCCCTTTTGAGCCCTCAAAATAAATTATTTCGTTTGGCAACCTCCGAGAATCGCAAACCCCACACTGGGGCAAGTTTGAGTTGAAAAAGAAAGAAAAGTCCCAAGAAGTGAAAAATGATAAAGCAACAAAATTAAAAGAAAAAGAAAAGAGAACCTCGGTTGAACATGAACTGGGGCAAATTTTGAAAAGTTCAAAAGAATGGCAGAAGGCCGACAAAAGAGAACAAAATGAAAGAGAAAAGAGCCTCAATTGAGAATAAATTGGGGCAAGTTCTGATTTAACCCTAAAATAGGGTTGGCGCAATAATGCGATTTCAGATCATTTAAACCACTTTTGAAATTCGCTTTCAAACCTTAACTTTTCTAGGCACCCCACCTGACCCCATTACAAAAGCCGGAAGTTCTGACTTCTGTTCTTTGCAATATCTCTGTCAAGAAATTTTATAATTGGCAAGTGATGTTCATATACTGATGCTAAGAAATTTTTTAGATGTATTTTTGAATTGATTAGCTGTGAAGTTGACACTGCTCTTCATGTGAAAACCCGGGAGGACACCTTTGAAAAAAGAAGAGAAGAAGAAAAGGAAAAATAAAAGCAAAGGAAATGAAAAAGATTTGATGGTGAAGTCCCTGTTGAGTGATGATAAAAAGTCAAACAAAATCCAAGATCTTGGAGTTCAAAATAAGGGCAATTTTGAAAAAATGCAATCTTTGGTGCAATGTCCTTGAGAATTTTATTCCTTTAACTATCGCTTTCAAGCCCCATTACAAGCTCATAAAGTCCATCGTTGACTTATCCTTCATGACAACTCGAAGTGAAGATTATGCTTCTAAGGAATCCATCAACCATTTGTGATATTAAGGTTATAACCTGTTTCCACACGTTTAGCTATCGTTTCTGTCCACACATTACAAGCCTAAAAAGCTTATATGTTGACTAAATTTTCTTAAGAAATAGGGGTGACATACTATTTGCTTTCACTAAGATGTGATGTTGAATGAATTACATACCATTGGGCACAAGAATAAGGCAGATCCTAACCTCCCATTTCCCTTAGTCACTTCTGAATCAGAAATAACGCCCACTTGATTGGTCCTGAAAGATGAGCTAACAAGAAATGGTGACCCGTTACCCTAAGCACCGATGCTAAAAGAAATCTTCTTGAATTTGGTGTTACTCTAAGGGATTCATCATGAAATTTCTGCATGAGTTCAAACTCGACGTTTAAATCTCTTCACATTGTATATATGATTATTTTCTAAATTTTAGAAAGTGCGGTTTCTCTTTTTTCAAATAGATGGGGGATCATCTGAACAATTTTTTTACAATCAAAGGAGCCCACACTAGGGCAAGTTTTTATTTGTGAGATTTCGTAAAATGGGCATATACTGGGGCAAATTTTTTGTAATACATTTGAGGTTTTCGTCCAAGAATCAAATAATACATTTTCGAATCAATCACGCTGCTCTTTTCATGAAAATTAAGTGCATGTCATACTTTGGTAAGCCCCCTGTGCAGGTATTTATGGCTAAAATCGACAAAAAATATCTGGTGATGTGGAAGGCTGATGCCGAAGAAAGAGAAGAAAGAGGAAACAGGACCCGACACTGGGGCAAATTATTTTTGAAGAGATTCTCTCAAACAAAAATCCCAACAAAAAAAAAACAAAAATCAGAAAGGTCAAAAATCAAAAATCAAGTTTAATTTCTTGTTTCTTGACAAATTAAATTCAATTTCTTGTTCACAATGAACGTTGGGACCGGGTTCCATCACGCCAACCTCATCAGGACCGGGTTTTATCCCGCTGACCAATGAATTTTGGGACCGGGTTTCATCCTGCCAACCTCATCAGGACCAGATTTTATCCCGCTGACCAATGAACGTTGGGACTGGGTTTCATCCCGCCAATCTCGGCAGGACTGGGTTATATCCCGCTGACCGTTTATAACAAATTGGGACCGGGTTTCATCCCGCCAACCTCGTAAGGACCGAGTTTTATCCCGCTAACCAATAAACGTTGGGACCGGGTTCCATCCCGCCAACCTCGTCAGAACCGGCTTTTATCCCGCTGGGCAATGAACGTTGGGACTGGGTTTCATCCCGCCAACCTCGGCAGGACCGGGTTATATCCCGCTGACCGCTTATAATAAATTGGGACCGAGTTTCATCCCGCCTACCTTGTCAGGACCGGGTTTTATCCCGCTGACCAATGAACGTTGGGACCGGGTTCCATCCCGCCAATCTCGTCAGGACTGGGTTCTATCCCGCTGACCAATGAACGTTGGGACTGGGTTTCATCCCGCCAACCTCGGTAGGACCGGATTTTATCCCGCTGACCGTTTATACCTCGGCAGGACTGGGTTATATCCCGCTGATCGCTTATAATAAATTGGGACCGGGTTTCATCCCGCTGACCAATGAACGTTGGGACCGGGTTCCATCCCGCCAACCTCGTCAGGACCGGGTTTTATCCCGCTGACCAATGAACATTGGGACTGGGTTTCATCCCGCCAATCTCAGCAGGACCGGGTTTTATCCCGTTGACTATATATACCTCGGCAGGACCGGATTATATCCCGCTGACCGCTTATAACAAATTGGGACCGGATTTCATCTCGCCAACCACGGCAGGACCGGGTATAATCCCGCTGACCAATGAATGGCAGGATCAGGTATAATCCCGCTGACCAAAGGCATGGCAGGACCAGGTCTAATCCTGCTGACCAAATGAAAGGCAGGCTCGGGTTTAATCCCACTGACCGATTATCATGGCAGGATCGGGTTTAATTCCACTGACCAATTCATCAAATTGGGGCAAATTATTTTTGGAAAGATTCTCAGAAAAAAAAATCGAAAAAAATTCAATAGAATCAAAAGGAAAAATCAAAAAGATTCTCAAAAAATTAAAAAAAAATCAAAAATAAAAAAAGAAATCAAAATCAAAATAAAAAATCAAATCAAGTTTTATTACGGCAGGTTCGGGTTTAATCCCACTGACCGATGGTCAAGGCATTTTCATTTGCATTGCTACTAGCCGTTGGGTTAGTCCCACTAGTGCGCATTTCTTTATACTGCCACTAGCCGTTGGGTCAGTCCCACTAGTGTGCGTACCACGAATTTAAATTTCATGCTCGAGTCAGTCCCGATTTTAAATTTCATATTGGGGTCAGTCCCCTCGGATCAGTCCCGTTTTAAATTTCTTGTTCGGGTCAGTCCCGTTTAAATTTTTCGTCTGGGTCAGTCCCATTTTTTAAAGTTCTCATTAAAGAGGTCAGTCCCGTTTAAATTTTTCGTCTAGGTCAGTCCTATTTTTTTAAAATTCTCATTAAAGAGGTCAGTCCTCGTTTCAATAATGACAGTCACTCGAGTAGCTGCAGCCGAATAACACAGGTAAGTATTTGGTGTCTACGTCTTTGTCTCAAGTTTCTTCGAAACTCAGACAAAGAGGGGCAAACTGTAGACACCAAAATTTTGATTTTTAACTTTATTTGTTTAATTAATTTAATAGATTTATTGGCTTCAATTCTAGAGCTTTTATTTTATTTTATTTTTGTTCTAGTTTATTTTATTTTATTTTTATTTTATTTTATTTTTTGTCTTCATACTGTTATATACTCAAAAGAAAAAAAAAGAAAAAAAAAGGAAAAGAAGAAGCGAAAATAGCAGCATGCAAGAAACAAAAATGCAGCTTTGTCCAGTGGATTTTCCGGTCATTTTTGCCCGATATTTTGCTCCATTAGATTGGCATAGTACAAGGCCATCCGACCCTTCATCCGGCAACTAAAAAATTTTTAGGAAGCAAAAGCCATCCAAGGGCTCCCGGATGATCACAGAAAAATGCAGAAAAGAGGGGACCGTAGATGCTAGGTTTGAGGGGTGGCTGATGTCTATATAAAGCCATGAAGCTAGAGGAGAAGTAAGAGGGGTGACGGCTGGGAAGTGTGAAAGAATAGGGGGGAATAGCAGCGAGATTTTGAGAGAGAAAGAAACTAAGGGAACCCGAGAGCTGGAGTCGTGGCGGAGATTAAGAAAACTAGAGGGCAGCAGAGGGTTTTTTTTGATGATGGCTGAGGGAGAGTTTTAGACCGAGTGACGGCTAGAAAAATCTGGAGGGAGGAGAAGAGTGAACAGCAAAAGGCTTCGGGGCTGAGGGCAAGAAAAGAGGAAGCGGGGAAAAGAAACGCAGCCGAAGTAAGAGGCGTTGGCGGCTGGGCTGAGTAGGAAAGAACAAAGAGAGGTTTTGGAAAGAACCGAGAGGAAAACTGAAGAGGCTACAGCCTGGAGCAAGAAACCTGAGCAAAGGGCTTGAAGAGAGATCAAAGGAGAGGGCTGGAAGAGAGATTCGAAAGGAAAAAAGAATGAAAAGCTGCAATTTTTCTTAACAAAGCCTGATTATCAGCCATGATTCAGCTCGAATTTCTCCTTGGTCTTGGTTATTTTAAGCAAAATATCAAGTTTTGCACCAATTAGGAAGTAAGGGGAGAAGGTTTTGTTCAGAAAGTGTTGGCAGAAAACATCGAAAGAACCTCTGAATTTGCCCACAAAGATCGCTACTTGACTTCGCTGGTGCGGGTTCGGAGCCGCAACGGAACAACTTCAGCCGCTCTTTCACGGAGTTTTTAGTCCGGATTTTGATCCAAAAGCTTCGTTAGGTACTCTTCTGAACTAAGCTTATGGTTCTTCCCCTTGTCACTTGTTGGTTTATTCATTTGCAGTCCTCTTTCGTTCCCTTTGCTGCACTCTTCATGCTTAAGTGGCATTATTTGAACTTAATCGATGTGGGTAATTATGTATGTGCTGTGTTAACAATGGATTAGAAGCTGTAAAATTGGAATTGGGAAGGTGAAATCGATAGGCTTTATTTGCGTAAATATGCTTCGGTTGAGTGAAGTGGTACGAACATGTGTTTCGTTTGAGTTTCTTTGCTGCAATTTTGGCTTGTTCTTGTTTTCTTGGGCCCGGGTCATCTCGGTTGGGACTTGGGGTGTTTTGGGGGAAAGCAACCATGCTTGATCAATGATAGATGGATGTTTGAAAATATGTGTGAGTTTTGTGGGTAAATGATTAATGCAATGTTTCGGCATTTAATCTACATGAGCTTGAATCTGTAAAATTAGCAGCAAGACAAAAAGCCGTCGCATTTTCTGTTCTGTTTTTTTTTTCTTTTCCGTGGCTGCTTAGTGAGTCTTTACACTTAAGTTGCATGCTTACCTGGTGTTGAAGGGAAATAAATGGAAGGTTTGGTGTTGAGTTTGCATGTTTGGGTCTAAAAATACTTGAGCTATGATTGAATGCTTGCTGAAAGGGAACAAATCAGGATTGCTAAACCATTTTTGCATAAATTTCTCCAGCATTTGCGTAATTTCCTTCCTATGTTTTGGCTCGTTTTGGATATTGAAGTCATGAGTCTTGTTGTTTTGTTGTCTGGCTGAAAGAGTTTGGATGGAAGTTGTGGGTTTTGGGTTTGAAATGCCGAAAAATGCAGCAAGTGTTGCAGAAACCATAAGCTTCGTAACTTTGCATGAGTTTGCATGAAAAAACTTTCAAAATTGCACTTTGGCCCCCAAGTCTCCTTTGGTTGCACTGTGGCCCAATTATGTGCTGATTTCTTGCAGTTAGGTCCTAGAGTAATTGCAATTTGAACCATTACTGGACCCTTTCTTTGCTCTTGAACCTTTAGAGTTCCCAAAATGTTTTAATTGGGCTTGAGTGATTGGTTATGTTTACAATTGGGTCCTTGGTAGTTTATTTTCTATTTTAGAAATTTGATCGGTAATTTACTTTCTTGGAAATTATGCATTATGTGATTTCATTTAAGTTGCAATTGGAAGGGATTTGTTAATTTTGTTGATACTTTACTATTTAATTGGTGCTTTGACTCTTTTATTGTTTTGAAGCTAATATTTCCTTCATTTCATTACCATTGCAAGGGAGGTAACCTCTATCTCCTTGATTTTCATTTCTCCTATGTGCTCCTACGTGTTTTACGTGAATATGCATGCTTTAATTCGCTTTTCATTTTATGTTTATTTGCCTATCTCGCTTTCTTTTTATTTCGCCTTCTTTAATTGGCAATTCATTTGAGGGCATTTGAACCCCAATTTGTAATAGCTAGGTTTTTGGCACCTCTCTTGAAGACATGTCTTAACTAGCCAATGTAATAGTTAGGATTTACTTCTCTAAGTCTTCCCCCTTAGATTGTAGTAGGCATCCCCTTATGTAATACATAGGGCTTATGTGCTATGTGCTTGTGTGTGCCTATGTGTTTATCGCTTTCCTAGGCCTTTGCATCTAGATATGCATGCTTACGTGTTACGTGAATTACGTGCTTACATGCTTACTTGCTTTAACTGTGCCTACTTACTTGTATATATATGGTGAATGCAAATGCACGTTACCGTGACTAGTCCAATGCTAGTCATGGTTTTCCCCTCGAGCCCTCACAAGTCCAATGCTTGTGAGAGAGCGTTAGATATGGGCTAGTCCAATGCTAGACCCTTAGGAATCCTCCGACGCTAGATCATGTTTGTATGACTACATTACATTCTCATGCATATTTTTCACTTTTAGGGTCTTTTATCATGTTTTGCATGACATCCCTCCTTATACGTATATCCCTTCCCCCATATTTTCCCTTATATATATTACTTACCCCTTTGTATGAAACATTATATTAGACTTGCATTTCATCTAAGCATTAGACCTAGGCTAGTACATTTGCTTGATTAGACTAGAGAAAACCCCCTTGGATATGGGATATGGACGAGTTTGGCTTTCTAGCCTTAGCACGCTCGTATTCCCTCTATTAAAGGGAACATTGAGTCACGAACATAAGTCCCCCGCACCCATCATGATGCATTCCTTTAGGTCATACACATTTGTATATTATTATTCTTACTTTTTTTCTTTCTTTCGAGTCTCATGACTTGCATTATTCGTGACTTCTTCGGAGAGTCTTTATTGGGCGTCACAATTAATGTGATTGGTACCAAATAAGTTTTGAAGATACATTTCAACCCCTCGACACCCTCCTAGGTTTAGGGTATGCATTCATATAGTACATCCAAATGTGATAAATTCTTTGGTTAAAACAAGAAAATCTTTGACTAAATCACGCAACTAGCTTTGGCTAGGTCGAAGAGGTGTTTTGGATTTTTATCCTTGCCTTCCCCTTCGTCAAATGTGACTCCCGAACCTTTTCTTTGATTTTCGTAGACTAGGAGTCGTTTAAAAGGGATTGTTTCTACTTTTTCCTTTGAAAATTCATTTTTTGGTGACTTGGTACACCTTAACTCTATACCAAGTGGTGACTCCGATTTTTTATTCGAAAACCCTTTTTAAACTATCATTTTGGGTCAAATCGTCGCATTTTCAAGTCCCATCTAGACCCACATATTTTTCTTCATTTTTCCTTGTAAATCAAAAATTCATTTTTCAAACAAAAATTCACCTTTTAAAACCATTTATTTATTTCTTAAAAAAAATGGGGCGCGACACTTTCTCGATATGTCCTTGTTTCAATTGCTTGATTATGTGTATGAGAACTTTACTGGACTTTTAGCTCATTCTTTTAGTTTTTGTTTTCCTTACAGGGAATACGAGCGAGGGCGTGAGACTGGTATAGGCTAGCATAATCTAGTTTTTGAATTTTTGCGATTGTACTCGCGCTAGTGCTCGATTAGGATTGAATGTATCTGGAATTCACAACTTTTGTTATATTTGGAATTGTATGAATGTTTGAGATAGAAACGAATGTAGGTATATGTTCCAAGTTTGAGATTTGTTATTTCACTTATTCTTGAGGTTATACCTTATTTTATTTGAGTGAGTGAGTGAGTCCTGACGAGAGTTGGGTAGGCGGTCCACCGAACCCTTGGGTACGCCCTAGGGGAAGGTGGGGTCGTCACAAAAGTGCCATAAATTTGACAAAAAATCTCATTCAACATTTTAGGACAAAGCATATAGACATATAGCATCATTTCATTCGTGATCTTGTCCAAAAGGGTGAAATTTGTGTACAATATGTCTGCTCAAAAGATCAAATTGCTAATATTCTTACTGGATAAATTTGTGTTTTTGAGAACAAAATTGGGCATTTCAGAAAAGATTTTCTAAAAAATCCTTTGGTGACATTTTATCGGACGTCCGATGGATTAGAACGGACGTCCGACAGTGTTCTTAGTCACTTTTCTAGAAAAATTTTTGGCTCGGACGGGAGTGTCGGACGCTTCTCTTCGTTCGGCCATCCGACACCCAAAAAATGCGTATTATAAAGCAGTCTTTTCCTTCATTTAGTTCATTTTTCAGCCGCTATCACAGACGCACCCCTTCCTCTCCTCCCACTTTCAAATTTCAAATTCATCTTTCCTCTAAACAAGTTCCAAGAAATTGATTTGTCCAATACCATCACATCCCTTTTACGCGTTCATTAGCTCCCATAACTTTCTCTAACTGCCAACCATCCCACAGATCCCAATTATCAGCCGAAACCATAGTCACTCAAAATTCACTCTTTTTGGAAGATTCAAACATACATTGTAGCCCATATTGCAATTTTAGTCCATCTCATACATATTTTCATCACACTCTGCATCAAAAACATCTTGCATATCATCATGGTTAGAGTAAGAGGAGGATTTGCTGGTGCTGGATGCACTACCCGGCTAAGAGATGAAGACATTGAAATTGTTGAGCCTTCCACCATGAAATCACCTAGACAAGGAACTAAAACTCAAGGTGGAAAAAGAAAACAGTCTGCCAAAAAGAAACTGTGAGGACCCATAATTTTATTATTTCAAAATATTGTTAAATTGGTCATTTTAAAAATATTTCGTACTCGAGTTACTCAAAAAAAAAATATATATATATATATACTAAAGTACATGAATTTCTTGAAAATAAATTTTTCCGATTGGTTCTTTACGCGCATATAATTTTAATGCCCAAATTTATTCAAGATGAATTGCTTATCGTGATTTTTATTGTTATATATATATATATATATATATATATATATGTAGACACCAAATTTTGAATAATTTGTATGTGGCATCTACTTCATGATTTTTATTTCAGATCGCTTGCATTTGGTTCATTGTTGTGTGTTTGGCATTTCTAGTTGTTATTTTATTTTAGTTTTATTCATTTTGCCCTTTTAGTTTGTCTATTCATTTTTATTTTGTCATTTTTAGGTTTTTAATCACTTTTAAGTTTTAGATTTTAGTTTTTAGTTTTTTTAGTTTTTAAGTTTATAGAGTTTTTAGAAAGAAAAGAAAAATCTTTTTAGTCATTTTGTTTTTATTCGATGCTTTCTTGAAAGAAAAATGAAAATGCAAAATTATAAAAAGGAGAAAAAAAGAAATTAAAGAAAAAGAGGAAAAGAAGAAAAATTCAAAAAAAAATAGGTTTTAGATGGATCGGGAAAAAAGAAAAAAGAGGAAAAGAAAAAAAAAGAAAGGAAAAATTGTTCACAAAAATATGTTTATTTCTTTAAATTCAATCTTTGGGCACTTTAGTTATTTTTATTAAGTTATTTTGAGAAAAAGAAAATGATGAAAAGAGAAAAATTGAAAGTTAAAAAATGGCCATTTTTGTTTAGTTTTTTGTTTAAAATTATTTTTGTTTTGTTATTATTGTTACCTGGTTTGTGTAATTTTGTTATTATTATTATTTATATTTTATTTTATCATTTTTGTAATTATTATTGTAAAAAAAAAAAAAAAAAAAAAGATATATTTTGTCGCGGCATGCACGCTGCAATTTTTTGCAGCGTGCAAAGGACATTCGTAAGAGACAATTGGAGGGTTGGATTTCACAGGGGTAACAAGCCATCATCCTCATCGTTGAGATGAGGGTTTTAGGAGATTTGGAAGTGGATATAAAAGGTAAAAGAGCTACAGCCGCAAGGGGAGTTTTTCGGTGAGCAAGGGGGAGAGAGTGGAACGGCTAAGGAAACCTGAGAGGGGAGAAAGAGAGAGTTAGAGAGAAGGGAACGGCTGAAAATCTGGGGAGAGAAAAGAACAGAAAACAGCGGCCGAGAGAAAGGGTGGGCTTAGGTGGAATCTGGAAAACAAAGAGAAAGCAAGAGAGACTGAGAAAAGGATTACGGACGGCTGAGGAAAGGATTGGAAGTGGCGGCTGCAAATCTGGAAAGAAAGGAGAGTGGTGGAGCCAGAAAGGAGTGAACTTTGACGGTGGGCAAAGACTTCATCCTCTGAACATATCCAGCCTCAACCTGCCTTTTTCAACAGGCTAAAGGTGCTGTTTTGTTTCTTCGCTATACAAAGGAGCGAAGGTAACCTTCTGTTCCCATTTCCCTCGTTCATCAGGCTGTCATCTGGATGATTGGGTGGATTTCTGTTGCCGAACTTGTTGCGAGTTTTTCTTCCTGCGTTTTTCTTCATTTATTTGTGTATATTGGGAGATGGTGGATCCATGTCATGGCTGTCTTCTTGGATTTTTAGCGGTAAAGTTGTGAACTTTCAGTGGGTCTCCGATGATGTCACTATAGGTTCCCTCAGGGATAGAATTTCACCGTGCATTCTTCATGCCCTTTCCTTGCTTTGATCAAACAATGGGCTGTATACCACTTGTTATGGCTGTTTGAAGTTCGTGATTTCTTTCATACTTGGTTTGGTATTTACACATCAGCTTTCGAAGTTGCAAGATGTTCTGATGCTTTATTGATTTCATGGTCAAAAAATTGAAATGTTTCCTCGAATAAGTGACCGATGATGCTTTCTTCGCTGTGTTTTTCTTGTTTCCTCACTGTTAAGGTTGATGTTTGGAAAATGTGTGTACGTTTGGTGGATGAAGGGTGAGCTTTATGCAACGTTTCTGCGTTCAATCTACATGAACTCATAGCTGCAAAAAAAAAAAAAAAAAAAAAAATTCCACAGCCAAGAACAAACGAAATTGCATTTTTCTGTTCTGTTGTCTTTTCTATGGCTGATCATCGAGTCTTTACATTTAAGTTGTATGTCTAATCTGGTATAAAGGGCAAGGGATGGAATGATTTGGTGTCGGGTTTGGGTGTTTGGAGTCTAAAAAGAATGTTTAAGCCATGATCGAATGCTTGCCGAAGGGAAATGAATCACGATGGCTGAACCATTTCTGCACAATTTTCTCCAGCTTTTGGCATGATTTTCTTCCCGTGTTTTTTAGCTCGTATAGGACATTTGAATCATGAGTCTTGTTGATTTGAGTGTGTTGTCTGGGGTTTAAGAAAGCCATTTGGTAAACTGCAAATTTTGTAACAAAGGAAACATTGCCGAAGTTTGCTGTTGCAGAAACTTTCGTCGAGTTTTGCATGAAGGTTTTCCATGATTTCACATCATTTCTTTCTCTGCTTTTGCTCAATTCAAAGCTTGGACATTGATTTAAGAGACATTTTCTATCTTTGACTTGGGAATCTAGATTTAGTTAGCGCTGTTGTTCTGTGCTTCGGTAAGAAATTCAGGGAGTTGCAGCAGGTTTCTTTTTTTCCAGATTGCAGAAGCTCATTTTCCTTCCTAAGTTGCATGCTTTGCATGAAAAGTCTTCCAAGAATCTCATTGTTTTAGCCATGTTTAATTGGGAAATGGATCAAAGTGCTGCATGAATCTAGGTTGCCGAAAGCTTTTAGCAGAAATTTCTGCTGCAGAATGTTGTTTCTCATGTTGTTTTTCACGTAGCTTGCATGAAGATTGCATGAAATAATTTCTAAAAATTTCACTTTGACCCCTTGGCTTATAACTAATGCTACTTTGACCCAACTAATTGAATAATTTCCTCAATCTGGTCCTTGGAAGTTTTAACTCTACAACTTCATGGCTTGTTTTGTTTCAATTAACTACCATGCTTTGTCAATTGCACTTAAGTTATGACTTTAGGGGCTTTATGACCGAATGAGCTCGTGTTTGCCTATTTTATTTAATTTCCCTAAATAAATTGGTTGTTTGACCTTTTCTTGGCTCTTGGGACCTTTGGAGTGCTTGAATGTTTCGATTGAATTCGAATGGTTGACTAAGGTTTGCAATTGGGTCTTTAGTTGGTAATTGGGTCCTTGGTGGGTCCTTTTCTTGAAACTTATGCATTATTTGATTTCATTTAAATTGCAATTAGGAGAGATTTGGTGACTTTGTTATACTTTACTATTTGAGGTACCTTGACCTTTTTATTGTTTTGAAGCCATTTTTCTTTCATTTAGACACCATTCAAAGGGGCGGTATAATTTCTTTTATCCCTTTTGTTTCTCTCCTATGTGACCCAACGTGTTAAGTGAAATACATGTCTACTTTGCTTTCCTAGCCTTTCTTTAATTCCTTTTACTTATGTCATTTACTTTTTGTTTTCATTAAGTTATTCATTATGGGGTATGTGTACACCTCTTGGCTTGTAATAGATAGGGCATAGCAAGTAATTTGGTCCATTTTCCCTTTCCCTTTTGTTTTAGTTAGCAAATGTAATGGTTGCATGCCTATGTGTTATATGTTAAATGCTTTATTAGGATTTTGCATCTAGTCAAGCATGCTAAGTGTTATGTGCTACGTGTTTATAAGTGATTCGCATGTCTACTCGCTTTTTGTAGTATAGATGAATGGAATGGATGAATGTACGTCACCACACTAGTCCAACGCTAGTTGTGGCTTCTTTTATCGTTTCCACTAGTCCAACGCTAGTCGGAATTCATAGAATGGGCTAGTCCAATGCTAGACCCAATAGGTTCTTTTTTCCTTTTTTCATTAAGTGCATGATCACCACATATCACGCATTTTTCCTTAGTTTGTCATTTGGTATGTTCCTCAAACCCCTTCCCCTTCATTTTAGGACTTGCATCTCATGCTAGTTAGGGTTCATTTGCGTGAAAATCCCTCTTGATAAGGGAAACGAGCGAGTGTGGCTACTCGATAGCCTTAGCACGCTAGTTTCGCCTTCTAATCAAAGGGAAAATAGAAGTCGAAAAGTTAGGAGTCAACCCCCGTACCTGACTTGTTGCATTCCTCTAGGGTCATACTTTCATTTTTATCATCTACATACTCTTTTAACCACATTTTTTCACATTTCTCAAAACCATACTTTTTTACTACATTTTACCTCTCACTTGCTTGTTTTCACTTCACAAATGAAATTCCACTTTACCTTATATATCTATTATTCTATTTTCATACACTTGCACACAAACACTCGGAATTTTCATACAATTGCACAAGTGCACCTTTTCATACACTTGCACACAAACACTTGGATTTTTAATTTCTTTTCATACACTTCCACACTTGCACATTTGAGTCTCATTTGCATTAATCGACCTCTATGGGGTTTTCCTTTGTTGGCCGCCACAATTCATGTGGTTTGGGATCAAAAGCCTCACGAGAGACATCGTAGAATTTAGGATTGCATTTTTTTTCTTTCCGTTTTGCATTCATATAGTCATATCCAACGTGCGAACATATATCGGGTAGAAAATTAGGAAAGGTAAGGTTAAGTCGCGCAACTAGCCTTGGCTAGGTCAAAGGGGTGCCTTGGATTCTATCCTTGCCTTCCCCTTTGTCAAACGTGACTCCCGAACCTTTTTCTTTGGCTTACGTAGACTAGGAGTCGTTTTTAAAAGGGTTTTACTACTTCGTCTTTAAAAATTTATTTTTTAGGTGACTTGGTACACCTTAATCATTACCAAGTGGCGACTCCAATTTCTCATTCAAAAACCCTTTTAAAAACTATTTTTTTGGGTCAAATCGTCGCTTTTTCAAGTCCCATATTAGACCCATATCTTTTTCAACTCACAAAAATCATTTTCCAATCAAAATTGAATCAAAAACATCTTTCTCAAACCATTTATTTTTATTTATCAAAAAATGGGGCGCGACAGTTGGCGACTCCACTGGGGACTTCCTAAGTGGGTCCAAGCATTTTTGACTTAACCATTCGTTTCCTTTTTCTACCCTTTCTATGCATGGCATGTGGATATTAGGATTGCATTTTTCATTTTTTTTAGGACCTTTTGTCTTATATACGTAATCAAACCAATCCCTCGACTCACGAATGTATGTTTGAATGAATGTTTATTTGTTATCTCGCGCTTGCATTGCATTTTGGGAGGTATGGGTCACCCTAGAGCCTCGCGTTGGTTCTTGACCCTTCCCCTCCAAACGAGCACTAGCATACGAGCATACGCTTTACTTCTTTTTATCCCTTTTATTTTTCTTTAGTGGCTTGTCACGCCACTCCACCCTATTAGGATTAGGTGACTCACTTGGACATGTGATCACGACACGATGTGTGTGTAGCATGTTCCAATGGGTCACTCAATCTTCCGCTTAAAGCTATTGGTTGATAGCCTTTAGCTTTTGGTCGAAGATTGAGGTTTTGATAGATTCACTCAAACACGTAGCCGTGACACGATGTGTGCGTAGCGGTGTTTGGGGAATCGCTCGAGCCACCGACAAAGAACCTTGGGATTGATGACCCTTGGTTTCTAAGTCTGAAGGCTCGGGGGCCTATGACCTATCGAGTCTAGATGCATTAGTAAGCCAAGCCTCATGCATCCATATTAGAATTGCCTAGGGTAGAGTCAGCCTTATCCTGAACTAGGGACACTATTCACGAGGGGAGGGGTCCCAACCCTCTTTCCTTATTTATCTTTATTGCCTTTTATATTATCTAATTGTCCAAATGTGTTATGTGTTATGTGTTGAACTCACATTTCCTTGTCTCTTGTCTTTTGCATTCACAAACATTAGGAAATAAGAGGTCCGGCATGACTTTCTTTTAGAACCTACCCTTGTAGATAGGCTATTGCACGTCTAAAGATTTTTGTATATTGCATTCATAGATTAATGATTGCATATCATTCTAGGCCTACCCTGGCAGATAAAAGATTCCTTAGGTCACGTTTCATTTCGAATTGCATTTTTTCCTGCTTTAATAACTGGCATCATGCATAAACCCTAGAAAGGGAATGCCACTTAGGGGATCCCGTGTTAGGAATAAGCCACCTTGTGTCTCGGATACTTAATCCAACGAGACTTGCACGTTTACATTTTGTACCATCCAAAGGGGTAGTGCACAAGGTAAGGTAGGATCCAATCATTTTCGTAGAGTGATCTTTGGAATATGAGCATCTAATAATCACTTTTTGGCCATTTTATCAAAAATTGGTAAAAATCCCTGGCATAAAGGACATTAATTTGAAGAAAATTCACAAATGATTCCTCCTATTGAGACGATAAATAAATTGAGGCCAAATAGTGATTTTAGAAAGCTCATAGACTAATTTTCTGAAACCACCAATGGCCGGCCGATTCAATCGATCCCTTTTGTCAATTCATAATCAATTTTGAATAAACCATTCATTTGACCAATTTACCCTTTTTAGGGTCATCCGGTCAATTTGGAATAAGTCGTCAATTCATTTGACCAATTTACCCTTTTTAGGGTCATCCGGTCAATTTGGAATAAATCGTCAATTCATTTGACCAATTTACCCTTTTTAGGGTCATCCGGTCAATTTGGAATAAATCGTCAATTCATTTGACCAATTTACCCTTTTTAGGGTCATTTGACCAATTTACCCTTTTTAGGGTCACCTGGTCGATTTTTAATAAATCGTCAATTCATTTGACCAATTTACCCTTTTTAGGGTCATTCGGCCAATTTTTGAATAAATCACTAATTCAATTTCATTCATTTGATCAATTTACCCTTTTAGGGCGATCTGGTCAATTTTGAATAAATTCTCAATTTCATTCAATTCATTTGACCAAGTTTTTTTTTTTTTTTTTTAGGGCGATCCGGTCAATTTTGAATAAAATTCTCAATTTCATTTAGTTCATCCGATCAAGTTCCTTTTTTAGGATGATTCGGTCAATTTTGAGTAAGTTTTAAATTTCACTCAATTCATTTGACCCGTTTCCCTTTTTAGGGTAATCCGGTCGATTTTTAATAAATTGTCAATTTCATTTGACCAATTAGGGTTTCAATGTCGGATTTCGAATTGAGAAACCTAATCAATTTTGAGAAAATCATCCATTGCATCCAGCTATTTGATCAGTTGGAATTTTGATCCGCGCTTCATTGAGAAAATTTGTCAGCGAATTCCAATCTCTTCGATAGGAAGTTCGTCAAGGTCAAACACGTGCGTTTTTGCAAAATCTTGTATCGATCAAAAGTGATCAATCCGTTCGAACGTTGACCTCATTTTTAACAAATGACTCTTGCCATTCCAATTGATCGAATTTTTCAAAATTGTTTTTCACTCAAGGAGTTGATCAGATCCATCAGGTATTGTATAGTGCCTACTCTAGTGGATTGCATTTTCATGCTAGGCCTACCCTTGGCACAAAAAGGGTTCCCCCATAGGACATGCATCCGAATTTCTTGGATATCTACTAACTCTTGCCTTTTTCTCTTTCTTTTCTTTATTTTTATTGTAATAACTAAGCGAGGGTTAAATCTAAAGGTAATCTTTCAAAAATTCTCAGGTAATATTTAAACATAGCTTCTCGTCGAAGCCCCATCATAACACGATCCCGTAGTCAAGCTCAGAGGAGTCGTGTAAACATGAGTTCACAACCGGAACAAGCAGATAGGTCTACTACTACCGCTCAACCCGAGACTGCGAGTTTGGGGGTTCAGTTGACTGAGATGCTTACTAAGTTTGGTGAAATGGCATCTGAAATGGCATCGCAAAAGAAGTTAATCGACGAGCTCGTTGGTAGCGGAGTGCAGCCCGAACTTGCGCCCATCAAACAACCGGAATCCGAACCATTCATCATCCCTCCTACTCGAACCACCGTTACTCCACCTTTCCTTATACCACCCGAAGGAACTTTCACATATCCCACCATACATTTGCCATACACTTACCCTCCTGGTCCTTCATTTTTCCCTGCTCATATGCAAGGCCCACAACCCCAACTTACTTCAAACATACCACCAGAGCTACATACTTTTTGTCACACTGCTGCTGAGCCATTCCTACCAGACCACGCTGCTCAAACCAAGCCAGAAATGGGGGAATCTTCCGCTCCCATTGATATAAAGCTGCTCAAACGCCTGGACCGTTTTGATGAGTTTATGAGGAGGAGTCAGGGTTTGAACAAACAAGGAGTGCTGGACTATGATGAGCTTTGTCTCTTTCCAAATGTGCAATTGCCTGAGGGGTTCAAAACTCCGAAGTTTAATAAATACGATGGTACGGGCAATCCCAAGACACACCTCCGATTGTTCGCCAACAAGTTGGGTAGGCCAACAGATGATGAAAATCTGCCTTTGAGGCTATTCCCAGAAAGTCTGGAGGGGGATGCACTCGATTGGTATTCCAAGCTGAAACCCGAAGAAACGAAGACCTGGCTTGACTTGTCCAACGCTTTTGTAAAGCAGTACGAGTATAATTGCGAGCTGGCTCCAACACGAACCACGTTGGAAGGGACAAAGAGGAAGCCATCTGAAGATCACAAGACTTATGCCAAGAGGTGGAGGAAAATAGCTGCAAAAGTCGAGCCACCAATGACGGAGGATGAAATCATACGCACTTTCATTAAGGCACATGATCCGCCGTACTTTGAAGAAATTTTCCGCATGACTGGATGCTCATTTGCCGCAATTGTTAATAAGCTTGAGGAATTTGATGATTTTGTGAAGGCTGGGAAGATTGTTAATGTCTCTGCCCTCAAATCCCAGTTGGATGCCTTGCAAAGCCAAGGTAGTAATGGGAAGAAACAACAATCCAAAAAGCAAGAGGGGGAAACTGCTTTTGTCTGGAATCGAAACGCTGTTCCAAGACCCAGACCTCGACCACACTTTACCTACTCAAACCCTTACCCTTACTATTCAAGCCCTCAATCTGTTTACCACACCAATACCACTCATCCTCGACCTTGCCCTAATTACAATAACTCGCCTATGGCCCCTTTTCAAATATCTCAATCTCACTTCCAACAAGTTCCACCCCGACCCCCTTACAATCAACAATTTCCTCCACCAAATAGACCCACCTATAATTACCCTCAATCCATTGAACCCCAAAGTCGAAATCGTTCTCGCACCTTCACTAACCTAGGCAGGCCTCTGGACCAATTGTATGAACAATTAAAAGCCGCTGGTAGAATCAGTGTACTTCCTCCTCCAACTCACCCTCATGGTGTTCCTGCCGACTACAATTCGCAGTCCACTTGTGCCTATCATTCGGGAGCACCTGGACACTCAACCGCCGATTGCAGAGCCCTTAAGCACAGAGTTCAAGACATGATTGAGGCAGGGGAAATAGTGTTAAGGGGAAAAGGTGAACAAGGACCAAGTGTAAATACAAACCCCTTTCCCAAACACAAGGACACCTTTGAAGCATCCACTACAAATGACGAAATTTGAAAATCCCGAAGGAGCTCTACGCAATTTGGATGGCTGACTATCTTCCCTTACGAAGGGAATTTCGATAAATCTAAGGGTTGTCATTTACTAAAGTTCACGAAAACTTTTTCTTGCATATGTAAATAGTTTCATGAAAGCGTTTTTTTGCAATCGAATTTTGTTTCGTTTCTACTTTGATTTGGAGTTTCATGAAATGCTCATTTTGATTATTTGTTTGTCTGATTATGATTCTGATTTTTGAGCTGGCCAAAGGTGAGGTTATTTGACTCTTTGAATATCACTGTTCTGGAATTTGATGAAACCCTTTTGAAAATTCCTCCATTAAAAAACCCTCATTGAGAAATTCCTTCATTGAGAAATCCTTCATTGAGAGAGCTTTCATTGAGAAAAACCATTGAAAAATCCCTTCATTGAAAATCACTTCGCTGGAAAAACCCTCATTGAGAAATTCCTTCATTGAGAAATCCTTCATTGAGAAAGCTTTCATTGAGAAAAACCATTGAAAAATCCCTTCATTGAAAATCACTTCGCTGGAAAAATCCCTTCATTTGGAAATTCCTTCATTAATAAATCCCTTCATTTGAGAAAATCCCTTTCCAGCCAGGTTGAAAGTTGATTGGTTAAAGCAGTATCATTAACGATTGATTCTGATTGATGAAAAGCAGTTGAATGCTATGTATTATGATCAACGTTCGCCACCGATCTTCTGAAGAAGGAAACAAAGTGCTAAAGCGATGAAAAACGAAGTCGAAGGCAAATTTGCTTCAAATTGACAAAGCTTATTGGGTATTCAAAGGAGAGATGGAAGGACAGACATTCCCTCAACCTATCCACTCGGATATGTGTAAGATGTTCTTTATTTGATTATGCAAAGTTTCTTTTAGGAAATCATGCAAGAGACGAGGCTAAAGTCAGGCCATCTTCCTTTCCAATCAAAACATTTCATCCCTAGTCATCCCCTTTGAACTATCAGAACAATAATTTTCGTTTGGCAACCCCTGAGAATTGCAAACCCCACACTGGGGCAAATTCATTTTGAAAGGTGATCAGAAAAAAAAGGAAAACCCCACACTGGGGCAAATTTATCTTTGAAAAAGATATGGAAAAAGAAAGAACCCTAAGCTGGGGCAAATTTATTTTTGAAAAAATGAAAAGGAAGAAAGAACCCCACACTGGGGCAAATTTAGTTTTTTTTTTTTGAAGAAAAATGCAAAAAGTGAGAAAAATGCGATGAAGAAAATGCAATGAAGAAAAATTCAAGCAAGCTGGGGCAAATTTTCCTCGGTTTCGTTCAAAATTAGAGATAATTTCAAAATGATGCAATCTCAGGTTATTTCACACCTTTCATCAAACCTGCTTTCAAGCCTCAACTTTTCTTGAATAACACCCCATCTGACCTCATTACAAAAGCCCAAAGTCCTGGCTTTCGTCACTTGCTGCATTTCTATTAGGGATTTTGCTAATCAACTGGCAGGTGATGTCCATAATGCCTTCGTTTAAGTTTATAAGGGAAGCGCATTTTACTGATGCCAGCAATCTTCAACTTACATTCCTGAGTCGACTATGGTTGAGCTCTTCCATTATTTCATTAGGTGAAAACCCACAAGGGCACCTCAAGAGAGAAAAAAGAAGAAGAAAAAAAAGAAAAAGAAAAAAAAGAAAAATCAACAAAAAAGGTGGGGGGCAACCTTGGTGAAAACCCGAATGGGCGCCAAGGTAGGTTTCTGCAATGAGAAAGCACAAAGAGGAACAACTGGTGGTTTGGTCCATTTAGATTTTCTTCTCACTTTTGTCATACCTCTGACAACATTGAAATCCGGAGCTAAGATATCCAAAGATTTGAATATGACATCTGTTGGCCAAAAGCCGTGTCATTTTGTAAAAAATATTCTTTTGTAAATACATTCTTAGGAAACTCGTTTTTTCCAAATTACTTGCATTCATGGCATTTTTTGTAGAATTTAAGCACACATGGTTGTATGTGCATTCTTGTGCATATTCATTTTTACATGACATGTGAATTTTCTTGCATACCTCATTTTTTTTATCATTGAATTGTGGTAAATGACAATCCCTGTGGTTTATTTCAAAAAGTATACTTGGATTCAGTCATCCTTTGGGAACAGTTGAAATCCAGCCAAGCCAGCTACACAAACTTCATAATATGGCAAAGCATATACCTGGTCAGTTTGAAAATCGGAAAAGCCTTAGGGCGAGGAATCCAACTCAATCGGCTGTCGTAGTAAAAGTTGATAATGGCATCGGAAGACTCATGTTTACACGATTCTCAAAGGAAAACGGATCAAATGATGGTGGCAATTTCTTTTTCATTTGCAGAAAATTGCAGGCACAGATGAAAGCAATCACACTTCACACCGAAATCGATGTCGGAAAAAGTCCTTCGGTGAACAAAGGCAGATCGAAAATGTTGCAAGCAAATTTGATCAAAAGGTGCAACAACATGGCGATACAAAGTCAACTTTGGATTCAAATTGCAAAAATTCAACATACTGGGGCAAATTAATTTTTTGGAAAGATTCTCAAAAGTAAAAAAGAAAAGCAAAAAGAAAAGAAAATCATCAATCAAAAAATCAAATCAAATTTCATCACGACAGGCTCAAGTTTAATCCCACTGTCTGATTGTCAAAGCATTTCATTTACATTGCTATTGGAGCTGGGTTTGTCCCGCCAGTAAGCATTTCATTTTGCATTTGCCACCAGCCGTTGGGTTTGTCCCACTGGTGAGCCTTTCATCTTCATCGCCGCTAGCCGTTGGGTTTGTCCCACTAGTGTGTCTTTTGATTGCATTTGCCACCAGCCGTTGGGTTTGTCCCACTGGTGAGCCTTTCATTTTCATCGCCGCTAGCCGTTGGGTTTGTCCCACTAGTGTGCCTTTTGATTGCATTTGCCACCAGCCGTTGGGTTTGTCCCACTGGTGAGCCTTTCATCTTCATCGCCGCTAGCCGTTGGGTTTGTCCCACTAGTGTGCCTTTTGATTGCATTTGCCACCAGCCGTTGGGTTTGTCCCACTGGTGAGCCTTTCATCTTCAATCGCCGCTAGCCGTTGGGTTTGTCCCACTAGTGTGCCTTTTGATTGCATTTGCCACCAGCCGTTGGGTTTGTCCCACTGGTGAGCCTTTCATTTTCATCGCCGCTAGCCGTTGGGTTTGTCCCACTAGTGTGCCTTTTAATTGCATTTGCCACCAGCCGTTGGGTTTGTCCCACTGGTGAGCCTTTCATCTTCATCGCCGCTAGCCGTTGGGTTTGTCCCACTAGTGTGCCTTTTGATTACATTTGCCACCAGCCGTTGGGTTTGTCCCACTGGTGAGCCTTTCATTTTCATCGCCGCTAGCCGTTGGGTTTGTCCCACTAGTGTGCCTTTTAATTGCATTTGCCACCAGCCGTTGGGTTTGTCCCACTGGTGAGCCTTTCATCTTCATCGCCGCTAGCCGTTGGGTTTGTCCCACTAGTGTGCCTTTTAATTGCATTTGCCACCAGCCGTTGGGTTTGTCCCCCTGGTGACCCTTTCATCTTCATCGCCGCTAGCCGTTGGGTTTGTCCCACTAGTGTGCCTTTTGATTACATTTGCCACCAGCCGTTGGGTTTGTCCCACTGGTGAGCCTTTCATTTTCATCGCCGCTAGCCGTTGGGTTTGTCCCACTAGTGTGCCTTTCATCTGCATTCGCCGCTAGCCGTGGGTCAGTCCCACTAGTGCACATTTCATTTTGTTCAGCCATTGGCCGTGGGTCAGTCCCACTAGTGCGCACTTTCTTTTGTTCAGCCACAGAGATCAAATCTCTCTCTTGGTACAAAATTTGAACTATCCCGAGGTAAAAACTCAATTTATTGTTTAAACCTTCCCAGTGAAGTCCCTTTTTAAATTTCCGTTCGGGCCAGTCCCGTTTAAATTTCCGTTCGGGCCAGTCCCGTTTAAATTTCCGTTCGGGTCAGTCCCGTTTAAATTCTTGTTCGGGTCAGTCCCGTTTAATTCCTGTTCGGGTCAGTCCCGTTTAAATTCTATTCGGGTCAGTCCCGTTTAAATATCTGTTCGGGCCAGTCCCGTTTTCAATTCTGGTTCGGGTCAGTCCCGTTTTATTTTTCATGTTCGGGTCAGTCCCGTATTAGAATTCCTGTTCGTTGGAATCTTTTGCAGCCCAATAACACAGGTAAGTATTTGGTGTCTACTTCTTTGCCTCAAGTTTTTTCAAAACTCAGACAAAGAGGGGCAAACTGTAGACACCAAATTTTGAATAATTTGTATGTGGCATCTACTTCATGATTTTTATTTCAGATCGCTTGCATTTGGTTCATTGTTGTGTGTTTGGCATTTCTAGTTGTTATTTTATTTTAGTTTTATTCATTTTGCCCTTTTAGTTTGTCTATTCATTTTTATTTTGTCATTTTTAGGTTTTTAATCACTTTTAAGTTTTAGATTTTAGTTTTTAGTTTTTTTAGTTTTTAAGTTTATAGAGTTTTTAGAAAGAAAAGAAAAATCTTTTTAGTCATTTTGTTTTTATTCGATGCTTTCTTGAAAGAAAAATGAAAATGCAAAATTATAAAAAGGAGAAAAAAAGAAATTAAAGAAAAAGAGGAAAAGAAGAAAATTCAAAAAAAATAGGTTTTAGATGGATCGGGAAAAAAGAAAAAAGAGGAAAAGAAAAAAAAAGAAAGGAAAAATTGTTCACAAAAATATGTTTATTTCTTTAAATTCAATCTTTGGGCACTTTAGTTATTTTTATTAAGTTATTTTGAGAAAAAGAAAATGATGAAAAGAGAAAAATTGAAAGTTAAAAAATGGCCATTTTTGTTTAGTTTTTTGTTTAAAATTATTTTTGTTTTGTTATTATTGTTACCTGGTTTGTGTAATTTTGTTATTATTATTATTTATATTTTATTTTATCATTTCTGTAATTATTATTGTAAAAAAAAAAAAAAAAAAAGATATATTTTGTCGCGGCATGCACGCTGCAATTTTTTGCAGCGTGCAAAGGACATTCGTAAGAGACAATTGGAGGGTTGGATTTCACAGGGGTAACAAGCCATCATCCTCATCGTTGAGATGAGGGTTTTAGGAGATTTGGAAGTGGATATAAAAGGTAAAAGAGCTACAGCCGCAAGGGGAGTTTTTCGGTGAGCAAGGGGGAGAGAGTGGAACGGCTAAGGAAACCTGAGAGGGGAGAAAGAGAGAGTTAGAGAGAAGGGAACGGCTGAAAATCTGGGGAGAGAAAAGAACAGAAAACAGCGGCCGAGAGAAAGGGTGGGCTTAGGTGGAATCTGGAAAACAAAGAGAAAGCAAGAGAGACTGAGAAAAGGATTACGGACGGCTGAGGAAAGGATTGGAAGTGGCGGCTGCAAATCTGGAAAGAAAGGAGAGTGGTGGAGCCAGAAAGGAGTGAACTTTGACGGTGGGCAAAGACTTCATCCTCTGAACATATCCAGCCTCAACCTGCCTTTTTCAACAGGCTAAAGGTGCTGTTTTGTTTCTTCGCTATACAAAGGAGCGAAGGTAACCTTCTGTTCCCATTTCCCTCGTTCATCAGGCTGTCATCTGGATGATTGGGTGGATTTCTGTTGCCGAACTTGTTGCGAGTTTTTCTTCCTGCGTTTTTTCTTCATTTATTTGTGTATATTGGGAGATGGTGGATCCATGTCATGGCTGTCTTCTTGGATTTTTAGCGGTAAAGTTGTGAACTTTCAGTGGGTCTCCGATGATGTCACTATAGGTTCCCTCAGGGATAGAATTTCACCGTGCATTCTTCATGCCCTTTCCTTGCTTTGATCAAACAATGGGCTGTATACCACTTGTTATGGCTGTTTGAAGTTCGTGATTTCTTTCATACTTGGTTTGGTATTTACACATCAGCTTTCGAAGTTGCAAGATGTTCTGATGCTTTATTGATTTCATGGTCAAAAATTGAAATGTTTCCTCGAATAAGTGACCGATGATGCTTTCTTCGCTGTGTTTTTCTTGTTTCCTCACTGTTAAGGTTGATGTTTGGAAAATGTGTGTACGTTTGGTGGATGAAGGGTGAGCTTTATGCAACGTTTCTGCGTTCAATCTACATGAACTCATAGCTGCAAAAAAAAAAAAAAAAAAAAAAATTCCACAGCCAAGAACAAACGAAATTGCATTTTTCTGTTCTGTTGTCTTTTCTATGGCTGATCATCGAGTCTTTACATTTAAGTTGTATGTCTAATCTGGTATAAAGGGCAAGGGATGGAATGATTTGGTGTCGGGTTTGGGTGTTTGGAGTCTAAAAAGAATGTTTAAGCCATGATCGAATGCTTGCCGAAGGGAAATGAATCACGATGGCTGAACCATTTCTGCACAATTTTCTCCAGCTTTTGGCATGATTTTCTTCCCGTGTTTTTTAGCTCGTATAGGACATTTGAATCATGAGTCTTGTTGATTTGAGTGTGTTGTCTGGGGTTTAAGAAAGCCATTTGGTAAACTGCAAATTTTGTAACAAAGGAAACATTGCCGAAGTTTGCTGTTGCAGAAACTTTCGTCGAGTTTTGCATGAAGGTTTTCCATGATTTCACATCATTTCTTTCTCTGCTTTTGCTCAATTCAAAGCTTGGACATTGATTTAAGAGACATTTTCTATCTTTGACTTGGGAATCTAGATTTAGTTAGCGCTGTTGTTCTGTGCTTCGGTAAGAAATTCAGGGAGTTGCAGCAGGTTTCTTTTTTTCCAGATTGCAGAAGCTCATTTTCCTTCCTAAGTTGCATGCTTTGCATGAAAAGTCTTCCAAGAATCTCATTGTTTTAGCCATGTTTAATTGGGAAATGGATCAAAGTGCTGCATGAATCTAGGTTGCCGAAAGCTTTTAGCAGAAATTTCTGCTGCAGAATGTTGTTTCTCATGTTGTTTTTCACGTAGCTTGCATGAAGATTGCATGAAATAATTTCTAAAAATTTCACTTTGACCCCTTGGCTTATAACTAATGCTACTTTGACCCAACTAATTGAATAATTTCCTCAATCTGGTCCTTGGAAGTTTTAACTCTACAACTTCATGGCTTGTTTTGTTTCAATTAACTACCATGCTTTGTCAATTGCACTTAAGTTATGACTTTAGGGGCTTTATGACCGAATGAGCTCGTGTTTGCCTATTTTATTTAATTTCCCTAAATAAATTGGTTGTTTGACCTTTTCTTGGCTCTTGGGACCTTTGGAGTGCTTGAATGTTTCGATTGAATTCGAATGGTTGACTAAGGTTTGCAATTGGGTCTTTAGTTGGTAATTGGGTCCTTGGTGGGTCCTTTTCTTGAAACTTATGCATTATTTGATTTCATTTAAATTGCAATTAGGAGAGATTTGGTGACTTTGTTATACTTTACTATTTGAGGTACCTTGACCTTTTTATTGTTTTGAAGCCATTTTTCTTTCATTTAGACACCATTCAAAGGGGCGGTATAATTTCTTTTATCCCTTTTGTTTCTCTCCTATGTGACCCAACGTGTTAAGTGAAATACATGTCTACTTTGCTTTCCTAGCCTTTCTTTAATTCCTTTTACTTATGTCATTTACTTTTTGTTTTCATTAAGTTATTCATTATGGGGTATGTGTACACCTCTTGGCTTGTAATAGATAGGGCATAGCAAGTAATTTGGTCCATTTTCCCTTTCCCTTTTGTTTTAGTTAGCAAATGTAATGGTTGCATGCCTATGTGTTATATGTTAAATGCTTTATTAGGATTTTGCATCTAGTCAAGCATGCTAAGTGTTATGTGCTACGTGTTTATAAGTGATTCGCATGTCTACTCGCTTTTTGTAGTATAGATGAATGGAATGGATGAATGTACGTCACCACACTAGTCCAACGCTAGTTGTGGCTTCTTTTATCGTTTCCACTAGTCCAACGCTAGTCGGAATTCATAGAATGGGCTAGTCCAATGCTAGACCCAATAGGTTCTTTTTTCCTTTTTTCATTAAGTGCATGATCACCACATATCACGCATTTTTCCTTAGTTTGTCATTTGGTATGTTCCTCAAACCCCTTCCCCTTCATTTTAGGACTTGCATCTCATGCTAGTTAGGGTTCATTTGCGTGAAAATCCCTCTTGATAAGGGAAACGAGCGAGTGTGGCTACTCGATAGCCTTAGCACGCTAGTTTCGCCTTCTAATCAAAGGGAAAATAGAAGTCGAAAAGTTAGGAGTCAACCCCCGTACCTGACTTGTTGCATTCCTCTAGGGTCATACTTTCATTTTTATCATCTACATACTCTTTTAACCACATTTTTTCACATTTCTCAAAACCATACTTTTTTACTACATTTTACCTCTCACTTGCTTGTTTTCACTTCACAAATGAAATTCCACTTTACCTTATATATCTATTATTCTATTTTCATACACTTGCACACAAACACTCGGAATTTTCATACAATTGCACAAGTGCACCTTTTCATACACTTGCACACAAACACTTGGATTTTTAATTTCTTTTCATACACTTCCACACTTGCACATTTGAGTCTCATTTGCATTAATCGACCTCTATGGGGTTTTCCTTTGTTGGCCGCCACAATTCATGTGGTTTGGGATCAAAAGCCTCACGAGAGACATCGTAGAATTTAGGATTGCATTTTTTTTCTTTCCGTTTTGCATTCATATAGTCATATCCAACGTGCGAACATATATCGGGTAGAAAATTAGGAAAGGTAAGGTTAAGTCGCGCAACTAGCCTTGGCTAGGTCAAAGGGGTGCCTTGGATTCTATCCTTGCCTTCCCCTTTGTCAAACGTGACTCCCGAACCTTTTTCTTTGGCTTACGTAGACTAGGAGTCGTTTTTAAAAGGGTTTTACTACTTCGTCTTTAAAAATTTATTTTTTAGGTGACTTGGTACACCTTAATCATTACCAAGTGGCGACTCCAATTTCTCATTCAAAAACCCTTTTAAAAACTATTTTTTTGGGTCAAATCGTCGCTTTTTCAAGTCCCATATTAGACCCATATCTTTTTCAACTCACAAAAATCATTTTCCAATCAAAATTGAATCAAAAACATCTTTCTCAAACCATTTATTTTTATTTATCAAAAAATGGGGCGCGACAATATATATATATATACTTGGATTATCATACTTTAGAGTTTTAGAATCGAATAAGTTGAATTTCCAAGTTCAAACGAGAAAAACCTTAAGTTTGACCTTTATACGTGCGCGTGCCGAAAAGGCCCCGACAGGCACATTAATTTGATTAATTGGAGATTTTAAGAACATGATATTAGACTAATAGTAATGTACTATTAATGTACTAGGGAAATTACCTCAGAGGTTTAGTGCACAAAAGTAGCAAACGAGCGCGAAAATTGGACACGCGAAGACCATAAACGGACCTAGCATGAGTTGACACTTAGACTTAACCATTAAGTCACCAATTCTCTCCACTTTCATTACAAGATCTGATTTCATTCTCTCTCCTCTCATCACTCTCTATTGGGCCGAAGATGGGAAGAAAAAAATCTAGCCAAAATCCTCACAAACTTGCTTCAATCCACCTCCAAATTTCATCATCCATTAGAGGGCTTTGATCCTAGCTTGGAAGAGGGGGCTGTTCATCGGTTTTCTTGGAGGAATTTCGGTCAAGATTTCTACTCTAAAGTTGCCCAACTAAGTTCTTGAGGTAACTCACTCACCCACACTTCAATCTTGCAAATTATAGCTCAAATGGAGCAAAGGTAGCATGGGTTTGCAACCTATGGTAGAATTTGGGTTGATTGGTTGAGTAATTATGTTCTTGCAATTCCATGACATGCTCGAGGGTTTGAGGATGTTTATTGGTGGCCGATGTGATGAATTAACATGTTGTGGTTGCTGATATTGTGCTATGTTACATGTATATAGAATGATTGATGGAATGAAGTTGGAAAAAAGTTGGAAATTTGGAGAAGGTACTGTCTGAAATTTCTGATTTGCTGCCGACTTTCTTGTTTGCTGCTGCCCTGTAATTTCGAAAATTTTCTGGTGCTAATTGAGCTTCCAAATTGGTGTAGATATGTTGTGCTATGTGTATTGTGGTTGTCTACCAAAATCAACCCAAATGGTTGGTTAAATTTTGATTTACAAGTAAAGAAGCAAAACTGGAACAAGCTCCAGAATTTTCTGACCAGCAATATTTGTGTAGCTATAACGTTTTGCTCGTCGATTGAAATTTAGTGCCGTTTGTGGCATTTGAAAGTAGACTCTTAGAGCTTTAAAATGGTACCAAGCTCATTTTCTAGTTCGTCCCGAACGATTCGTGGCGAGCTTTGAAAGTTGGCTGCCTGTTTATTACTGTTCATCCGAGACTGTCCAAAAAATCCATTTTGTTGCTTGATTTTGAACCGCTTATGTCTGGATTTTGGAAATGATTTCTTCTACATAAATATATCCTTGTGAACCTAGTTTCTAACACCACCAACCATTTTCAATTTCACTGAGAATCGAGTGAGATACGGCCTAATTAGCAAAGTGCATTAAATCTGGAAAATTTCTGGAAAGGCCAACAGTCCAGGAATTTTAGCGAACTTCAACTTTTTATTTCTTGAGCTAGGAACATCGGAATCGAGTTCCATTTTTTTTATTTGAAACCTGGATTGGAAATTTACATGCATATCAAATTTCAAAGGCCGGTTTTGATTCTATGATTTTGGCAAAAATTCCAAAGTTATTGGAAAAACTTGGACTGTTTTGACCTAGCTTCAATGAATAGTAAACTTTCTTGGAGAAATTGACTTGTTTCTGACTTCATTCTTGGAAAGTGACCTTCTACAAAGTTGTTATGCTTCGAATGAAGTTTTTGACGGTGTAAAATTTTCCATTTTTAGACTTTCTGAACTTCCGGACTGATATTTCCAAGAATGACTCGAAAAGTGAAAATTTTCAATTTGAACCTAAGTGTTCTTTTAAGGGCCTAGGTTACATTTTTACAACTCGTAGAGCATTTCAAACCTATTTTCATGGTGAACTTGAGTTCACCTATCACTTGAGACCTCATTTGAAAGTCGGTTCCTTATGGACTGAAATACTTTGGAAACTGGAATATTGGGGTCAAAATTGATTGTTTCTTTTCTTTACACGAATACTGTATGGCCTTGAATTTGATATACAATGCATTATTGCATACCTTCAAGATCTCAAGAGGACTTCGAGGGAACTCCCGACGAAGCGTTTTAGAGCTAATTTCTCAAACTTTGACTTTTGATACTTAGTGAGTGTCAAGTGCATGTTTACTTGTACTTCATTTGAGATTTGTTGCCTACGTGAACTCTACCTGAACTTGTTGTTACATGAACTATACTGGTTGAGGGAAGTGTGTACTTTATCGCATTTCATCTCCTTTACTTGGGTCAATACATGACTTGCGACAAGAATTACATGAAATTACTGGATTTTACATGTACATGACCTGAAGTCGAATGCAGAAAAAATCTCATCGACTAAAACTTGATTTGTTTTGAAAACCTGACCTGTGGGGATGCCCAAACCCAATGGTTAAATCTCGTAATCTCGCAGCCAATTGTGAGGTCTTGATCGGGAAAACTTGGTGAACCTTGGGAAGTGTTATAGCTTGATCCAAATAAGGGGTCTTGCTAGGTATACTTGTTAAGTGATACCACCTACATGCTTGTTTGGTTATGGATCCAAGAGGGTGTCATAGTGGCTGGAGGTAGTAAGTGGAGTTCTACATGGATAACTGTGAAAGTTGACGGAGGGTCAACTACCTGAGATTGGATCGCGCGTGGATTAGCTCCTGAGAGCTTCCGTATCCTTTTATTGTGATTAAATTCCCTAGTTGCTTAATGTTTCGCAGTTACTTGTTACTCGAGTTATTGCTTTATATTGTGTCTTTGCTAGCATGCTTGCATGTTTTTCCCTTGGCTTCACTGAGCGTTAGCTCACTCCAATTTGTTTTCCTTAACAAGTTTGGAAGTGGAAGTTCTGAGGCTTAATTAGTGACCCCCAAAAATATTTTTTCCCCCCCAGGGCTCGAGGCCAAAGAAAGCGCTTGTATTGAGTTATTAGTGCCTGAAGGGATATCTCATATATAATTTGAATTCGATTCACTTTATAAGTATATGATGTAAGTATTTGAGAACTGAGGACTTTTGTCATATTCGGGGAATGATATCCTTACTTGAGATTTGTAATGTGTCTTTTCTCGTTCTAAGTTTAAAAAATGTTATTTCGTTTATTCTTGAGGTTGTACCCAATATTATTGGATGTGAGTGGTGTATTTTATTTGAGGACTGTAGTGAGTCTCAGCGAGAGCTGGGTAGGCGGCCCGCCGAGCCTTTTGGTTCGCCTTAGGGGAAGGTGGAGCTGTCACAGTTGGTATCAGAGCTTAGGCTTCAAATCTCTGTAGCGTATCCTAGCCTTAAAGTTTAGGATGCCTGACTGTGAGATTAATTTGAATATTATGTGAATGAGGATCTATTGTATCCTAGGGGTTAAAGAAATTGATTATTTGGGAGTTCTTACTTGGGACTTGTAGAGAAAAAAAAAACTGAGGAATTAGGTGATGTTATATTGAAGGGAAATATAGGATGAGAGATTAGTCGTGAAAGATTGGACGAATTTGAATTATCCTTATACTTATAAGTGTGGAAAGAGCTGAGGTACTTATTAGTACGGGCTATGGAGGATAAGAGACCGAGATTTGATAGTCAAACTCCATGTGTGATGATTTTGAACCAAGATAAAAGAGTATCAAATGAATAACATGTATTTTCCGCCATATACCTCCTAGAGAATTTCTGCTTTGAAATTCTAAAGAAAAACTAGGATGTACTAGTTTTATTTTCAACCGATGATTGGGAATAATATATATATGCTTTAAGTATGTGTAATTTTCCGATTTTGGTAAAAATGTGAATTTTGCTTGAGTTTCAAATTTGAAAATTTGTGAATAACTGATGAATTGTTGAATTTGGTATATGATGGGTTGATACAAGGTTAAAGTTTTCTAAACTAAGTTTTCCCCCTTGATTGTATACTGTCTCACACTTGAATTTGTATCTTGAGTTTTCGGAAGAATGGCAAACTTGTGTTTTATAATGTAAATCTTGACTTCGATAAGATTTTTGGTTACCTTAAATACTCCTCTTATGCCTTTAAGAAGAGTGAGCCTACCTTTAGGCGTACAGACTGAGGGAACTTTGAGATATAGAGTAACTGCATCCAAGAGTACGAAGTTAGTGTGAATTGACTTGGTTTCCATTTGACACGTCAGTTAGCAAGTTGTACTTATTACTTGGGTTTGAACTTGGAGCTTGAGACTTTAACTATAAAACCCTAAGACTGGTTATTCTTAGAGATGATGGTGCTCTGGCTGGTGGCTTGGTTATTAAAGATTTTGAACTTTGAATGGATAACCTTTGGTTTCAGCTTGTGTTATGGTTTGATTGGATTTAATTTCAGAAAGGCATGTGATCTGATTGAAATTAGTGATATTTGGACCCTTTGGTTTAACTATGGACTTAGGAAGGATGGTGCATGCCGTGAGGCCTTTTGTATCCTGCTTGCATATACTTCTATATTTCGTGGCACTTAATTGCCTATATGCAGTATTTGATATATTGGGCTTGTTTTGTAACTTCTAACTCGTGCTATAACTTTTGGTACATGTAAAGAATCATGTCCTGATTCTAAATATTTTTGCAACTTGTAAGTTTTTTTATGCTTAATTATCCCTTTTCTTGTGCTTATAGACTTCTATTAAGTATGGCAGCAGGAATGGGAAAAAGGGGTCGTGGCCTAGGGCTTACACAACCCCGTACAATTGAGAAAAATTGATGGATAGTCTTATATAATTTAATGGGTCCCTAGTACTGAGTATGAATCGATAATAAACCAGAAGATTAGATCTACCAGTGCATAATGGATTAACCTAGTTGAGAACTTAGTGAGATTTTCCTGTGCAAAATCTTAATAGTTGCTTTATACGTATATTATGATTGGTCCTGTGGCCATATTTCAACTTTTGTAAAAGTTTGAACTGCAAAAGTATTTTGTTGGTTTGGTGAAATGACTTGAACTCATTACCTATTTGTTCTACTTGAACAAAAGTGCTTTCAATTTTACTTGACTATTACTATACCCAGATTCACTTGTTTTACTTTTCCACAAAAAATATATATATATATATATATATATATGTTTACACATTTTGAACTCGTTTGAGAATCGAGATCAGATAGAGTTCAAGTTCGAATCTTTTCTTAGGAACATGAATACCTATTTGTTATGAATTAGAGATTAGAAATGATCAGGATTTATGTACTAGTAGAGTTAGCTCTTAGTTTGGATATAAAAGGGTGGTAAAGGTGTTGGATCACAGGTTATGCGAATATGAACCTACATGTCTATTTATCTTTCTTAAAGGTATTTTCTAAAATATACGCTTTACCCAAACATAGTTTTAACTTGAAACTTTGAGGAAAAGTGTTGGAACACCCTCCATGTATATGTTATGATTATTATGTATATGTTTTAAAATTCATGCATTAAGTTGCATGATTAATCTTCTTAAAACTATTTGAGAGATTTGAAAAATGTATTGATGATTATGGTTAAACATTATTTGAAATCTCTTACTGAGAAAATTTAGTTTTGGATCATGAAGAAAATTTGTATCTTTAACGCTATTTTGAAAATTTTGAATCACATTTTGCCACAGATACATTCAAAATACATCAAAAGTCTCGACTTTATCTTGTAGATCATGATTGGTTTGATTTAGACAAAATTTTGAGAAAAAGGATTCTGGTCCTACTAGTGCGTAACAGGTTTTAGTCAGGGTTTTGAACTTGTTTCATATGGCGTATAATTTATGGTTTCACTACATACGTGAGTAAGACCTTAGAATGGAAATACATATCATTATATCAAGGGGTATTACTTTATTCGTGTGTGTGGATTTTCTTAAGTATCAAATTCGTGGAGAGGTAAGAGTAAATATACCTGGATGACTTAGATGCATGAGAATTTATAGGCTGTGGATAGTTAAGTTCTAAATTTTAATTTGCTACTCATTTAGATGCTTGGAGTTGTTGATAGGCTGACAGTCAGGATTAAGCAAATGGATGAAATCTTTTTGGTTGTTTTGAACATGGATGACTTTTATTCCCTTTTCTTTTGAAATGATTTGATAAATTTATCCTAACTTGATGAAACTATTATGGTCTTTTATAGCAAATGGAAGTTTACTTTGCATTTAATCAATTTCATGACTTATTCGTATATCTAAATTTTGTTACGCTTATAGCCTTGTGAGAAGGCCATGTCTATAATATTGAGGCTAGAATCAAGTGGGTATTAGGAATAAATATCTTTTACCTTGCATAAATGACTCATTTGAGTATCTACAAGAGACTGTAGTACTTTCCAAGTTAGATTTAATACAGGACTACAACTAATTGAGGATTCTAGAGGAAGCTGTGATTAAGGCTAGTTCATCAGAACAGTAAGTACTTTGAAATTCAATTATGCCATTGGGAGTAATGAATATACCGGTAGCATTAATGGATTTGGGTCTTTAAGTCGTATTTGGGTTAAAAATTGGCGGTAATACTCATAAATGACCTGGGACTACAATAAGATATTATTGAATTTAAGGTTTCATTTAGTACCTCGATATTTGCATACATGTATACAGAACCAGATATGATTTTTGAAGTTATTGATTCCTGAGGGCTCTTACTACCTATTTTGAAAGATTATTAGGGTTAAGGTCCAGTAGGACAAAACTTGTGTGCTATTAAGATCTTATCAAATTTGATCTGTGAGATATTTAAAGTTCATTGCGTATACCAATTTAACGGGCTATTACATCATTCGTTTTTGAATTGACAAATTTTTTTCAGGCAATTGAATCTGTGAATTGCATGAAAGAATTGTTATCTCGCTCGTCGTGAACAGATTAAGAATACAAGACTTATGTGATATTTAATGCGGAATAAGTTTTACAATTCGTAAGAGTGGGATACAAAAGTGACATCTGGAGTTTTTGAGTTAAGGTTTGAATTTCGAGAACGAAATTCTCTTAAGGGGGAGAGGATGTGAGGACCCATAATTTTATTATTTCAAAATATTGTTAAATTGGTCATTTTAAAAATATTTCGTACTCGAGTTACCCAAAAAAAAAATATATATATATATATATATACTAAAGTACATGAATTTCTCGAAAATAATTTTTTTCGATTGGTTCTTTACGCGCATATTATTTTAATGCCAAAATTTATTCAAGATGAATTGCTTATCGTGATTTTTATTGTTATATATATATATATATATATATATATATATATATATATATATATATATATATATATACTTGGATTATCATACTTTAGAGTTTTAGAATCGAATAAGTTGAATTTCCAAGTTCAAACGAGAAAACCCTTAAGTTTGACCTTTATACGCGCGCGTGCCGAAAAGGCCCCGATAGGCACATTAATTTGATTAATTGGAGATTTTAAGAACATGATATTAGACTACTAGTAATGTACTATTAATGTACTAGGGAAATTACCTCAGAGGTTTAGTGCACAAAAGTAGCAAACGAGCGCGAAAATTGGACACGCGAAGACCCTAAACGGACCTAGCATGAGTTGACACTTAGACTTAACCATTAAGTCACCAATTCTCTCCACTTTTATTACAATATCTGATTTCATTCTCTCTCCTCTCGTCACTCTCTATTGGGCCGAAGATGGGAAGAAAAAAATCTAGCCAAAATCCTCACAACTTGCTTCAATCCACCTCCAAATTTCATCATCCATTAGAGGGCTTTGATCCTAGCTTGGAAGAGGGGGCTGTTCATCGGTTTTCTTGGAGGAATTTCGGTCAAGATTTCTACTCTAAAGTTGTCCAACTAAGTTCTTGAGGTAACTCACTCACCCACACTTCAATCTTGCAAAATTATAGCTCAAATGGAGCAAAGGTAGCATGGGTTTGCAACCTATGGTAGAATTTGGGTTGATTGGTTGAGTAAGTATGTTCTTGCAATTCCATGACATGCTCGAGGGTTTGAGGATGTTTATTGGTGGCTGATGTGATGAATTAACATGTTGTGGTTGCTGATATTGTGCTATGTTACATGTATATAGAATGATTGATGGAATGAAGTTGGAAGAAAGTTAGAAATTTGGAGAAGGTACTGTCTGAAATTTCTGATTTGCTGCCGACTTTCTTGTTTGCTGCTGCCCTGTAATTTCGAAAATTTTCTGGTGCTAATTGAGCTTCCAAATTGGTGTAGATATGTTGTGCTATGTGTATTGTGGTTGTCTACCAAAAATCAACCCAAATGGTTGGTTAAATTTTGAGTTACAAGTAAAGAAGCAAAACTGGAACAAGCTCCAGAATTTTCTGACCAGCAATATTTGTGTAGCTATAACGTTTTGCTCGTCGATCAAAATTGAGTGCCGTTTGTGGTATTTGAAAGTAGACTCTTAGACCTTTAAAATGGTACCAAGCTCATTTTCTAGTTCGTCCCGAGCGATTCGTGGCGAGCTTTGAAAGTTGGCTGCCTGTTTATTACTGTTCATCCGAGACTGTCCAAAAAATCCATTTTGTTGCTTGATTTTGAACCGCTTATGTCTGGATTTTGGAAATGATTTCTTCTGCATAAATATATCCTTGTGAACCTAATTTCTAACACCACCAACCATTTTCAATTTCACTGAGAATCGAGTGAGATACGGCCTAATTAGCAAAGTGCATTAAATCTGGAAATTTTCTGGAAAGGCCAACGGTTCAGGAATTTTAGCGAACTTCAACTTTTTATTTCTTGAGTTAGGAACATTGGAATCGAGTTCCATTTTTTTTATTTGAAACCTGGATTGGAAATTTACATGCAAACCAAATTTCAAAGGCTGGTTTTGATTCTATGATTTTGGCAAAAATTCCAAAGGTATTGGAAAAACTTGGACTGTTTTGATCTATCTTCAATGAATAGTAAACTTTCTTGTAGAAATTGACTTGTTTCTGATTTGATTCTTGGAAAGTGACCTTCTACAAAGTTGTTATGCTTCCAATGAAGTTTTTGACGGTGTAAAATTTTCCATTTTTGGACTTTCTGAACTTCCGGACTGATATTTCCAAGAATGACTCGAAAAGTGAAAATTTTCAATTTGAACCTAAGTGTTCTTTTAAGGGCCTAGGTTACATTTTTACAACTCATAGAGCATTTCAAACCTATTTTCATGGTGAACTTGAGTTCACCTATCACTTGAGACCTCATTTGAAAGTCGGTTCCTTATGGACTGAAATACTTTGGAAACTAGAATATTGGGGTCAAAATTGACTGTTTCTTTTCTTTACACGAATACTGTATGACCTGGAATTTGATATACAATGCATTATTGCATACCTTCACGATCTCAAGAGGACTTCGAGGGAACTCCCGGCGAAGTGTTTTAGAGCTAATTTCTCAAACTTTGACTTTTGATACTTAGTGAGTGTCAAGTGCATGTTTACTTGTACTTCATTTGAGATTTGTTGCCTACGTGAACTCTACTTGAACTTTTTGTTACATGAACTATACTGGTTGAGGGAAGTGTGTACTTTATCGCACTTCATCTCCTTTACTTGGATCAATACATGACTTGTGACATGAATTACATGAAATTACTGGATTTTACATGTACATGACCTGAAATCGAATGCAGAGAAAATCTCATCGACTAAAACTTGATTTGTTTTGAAAACCTGACCTGTGGGGACGCCTAAACCCAATGGTTAAACCTCGTAATCTCGCAGCCAATTGTGAGGTCTTGGTCGGGAAAACATGGTGAACCTTGGGAAGTGTTATAGCTTGATCCAAATAAGGGGTCTTGCTAGGTATACTTGTTAAGTGATACCACCTACATGCTTGTTTGTTTATGGATCCAAGAGGGTGTCATGGTGGCTGGAGGTAATAAGTGGAGTTCTACATGGATAACTGTGAAAGTTGATGGAGGGTAAACTACCTGAGCTTGGATCGCGCGTGGATTAGCTCCTGAGAGCTTCCGTATCCTTTTATTGTGATTAAATTCCCTAGTTGCTTAATGTTTCGCAGTGATGTGAATCCCTGATCTAGACAACCAAAACACCATGGCTTAGGCAGCGGAAATTTGACCCAACTAATCCCTAGAAGTCACGAACAATTTTGATATTATCTCAACCCGTCACTACTCGAATTAACGAACCAAATTGGAGGTAGTAGAACGCCACAATCAAGGAGATACTCGATTGATAAGTTCAGGTGAATAACTTGAGAAGATTCTCAAGTATTCAAAGGCAACTCTCTTGCCAAAGAGAAAGTGAAAACTCACTAATTGTATTTAATAGCAAAAAACTGGTCCCAAACAAAGAGGAAGTGGGGCTATTTATAGCCCTTACAAGCATTAACCCTAATCCAAAAGTTGACCAAACTACCCTACATACTTAGGAAAGATTTTGGGCCTTACTTACTAACAAATGGGCCGCAATTAAACTATCTTAATTACCTAGACTTTTTAAAATGAGAAATAACCAAAATCAACGAGGAAAATCAAATAATCCTACTAAACTCAAGCATTCGTGCAATCAACTAGTCTTCACTTGAATCTTCCAATTCCCCATGTGCTTGAATGGGCTTTGGTCTTTATATTCTCATCATTCCCCTCCTCTTAAAAGCAATTTGCCCACAAATTGAAGCACGAATGGTGACAAGACGAGTTACATGCCTTCGACTCAATCTTGTTATGATGGCTACAGATGGCATCCAATGCAAAGCCCATGTGCTAAGTTGGAAAATAACCCTCGTCGAACCTTGACTCTCACAAACCATCTTCAATGTATGCTCAACTTTATTGTTTGTGGTCATGAGGTAAGGGTCCTCAAAGTGGTATGAAGTGTATCCCGTGAAATCGAACTCTGGCTCGAGCACACTTGCAAGGCACCAAGGCGGATTTGGTGATATTGGAGCTGCATGTGGACTAAGAGCAAGACGAAAATCATAATGGTCATTGAGGTACTTGTTCTTTAAACGAACCCTTGGTACACAACCATCCCTAAAATATGGAGTGTTCCCTTCAAGATGAACTCGAATCAACTCCCCTTTGGTGTGGACTGATTTGAGTTGACATTGTTCCATGAATGGATACCAAGGGGGTTTAACTCTTGGAGTACCAACTCCATGGAGGCTTGCAACGTCTACAATTGATTTTGGAATGGAATACACCAAGATCAGCTCAACTTGCCTTTGCTTGATCTGTATAAAAGAAGAAACACTAAACAAAGCAAAGGTAAGTTTGTTAAGAAAATAATAGGCCTTCACCGGGTTGCTCAAGATCAGCCCACTTTCTCTTCTTTCTTCCTTTTTACCACCCATGTCATTAGATTTTTCCATCTCTTTTTCTAGTTCAACAGCTGACCCTTTTATCTCATTACTTTCAACTTCCTCGGGTTTTACCTCTGCAGGCACAATTCCCTCATCTAGCTTTTTGTCCATTCTATAATGCTCAAACTCACTTTTCATGCATGCTAGATCAATACAAAGTTGGTCATAAGTAAGTGATACAAGTGCAAGACGACGACTATTAAATACGAAGGAATACTTATTAGTATGTCCATCAATTTTAACTTCTCGCCTCGACATCCATGCCTTGCCCAACAACACATGTGTCATTTGAATTGGGACTACATCACACAACACCTCATCCATATATTTGCCGATTTGAATAGGTACAAGTGTGTGCTTAGTAACCCAAACATCCCCATGAGTGCTCGTCAACTTGTACGGTTGAAGATGATCAATGGTTGGAAGATTTAATTTCTCAACCATGATAGCACTTGCAAGATTGACTTCACAACTACCATCAATGGCCAAGTTACAAATTTTATCTTTGACACCGCAACGAGTATAAAACCAACCAAGCAACTGAGATTTGACGAGGTCCATTTACTCATCTACACCACGTAATGCCACTTCTTTGACTCCCTTAGGATCAGGAAGACAATGTTGTGGGCTAGTTTTTATGCGTCTTATACACGCCATGACGTATGAGGGAACCTGCAAAAAGTTAGCAACGAAACCAAAGATATTGCCTTTCACGCTCCCTTACGTGTATCCACTCGCCCTCGTGTATGTCACTCAAAGCGCTCCAATGGACTTACCAAACACCTTTACCTGTTGGGTTAGGTAATTTGAGAAATGCTGCTCAAGCCCAAATAATTGTCACCAACTTCTTCCTCAAGAGTAATCACGGAGATATAGGAGAAAGTGTAGGGAAGTGTTCCTAAAAACTAGGAGAAAATATAGGAGAAAGTGTAGGAGAGTGTTCCTAAAATCTAGGAAGAGAATATAGGAGAGTTTCCTAAAGTGGATGAGAGAATATAGGAAAGGTCCTAAAAATGTATGAGAGAATTTAGGAAAGTTTCCTCAAAATAGATGGGAGACTTTAGGAAAGTTTCCAAAAGAAATGGATGATAGAGTTTAGGAAAGTTTCCTAAAAAATGGATGAGAGAATTTAGGAAAGTTTCCAAAAAAAAAAATGGATGAGAGAGTTTGGGAAAGTTTCCTAAAAAAGGTAGGAGAGAGAGTGTCCAAGTGAGTACAAAGAGTTATCCAAGTGCTTTACTTAGTTTCCTAATTGATTTTGGAAACAAGTTAGTTTTTCGAAACCCTTTGAAAATCCTTTTCCTCTTGAACAACTTTTGGTAACCTTCTTGAAACAACTTTTGGTAATCTTCTTGAAACAACTTTTGGTAACCTTCTTGAAATAACCTTTAGGTAACTTCCAAATTCTACTCCAAGAAAGATTGCACAAATCAGATTTGGTCCCCTATTCAAAACAATTCGGTTGCCACTTTCTTTCCTTTCCTTTTTTTTTCTTACCAACCGATTCCTCTTTTCTTTCTTTTTCTTTTCGTTTTTGTTTTCTGTTTTTTTTTTCTTGACTACAACTATCAACCACGACACAAAACAAGGAAGTCCACAAATAATAACTACCAAGAACTCCAAGATCTTTCAAGGAAGTTGTCAGGAACTTCAGAAATTTCAAGATTGTGATCAAGAATGCAAGAAGCTCAAGATTATTGTAAGTTCTCTTCAAGATTCACAAAATTCCAACAAGTTTTGCCAAAATTCAGATTTGAAAACCAAGTAAACAAGTTGGATAACACAAACAACAAGGCTGGACAGATTTGTATTCGGATGAACAGTAACGGCGAACAGTATCGGTGAACAGTACGATGAACAGTGTCGGTGAACAGTAATGGTAAACAGTAATATTTTTTTTTTGGGTTCTAAACAAACGAACAGATTGGGATAAACATATATGACTTGAAATAAATGAAGAGAAAAAAAAAGATATAACCTGGTGGTTGTCGACTAGCTCTGATACCAACTGATGTGAATCCCCGATCTAGACAACCAAAACACCATGGTTTAGGCAGCGGAAATTTGACCCAACTAATCCCTAGAAGTCACGAACAATTTTGATATTATCTCAACCCGTCACTACTCGAATTAACGAACCAAATTGGAGGTAGTAGAACGCCACAATCAAGCAGTACTGTTCATCCGATTTTTTTTTTTTTAACCTTGTGTTTGTTTCTTGTAGTTGGTTTGGTAATTTCTTGAAATTCTTGGATTGCATAGTGGGTTCTTGAAAAAAAAATCTTGATACTTTGAAAACCCTAAAAATCATTCTCTTGAATCTTGAAGTGCGGCTACCTTATTTTCTTGAATTGGCAAGTTAGAAAAACAAAAAAAGGGAAAAAAAAAAGGCAGCCTTGCCTTGAATGGTTTCCAAATCTTGATTGATATCTTGATTGATTGCCAAATCTTGATTGATTTCCAAATATTGGTTGACTTCCAAATTCTAGCCAAGTACAATTGGGTGAAGATATTCTTGACAAATGGAGCATTGCAATGGTTCGTATTCATAATCAAGTTGAGTTGGCGACATGGTTCTTGGATTGCATTTATCAAGACATTCTCCGAGTTACTCCTTTGTAAGCAAGCACTTGATTTGAGGACAAATCGTCTTTCAAGAGGAGGGGAATAATGAGAACATGAAGATTTGGATTCCCTTGAAATTCAAGGAAATTCAATTGATGGTTGATGGTGCAATCGGGTTCAAGAATCATTGAAGATTTGTCATGCTTATTTCTTGTTATTTATTTAAGTAAGTTTCTAGCAATACGTGTTAGTTAGTCTTGAGTTATTAAGTGAAATAAAGGCTAAGGTCATGTTGACCATAGTTAAGCCAATTGAGTCAGTTAGTTTCCTATTCTAATTGAATTAGAGTTTTAGGAAAGTAGTTAATTGCTTCCAAATTTATTTAGGAAGTTGTGTCAAGTCAAATAAAGAAACTTGTATTGTTTCCAATTTAGATTAGGGTTTTGAGTCTTGTAAGGCTATAAATAGCCAACTTTATTTAACTATTCAGGAGATGGAAGATGAATTAATAAAAAGAGAGTTGTCTCCTTTTATGGAGTTCCTTGATGGAACTTGAGTTTCGTCTTGAACAGTATCAAGTATTTAGCTTGGATACTTGTGGTGTTCAAGGCAAGATGATCACATCATCTTGTTCTTTCAAGCTAATAACCAATCCACTAGGTTTCTAGAGACAGGTTCTCTTTAGGTCTAACAAGGTAGTTATTGTTCCATAACCTGGTCAAGATAGATCCTTCCGCTGCCTGATCAATTCGGTTCTTCAAGACAGGTTCTTGCTGGGTCGAGTTCGCATCACGCAGTTACTTGTTACTCGAGTTATTGCTTTATATTGTGTCTTTGCTAGCATGCTTGCATGTTTTTCCCTTGGTCTCACTGAGCGTTAGCTCATCTCAATTTGTTTTCCTTAACAGGTTTGGAAGTGGAAGTTCTGAGGCTTAATTAGTGACCCCCAAAAATATTTTTTCCCTCCCAGGGCTCGAGGCCAAAGAAAGCGCTTGTATTGAGTTATTAGTGCCTGAAGGGATATCTCATATATAATTTGAATTCGATTCACTTTATAAGTATTTGATGTAATTATTTGAGAACTGAGGACTTTTGTCTTATTCGGAGAATGATACCCTTACTTGACATTTGTAATGTGTCTTTTCTCGTTCTAAGTTTGAAAAATGTTATTTCGTTTATTCTTGAGGTTGTACCCTATGTTATTGGATGTGAGTGGTGTATTTTATTTGATAACTGTAGTGAGTCCCGGCGAGAGCTGGCCAGGCGGCCCGCCGCGCCCTTTGGTTCGCTTTAGGGGGAGGTGGGGCTGTCACAGAAACGAACTGCTCAAACTGAGGCATAGCAAACTGTTGAGCCTTCCACCAAGAAATCACCAAGAACAAGGACTGAGGTACCAACTGCTACTCAATGCAGTGGAAAGAGGAAATGCCCTACCAGAGTGCAACTTAATGCTCAAACTGAAGAAGAGCCTACTCCATTACCCAAATATATTGATGATGATGCCAGGGAGAGGTTTGAATAGATTTCACAAAAGGGCTTCATCACTCAGAGGACCATTCTCCCTTATGAATTCTGTAAGCTTGATCTTGAACTAGTTCTTAAGCTTTTTGAATTCCAAAAATGGACTCATATTCTGACCATTCCCAACACTTATTATCCTGATATGCTTCATCAATTCTTTGTTAATCTTAAGAAGGGTTGCTCACACACTGATCTTGTTTCTCGAGTTAATTCAGTTGATATTGCTTTCAATCCTGACATTGTTAATGCTATTTTAAAGACCAAAATTGAAGATGGTTTTAAAGGAAAAATTGCAAACTTTTTCTCTTATGAAGAGTTTCCTTCTGCCTATCATCATTTTCATGTTGCAAAACTGATGACCTATTTTCAAACACACTTCAACACTCCTGCTGAGGCAAAATTGGAGGATCTCAATTCTCAAAATTTGATCATCTTTTCAATAATTTCAAATTTGTTGGTTCCTACTGATGGTCATAGGACTGATGCCAACAAATGGAGCTTTACTTGTTTTATTGTTTTCTTGAAAAGATCCGAATTGATTTCGGCTTTGTTATGTGCAAGTTTTTGCTCAAAATAAGCACTGATAGTCGTAGGAAACTCTCCTATGGAAAGTTTTTAACTCCAATCTTTGCTCACTTTAAGATTCCTTTCACTGGAGTGTCACCAAAAGAGAGTGCATCCACCATCTTTTCAAAAGCTTATTTTGAAAGAAAAAATCTTAGATTTGATGGTCATTGGTGCTACAAGGAATTTATTTTGGAGTCTAGGACAAAGAGTTGTCATGAAATCCCTGTCACCCCTAGAACTCCCCGAGATCAGTCTCAATATGTTTCACCCTTTACCATCCATCTCAGAAAATCATCCACTCAGCCTTCCTCATCCACTCATGAGGTCATCTCCTTGTTTGAGGACCTCAAACAACACATTCTCCTTCTTGAAGATGGTCTGATGATGACCATGTCATCTGAGCAACAAGCCACTTTCATCGACAAAAGAAACCTGTTTGTGCCTTATATCTCTCAAGAAGATGAAAATGTCCATTAGAAGGAGTCTCGAGCCGAGCCAATTGATCCACAGGATAAAGGACCACAAACTGAGTCCACTCGTGAAGTTCATGCCTCAGACTCTCAACCACAAGATAAGGGCAAGACTCCTGCAACTGAAGCCAGTGATAATGATGAGGAAACTGTGAGATCCCGATTTTTTTTCTTATTTTCAAAGCAATTATTTTAACGTTTGTGCCCAATTTCTATATTTTCTTTATTATGTGAATTTTCTGGGGATTTTTATGAGAAAAAAATAGTTTTAAAATCATTTTTCGAAAATGAGTTATTTCCTGTGATAATGGTGGTGTACAGTGGTTATGGGACCCACTAGTGCGATAAGTGCAATAAATGTGAAAAATTCATAGAAGTTATATTACATGGTAGTGTGAGCTAATTAGAGGTTAGCTAGTTTAATTAAGTATTGGAAGATAAAGGAAGGGGATAAACACAAAAGTGCCACTTGTCATTTCCCTAATGGAGGTTGGACTTTGACTAGAGTATATTACCTTTCCTAAAGTAATTTTGACCCACAAAATCATCTCCATTTTCTTTCTTTTGGCCGTGCACCTTGAGGACAAAGAAGAGAGAAAGCTTCCTCAATTTCCCTTCCTTTCTTACTTGAATCTTGGAAACCAATCGTTAATCTCTCAAATTTCTCCACAAAAGTGAGTTGAGAGGTGAGTTTAAGGCCCTTAGTGGAGCCATTTGTGAAGAACAAGCCCTAGCTATCTTGTATCTTGGAGTTGCAAAGGTGAGTTGTCAAGATATCTTCCCTTTCATGATAATAATGCTCAATTAAGGGATTCTAGTGATAAAGCATGCCATTTAGTGGATTATTTCATGGGTTATGGTGGAATTGTTCAATTTTTCTATTTATGGAGGATTTTTCTGTTTTATATAGTATCTTATAGTTAGTCATGATATGATAGCCTTATATTGAGTAATCTAAGGCCTTTATAGGTCAATGGTGGTTTGTTGCGGAAAATTTCAGCTTTTAGTGAAAAATTTCAGTTTTAGGGTTTATATATTTGGGGCTTTTATATGGTTTGCTCATGAGCATGGAATTGGTTGCAATTTAGGGGTATTGTGACCCTAGGGAGGTGTATTGACTAGCCTACCAATCGTGTTTACTTTCATGACCGTTTGGTGTGAATATTGGTGCTGAATAATAGGTTGGAAATGTGAGATTCTTGGGGAAATGCTGTCCAAATGTTAAGAAATTTGAGTTATCTTGAATTGAGAGTGATTTGAGTGGAAATGGAAGGAGTTTGGGGTTTATTTTGTTCCACACTATTGTCACCCCATTTTGCTTTTGGTATATTATATTAATAGTTCATTGCTAATGATTTGACTCGTGATCGAGTCTCAATTGTGATTTTCTTGCTTGTGTTGGTCGTGCTGGTGATCCGGAGCCTACGTCTGGAGCTAACTTGTTAATTTGTTAATCTCTTTGGTGAGTGTACCATTATATGGGTTGATGCTTAAATGATTGATTGTACTTGTTATGTGAACTTGAATGTCTTGAATCAGACGAGAGTGTACTTTATCGCCCTCGATCTCTTGTCTATATTACTGTTACTGTCAAATGGTGAAATTGTATGTGTGTGTGATTTGACATGGTTTGGGGCTATGCCCGACCACTTGATTGTGATATCTGAGCTCATACCTTAGTGGTCGTTATTCGAGTCGAGTCGGCAAGGGTTTGGGCGAATCGATAACGGACCTGGGGTTACTGTTAGTCAGTGGAGTGTTAACTCCTCGACTTTATGGTATACTCGAGTATTACCCTTTTTGTGACTGTGAGGTGTTCGGCCCCGGTAAGGAGGTCTCTGGTGGAAGGAATTTTGTGTAAAGTGGAATCTACGGTCTTGTTCTCTCTTCAAAGGTTGATGGAGTGTCAACGAATATGAGATCAAGTACGACAAGTGGAAAACGGCTCTTGAGAGCTGACTGTATCCTTTTATCCATGGTTATCGTGATGTCATTTGTTATGTGTTCATTGGCTGTGTACATTTGGGCATAATTCTACTTGTGTGTCTGGTTGGTACCTCACGAGCATAAGCTCACCCATATTACTTTTGTTTTCCTTACAGGAACAACTTTTGGAAACAATGTTTTGAAGCAAGTTGAGCTAGTTAGGCCTTCTTTTGTTTGTAAAGCTCCTCAATTATGAAAACCTAACTGTATTCGGACTCTAAAATCCCTTTTGAGTTGTAAACCCTGGATATTTAAGGATGTATAAAAGTGTTTCCTCATTTGTATGTGTTATTTATATTGCTTGGTATATACTTGATTGGTATATTTGTGTTTGGAATGGACTTGGACGAGTACGAGAACCAAACGAGACAAGAAAGAAAATTTGACGAATTTACTGTTCATTGGATCCGGCCAAGAATCCGGACAACTTTTGGCCGCAAACTTGGCAGGATAGGCAGGGGAAAAGGAAAAAAAATTTTGTGGTTAGCCTCTGGCCTGAATCCAGCCAGTTTTCGGCCCGATTACTGGTCGGATTGGCAGGGGCTTTTGGCCTCGTGGGTTTTGGTCTCTGCCCCCTATCCGGCCTGAAATCTATCCGAATTGCGGCCAAATAGTGACGTGTCCGTCACTGTTCATCCGCGGCAAAATTTTAGTTTTCGTTTTTCGTGACCGATTTGAATGTTCGAACATTATATTTTCATTCATAGGGATATTTTGAGGAGAGAATGACTCGATATGTGACGGCCCCACCTCCCCCTAAGGCGAACCAAAGGGTTTGGCGAGTCGCCTGCCCGGCTCTCGCCGGGACTCAGTCGTTCCTTAATCAAATCCAGAATAAATCACAAGAATAAATAGGGCAGCAATCCAAACTTAAAGCGGAACTTATATATATTGCTATCTCAAAAGGAAGTACAGCCATCAAATGTACAAAGGTTCTCACTTCACCATACAACCAGCCCGTGCCAAGCACAGGGCGAGAACCATTACAAAAGAAACAAAATACCTAGACTAGGCTAGTCTATGCTCTCATCCTGCTCGCCGTCCCCTGTTAAGGAAAACAAAACTAAAGGGGTGAGCTAAAAGCTCAGTGAGGTTCCGAACAGATAATCAACAATCAATTCAATACATTAAACATGGAGTATTAATAATTCAAGGAACATTTACAATGGAAAGCGATAGTAACATTCATTAAAAGGATACGGGCTCACATGGAGCTATTCGTTTGTTCGGTCGTTCCCCTGACATTTCCCCTTATTCCTCCAATCGTTTGAAAATACATTTTTTGTAAGTAGAATCCCTCATTCATCCTTTTGTTCGTTCATCCCCTTTTCCGGACGTTGACCGGACTCCACCCATCCGACCATTGGCCGGACTCCACCCATCCGGACGTAGCCGGACTACAAGGTAATACTCGAGTATACCAAATTCACCCAGGGTCACCATATCGCCTGACCGAGTCCGCTTCTGGCTCGAGTCGATCGGTAACGAAGGGCAGGGCCCAATTCAGCCAAAAGGCTTACATCATGCGCAACTAATGTTTCCATCATTAAATCATTGAAAATTTCACGTTTCATTAAGGTCGAGCGCGATAAAGTACACGCTCGCCTAGAAAACTCGTTTTAGAAATCCTTGAAAGCACTTAACACATTATCAAACAACAACAACAAGTCATGAAGTCCGGGAGAATATAACAAACAAGGAACACTCACCTAGATATGCAAAATAACGTGCAAAATATCCTTCCGGATATTACCCTTAGTCACCAATGAAACCTAAGGTTGAACAAGAGAACATATTACAGTTTATCGAGCAAAACATTTAAGGGAAACAAAGAAACCCGACTAATTAGGAGTAAAACGTGTAAAGATGACTTTCAAATAAGAAGAGGGTTGTTTGAACCCCAGGATGAAAAATCATGTTTTAAAATGGAAAACCGGTCATGGTATTGGCCAAACAAAAGTATACAAGTTCAAATAGAAACCTAGCCCTCGAGCGAAAATTTGGGCAGCACGCCCTTTGTGTTTACCTAATTTTCCAGCCATTTTGGCTTCATTATTTTTCCTCAACCACAACCCAACATCACTCATAAGCAATTCAAGTCAAGAGCCGTTCCATAGGCTCACAATATCATAAGAATAAGAATTACAACAATCACAAGTGCAGAAATTCAACTTAGCACAAGACAGATTTGACGTACGAATGCGGAAATAACATATCCGAAGTTACGCTTATCGGATTGAGACAAAACCTATGCCGTTTCGAAGCTAAGACACAGAGTTACAACATTCATGAAGGTCACTTAGTCCAGTTCCTAATGTAACTTAGTCAAATTCTCAAATTACTAAACCAGAAACCAATTCGTCGGCTGTTTAAACGCAGAACACTGTAATGGACATATCTCAGAGTACACAAGTCCGAATCAGGTGTTCTTAGAGGCATTTGAAAGCTAATTCAGAATACTACAACTTTCATGTTTTGGAAAAAAGCTAAATCAGAATGGATCCTAGTCGAAAAACGTGATAAACTGGACTTAACTGATCACACGGACTGCTTGGGAAATACTTAAAATAGTAAGGGTATTTTGGACTTTTCATGTCTTACGTTGCTCCGATTGAGCTGAAATTTTGTAGGCACCTATAAAATACCATTCTCTACAACTTGCCTTCTTTGACCTAACGCCAATTCGGCCTCTAACATAGGGATTCAAATTCGAACAGAATAGGATGAAAATTTCCAGAAATCTGAAATCTTTTGGTTTCAATGATAGTTTTCTTAATTTCTTGCTACACTTGCTACCAAAACCCCCTATATAACCTTATATACAAAATATACTAACTATACAACAAGTTTAGGCAGAAATTAATCAAACTGTAACTTACATATTTCATCCATAAATCACCACAACAACTTGCATCACTTGTAATCAAACCCAAAACATGGACTATTTAACATCTTAAACAAGAATAAAAGAATCAAAGCCATAGATCAGATTTTATACCTCAAAAAGAAGGCTTGCAAGAGTGATCCTCCACTATTTCTTGAAGTTTTTGGTTCCCTTAGCTTCCCAAGCTTCCAAACTTACAATCAATCGGTTTAGAATTCGATTTTAGCACTTGGTTGGTGTAAATCAAGAAGGAATTTGTTTTCTCTTGCTCTCCCTTTCTCTCTCTCTTGCTTGGCCAAGACCAGAAAAAATGAAGAAGAAAGATGGCTGAAGTGAAGGATAAAAAGGCAAGAAAAAAAAATTAATTAAGGAGCCATGAGGTGGTGACACTTGGCGCCACCAAAGCCATGCAAATTTTTCTCTCTCTCCCTTACATTTTTGGCCACAAATTTCGGTCAAAGGCAGCTGGAAATGAAGGGATATTTTGCTCAAATATCAATGAGCTCATGTGGTAAGAAAGTGGTGGTCCAGTGGTGTGTTCAATCGGTAGTGTGCGGTACACGTCGGTTCACACCGTTTTTCTTTAAAACACCCGTACTAGGGTTTTTACTTCCTATTCACTAACCTTATATCATTGCTCCTAATCACATATTATTTCTCACTTAAAAGTCACTTTTAATCACCAAATTTGATCCTCGCTCCGTACCGAAAAATGATCCGGCGAAAATCGTGAAAACCCTAATTTGCTCCAATTTTGAAAACGAAGAGTGAAACCCTACTTTCTAGATTCATTTGCACTTATTGGAGAATGATTGGGTAGTAGGGCTATAATAAAGGAATAATTTCTAAATAAAAAGGCATTTTTGAGAAAAATATAAGAAATTTGCGAGTCCTCACACGATAAGTTTTGGAGTGCTCGTTTCTTGAATTTTCTCTCGTAAGCTGGGTGCGTTTGTGCGATTCGTTTCCGTAGTCCAGAACTGGGCAGGCGGTCTGTCGACCCCTTTGGTTCACCTTAGGGAGAGATAGGGCCGTCACAGGTGGTATCAGAGCGTAGGTTAGAAATAACTTAGGCGAGTTTGACTTCTGTTCTTTAAGACCTGTGGGGAAAAGTGTTGAGGTGCCGTTAAGTGTGATTACCTTGTCTAGGACTTGAATATTTTTGTTATTTTGTAGGCTATGGCTGGAGTAAGTGGAGAGGGCGGGGGTGAACCGCCTCTGAGACGCCCTCGTGTGATTGATTACCAAGAAAGACTGAGAGGCCCGATTCGGCTTTGGTATACCGCCAGTCGGGCTCGTTGTTGTAATGTTGTCAGAACTACTCCTACGTCGACCATGTGATCGTGGCGGTGTAGGGCGAACGAAGAAGACTTAGACGTGCCGCCGCCAGGGATCACATTGAGCTACTTAGGCGGAGAGGCATCATGAGGATGCAGGCGGATAGGATTGGGGAGCTTCGCGAAGAGATAGCTATAGAGCAAGAACGAACTAATGCTCTTAGAGAGCAGCTGCAAGGGGTCAATCATTGCTTGACGAATGTAGTCTGGGAGGTTAGGGACCATTCCTGTGAGGACTCGCAAATTTCTTATATTTTTCTCAAAAATGCCTTTTTATTTAGAAATTATTCCTTTATTATAGCCCTACAACCCAATCATTCTCCAATAAGTGCAAATGAACCTAGAAAGTAGGGTTTCACTCTTCGTTTTCAAAATTGGAGCAAATTAGGGTTTTCGCGATTTTCGCCGGATGATTTTTCGGTACGGAGCAAGGATCAAATTTGGTGATTAAAAGTGACTTTTAAGTGAGAAATAATATGTGATTAGGAGCAATGATATAAGGTTAGTGAATAGGAAGTAAAAACCCTAGTATGAGTGTTTTAAAGAAAAACGGTGTGAACCGACGTGTACCGCACACTACCGATTGAACACACCACTGGACCACCACTTTCTTACCACATGAGCTCATTGATATTTGAGCAAAATATCCCTTCATTTCCAGCTGCCTTTGACCGAAATTTGTGGCCAAAAATGTAAGGGAGAGAGAGAAAAATTTGCATGGCTTTGGTGGCGCCAAGTGTCACCACCTCATGGCTCCTTAATTAATTTTTTTTCTTGCCTTTTTATCCTTCACTTCAGCCATCTTTCTTCTTCATTTTTTCTGGTCTTGGCCAAGCAAGAGAGAGAGAAAGGGAGAGCAAGAGAAAACAAATTCCTTCTTGATTTACACCAACCAAGTGCTAAAATCGAATTCTAAACCGATTGATTGTAAGTTTGGAAGCTTGGGAAGCTAAGGGAACCAAAAACTTCAAGAAATAGTGGAGGATCACTCTTGCAAGCCTTCTTTTTGAGGTATAAAATCTGATCTATGGCTTTGATCCTTTTATTCTTGTTTAAGATGTTAAATAGTCCATGTTTTGGGTTTGATTACAAGTGATGCAAGTTGTTGTGGTAATTTTTGGATGAAATATGTAAGTTAGAGTTTGATTAATTTCTGCCTAAACTTGTTGTATAGTTAATATATGTTGTATATAAGGTTATATAGGGGGTTTTGGTAGCAAGTGTAGCAAGAAATTAAGAAAACTATCATTGAAACCAAAAGATTTCAGATTTCTGGAAATTTTCATCCTATTATGCCCGTTTTTATTGCCCTATTTTAGAGGCTGAATTGGCCTTGGCTTAAAACATGAAAGTTTTAGGGAATGACATTTTAGAGGTGCCTACAAAATTTTAACTCAATCGGAGCAACGTAGCAAGTGAAAAGACCAATATACCCTCACTGTTTTAGGAAATTTCCAGTGTTCCGTTTACGTCAGTTCATCCAGTTTATCATGTTTGTTCACTAGGATCCATGCTGATTTAGCTTTTTCCCAAAACATGAAAGTTTTAGTACTCTGTTTAAGCTTTCCAACGCCTACAAGAACACCCTAAATGGACCATGGTAGCCGGAGATATGACCATTCCAGTGCAGTGCGGTTAGATAGCCGACTAGTTGGATTTTGGTTCTATAAATTGAGGATTTGACTAGGTTTCATTGGAAACTGGACTAAGTGATCTTCATGAACATTGTATCCCCGTGTCTTAGCTTCGAAACGGCATAAGTTATGCCTCAATCCGATAAGCGTTGCCTCGGATGTGTTATTTCCGAAACCACGCGTCAAATCTGTCTTTTGCTAGATTGTATTTCCGCACTTGTTATTACTTTGATTCTTGTTCTTATGATGTTATGAGCCTATGGAATGGCTATTGACTTGAATTTATGATATGTATGACTTTGGGATTGGTTGAGGAAAAATAATGAAGCCAAAATGGCTGGAAAATTAGGTAAACACAAAGGGCGTGCTGCCCAAATTTTCGCTCGAGGGCTAGATTTCTATTTGGCCAATACCATGACCGGCTTTCCATTTTAAAACATGATTTTTCATCCTTGAGTTCAAACAACCCTCTTCTTACTTAAAAGTCATCTTTACACGTTTTACTCCTAATTAGCCGGGTTTCTTTGTTTCCCTTAAATGTTTTGCTCGATAAACTGTAATATGTTCTCTTGTTCAATCTTAGGTTTCATTGGTGACTAAGGGTAATATCCGGAAGGATATTTTGCACGTTATTTTGCATAACTAGGTGAGTGTTCCTTGTTTGTTATATTCTCCCTGACTTCATGACTTGTTGTTGTTGTTTGATAATGTGTTAAGTGCTTTCAAGGATTTCTAAAATGAGTTTTCTAGGCGAGCGTGTACTTTATCGCGCTCGACCTTAATGAAACGTGAAATTTTCAATGATTTAATGATGGAAACATTAGTTGCGCATGATGTAAGCCTTTTGGCTGAATTGGGCCCTGCCCTTCGTTACCGATCGACTCGAGCCAGAAGCGGACTCGGTCGGGCGATATGGTGACCCTGGGTGAATTTGGTATACTCGAGTATTACCTTGTAGTCCGGCTACGTCCGGATGGGTGGAGTCCGGTCAATGTCCGGAAAGGGATGAATGAACGAATAAAGGCACGAGGGTTTTATTTCTCAAAAAGAAAATTTTCAAATAATTGGAGGAATAAGGGGAAATGTCAGGGGAACGAACGAAAGAACGAATAGCTCCATGTGAGCCTGTATCCTTTTAATGAATGTAACTATTGCTTTCCATTGTAAATGTTTCTTGAATTATTAATACTCCATGTTTAATGTATTGAATTGATTGTTGATTATCTGTTCGGAACCTCACCGAGCTTTTAGCTCACCCCTTTAGTTTTGTTTTCCTTAACAGGGGACGGCGAGCAGGATGAGAGCATAGACTAGCCTAGTCTAGGTATTTTGTTTCTTTTGTAATGGTTCTCGCCCTAGTGCTTGGCACGGGCTGGTTATATGGTGAAGTGAGAACCTTTGTACATTTGATGGCTGTACTTCCTTTTGAGATAGCAATGTATATAAGTTCCTCTTTAAGTTTGGATTGCTGCCCTATTTATTCTTGTGATTTATTCTGGATTTGATTAAGGAACGACTGAGTCCCGGCGAGAGCCGGGCAGGCGACTCGCCAAACCCTTTGGTTCACCTTAGGGGGAGGTGGGGCCGTCACAGGTGGTATCAGAGCTTAGGCTTCAGATTCCTGTAGTGTATCCTAGGCTTGAAGTTTAGGATGCCGGACTGTGAGATTTGATTTGATTCGATTTGACTTGAGAGTTAAGCGATTGAGGGATAAAACCTATAGCTGCTTCGCGTGGTCTTGGCGCGGAGTGACCCTGGACTAAGTGGTGAATAAGTATGAGGGACTAAGTGAAGCTATGAATTACGAATGTTATAGGCCTTAAATCTTTCTCATGGTATCTGAGGATCAGAGATAGTGTTATTCTTGGTTTTGATGAACACAAAAGTTTTTTGAAATGTTTATACAGACCAAGAAAGTGAACACTTTGATCAGGCCTGATGGAACAAAGAAAGCATATGTTCACTTCGATGCTTTGGATATGGCAAACAAGATTGGAATAATATAAACAAATTTAGTCATTGTTTTGTTCCGATCAAAGATACTGTCTTTTAAGTATGTCAATTTTGTTATTCTCGGTACTTTGAAATGTTGATCTAACCTTCTTCAAATATAAGTGTTTTTGCGTATCAAAGAATCAGGTACGAATATGTCATGAAATGCAAAACAACCAAAAGAAGAAGCAAAAACAGGACAATCATGTCGGACGTCCGGAAGGATTCTGTCGGACGTCCGAAAGGATAAAGAACATCAAGAAGGAAGCTCTGTCGGACGCTCGTAAGGAAGCATCGGACGTCCGGAAGGATCGGACGCACATCAACTGCATCGGACGTCCGAAAAATTCCAAGATGACTTGCCAACTCTCTGCCTACGATCGGACGCTGTACTGTAGGACGAAACAAACGCATCGGACGTCCGAACATCAACTTGGCTGTCATCGGACGATTGGTTCGGACGATGATTTGATCGTCGGACGTCCGACAGCCCCAACGGCTAGTTGACTCTTCAGTTGCCTTCTATCCGTTGGAAGCATTGATGAAGCCCATTTCTAGTTCCCTTTAAAATCAAACTGGTCTGAACCAAGCAGGAACTTTTGCACACTTTGTTTACAAGATCTCAAGAGATATTTTAGCTAGAAAATAGTCTCCAAAGTTAGATTTGTTCTCTAAGTGGTGTGAATTTCTGGTGAGCTTTTCTCTTGTGGTTGAAAGTTTCTTTAGTGTAGCTTTGTTGAGGGTTATCTGAGTGATTGTAAAACTTCTTAGCTTGACTAAGTGAGACTTAGGGCAAGGAGGAAGTGCTCCCTCCATTGTACATCTAGTTGATCATCTTTCATCAAAGAAAAGTAGCTCAACCTTGTGATTGGTCTTCAAGTTTGAGGATAGCTTGGTAGACAATTGGTTTGATTTCTTATTTTACTTTTTGTTTAATAAAATTCTCATTGCTTATCTATACTTGTTTTTCTGATCAATATTGCTATTGTCTTCTAATCTACTTGGTTGATCATTACTAGAAAAGAAAGTAAATTTTTATTAAAGAAAAAGTGCATAAATTTGGTTAAGATTTTAATCAACCCAATTCACCCCCCCTCTTGGTTGTCTTTGGGACTTACAATTGGTATCAGAGCTTGGTCTCATTGAGATTAAGTTCTAACGGCTTGGAGTAAAGATGACAACCAGTCATGCTATGTTTGTTGAGGGGCAATCTGTTACTAGGCCTCCCATGTTCAGTGGCTCCAACTATGTTAGCTGGAAAGAACGGATGATTATCTTTTTGCAATCTATTGATATTGAACTATGGTTTATTGTGAGTGAAGGACCGCATGAAGCTAACTTTCTTGATGCAGATACAGGGCTGCTTCAGCCAAAAACGAGAGCTGAAATGAATGCTCAAGATAGGACTAACCTCACATTGAATGCCAAGGCCATGAATGTTCTTTATAGTGCCCTAGATTCAAATGAATCAATTAGAGTAAAAGGCTGCAAATCGGCCAAAGAAATGTGGGATAAATTAAGAGAAATCCATGAGAGTGGTGACAACGTGAAAGAACAGAAAAAGGCTATCTTGGTCACAAAATATGAATCATTTAAAATTGAACCTCTTGAGGATATTGACAAAATGTATTGCAGGTTCACTGACTTGATCAAAGATCTTGAAGCGTTGGGCAAAGAGTACACCTTGGGAGAGAAGAACAGGAAAATTCTCAATGCATTGGGCAAAGAATGGGAAAATAAAGTGACTGCAATAGAGGAGGCTAAGGATTTAAGTTCTGTGCCTATAGAATCTATCATTAACTCACTAACCTCTTATGAGTTGAAATTGAAATCTAAAGTGCAGGAGGAAGAGGATGCTAGAGCAAAGAGAAACATTGCTCTAAAGACTACTCAAGGTGAAGATGATACAGCTCACTTGGATGATGAAGACTCAGATGGTGATGATAATGATCTTGCTCTCATCACCAGAGACTTCAAGAGAATCTTGAATAAAAGAAAGTTTAGAAGGGGAGGACCTAGCAATCAATTCCAGAAACAGCCATCTATCGCAAAGTACAAAGGAAAACAAGATTTCAACAAGAAACAGTTGGACAAATGCTTCGAATGTGGACAGCCTGGACACTATGCAAACGAATGCCCCATGAAGAAGATGAAAGATGGAAAAGCTGATCGGAAGCCAAGATTCAACAACTTTCAGATTACTTGAAATGAATGCAACTCCGAAGGGGAAGTTGAAGAAGAGGAAGAATCAGCTCAAATGGCCTTCATGACTATTGAAAATAATGAGGTAACTTCCACACACTCTCAATCTGAAAGTGATGATGATGAAGATGATGATCTTGAATCTTTTGTTGAAAAACTGCATAATGCCTTGAAGGAATCTTATGATAAAAACAAGCAATTAAAACAGAAAATGGCTTTTCTCATTCAAGAAAATGCAAATCTTTTTCAACAAAATAAACAACTAAAGACTGACAATGAAAGTCTTGTAAGAGCCGGATGTAATGTTCAAAATGAGCTTGATAGAAAGACAAATATTTGTGAAATGCTGAAGGAAAGACATGGTGATTTGAAAAAAAGAATGGACAACTTGGATGAGGCTTTGAAAGCAAGAAAGCAGGAGTTTATCACAAGGAACATGTCATCTACACATCCTACTACTTTTCAAAGAACATTTACACACAACAAAAATGCACATGGTTTCACAACATATAGAAGAGGTGGATTGAGATATGTCAAACCAGTACATGTTAAGGACTCTTCCATTATGTGTGGTTTTTGTTGTCAAAGAGGGCATTTGAAAGGTGATTGCTATGTGAAAAGAAATCTGAACAAAGGGATGAAATGCATGTGGTTAGTTAGATACAATGCTAACTATTGCGGACCCAAAAATTAAAATGGGTACCAAACACTTTCTCTTTTCAGGAAAAATGCTCAAACAAGTCCAAATGGTTTATTGATAGCGGTTGCTCAAGGCATATGACTAGTGATCCCTCTTTGTTCATAAAGCTGAAATCAAAATCAAGTGGAAAAGTGACATTTGGTGATGATGTGAAAGTTAAGACAATTGGAATAGGTGATGTTGGTAAGGATGGTGAAACTTTTGTTCAGAATGTACTCTTAGTTGATAACTTAGGTTATAACTTGCTTAGTGTTAGTCAATTGTGTGATAAAGACTTGTTTGTGTTGTTTAAAAAGCATGAATGCATTGTGGTTGATTCCAAATATAATGTTGTGTTCAAAGGTAAGAGGTTCAACGACATATATATTGTGGTCCTTGATAAAATTGATTCATCTAGCTTAAAATGTCTTAAAACTTCAAATGAAGATCCTTGGTTGTGGCATAGGAGACTTTGTCATTTTAACATGGATTTACTAAAGGAAATTTCGAAAAAGGAGCTTGTTAGAGGCTTGCCAAAAATCAGTTTTGAAAAGGATAAAATTTGTGATGCATGTCAATTTGGATAGCAAACAAAAGTTTCTTTTAAACCAAAGAAGTGTGTATCTACTTCCAAACCTTTAGAACTCTTGCATCTTGACTTATTTGGTCCTACTCAAATCACTAGCTTGGGAGGTAAGAAATACTGCTTTGTGATTGTGGATGATTATTCTAGATATACTTGGGTAATATTTCTTGCTCATAAGGATGATGCTTTCAAGAATTTCACTTCATTGTTTGCTAAAGTGCAAAATCTGCTTGGTTTAAAAATTGTTAGAATTAGAAGTGATAATGGAACAGAATTCAAGTATTGTGGTTTTCCAGATTTTTGTGATTATAATGGTATAACTCATGAGTTTTCTATTGCAAGGTCTCCACAGCAAAATGGTGTTGTAGAAAGGAAAAACAGGACTCTCCAAGAGGCTGCTAGAACTATGTTGAATGAATGTAGGTTGCCTAAATATCTTTGGGCTGAAGCGGTAAACACCGCATGTTATGTGATGAACAGAATCCTCTTGAGACCTATTTTGAAGAAAACTCCTTATGAACTGATTTTTGATAAGAAACCTACGGTTGGTTATTTCAAAGTATTTGGTTGTAAATGCTTTATTTTGATTCTAAAGGAACATCTTGGTAAGTTTGATAAAAAATCTGATGAAGGAATATTTTTGGGGTATTGTGAGAATAAAAGAGGATATAGAGTTTTTAATAGAAGGACTCTTGTGATTGAAGAAGCTATACATATAACATTTGATGAAACCAATGATGATAATTCCAAAAGTTCGTGTGAGGATGATGATGTAGGTGTTCGAGAAGGAATGGAAAAGCTATCAATTGGAAATGAAGCTAGCTCTAAACCAGCAGCAACTGAAATGGAAAATGAAGTTCACAATGATCAAGAAGAGGAAGATGAAGACAAAAATGATGATCCACTCAAAGATCTTCCCAAGGCTTGGAAATTCAGCCAAAATCATCCAAAAGAGCTTATAATTGGTGATCCATCCGAGAAGGTAAACACTCGTTCCTCATCTAGAAAATTGATTGACAATTTTGCTTTAGTTTCTCTTTTTGAACCCAAAAATATCAATGATGCTTTAAAGGATGAAAACTGGATTTTGGCAATGCAAGAGGAACTTAATCAATTTGAGAGAAATGAAGTTTGGACACTTGTTGATAGACCTCAAAATCAACCTATCATTGGCACAAAGTGGATTTTTAGAAATAAGTTGGATGATAAAGGTGTTGTTGTAAGAAATAAAGCCAGATTAGTTGCTAAAGGATATGCTCAAGAAGAAGGAATTGATTTTGATGAAACATTTGCTCCCGTAGCAAGATTAGAATCTATTAGAATGCTTCTTGCTTTTGCATGCTTTAAAGGCTTTAAATTGTTTCAAATGGATGTTAAAAGTGCTTTTTTAAATGGTTTTATTGATCAAGAAATATATGTGGATCAACCCCCCGGTTTTGAAAATACAAAATTTCCAAGTCATGTGTTTAAACTATCTAAAGCTTTATATGGTCTAAAACAGGCTCCAAGAGCTTGGTATGAAAGACTAAGTGGTTTTTTGATTGAAAATGGTTTCAAAAGGGGTGTTGTGGACACCACACTTTTTACTAAACAAGTTTTGAATGACCTTCTTATTGTGCAAATATATGTTGATGATATTATTTTTGGTGCTACTAATGAGTATCTATGTAAGGAGTTTTCCACCACTATGCAAAATGAATTTGAAATGAGTATGATGGGAGAATTAAATTTCTTCCTTGGACTTCAAATACATCAAGCTCTTGAGGGAATTTTTATAAATCAAGCAAAATATACCAAGGAATTGCTGAAAAGGTTTGGCATGGAGGACTCAAAACAAGTTGGAACACCAATGTGCACTTCTACAAAGCTTGACAAAGATGAAGAAGGTAATCATGTGGATGAAAAGCATTATAGAGGTATGATCGGAAGCCTACTCTATTTAACCGCAAGTAGACCTGATATTATGTTTGCTGTTTGCTTGTGTGCTAGATTTCAATCTTGTTCAAAAGAATCACATTTGAATGCTGTAAAAAAATTTTTAGGTATTTGAAAGGTACATTAGACTATGGTCTTTGGTATGCTAGATCTAATGAGTTTGCACTGTATGGTTATTCGGATGCTGATTTTGGAGGTTGTCGTGTGGATAGAAAGAGTACTAGTGGAACTTGTCATTTTCTTGGAAATTGTTTAGTCTCTTGGTTTAGCAAGAAACAATGTGCAATCTCTTTGTCTACAACCGAAGCGGAATATATTGCAGCTAGTGCATGTTGTGCTCAACTTTTATGGATGAAGCACACTTTGAATGATTTTGGATTGTTGTATGACTGCATGCCTGTATTCTGTGATAATACTAGTGCTATAAATTTGACCAAAAATCCTATTCATCATTCTAGGACAAAGCACATAGATATAAAGCATCACTTTATTCGTGATCTTGTTCAAAAAGGTGAAATATGTGTAAATTATGTTTGTTCTAAAGATCAATTTGCTGATATTTTTAGAAAAGCTTTGCCATTAGATCAGTTCATTCATCTAAGATCAAAATTAGGAATAATCGAAAAATCATCTTAATTTTTTGGGTCTTCGGACGTCCGAAAGAAGATGAACGGACGTCCGATGATGTTCTTCAGCCATTTTCCAGATTGCGCCTGTTCGGACGCATCTGTCGGACGCACAACTTCGTTCGGCCGTCCGACAGTGCAACGGCTCATTTTTTAAAAACAACTTTTTTCCTCATTTGCTTCAGTCTCTTCCTATTCTATTTCCTCTCGGACGAAAACTCTCTCTTCCCTCACTCTCAAATTCGTACCATTTTGAAGCTCTCATTCTCAAATTGACTCAAACAAAACTTTTTCTGACTGATTGCGATTCATCTCTCCTGATCATTTCACCGAATCGCATAACATTTCACAAATTCCCAAATTTCCCTCAAAACCCTACTCTTTCATAACTGCTCTGACAACTCTTGATCAAGGCCTTTTTGTCCCAAAATTTCTGTGAGATTCACTTCCCTACTGCTGTGTGCATCATTTGCATCTTTCATTCCACACATTTCGCACAATGGTGAATCTTAGAGGAGGAAAGGTCACTGCCGGACGCAAGCTTCCACTCAGGGATGAGGATGAGGATCTTCCTACGGTCAAACGTTCATCCAAGCGCTTCAAGAGAGGAGCCATAAAGGGTCAAATGTCACGGCCTACTCCACAACCCACTTCTCAACCAGAATCTGGACAGGGGACCTCTTCTCAACCGCCTCCTAAATCAGCCCCTCTCCCTCCATTCTTTGATGATGCTGCGAAAGACAAATACTCCTGGATATCCCAGAAAGGTGTCATCCCTCAAAGAACTGTAAACCCCTCTGAATTTCGCTCCTTAGGTTTAGAATCCATTCTGAGTCTATTTGCTTTCCAGAAATGGTCACATCTCATTTCTATGCCCAATGTCTACTATCCTGATATGCTGCATCAATTTTTTGCCAATCTTAGGAAAGGAACTGACCAAACTGAGATCATGTCTAGGGTAAATGGGGTAGACCTAATCTTTGATTCTGAAACTGTGAATTCCATTTAAAATACTACCATTGAACGTTTATGCAAAGATAAAATTGCAAATTTCTTTTCCTATGAAGAGCTCCCTACTGCTGATAATCATTTTGATGGGACAAAAATGTTAACTTATTTCAAAAGAAGTTTTTCCTCACCTGCTGATGCTAAATTGAATGATCTGACCCCTGTGAATTTAATTGCCTTTTCTATCATTTCAAACCTGCTTGTGCCCACTGATGGCCACAGAACTGATGCAAACAAAATGGAGTTATATCTCTTTTATTGTTTTCGAGAAAAAATTCGGATTGATTTTGGTTTTGTCATGTGCAAGTTTTTACTTCGCTATACTACTGACTCTCGAAGAAAACTATCCTATGGAAAGTTTCTTCAAAAGATTTTTGAGTTTTACAAAGTTCCAATTCTAGGTGTTTGTCCCAAAGAAGCATCTTCTTATGCCTTTACCAAAGCATATTTTGAAAGAAAAAATCTTGTTTTTAAAGATAATCTGTGGGCATATAAGGGGGCATCATCTAGTGAACAGAGGTCTAAGACTGTACATGATCCTTCATTCAGTTCACTCACTCCCATTCACCCTAGGAAGTCTGCCACTAAAGCATCTTCCTCTTCCAGTGATGAAGTAATTGAGATTTTTCGTGAACTCAAACAGCATGTTCTTCTTCTAGAACATGGTCTAATGCTCACTATGTCCTCTGAGCAACAAACTGCCTTCCTAGACAAAAAGAACCTCCTGTTTCCCCCTTCTGTGGTTGAGGAAGTTTCCCATGACAAAGAGTCACACCCCACTGATCCGAGTTCATCAATTCCAGATCCTGGTTCATCAACCCCTGTGACTCCTCATGGCACTTCTACATCAGATAAAGGCAAGGCACCAGTTGAAGAGGCTGCTGAAGATGATGAAGAAACTGAAGAGGAGGATCTCGACCAATATCAGCTCTCTCGGAGGACACCTGGATCCACATAGTTCATCACTTAGGACATTTGCATTGTGTTTGTCTTGTTTATGTGTTTGTGGTATTCTACAATGAATATGTAATGTAATGGATATTTTAAGTTTCTTTTGGTATGTTTTGATGGATGTTTAAGTACTGTTTGATGGATGTCTAAGTATTTTGATGGATGTTTGTTTGTCTATTCTGATTGTGTGAATGTAATGAATTGTTTTTGGTTTGCATTGATGAATGTGTTTGTGAATAAGATGGATGTGATTGATTGCCCTTTTGTGATGACAAAAAGGGGAGAGGACTGGATTGATTGATGATTGATGATTGGTGATGTTGGATATGTTGGATTGATTGTTTAAATTTGGATTGGCTGATATGCTTAATTGTCATATTTTTTGGAAAATTGTTTAAATCGGATGGGTAGCCAAGTGAGGGGGAGTTTTTCAAAATTTTCAAAATTTTATAATTCACTAAATAAGGGGGAGTTCTTGAGAAAGGGGGAGCTTATACTGCAATCATCAAATTTTATTTCAAACTTTTGTTTTGTCATCATCAAAAAGGGGGAGAATGTTATTCTTGGTTTTGATGAACACAAAAGTTTTTTGAAATGTTTATACAGACCAAGAAAGTGAACACTTTGATCAGGCCTGATGGAACAAAGAAAGCATATGTTCACTTCGATACTTTGGATATGGCAAACAAGATTGAAATAATATAAACAAATTTAGTCATTGTTTTGTTCCGATCAAAGATACTGTCTTTTAAGTATGTCAATTTTGTTATTCTCGGTACTTTGAAATGTTGATCTAACCTTCTTCAAATATAAGTGTTTTTGCCTATCAAAGAATCAGGTACGAATATGTCATGAAATGCAAAACAACCAAAAGAAGAAGCAAAAACAGGACAATCATATCGGACGTCCGAAAGGATAAAGAACATCAAGAAGGAAGCTCTGTCGGACGCTCGTAAGGAAGCATCGGACGTCCGGAAGGATCGGACGCTTGCCATCGGACGCACATCAACCGCATCGGACGTCCGAAAAATTCCAAGATGACTTGCCAACTCTCTGCCTACGATCGGACGCTGTACTGTCGGACGAAACAAACGCATCGGACATCCGAACATCAACTTGGCTGTCATCGGACGATTGGTTCGGACGATGATTTGATCGTCGGACGTCCGACAGCCCCAACGGCTAGTTGACTCTTCAGTTGCCTTCTATCCGTTGGAAGCATTGATGAAGCCCATTTCTGGTTCCCTTTAAAATCAAACTGGTCTGAACCAAGCAGGAACTTTTGCACACTTTGTTTACAAGATCTCAAGAGATATTTTAGCTAGAAAATAGTCTCCAAAGTTAGATTTGTTCTCTAAGTGGTGTGAATTTCTGGTGAGCTTTTCTCTTGTGGTTGAAAGTTTCTTTAGTGTAGCTTTGTTGAGGGTTATCTGAGTGATTGTAAAACTTCTTAGCTTGACTAAGTGAGGCTTAGGGCAAGGAGGAAGTGCTCCCTCCATTGTACATCTAGTTGATCATCTTTCATCAAAGAAAAGTAGCTCAACCTTGTGATTGGTCTTCAAGTTTGAGGATAGCTTGGTAGACAATTGGTTTGATTTCTTATTTTACTTTTTGTTTAATAAAATTCTCATTGCTTATCTATACTTGTTTTTCTGATCAATATTGCTATTGTCTTCTAATCTACTTGGTTGATCATTACCCCCCCTCTTGGTTGTCTTTGGGACTTACAGATAGGTATGTCAGGTAGGAATTCCGATTGTAGATAGTTTACTCTTGGGACTGCAGCTCGAGATGTGGATTATCTTATTTCGGATTCTTGTGCCTGAGTACTCCAGAGTTGAGGCGCTGCTAAGTACTTGAGACTTGCATTTTGGGAACATGAACAGGCTTTGTCTGACTAGAATGAGCACAAGACGTTAGTAAGTGACGTGAGGGACATCTAGTTTGGATAGTAAGTGATGTGAGGGACTAGACGGGCTGATACTAGGACGACTTCGTCTTTTCCTTTTGATTTACCTGTATATTGTTACTACATGACGTTAGTATACATGTGTGTACATGGTTATCTGTCCAACTTGATATGTATTTGTGTATTTGCTTATCCGTCTTCTTGATATGGCATGTTATGTGCGTATATGTTTATTGGTGTATTTGGAATGCTAGAATTTGTTACTGTAGTCAATTTACTGTATTTATTTACTAAATTACCTTTTTGGGAAAAAGAAAAGAAAAGAGAGAGGGAAAACATATATATGGACGGGAGACGTAGTCGTGGACGTGGAACTAGTCGTGGCCGTAGAGCTAGGCAAGCTCAAGAACTGAGAGAAGAAAGAGAAATAGTGGCCGAGCAAGAACAGGGACCGAGGGTTGAGGCTGGAGATCAAATGGCAACGGCGATGCAACAAATGACAAATATCCTGGCACGACTGGTAGATCAACAGGGTCAAATGCCAGTGAATCAACCCCGAAATCCTGAGATCGGAGAGGATAAGGCTCTTGAGAGATTCCAAAAGTTTCTACCTCCGAAATTTCAAGGAGGGTCTGATCCGGATATAACTGAGCAGTGGTTGGAGGCAATGATTAATATCTTTGCGGCTTTGAATTACACGGAGCAAAGACAAGTAAATTTTGCTGTATTTCAATTCGAAGGACCAGCGCGCGCGTGGTGGAATGTAATTAAGGCCAAGTGGGAAAGAGAACAGACAGTATGGACATGGGCGAACTTTGTAAGGGAATTTAACGAAAAGTATCTCCCACCTTTGGTCCAAGAAAGGAGAGAGGACGAATTTATTGGCTTGCGTCAGGGAACCCTAAGTGTGGCCGAATATGAGACCAAATTTACTAGACTATCTAAATTCGCTTCCGAATTGGTGGTTACGGAGCGACGGAGAATAAGACGATTTATACAAGGACTAAATTTGGAAATCCAGGAGGCATTAGCGGCAGTTCAAGTTAATACGTTTACAGAGGCTCTTGAGAAGGCCCAAAGAATTGAGGATGTGAAAGCCCAAGTAAAAGCCTGTCAAACGCGAAAAAGAGATACATCCAACAGCACACCCGAGGAATCCAGAGAGAAGACAATGCTCTCCAAAGTGCAAAAAGTGAACCATTCACCTCGCCCACCTTGGACATTAAGAGTATTAGATGAAAGGTCTATGAAAGGAAGTCAGATTGGATCAAAGGACATTTCTCGATAAGATCCAACAGTACCTCGATTGGCCTGTGGATACTGTGGAAAGGCAAATCACACTGAGAATGATTGCTGGCGGAAAAGGGGAAAATGTTTGATTTGTGGGAGTAGCAATCATCAACTTAGCAATTGCCCGAAGAAACAGCCACGAGAGGGTAGTACTCAACAAGTGGAAGGAACCAAACTGAAACAATCTCATGAAAGAGGAAATCGAACAAAAGTATCGACACAAGTTTATGCCGTAGATCAGCAACAAGTTCTGGGGTCCTCCGAGGCGACGGAAGGTATGAATTTCGAGGTCGAAATTCTTTTAAGGGGAAGAGAGTGTGAGGACTCGCAAATTTCTTATATTTTTCTCAAAAATGCCTTTTTATTTAGAAATTATTCCTTTATTACAGCCCTACTACCCAATCATTCTCCAATAAGTGCAAATGAACCTAGAAAGTAGGGTTTCACTTTTCGTTTTCAAAATTGGAGCAAATTAGGGTTTTCGCCATTTTCGCCGGATGATTTTTCGGTACGGAGCAAGGATCAAATTTGGTGATTAAAAGTGACTTTTAAGTGAGAAATAATATGTGATTAGGAGCAATGATATAAGGTTAGTGAATAGGAAGTAAAAACCCTAGTACGAGTGTTTTAAAGAAAAACGGTGTGAACCGACGTGTACCGCACACTACCGATTGAACACACCACTGGATCACCACTTTCTTACCACATGAGCTCATTGATATTTGAGCAAAATATCCCTTCATTTCCAGCTGCCTTTGACCGAAATTTGTGGCCAAAAATGTAAGGGAGAGAGAGAAAAATTTGCATGGCTTTGGTGGCGCCAAGTGTCACCACCTCATGGCTCCTTAATTAATTTTTTTTCTTGCCTTTTTATCCTTCACTTCAGCCATCTTTCTTCTTCATTTTTTCTGGTCTTGGCCAAGCAAGAGAGAGAGAAAGGGAGAGCAAGAGAAAACAAATTCCTTCTTGATTTACACCAACCAAGTGCTAAAATCGAATTCTAAACCGATTGATTGTAAGTTTGGAAGCTTGGGAAGCTAAGGGAACCAAAAACTTCAAGAAATAGTGGAGGATCACTCTTGCAAGCCTTCTTTTTGAGGTATAAAATATGATCTATGGCTTTGATCCTTTTATTCTTGTTTAAGATGTTAAATAGTCCATGTTTTGGGTTTGATTACAAGTGATGCAAGTTGTTGTGGTGATTTTTGGATGAAATATGTAAGTTAGAGTTTGATTAATTTCTTCCTAAACTTGTTGTATAGTTAGTATATGTTGTATATAAGGTTATATAGGGGGTTTTGGTAGCAAGTGTAGCAAGAAATTAAGAAAACTATCATTGAAACCAAAAGATTTCAGATTTCTGGAAATTTTCATCCTATTCTGCCCGTTTTTATTGCCCTATTTTAGAGGCCGAATTGGCCTTGGATTAAAACATGAAAGTTGTAGGGAATGACATTTCAGAGGTGCCTACAAAATTTTAGCTCAATCGGAGCAATGTAGCCTGTGAAAAGACCAATATACCCTCACTGTTTTAGGAAATTTCCAGTGTTCCGTTTACGTCAGTTCATCCAGTTTATCATGTTTGTTCACTAGGATCCATGCTGATTTAGGTTTTTCCCAAAACATGAAAGTTTTAGTACTCTGTTTAAGCTTTCCAACGCCTACAAGAACACCCTAAATGGACCGTGGTAGCCGGAGATATGACCATTCCAGTGCAGTGCGGTTAGATAGCCGACTAGTTGGATTTTGGTTCTATAAATTGAGGATTTGACTAGGTTTCATTGGAAACTGGACTAAGTGATCTTCATGAACATTGTAGCCCCGTGTCTTAGCTTCGAAACGGCATAAGTTATGCCTCAATCCGATAAGCGTAGCCTCGGATGTGTTATTTCCGAAACCACGCGTCAAATCTGTCTTTTGCTAGATTGTATTTCCGCACTTGTTATTACTTTGATTCTTGTTCTTATGATGTTATGAGCCTATGGAATGGCTATTGACTTGAATTTATGATATGTATGACTTTGGGATTGGCTGAGGAAAAATAATGAAGCCAAAATGGCTGGAAAATTAGGTAAACACAAAGGCGTGCTGCCCAAATTTTCGCTCGAGGGCTAGATTTCTATTTGGCCAATACCATGACCGGCTTTCCATTTTAAAACATGATTTTTCATCCTTGAGTTCAAACAACCCTCTTCTTACTTGAAAGTCATCTTTACACGTTTTACTCCTAATTAGTCGGGTTTCTTTGTTTCCCTTAAATGTTTTGCTCGATAAACTGTAATATGTTCTCTTGTTCAACCTTAGGTTTCATTGGTGACTAAGGGGAATATCCGGAAGGATATTTTGCACGTTATTTTGCATAACTAGGTGAGTGTTCCTTGTTTGTTATATTCTCCCTGACTTCATGACTTGTTGTTGTTGTTTGATAATGTGTTAAGTGCTTTCAAGGATTTCTAAAACGAGTTTTCTAGGCGAGCGTGTACTTTATCGCGCTCGACCTTAATGAAACGTGAAATTTTCAATGATTTAATGATGGAAACATTAGTTGCGCATGATGTAAGCCTTTTGGCTGAATTGGGCCCTGCCCTTCGTTACCGATCGACTCGAGCCAGAAGCGGACTCGGTCGGGCGATATGGTGACCCTGGGTGAATTTGGTATACTCGAGTATTACCTTGTAGTCCGGCTACGTCCGGATGGGTGGAGTCCGGTCAATGTCCGGAAAGGGATGAATGAACGAACAAAGGCACGAGGGTTTTATTTCTCAAAAAGGAAATTTTCAAATAATTGGAGGAATAAGGGGAAATGTCAGGGGAACGAACGAAAGAACGAATAGCTCCATGTGAGCCTGTATCCTTTTAATGAATGTAACTATTGCTTTCCATTGTAAATGTTTCTTGAATTATTAATACTCCATGTTTAATGTATTGAATTGATTGTTGATTATCTGTTCGGAACCTCACTGAGCTTTTAGCTCACCCCTTTAGTTTTGTTTTCCTTAACATGGGACGGTGAGCAGGATGAGAGCATAGACTAGCCTAGTCTAGCTATTTTGTTTCTTTTGTAATGGTTCTCGCCCTAGTGCTTGGCACGGGCTGGTTGTATGGTGAAGTGAGAACCTTTGTACATTTGATAGCTGTACTTCCTTTTGAGATAGCAATGTTGTGAGGCCCCAGTCCGATCGTAAGTCGATATTAGGGTTAGTTGATAGTCGGTATGGAAAAAATAGGATTTTATGGCTAGGAAGGAAACCCTAATTCGGTTAAGTTTGGAAATCCTAGTTTACGTATTATTATTATAAGGTTCAAGCTATAATTTATATTCGGTATTCTAGTGTGTGCCTTGACGTAAGTAAATATAGGATTTGTTTTAATTACAAAGGTTTAGTAAGTTTGAATGATTAGTAAACCTCTAGTGTTACAATATTAGAAAGTTTAAGTGGAGTTATTTATCGCCCGCCTTTTTCCGCATTTTCTTTATTAGAAAAATCTCCAGGATAATTTTCATGAGTAAATATGGGTTATAGATGATTTTTCAAGTATCGGTTAGCTTTTGAGAAAATAAGAACGTATATTGGACGTGGGACCCACTAGTGCGAAAAGTTCGGAAAAATTCGGCCAATTAGGTTAAATTCCGGATACTGTGTAAAATTTATCGGGTGTTAAGAGATAAGTAGAGTGTGTGAAATGATTGATGTGAGAGAGAAAAGAAAGGATTGAATTGCATTTAATGAGATGCCAAGTGTCACAAGATCATTGGGTGGACTTTATGATTTTTATTCTTTTGTTTTGACCTTTTGACCAAGTGGTTAAATATCTTAAAATTTACCACAAAATCACCATTTCTTTCTCTTCTTTGGCCGACCAACCTTAAGGAAGAAAGGAAGAGAGCTCTTCACCATTTTAGCTTCCAACAAGCTCAAATCATCCAACTCAAGTGCTTAAGCTAGTTTCTACTCCATCAAATTCCTCCATTTGGTGCTAGTGAGTGTTTTAGTGAAGTTTTTTGGAAGAGCTAAGGTGTCCAACATCTTCCCCTCTCTTGTTTACTTGGTAAGTAAAGCTTAAACTTCCACCTACACCTATTGATGCTTAAGACATGATTAGTAGTGATTAAAGTGCTGAAATTTCTGGTTTTATCTTGGTTTGAAGTGATTTGGTGAAGTTTTGATTTTATTGATGATTTTTCTGGTTTAATTGGATTATGGTGTTGTGGTTGTTTATGATGATTGATAATGAGGGGTTATGACTCTAGTGGATGGAAATGATTGATATTTGCAACCAATTTTGGATTTGGAATAAATTTTGGAAAGTTAGGGTTCATGAAGCTACATTCTGCCCGAATTTATTGCACCATGTTTGAGGCCGAATTGGCCTTGGCTTAAAACATGAAAGTTGTAGGTATTGATGAGTTTGAAGTGACTGCAAAATTTCAGGTCATTTGGATTCGTGTAGAGTGAGTTATGTCGTTTTTACTGTTGCTGTCCAGGGTTGCTCAGAATGTGAAAACTGCGCTTGTAATCGTTTGTTTTGACTGGAATTGGTTTGGATTTTGAAGTTGGTGTCTTCTGATGAAATGTATCTGGATGTCTTAGCTATCTTATGCCTTTGGAATTTTGGCATTTGAACTTGTATAGACTGAGTTATACCGATTACAGTTTTGTGTGATTTGTAAACCTGTTTTGGTAATTCTGGGTTCGTATTTTGCATATTTGACCTAGTTGTGCTAGGATTTGGACTGAGTGACCTTCTACATTGTTGTAGCCCTGTTCCATAGCTTCGAAATGGTGGGTCTTACACCCCCATCCGATAACCGTAGTGAATTTGGAGCCATTACCGCATATTAAGGTCAAATACGGGTTGTGATCCTGTTTTGCAATTCTGGTATAGTGTCTTGCATTTTTGACCTTGTTACATTCAAAATTGGACAAAGTTTCCTTCTTCAACATTGTAGCCCCTTAAGTCCTGGATATCCCTGTAAATTTTCAGGTTAAACGGATTAGTATATCCTGAGCTATAAACGAAATACTCAGACCTGTTTTGACCAGCAAATTCTGTTACGTTTTTGGAAAGTTTACGACTGGAACTTTGGCTTCACATTTGACTGGGTTACAAGCTGTTTGGGCTTGCGACCAAAACACCAAACTTATACCCTTATATCAGAGCTTTCCAACGCCCTTGGAATTTCATGAATCGGATTTATATAACCTGAGATATAGCCGAGCAAATAAGGCCTGGCTGTGAAGATGACCATTTTCTGGTCAGATCTGTTTTGGTCCTGATGACCAATTTCCGTTCCGAATTTGGATTGCCGACCTTCATGAAAGTTGTTCCATTTGGAATGAACTATCTAACTGCTAATTTTCAGCTCTTTTGACCATGTGTAGCATAGAAAACAGTTCGCACTCAAAACTGACCATTTGTGCATTGGCCAGATTTCCTAAGTGATTGTGATTGGTTCATTTGGGACTGAAGCCTCCAGTTTCAGTTCTGGATGTCTTCATAACAGTTGTTGTTCATCCTTTAAGCTTCGATTTGGCATCTCATACGCCTTAATCCGATATTCATAGCTCAACTTATGGGTAAACTAGAAATGAGTATAAAATCTGCCGTTTCCGTTTCCGTCCGTCATATTCACGTGCGCGCGTGTCGTTTTGCCGTTTTGCTTGTTTTGGGCATGTTAGTGGCCGTTTGTGATAAAATCTTCTATTTCAGACAGCGGTGAGCTAGGCGGAGCCGGTGGGGCCCACTACTAGCGAACGCGCGAAGCGATTTTGCTTTCGTACTACTTTCGGTATTTTGGGTAAGTATTCAGGCCAGTTTGGTGTGTTTTCTTTGCTATGTGTTTGAGATATGTGAAAGGGTACTTAGGCGAGGGTGTACTTTATCGCACTCGACCTAAACCCTAATTTGAATGTATAATTGTACTTGGCATATGTATATGAACCTTTTGGAACCAAAACCCTTGAGCTTGTGGCTCGGGGCGACTTTCGAGTAAAGTTTGTGAATTTTGTGAAGTTTGTGAGTTCGTGGGGCCGATCTAAGACCTGTTTGGACTATTCGAGCCGGTTAGGGCTTGGTCGAAGTCAGTCCAACTTAGTCTGAGGTCACCAAGTTTGTAGGTTCATGTTATGAACCAATTTTGTGAATCCGGTTCACCGAGAAGGTGACCAAGTTTGTGACCCGAGCTTGTGACTCAAGCTCAAGTTTGTGATTTCGTTCGCCCGGGCAAGTTTGTGAGGTGACTGGCCAGTGAGGGTGATAAGGTGTCGGTGGGTGTACAAGTGAAGTTCTACGGACTATTATTTGCGGTCGACGGAGTGTCGGCAGGAGATCATACATGGCACATGAATTGGCTTTGGAGCCACCCGTATCCTTATTATATGATGTTGTTCTTTTCTGCTTTTGCTTTACTCTTATTGTGTAATGGTTGCTACGTGAATTTATGCTTTCGCCCCTGTTTACTTACTAAGCTTTTAGCTTACCCCATTCATTTTGTTTTCCTTAGCAGGGGCCGACGCGGGGATTTTGGCACTTACACTAGTGTAGTTAAGTTTGTTTGTAATAGTTGGACAGTTAGGATGTTTGTTTTTGTTTTGGTGGTTTGTATAAGGACCCTTCTTAGGGTCTATCTTCTGCTGGTTGTGGTTGTAGTATATTAGAGTGGTTTGACTCGAAACTTTTGAAGATGTAAATATAACTTTTGGGATTGTATATATTGTATATAGTGCTCTTTCAATCTATCTCGTTTGATTGCTTTAAGTTTTGAGTCCTGGCGCGAGCTAGGCAGGCGGCCCGCCGATACCCTTGGGTTCGCCCTTGGGAGAAGTGGGGTCGTCACAAATGTATATAAGTTCCGCTTTAAGTTTGGATTGCTGCCCTATTTATTCTTGTGATTTATTCTGGATTTGATTAAGGAACGACTGAGTCCCGGCGAGAGCTGGGCAGGCGACTCGCCAAACCCTTTGGTTCGCCTTAGGGGGAGGTGGGGCCGTCACAATTCCGACAACATAATTAACAAGTGCGAGGCGCTAATCCAAGGGGTGATTGGCGGGAACGTGCAGGCGGGGGGTGTGACGGCCCCACCTCCCCCTAGGGCGTACCACAGGGTTCGGCGGGTCGCCTGCCTAGCTCTCGCCGGGACTCGATGCTCTGGAACTAGAAAATAGAGTTCTTGCCAAAAGAAAGCTCTATTTACTCTTTTACATCTTCAAAAGTTTCATAAACCAGAACATCAAGTCATACATACCACGAGTACCAGAAAATAAACCCTAGAAAAGCTGATAACTACAACCACCATGACAACTATATACATCTGGCTAGTCAACTTATAACAAGTACAAATTCAACTCATCTATAATCAAAACACTAAACACCTTCCTGACCGATCCCCGCGTCGGCCCCCTGCTAAGGAAAACAAATAGAATGGGGTAAGCTATATGCTTAGTGAGTAATCAGGGGGAAAAATGTAAACTCACATAATTAAACAAGTAAATCAGGATAATTCACATCAATAACCTAAAAGTAACATCACAATGGTAGGATACGGTGGCTCCAAAGCCAGTTCAATTCCCTGAACTTGAATGCCTGTTGACACTCCGTCAACCAAAGTACTCATGGTCCGTAGACTTCACTTAAACTTCCCCGTTCACCTTATCAACCCCCGCTGACCAGTCAACAGCACACAGCAGCTCGAGCGAAACAAAATAATTTAGCTTTCGTCAAAACTTTAACAAGGAACTAAATCCCAAGTTTAGCATGGAACTATCTTCGACCAAGCCCCAACTGGCTCGAATAGTTCGTCTAACCCTTGGAACCGGGCTGGAACCAAGCCCTGAGATATCCGATCTCTCAATAGATGGTATCTCTCGACAAAGTACACAACAAAGTACTTACCCCAAACAGCACACAGCAAATGGGGTTTAATTCAAGTCATGTAATCACCCCCATCAGCACACAGTAAAAGGGTGATACTCAAGTCATGTAGTCACCCTCATCAGCACACAGAAAAAGGGTGATACTCAACATAAGGCATGTATTCTCACGTAGGAAATCAAAACAAAGGATGACCTCAGGCCGAGTGAGATAAAGTACACCCTCACCTAAGTACCCATTTAACATATACAAAGCACTTTAACAATTTCATATCAATAAACAACCCAATTACTCACTTGATAAAGTTTGGCACGAAAAATGATACAAGTCACTGAGCTTGACCGTCACCGTCAAAAGCCTCACAGTTTGTATAGACAGATTATATACACACATAAGTGAAACGGCTATACAATAGTAGTTTATAACATAAACGATTGAGAACGGTCGAAAACGGTCAAAAATAATCAAAAAACGGTATACAACGGGTTACACGATTTTGATCATAATTGGAGCTGTAGTTATCGGATCAAAATGTATTAGATAGTGTCTCGAAGCTTAGACAAAAGGTTACAACTTTCATGAAGACACCTCGACCCAGTTTTTAGTGTATTCAAGTCACATTTGCAAAATACAGAACTAGAACTCCAAAGGCCAGGTTAATTCCTCTAGCAAAAATTTGGCGGCATGCCCCTTGTGTTTACCTATTTTCCAGCCATTTATGGCTTCTATATTTTCCTCAAATCAGTCCCAAAGTCACACATATGCAATGGTAACACAATAGCCCTTTAACTATGCTCAAAATACCCCAACTACAACGCAAGTACTAACATGGTAATCGGAAATCAAGTTCAAAGACAAATAAGCGAATGGCAGCTTTGATGTCTCTTAGCGTAACGAGTACAACTGAAGCTACATTTGTTGGATTGGGGTGTAATTTATACCATTTTGAAGCTAAGGCAGAGACCTACAACTTTGGTGAAGACCACCTAGTCTAATTTCCAGTGTAACCTAGTCAAATTCCCAATTCACAGAACCAAATTCCAACTAATCGGCCAATTAACTGTACTTCCTTCAAATGGCCATATCTCAAGCTACCAAAGTCCGTTTAAGGCGTTATTGGAGGTGTTGAAAAGCTAAGCCAAATTACTAAAACTTTCATGTTTTGGAAAATGGCTAAATCAGCATGCATCATAGTGAATAGACACGGTCAATTGGATGAACTGTCTAAAACGGATCACTGGATACATCCTAGGTCAGTGAGGGTATTTTGGTCTTTTCATAGGCTACGTTACTCCGATTAGGATGAAATTTTGTATGAAACCATAAAATGTCATTCTCTACAACTTTTATGTTTTGTACTAAGCCTATTTCGGCCTCTAACATGATGAAATAGAACCAGACAGAACTAAAGCTAAGATTTCCAGAAATCTGAAATTTTACGGTTTCAAAGGAAACTTTCTTCATTTCTTGCTTCAATCACCACCACAACCCCTTATATAACTTAGATACAACATATACTATCCATACAGCAAGTATAGGCAGAAACGCATCAAACCCTAACTCATGTAACTCAAGAACATACACTATATCCATCCAACTCATTGTAATAGGTATCATCCACCATAAATTTAAGGTGCTATGCTAAATTAAACAAGATTAAGAGTAAGAAATGGGGAAATTAGCATTATTACCTTGTTAAAGTGACTACCAAGAGCAGCCCTAGCTTTTCCTTCCAAAATTTCACCAACACACCACTAGCTAAACACTCAAGGAAGGTTTTAATCAGTTTAGTTTCGCTTGGTTTCACTCACAACTCTTGATTTAAGGTTGGAATTAGAAACTCTCTTCACTCTTTCTCCCTCAAACTCACGACCAGAAAAGGCAAAAATGAGGAAGAAATGAAGCTCAAGAAAGGATAAGAAGGTTGGAATTAGTTTGGTCAAACAACCGTTGGATGTTCGCCACTTGTCGCCTCAAGATGAAATCTCAAAATTTGCTTTTCTCTCTCTTAATTTGGTCCACAATTTCGGCTGGAATGAGAGGATATTTAGGGCTGATTTTACTCAATTAATAATAAGGAAATTAAGGTAATAAAATTGTGGTCAAGTGGTGCACTCAATCGATAACAATCGATACCCGTCGGTTTGAGCGGATTTTCCTTAAATTGCGTATACTAAGGTTTTAACTTCTAATTCACTAACTTATTATTATCACTTCTAATCATATAATATTTTATCATCCAAAAGTCACTCTTACCTACCAATTTTGATCCTCACTCCGTACCGAATAATCATACTACGGAAAAATGTGAAAACCCTAACTTGCTCCAACTTGAAAACGAAAAGTGAAACCCTACTTTCTAGATTCATTTGCACTTATTGTGGAATGATTGGGTGGTAGGGCTATTATAAATTAATAATTTCCAAATAAAATGGCATTTTTAAGAAAAACGTGAGGGTTTTACAATTCCACAAATTGAATTTAGGGTTTCGGTTGAAATATAAGAAATTTGAGAAAATGGTCAATCATAAATGAAATTAGGGTTTCGATTAGACTTTTAGGGTTTCTAGTCTTTTAAAACAAAACAAGGTTTTAAATCAAACCCAAAGAAATAACTTTAGTTTCTTCTTTAAAACAAAATAATGTTTAAAATAAACTAAAGAAACCGTAATATCCTTTCTGAGACTAAGCAAAAGGTGATCCTAAAAGTTGGGGTATCACAGGGGGCCCTAGTGACGATACGCCTGGAAAAGGGAGTACCCCTAGTTCTAACCAAGGGGGAGAGTCTGTGGGCTCTGTAGGGAACTAGGCTAGAAGTCTTTGAACTAACTTTTGATCCCATGAGGAGAATAGTAAGGAAAGCTCTTAGCGAGCTGTTTTGGCCTAGCCTTGTATATGGTCTTTTGGAGGACCCCTTTTGTTTCATAGGATAACTTTTGTATATATTTGACTGACTGCTTCTGTATAACTGTTTGATTTTTGTTATGTGTTATGTGCATATGTTTTATGTGTTTGAATGCCCTATAAGGTAGTTCTTTTGGCTAATTGTTTATGTTTATTATAAGTGAACGGGTTATGTGCCCTTTAACATTATATTTATATTTTGACCTTATATTGACTTAGTTCAATGGAGGGCACTCGTAGTGGTCGAGGCCGTGGACGCGGGAGTAGGCAACCTACATCTGAAAGGGCCACTGGGAAAACCTCGTCCGGACCAAACCCTGAACCTAGGGTTGATCCCAATGTTCAAATAGCTGCTGCTATGCAGCAAATGACTACCTTGCTAGCCCAGGTGGTGCAACAACAGGGCCACAACCCTAACCCACCTGTCGGGAATCCCGGAAACCCTGGGAATCATGTAGAGAGTGAGGATCGGGCTCTTGAAAGGTTTCAAAAATTTTCCCCACCGAAGTTCCTTGGGGGGCCCGATCTAGACGTGGCCGAACAGTGGTTAGAAAAGATGATAGGCATTTTTGCTGCCCTACACTACTCGGAAGAGAGGCAAGTCACTTTTGCGGTCTTCCAACTAGAAGGGGCCGCCCGTTCTTGGGGGAATATTATAAAGACTACGTGGAAAAGAGAGCAGACCCCATGAATGTGGGTGAACTTCGTAAGGGAATTTAACGCCAAGTACTTTCCGCCCTTGGTCCAGGAAAAGAAGGAAGACGAATTCATTCGACTTCGCCAAGGCACTCAATTAGTAGCCGAGTATGAGAGCCAATTCACCCGCTTGTCAAAATTTGCTCCTTAACTCATTCTAACGGAACAACGGAGGGTGAGACGTTTCATTCAGGGACTCAACGTGAAGATCCAAAAGGACTTGGTAGTAGCCCAAATCACTATCTTCAGTGATGCAGTGGAGAAAGCCTTACGAGCTGAGAATGCAAGGCTCCAAGTGAAAAACTTCCAAGTTCAAAAGCGGGGGTTTTCGGGAGGTAGTTCTAGTCATGGGGATAAGAGTACCCCTCCCAAATTTGGAAGGGGAACCGGAGGGGGATGATTTTCGAATACGGCAAAAGGTACTCTGTCAAGAGGTGGCCAAATTGGACGAGACCGACAGAGGAGTGCTTCCCAGGGGAACAGCTACTGTTTCTTAGGGCCCGTGTGGTTTCTATGGGAAGCCAAACCATACGGAAGACAATTGTTGGAGGAAAGAGATGAAGTGCTTACGCTGCGGGAGCGCAGAGTACCGGATCGTTAATTGTCCAGTCTAACCTCGAGAGACGAGAGGGACTACGCAATCATCAAAGGCTACCTCGGAGCAGTCAAAAGTGGAGGGAGTGAAACCTAAGGTGCCTGCTCGAGTGTATTCTATCGAGCAACGCCCTGTCCCTGATTCGGCGGAGGTGGTGGAAGGTACGATTCCTGTCTTCCACTGTCTAGCTAGAATTTTGATAGACCCTAGGGCCACCCATTCCTTTGTTAACCCTGTGTTCATGTGTGGAATTGATATCACTCCTGTTAGTTTTCCATATGATCTGGAAATAAGTACTCCTATGGGAGACCGGTGTTTGGTTACTAGCAAAATGTATATAATTTGTAAAATCTGGGTAGGAGAGAGAAAATTATTGGAAAATCTGATAAGTTTGACCATTAAGAGGTACGATATGATATTGGGCATGAATTGGTTAGCTAGGTACGATGCCCAACTAGACTGCAAGAGGAAAGTGGTGGAGTTCCGTATCCCTGGGGAGGCGACCTTAAGGCAAGATGTGAGGGGTAGTCTAGCCTTATCTGTAATGATTTCAGGTATTCGGGCTAGAAAACTTTTGAGTAGAGGGGCACAAGGGTTCCTAACCTTTCTCATTAACACTCCCACTGATAAGTTGAGAGTAGAAGATATTCCAGTAGTGGGTGAATGTGAGAACCCGTAATCTTTCCATTTTCTAGGTTTTATTATATTTCCAGGTTTTCTTATTTTCAATGGTTTGTTTTCTGCACTTTCTGTATCCGGAAAATTTTCTAGATAATTTTTATGAGTAAATATAAGTTTTAGATGATTTTTCTAGCATTGGTGAGTTTTTAGAAAATTAAGAATAAATAGTGGACGTGGGACCCACTAGTGCGAAAAGTTCGGAAAAATTCGGCCAATAAGGTTAAGTTTCGGATACTGTGAAAAATTTATCGGGTGTTAAGAGATAAGTAGTGGGTGTGAAGTGATTGATGTGAGAGAGAAAAGAAAGATAGGAATGCATTTAATGAGGTGACAAGTGTCACATTCTCATTGGTTGGACTTTAAGAATTACTATTCACTTTCTTGACTTTTTTGACCAAAGGATTAAATATCAAAAAAATGCACAAAAATTGCCATTTTCTTACCTCTTATGGCCGGCCCTCTCTCAAGCTCAAGAAGGAAGAATTTCATCAACTCTCAAGCTTCCATATGGTTCAATCCACCAAAATAAATTGCCTATACTAGATTCTACTCCATATTATCCTTCCATTAGGTGTTAGTAAGTTGATTAGTGAAGTTTGTTTGAAGGTCTAAGGTGGCCAACATCCCTCTCTCTCTTGATTTCTTGGTAAGTGATGCTTGAAACACCCTACTACATCTAATAATGCTTATTTTGTGCTTAATGGGGGCATGAGAGAAGGAATATATGATTTGTTTCTTGATTTGGCTTGTTTTGGTGAAGTTTTTATTTTATTGGGAATTTTTCTGGTTTAATATGATCTTGATGTTGGGGGCTTGTATGATGAATTGTAATGGTTGGAAATGGCTCTAGTGGATGTGAAATGTGGTTAAATGCAATCAATTTTGGATTTGGTGTGAAATTTGAAAAGTTAGGGTTCTTGAACCCCAATTCTGTCCGGTTTTAGATCACTGGGTTAGAGGCCGAATTAGACTTTTCTCAAAACATGAAAGTTGTAGGTATTGATGTGTTTGAGGTGTCTGTAAAATTTCAGGGCATTTAGATTAGTGTAGAATGAGTTATGACGAAATTACTGTAGCTGTTCTGCTTTGGACAGAATGCGAAAACTGCGATAGTAATTGGCCATTTTGACTGGAATTGGTTTGGATTCTGGAGTTGGTGTCTTCTGATGAAATGTAGCTGGATGTCTTAGCTAACCTATGCCTTTGGAATTTCGGCATTTGGACTTGTATGGACTGAGATATACTGATTACAGTTTTTTGTGTTTTGTGAACCTGTTTTAGGAATTCTGGGTTAGTATTTGGCATATTTGACCTAGTTGTGTTACGAACTGGATTGAGTGGTCTTCTACATTATTGTAGCCCTGTTTCATAGATTCGAAACGGTGGGTCTTACACCCCCATCCGATAACCGTAGAGAATTTGACGCCATTACCGCATAATGAGTGTAAAACAGTTTTCTATTTGGGGCCAAGACTAAGGCCATTTTCTAATTTCTGGTTTGCTATTATGCTTATATATGTATATGAAACCCTATTGGGGTTGTGATTGGCATGGCTTTATGAAACCCTATTGGTTGGCATGGTTTTAAGGTTTACTCTTATTCCGGTCATTTTCTAGCTAACTTTTGTACTTGTACTACTTTGAGCCTAGTGAACGGCTTTTGGGAATGAGATGACTTTTGTGTGAGGTGTTGGGACTGATTTGAGGAAATAATGAAGCCTTAATGGCTGGAAAAGTAAGAAATTTAGGGGAAGTGCTGCCCGATTTTCTAGGCCGTTTGGTTCTTTAAGTTGGATTTGCCTTTTGATGGAAATGAAGGGCTTTTGGGTTGTTTGCGCCTAGGTCTTGATGTTATTTTTTTGTTTTCAAGAAAATCATATTTTTGCACCCTTGCATTAGTATGTCTCACTTGTGCATTCCGTTTATTCGATTTTAGATATGAAACCTTCAATTGGTTTATTTTGATTATTTTAGGGTTTCTTGGCGATTAAGGCCAATCTGAAGTGAAACTTTTGAAGTTGAATCGGTGAGTGTACCACTGCCTGCTACCCTTTATGTGAAATATCTGAATATCTGAATACTTGACTTATGACTATTGAAGCCAAGTACTGCTTTGATAAAGTGGAGGCGAGGGTGTACTTTATCACACTCGTTCTCTGGTCTGTTCATATTCCAATTCTGAACGTCTATCTGAATCTGTTATCTGTATCTGTATCTGAAACTGTACTGAATCTGTTATCTGTATCTGAAACTGTATCTGTTCCGACGTCGTTTGGAAGCTTGTGTCCAACGACCTTTCTGTGACCTATGAGCTCAAATCCTGTGGCTAAGTTATTCAAGTCGGGCCGGCAAGGGCCTGGACGATTAGATAACGAACCACGGTAGTCTGTTCGGGGATCTTTGGGTATTGAGACCCTTGGGTTCCGGTATACTCGAGTATTACCATTTCTGTTACTGATACGGTGAGCGGGCCCGGTAAAGGGGTGTTTGGTGGACGGAATTTGGAGTGAAGAGGGGTCTACGGACGCTTTGGTTCTATATACGTTGACGGAGGGTCAACCGGTCTGGATCAAGTACTGAGCTGGAAATTTGGCTCCTGAGAGCCACCCGTATCCTTCTGATTTGAATCAGTGGTTCCGTTGCTTTATATCTGGCATGTGTATCTGATTTGTTAAACACGAAATGCCATGATTTTATTGCTATCTGTTTGGTACCACATTGAGCGCAAGCTCACCCCTTTCTGTTCCCTTTTGTTTTCCTTACAGGAAAATAATCACTTTTGGGAGCTCATACGTGTTGGTTGCCAAATTGAGCCATGTATATGTCTATTTTGAGTAACTCATCTCATGAAACCCTAATGTGTATTGGGTTCATCTTCTGAATGGCAAACCGAATATGTGTATACCATATGTATAGTTTTGACATGCCAAGTGTGGTTGTAAATGTTGAATTGCTATGTATTACTGTTTGGTGGGTTCTCGGTTTCCCCTATTCCAGGCACTATTCATCGTTTTCCTTTTGCTTATTATTTTGTTATTTTGGTTCTTGTGGCTTGTCCGAGCGCACTTTTGCATTTCCGAAACGTTTTAGAACGCGTGTAACCGCTCCGTAGTCCTGGCGAGAGCTGGGCAGGCAGTCCGCTAACCCCTTTGGTTCGCCTTAGGGGAAGGTGGGGCTGTTACAGTGAATATCTGGATGTATTTCCCGATGAATTAGTGAATCTACCACCCGAAAGGGAGATTGAATTTGAGATTAACCTGTTACCGGGGACTTCACCTATTTCTAAGACCCCCTACCGTATGGCACCTGCTAAACTCAAGGAATTGAAATTGCAGTTGCAAGACCTTCTGGAATGGGGTTTTATCCGTGTGAGTGGATCGCCTTGGGAGGTACCCGTTCTCTTTGTTAAAAAGAAGGACGGGACTTTAAGATTGTATATCGATTATCGAGGGTTGAACAATGTGACCGTTAAGAATAAGTACCCACTACCTCACATTGATGAGTTGTTTGACCAGTTGCAAGATGCAGTGGTCTTTTCAAAACTAGATCTTCGACAAGGGTACTACCAATTATTGATCCGAAAAGAGGATGTGCCTAAAACTACCTTTAATTCTCGGTCTGGGCATTTTGAATTTGCCGTTATGCTCTTTGGACTGACCAACGCCTCTGCTGCTTTCATGGACCTAATGCATCGTGTTTTTAAACCCTACCTGGACCAATTTGTTGTCGTGTTTATCGATGACATTTTGGTCTACTCGAAACCCGTGAGGAGCATGTGCAACATCTCAAGCTGGTTTTGCAGACCCTAAGGGATCATCAGTTGTATGCCAAAATTAGTAAATGTGAGTTTTGGCTTGAGAAGGTTTCTTTCTTGGGGCATGTGATTTCGAGAAAGGGAGTGGCGTAGACCCTGCGAAGGTGCAAGTAGTAACTGAGTGGAAAAGACCTGAAAATCCTACTGAGATCCGGAGTTTTCTAGGGTTGGCAGGTTATTACCGTTGATTTATTAAAGATTTCTCGAAACTTGCCAGTCCTTTAACTGATCTGACAAAGAAAAGTGGTCGATTTCTGTGGAGTGATAAGTGTGAAGATAGTTTCCAGGAGTTGAAACGGAGGTTGACCATGACCCCTATTCTGGCTTTGCCTAACGGTAAGGATAGCTTCACTGTTTACACCGATGCTTCGAGGGAAGGTTTAGGGTGTGTGTTGATGCAGAGCCAGAATGTAATAGCTTATGCTTCTAGAAAATTGAAAAACCATGAGCAAAACTATCCCACTCATGACTTAGAGTTAGCCGCAGTTGTCTTTGCCCTAAAAAATTAGAGGCATTACCTATATGGGGTAACCTTTGAGGTTTATTCCGATCATAAGAGTCTTAAGTATCTCTTTTCCCAAAAAGAATTGAATATGAGACAACGTCGGTGGATGGAATTCTTAGAAGACTATGACTGCACAATCAACTATCATCCGGGTAAGGCTAACATGGTAGCTGATGCCGTAAGTCGAAAGGCTCGAATATCAAGGTTAATGGTTAAAGAGTGGGAAATGTTAGGAGCTGTTAGTGAGTGGAACCCTAGGTTGGAGCATAAGAAGATAACCTTTGGAAATATTCGGGTGACATCCGCTCTATTGGGTAGAATCAAAGAGGTTCAAATTGAGGATCCAATAGTTCAGAAATGGGTGGAAAAGGTAAAGATAGGGGAAATTCCCGACTTCAATCTGAGTTCTGAGTATTAGGGTTTAAGAATCGGATAGTGATGCCTAATGATGAAAATTTGAAACGAGATGTTCTGGAGAAAGCTCATCGATCCAAATATACAATCCATCCAGGTAGTAATAAGATGTATCAGGACCAACGACAGTTATACTGGTGGGATAAGATGAAGAGGGACATAGCTCAATACGTGCAAACCTATCTAGTCTGCCAGCAGGTTAAAGCTGAACACCAAAAACCTTCTGGATTACTGCAGCCGTTGGAGATACCCATATGAAATTGGGAGAACATCACCATGGACTTCATTTCTGGATTACCTAGGACACAAAAAGGACATGATGCCGTTTGGGTGATCGTTGATCGGTTAACCAAATCGGCTCATTTGTTACCTGTGAATATGAAGTATTCCATGGATAAGTTAGCTCGGTTGTACATGGATGAGATTATGAGACTACATGGAGTTCCCGTGAGTATAGCTTCCGACCGAGACCCTCGATTTGTATCGAGGGTTTGGCAAAAATTTCAGGAGACCTTGGGAACAAAACTGAACCTAAGCACCACCTATCATCCTTAGACGGATGGATAGTCGGAACGAATAATTTGGACCCTTGAGGATATGTTATGCACTTGTATTTTGGAATTTGGAGGCAGTTGGGGCCAATACATGACTTTAGTGGAGTTCGCCTATAATAGTAGCTACCATTTGTCCATTCAAATGGCACTGTTCAAGGCTCTCTATGGACGGAAGTGCCGTTCACCTATATATTGGGATGAAGTAGGGGAAAAGAAGATCCTAGACCCAACAGTCATTCCTTGGATGGAGGACACTCAAGAAAAGGTTAAGTTGATACATCAAAGACTCAAAACCGCTCAAAATCGTCAAAAGAGCTATGCGGACAACCGAAGAAAAGATTTAGAATTCGAAATTGGAGACCGTGTTTTTCTTAAAGTTACACCACTACGAAGTGTTACTACTGGTAGAGGAAAGAAACTCCAACCCCTATTCGTAGGACCTTTCACGATTCTCCAACGAGTTGGGAAAGTAGCGTACTGACTCGAGTTGCCACCAAGCCTGTCTCGAATTTACGATGTCTTCCACGTGTCAATGCTCAAAAAGTCCTGACCCGACTCATATTGTGCAGTTAGAGGAAATTGAAGTTGATGAAGCCCTTGCCTACGAAGAGAGACTTGTGCGTGTATTAGATAGAAAGGTTAAGGAGCTGAGGAATAAACAAATTCCACTAGTAAAAATTTTGTGAAAGAACCACGAAGTCGAAGAGGCGATTTGGGAGATGGAGGAGGAGATGGAAAAGAAATATCCTGAGCTGTTTAATCATTCAGGTGAGAAATTTCGAGGACGAAATTCTTTAAAGGGGAGAGAGTGTGAGATCCCGATTTTTTTTCCTTATTTTCTAAGCAATTATTTTAACGTTTGTGCCCAATTTCTATATTTTCCTTATTATGTGAATTTTCTGGGGATTTTTATGAGAAAAAAATGGTTTTAAAATCATTTTTCGAAAATGAATTATTTCTTGTGATAATGGTGGTGTACAGTGGTTGTGAGACCTACTAGTGCGATAAGTGCAATAAATGTGGAAAATTCGGAGAAGTTATATTACATGGTAGTGTGAGCTAATTAGAGGTTAGCTAGTTTAATTAAGTATTGGAAGACAAAGAAAGGGGATAAACACAAAAGTGCCACTTGTCATTTCCCTAATAGAGGTTGGACTTTGACTAGAGTATATTACCTTTCCTAAAGTAATTTTGACCCACAAAATCATCTCCATTTTCTTTCTTTTGGCCGTGCACCTTGACGACAAAGAAGAGAGAAAGCTTCCTCAATTTTCCTTCCTTTCTTGCTTGAATCTTGGAAACCAACTGTTAATCTCTCAAATTTCTCCACAAAAGTGAGTTGAGAGGCGAGTTTAACGCCCTTAGTGGAGCCAATTGTGAAGAACAAGCCCTAGCTATCTTGTATCTTGGAGTTGCAAAGGTGAGTTGTCAAGATATCTTCCCTTTCATGATAATAATGCTCAATTAAGGGATTCTAGTGGTAAAGCATGCCATTTAGTGGATTATTTCATGGGTTATGGTGGAATTGTTCAATTTTTCTATTTATGGAGGATTTTTCTGTTTTATATAGTATCTTGTAGCTAGTCATGATATGATAGCTTTATATTGAGTAATCTAGGGCCTTTATAGGTCAATGGTGGTTTGTTGCGGAAAATTTCAGTTTTTCGCGAAAAATTTCAGTTTTTCGCGAAAAATTTCAGTTTTAGGGTTTATATATTTGGGGCTTTTATATGGTTTGCTCATGAGCATGGAATTGGTTGCAATTTAGGGGTATTGTGACCCTAGGGAGGTGTATTGACTAGCCTACCAATCGTGTTTACTTTCATGACTGTTTGGTGTGAATATTGGTGATGAATAATAGGTTGGAATTGTTAGATTCTTGGGGAAATGCTGTCCAAATGTTAAGAAATTTGAGTTATCTTGAATTGAGGGTGATTTGAGTGGAAATGGAAGGAGTTTGGGGTTTATTGTGTTCCACACTATCGTCACCCCATTTCGCTTTTGGTATATTATATTAATAGTTCATTCCTAATGATTTGACTCGTGATCGAGTCTCAATTGTGATTTTCTTCCTTGTGTAGGTCGTGCCGGTTGTGAGAACTCGCAAATTTCTTATATTTTTCTCAAAAATGCCTTTTATTTAGAAATTATTCCTTTATTATGGCCCTACTACCCAATCGTTCTCCAATAAGTGCAAATGAACCTAGAAAGTAGGGTTTCACTCTTCGTTTTCAAAATTGGAGCAAATTAGGGTTTTCGCGATTTTTCGCCGGATGAAATTTCGGTATGGAGCAAGGATCAAATTTGGTGATTAAGAGTGACTTTTAAGTGAGAAATAATATGTGATTAGGAGCAATGAGATAAGGTTAGTGAATGGGAAGTAAAAACCCTAGTACGTGAGTTTTTAAGAAAAACGGCGCGAACCGGCGGGTCCCGCGCATTACCGATTAAACGCACCACTTGACCACCATTTTTCTTACTATACAAGCTTATTGACTTTTGCACAAAATATCTTCCTCATTTGCAGCTGGTTTGACCGAAATTATGAGGCTAGAAATGTAAGGGAAAGAAAGAGAAAAATGGAAGGTAGTGGTGGCGACACTTGTCGCCACCTTAAGGCTTCTTGACCAAGACACTTTGTCTTCTTACTTAACCAAATTTTGCACCCTTTCTCTTCATTTTCAGCAGCTTGGTCGACCACAAGGGAGAGAGAAAAGAGAGAACAAGAACAACCATTTTCTTCTTGATCTTAGCTAACCAAGTGAGAAAATCCAATTCTAAACCGATTAAGGTGGAGGGTGTGAGTTGGGAAGCTTGAGGAACCAAGAAATATCAAGGGGGGTGAAGGATCACTCTACCAAGCCTTGCTTTTGAGGTACCAACATTTGATCATGATGTTTGTTGCTTTGAATCTTGCTTTAAGATGTGTTTTAGCTTAAGTTTTGGCTTGATTTCATGATTAGGCAAGTGGGTGTGATGAATTTGGAGGTTTTCCCCTTTTATATGATGAACTAGGGCTTGAGGAATTTCTGCCCAATTTGTTGTATGATGCTTGTATGTTGCAATTAAGGTTGTATAAGGTGTTTTGGTAGTGATTAGAACAAGAAAATTGAGAAAGTTCCATTGATTACAAAAAAATTCCAGAATCTGGAAATTTTCCCCATCATTCTGTCCGAATTTTTAACCCTATGTTAGAGGCCGAATTGGCCTTAGGTCAAAGAATGAAAGTTGTAGAGAATGGTATTTTATAGGTGCCTACAAAATTTCAGCTCAATCGGAGCAATGTGGGACATGAAAAGTCCAAAATACCCTTACTGTTTTAAGTATTTCCCAAGCAGTCCGTGTGATCAGTTAAGTCCAGTTTATCACGTTTTTCGACTAGGATCCATTCTGATTTAGCTTTTTGCCAAAACATGAAAGTTGTAGTATTCTGAATTAGCTTTCAAATGCCTCTAAGAACACCTGATTCGGACTTGTGTACTCTGAGATATGTCCATTATAGTGTTCTGTGTTTAAACAGCCGACGAATTGGTTTCTGGTTTAGTAATTTGAGAATTTGACTAAGTTACATTAGGAAATGGACTAAGTGACCTTCATGAATGTTGTAACTCTGTGTCTTAGCTTCGAAACGGCATAGGTTTTGTCTCAATCCGATAAGCATAACTTCGGATATGTTATTTCCGCATTCGTACGTCAAATCTGTCTTGTGCTAAGTTGAATTTCTGCACTTGTGATTGTTGTAATTCTTATTCTTATGATATTGTGAGCCTATGGAACGGCTCTTGACTTGAATTGCTTATGAGTGATGTTGGGTTGTGGTTGAGGAAAAATAATGAAGCCAAAATGGCTGGAAAATTAGGTAAACACAAAGGGCGTGCTGCCCAAATTTTCGCTCGAGGGCTAGGTTTCTATTTGAACTTGTATACTTTTGTTTGGCCAATACCATGACCGGTTTTCCATTTTAAAACATGATTTTTCATCCTGGGGTTCAAACAACCCTCTTCTTACTTGAAAGTCATCTTTACACGTTTTACTCCTAATTAGTCGGGTTTCTTTGTTTCCCTTAAATGTTTTGCTCGATAAACTGTAATATGTTCTCTTGTTCAACCTTAGGTTTCATTGGTGACTAAGGGTAATATCCGGAAGGATATTTTGCACGTTATTTTGCATATCTAGGTGAGTGTTCCTTGTTTGTTATATTCTCCCGGACTTCATGACTTGTTGTTGTTGTTTGATAGTGTGTTAAGTGCTTTCAAGAATTTCTAAAATGAGTTTTCTAGGCGAGCGTGTACTTTATCGCGCTCGACCTTAATGAAACGTGAAATTTTCAATGATTTAATGATGGAAACATTAGTTGCGCATGATGTAAGCCTTTTGGCTGAATTGGGCCCTGCCCTTCGTTACCGATCGACTCGAGCCAGAAGCGGACTCGGTCGGGCGATATGGTGACCCTGGGTGAATTTGGTATACTCGAGTATTACCTTGTAGTCCGGCTACGTCCGGATGGGTGGAGTCCGGCCAATGGTCGGATGGGTGGAGTCCGGTCAACGTCCGGAAAAGGGGATGAACGAACAAAAGGATGAATGAGGGATTCTACTTACAAAAAATGTATTTTCAAACGATTGGAGGAATAAGGGAAAATGTCAGGGGAACGACCGAACAAACGAATAGCTCCATGTGAGCCCGTATCCTTTTAATGAATGTTACTATCGCTTTCCATTGTAAATGTTTCTTGAATTATTAATACTCCATGTTTAATGTACTGAATTGATTGTTGATTATCTGTTCGGAACCTCACTGAGCTTTTAGCTCACCCCTTTAGTTTTGTTTTCCTTAACAGGGGACGGCGAGCAGGATGAGAGCATAGACTAGCCTAGTCTAGGTATTTTGTTTCTTTTGTAATGGTTCTCGCCCTAGTGCTTGGCACGGGCTGGTTGTATGGTGAAGTGAGAACCTTTGTACATTTGATGGCTGTACTTCCTTTTGAGATAGCAATATATATAAGTTCCGCTTTAAGTTTGGATTCCTGCCCTATTTATTCTTGTGATTTATTCTGGATTTGATTAAGGGACGACTGAGTCCCGGCGAGAGCCAGGCAGGCGACTCGCCAAACCCTTTGGTTCGCCTTAGGGGGAGGTGGGGCCGTCACAGGTGGTATCAGAGCTTAGGCTTCAGATTCCTGTAGTGTATCCTAGGCTTGAAGTTTAGGATGCCGGACTGTGGGATTTGATTTGATTCGATTTGACTTGAGAGTTAAGCGATTGAGGGATAAAACCTATAGCTACTTCGCGTGGTTTCGGCACGGAGTGACCCTGGACTAAGTGGTGAATAAGTATGAGGGACTAAGTGAAGCTATGAATTGCGAATGTTATAGGCCTTAAATCTTTCTCATGGTATCTGAGGATCATAGATAGGTATGTTAGGTAGGAATTCCGATTGTAGATAGTTTACTCTTGGGACTGCAGCTCGAGATGTGGATTATCTTATTTCGGATTCTTGTGCCTGAGTACTCCAGAGTTGAGACGCTGCTAAGTACTTGAGACTTGCATTTTGGGAACATGAACAGGCTTTGTCTGACTAGAATGAGCGCAAGACGTTAGTAAGTGACGTGAGGGACATCTAGTTTGGATAGTAAGTGATGTGAGGGACTGGACGGGCTGATACTGGGACGACTTCGCCTTTTCCTTTTGATTTACCTGTATATTGTTACTACATGACGTTAGTATACATGTGTGTACATGGTTATCTGTCCAACTTGATATGTATTTGTGTATTTGCTTATCCGTCTTCTTGATATGACATGTTATGTGCGTATATGTTTATTGGTGTATTTGAAATGCTAGAATTTGTTACTGTAGTCAATTTACCGTATTTATTTACTAAATTACCTTTTTGGGGAAAAGAAAAGAAAAGAAAGAGGGAAAACATATATATGGACGGGAGACGTAGTCATGGACGTGGAACTAGTCGTGGTCGTAGAGCTAGGCAAGCTCAAGAACCGAGAGAAGAAAGAGAAACAGTGGCCGAGCAAGAACAGGGACCGAGGGTTGAGGCTGGAGATCAAATGGCAACGGCGATGCAACAAATGACAAATATCCTGGTACGACTGGTAGATCAACAGAGTCAAATGCCAGTGAATCAACCCCGAAATCCTGAGATCGGAGAGGATAAGGCTCTTGAGAGATTCCAAAAGTTTCTACCTCCGAAATTTCAAGGAGGGCCTGATCCGGATATAGCTGAGCAGTGGTTGGAGGCAATGATTAATATCTTCGCGGCTTTGAATTACATGGAGCAAAGACAAGTAAATTTTGCTGTATTTCAATTCGAAGGACCAGCCCGCGCGTGGTGGAATGTAATTAAAGCCAAGTGGGAAAGAGAACAGACGGTATGGACATGGGCGAACTTTGTAAGGGAATTTAACGAAAAGTATCTCCCACCTTTAGTCCAAGAAAGGAGAGAGGACGAATTTATTGGGTTGCGTCAGGGAACCCTAAGTGTGGCCGAATATGAGACCAAATTTACTAGACTGTCTAAATTCGCTTCCGAATTGGTGGTTACGGAGCGACGGAGAATAAGACGATTTATACAAGGACTAAATTTGGAAATCCAGGAGGCATTAGCGGCAGTTCAAGTTAATACGTTTACAGAGGCTCTTGAGAAGGCCCAAAGAATTGAGAATGTGAAAGCCCAAGTAAAAGCCTGTCAAACGCGAAAAAGAGATACATCCAACAGCACACCTGAGGAATCCAGAGAAAAGACAATGCTCTCCAAAGTGCAAAAAGTGAACCATTCACCTCGCCCACCTTGGACATTAAGAGTATTAGATGAAAGGTCTATGAAAGGAAGTCAGATCGGATCAAAGGACATTTCTCGAGAAGATCCAACAGTAGCTGCTCGATTGGCCTGTGGATACTGTGGAAAGGCAAATCACACTGAGAATGATTGCTGGCGGAAAAGGGGAAAATGTTTGATTTGTGGGAGTAGCAATCATCAACTTAGCAATTGCCCGAAAAAACAGCCACGAGAGGGTAGTACTCAACAAGTGGAAGGAACCAAACTGAAACAACCTCATGAAAGAGGAAATCGAACAAAAGTATCAACACAAGTTTATGCCGTAGATCAGCAACAAGTTCTGGGGTCCTCCGAGGCGACGGAAGGTATGAATTTCGAGGTCGAAATTCTTTTAAGGGGGAGAGAGTGTGAGAACTCGCAAATTTCTTATATTTTTCTCAAAAATGCCTTTTATTTAGAAATTATTCCTTTATTATGGCCCTACTACCCAATCGTTCTCCAATAAGTGCAAATGAACCTAGAAAGTAGGGTTTCACTCTTCGTTTTCAAAATTGGAGCAAATTAGGGTTTTCGCGATTTTTCGCCGGATGAAATTTCGGTATGGAGCAAGGATCAAATTTGGTGATTAAGAGTGACTTTTAAGTGAGAAATAATATGTGATTAGGAGCAATGAGATAAGGTTAGTGAATGGGAAGTAAAAACCCTAGTACGTGAGTTTTTAAGAAAAACGGCGCGAACCGGCGGGTCCCGCGCATTACCGATTAAACGCACCACTTGACCACCATTTTTCTTACTATACAAGCTTATTGACTTTTGCACAAAATATCTTCCTAATTTGCAGCTGGTTTGACCGAAATTATGAGGCTAGAAATGTAAGGGAAAGAAAGAGAAAAATGGAAGGTAGTGGTGGCGACACTTGTCGCCACCTTAAGGCTTCTTGACCAAGACACTTTGTCTTCTTACTTAACCAAATTTTGCACCCTTTCTCTTCATTTTCAGCAGCTTGGTCGACCACAAGGGAGAGAGAAAAGAGAGAACAAGAACAACCATTTTCTTCTTGATCTTAGCTAACCAAGTGAGAAAATCCAATTCTAAACCGATTAAGGTGGAGGGTGTGAGTTGGGAAGCTTGAGGAACCAAGAAATATCAAGGGGGGTGAAGGATCACTCTACCAAGCCTTGCTTTTGAGGTACCAACATTTGATCATGATGTTTGTTGCTTTGAATCTTGCTTTAAGATGTGTTTTAGCTTAAGTTTTGGCTTGATTTCATGATTAGGCAAGTGGGTGTGATGAATTTGGAGGTTTTCCCCTTTTATATGATGAACTAGGGCTTGAGGAATTTCTGCCCAATTTGTTGTATGATGCTTGTATGTTGCAATTAAGGTTGTATAAGGTGTTTTGGTAGTGATTAGAACAAGAAAATTGAGAAAGTTCCATTGATTGCAAAAAAATTCCAGAATCTGGAAATTTTCCCCATCATTCTGTCCGAATTTTTAACCCTATGTTAGAGGCCGAATTGGCCTTAGGTCAAAGAATGAAAGTTGTAGAGAATGGTATTTTATAGGTGCCTACAAAATTTCAGCTCAATCGGAGCAATGTGGGACATGAAAAGTCCAAAATACCCTTACTGTTTTAAGTATTTCCCAAGCAGTCCGTGTGATCAGTTAAGTCCAGTTTATCACGTTTTTCGACTAGGATCCATTCTGATTTAGCTTTTTTCCAAAACATGAAAGTTGTAGTATTCTGAATTAGCTTTCAAATGCCTCTAAGAACACCTGATTCGGACTTGTGTACTCTGAGATATGTCCATTATAGTGTTCTGTGTTTAAACAGCCGACGAATTGGTTTCTGGTTTAGTAATTTGAGAATTTGACTAAGTTACATTAGGAAATGGACTAAGTGACCTTCATGAATGTTGTAACTCTGTGTCTTAGCTTCGAAACGGCATAGGTTTTGTCTCAATCCGATAAGCATAACTTCGGATATGTTATTTCCGCATTCGTACGTCAAATCTGTCTTGTGCTAAGTTGAATTTCTGCACTTGTGATTGTTGTAATTCTTATTCTTATGATATTGTGAGCCTATGGAACGGCTCTTGACTTGAATTGCTTATGAGTGATGTTGGGTTGTGGTTGAGGAAAAATAATGAAGCCAAAATGGCTGGAAAATTAGGTAAACACAAAGGGCGTGCTGCCCAAATTTTCGCTCGAGGGCTAGGTTTCTATTTGAACTTGTATACTTTTGTTTGGCCAATACCATGACCGGTTTTCCATTTTAAAACATGATTTTTCATCCTGGGGTTCAAACAACCCTCTTCTTACTTGAAAGTCATCTTTACACGTTTTACTCCTAATTAGTCGGGTTTCTTTGTTTCCCTTAAATGTTTTGCTCGATAAACTGTAATATGTTCTCTTGTTCAACCTTAGGTTTCATTGGTGACTAAGGGTAATATCCGGAAGGATATTTTGCACGTTATTTTGCATATCTAGGTGAGTGTTCCTTGTTTGTTATATTCTCCCGGACTTCATGACTTGTTGTTGTTGTTTGATAGTGTGTTAAGTGCTTTCAAGAATTTTCTAAAATGAGTTTTCTAGGCGAGCGTGTACTTTATCGCGCTCGACCTTAATGAAACGTGAAATTTTCAATGATTTAATGATGGAAACATTAGTTGCGCATGATGTAAGCCTTTTGGCTGAATTGGGCCCTGCCCTTCGTTACCGATCGACTCGAGCCAGAAGCGGACTCGGTCGGGCGATATGGTGACCCTGGGTGAATTTGGTATACTCGAGTATTACCTTGTAGTCCGGCTACGTCCGGATGGGTGGAGTCCGGCCAATGGTCGGATGGGTGGAGTCCGGTCAACGTCCGGAAAAGGGGATGAACGAACAAAAGGATGAATGAGGGATTCTACTTACAAAAAATGTATTTTCAAACGATTGGAGGAATAAGGGAAAATGTCAGGGGAACGACCGAACAAACGAATAGCTCCATGTGAGCCCGTATCCTTTTAATGAATGTTACTATCGCTTTCCATTGTAAATGTTTCTTGAATTATTAATACTCCATGTTTAATGTACTGAATTGATTGTTGATTATCTGTTCGGAACCTCACTGAGCTTTTAGCTCACCCCTTTAGTTTTGTTTTCCTTAACAGGGGACGGCGAGCAGGATGAGAGCATAGACTAGCCTAGTCTAGGTATTTTGTTTCTTTTGTAATGGTTCTCGCCCTAGTGCTTGGCACGGGCTGGTTGTATGGTGAAGTGAGAACCTTTGTACATTTGATGGCTGTACTTCCTTTTGAGATAGCAATATATATAAGTTCCGCTTTAAGTTTGGATTCCTGCCTTATTTATTCTTGTGATTTATTCTGGATTTGATTAAGGGACGACTGAGTCCCGGCGAGAGCCAGGCAGGCGACTCGCCAAACCCTTTGGTTCGCCTTAGGGGAGGTGGGGCCGTCACAGGTGGTATCAGAGCTTAGGCTTCAGATTCCTGTAGTGTATCCTAGGCTTGAAGTTTAGGATGCCGGACTGTGGGATTTGATTTGATTCGATTTGACTTGAGAGTTAAGCGATTGAGGGATAAAACCTATAGCTACTTCGCGTGGTTTCGGCACGGAGTGACCCTGGACTAAGTGGTGAATAAGTATGAGGGACTAAGTGAAGCTATGAATTGCGAATGTTTATAGGCCTTAAATCTTTCTCATGGTATCTGAGGATCATAGATAGGTATGTTAGGTAGGAATTCCGATTGTAGATAGTTTACTCTTGGGACTGCAGCTCGAGATGTGGATTATCTTATTTCGGATTCTTGTGCCTGAGTACTCCAGAGTTGAGACGCTGCTAAGTACTTGAGACTTGCATTTTGGGAACATGAACAGGCTTTGTCTGACTAGAATGAGCGCAAGACGTTAGTAAGTGACGTGAGGGACATCTAGTTTGGATAGTAAGTGATGTGAGGGACTGGACGGGCTGATACTGGGACGACTTCGCCTTTTCCTTTTGATTTACCTGTATATTGTTACTACATGACGTTAGTATACATGTGTGTACATGGTTATCTGTCCAACTTGATATGTATTTGTGTATTTGCTTATCCGTCTTCTTGATATGACATGTTATGTGCGTATATGTTTATTGGTGTATTTGAAATGCTAGAATTTGTTACTGTAGTCAATTTACCGTATTTATTTACTAAATTACCTTTTTGGGGAAAAGAAAAGAAAAGAAAGAGGGAAAACATATATATGGACGGGAGACGTAGTCATGGACGTGGAACTAGTCGTGGTCGTAGAGCTAGGCAAGCTCAAGAACCGAGAGAAGAAAGAGAAACAGTGGCCGAGCAAGAACAGGGACCGAGGGTTGAGGCTGGAGATCAAATGGCAACGGCGATGCAACAAATGACAAATATCCTGGTACGACTGGTAGATCAACAGAGTCAAATGCCAGTGAATCAACCCCGAAATCCTGAGATCGGAGAGGATAAGGCTCTTGAGAGATTCCAAAAGTTTCTACCTCCGAAATTTCAAGGAGGGCCTGATCCGGATATAGCTGAGCAGTGGTTGGAGGCAATGATTAATATCTTCGCGGCTTTGAATTACATGGAGCAAAGACAAGTAAATTTTGCTGTATTTCAATTCGAAGGACCAGCCCGCGCGTGGTGGAATGTAATTAAAGCCAAGTGGGAAAGAGAACAGACGGTATGGACATGGGGCGAACTTTGTAAGGGAATTTAACGAAAAGTATCTCCCACCTTTTAGTCCAAGAAAGGAGAGAGGACGAATTTATTGGGTTGCGTCAGGGAACCCTAAGTGTGGCCGAATATGAGACCAAATTTACTAGACTGTCTAAATTCGCTTCCGAATTGGTGGTTACGGAGCGACGGAGAATAAGACGATTTATACAAGGACTAAATTTGGAAATCCAGGAGGCATTAGCGGCAGTTCAAGTTAATACGTTTACAGAGGCTCTTGAGAAGGCCCAAAGAATTGAGAATGTGAAAGCCCAAGTAAAAGCCTGTCAAACGCGAAAAAGAGATACATCCAACAGCACACCTGAGGAATCCAGAGAAAAGACAATGCTCTCCAAAGTGCAAAAAGTGAACCATTTCACCTCGCCCACCTTGGACATTAAGAGTATTAGATGAAAGTCTATGAAAGGAAGTCAGATCGGATCAAAGGACATTTCTCGAGAAGATCCAACAGTAGCTGCTCGATTGGCCTGTGGATACTGTGGAAAGGCAAATCACACTGAGAATGATTGCTGGCGGAAAAGGGGAAAATGTTTGATTTGTGGGAGTAGCAATCATCAACTTAGCAATTGCCCGAAAAACAGCCACGAGAGGGTAGTACTCAACAAGTGGAAGGAACCAAACTGAAACAACCTCATGAAAGAGGAAATCGAACAAAAGTATCGACACAAGTTTATGCCGTAGATCAGCAACAAGTTCTGGGGTCCTCCGAGGCGACGGAAGGTATGAATTTCGAGGTCGAAATTCTTTTAAGGGGGAGAGAGTGTGAGACTCGCAAATTTCTTATATTTTCTCAAAAATGCCTTTTATTTAGAAATTATTCCTTTATTATGGCCCTACTACCCAATCTTCTCCAATAAGTGCAAATGAACCTAGAAAGTAGGGTTTCACTCTTCGTTTTCAAAATTGGAGCAAATTAGGGTTTTCGCGATTTTTCGCCGGATGAAATTTCGGTATGGAGCAAGGATCAAATTTGGTGATTAAGAGTGACTTTTAAGTGAGAAATAATATGTGATTAGGAGCAATGAGATAAGGTTAGTGAATGGGAAGTAAAAACCCTAGTACGTGAGTTTTTAAGAAAAACGGCGCGACCGGCGGGTCCCGCGCATTACCGATTAAACGCACCACTTGACCACCATTTTTCTTACTATACAAGCTTATTGACTTTTGCACAAAATATCTTCCTAATTTGCAGCTGGTTTGACCGAAATTATGAGGCTAGAAATGTAAGGAAAGAAAGAGAAAAATGGAAGGTAGTGGTGGCGACACTTGTCGCCACCTTAAGGCTTCTTGACCAAGACACTTTGTCTTCTTACTTAACCAAATTTTGCACCCTTTCTCTTCATTTTCAGCAGCTTGGTCGACCACAAGGGAGAGAGAAAAGAGAGAACAAGAACAACCATTTTCTTCTTGATCTTAGCTAACCAAGTGAGAAAATCCAATTCTAAACCGATTAAGGTGGAGGGTGTGAGTTGGGAAGCTTGAGGAACCAAGAAATATCAAGGGGGGTGAAGGATCACTCTACCAAGCCTTGCTTTTGAGGTACAACATTTGATCATGATGTTTGTTGCTTTGAATCTTGCTTTAAGATGTGTTTTAGCTTAAGTTTTGGCTTGATTTCATGATTAGGCAAGTGGGTGTGATGAATTTGGAGGTTTTCCCCTTTTATATGATGAACTAGGGCTTGAGGAATTTCTGCCCAATTTGTTGTATGATGCTTGTATGTTGCAATTAAGGTTGTATAAGGTGTTTTGGTAGTGATTAGAACAAGAAAATTGAGAAAGTTCCATTGATTACAAAAAAATTCCAGAATCTGGAAATTTTCCCCATCATTCTGTCCGAATTTTTAACCCTATGTTAGAGGCCGAATTGGCCTTAGGTCAAAGAATGAAAGTTGTAGAGAATGGTATTTTATAGGTGCCTACAAAATTTCAGCTCAATCGGAGCAATGTGGGACATGAAAAGTCCAAAATACCCTTACTGTTTTAAGTATTTCCCAAGCAGTCCGTGTGATCAGTTAAGTCCAGTTTATCACGTTTTTCGACTAGGATCCATTCTGATTTAGCTTTTTGCCAAAACATGAAAGTTGTAGTATTCTGAATTAGCTTTCAAATGCCTCTAAGAACACCTGATTCGGACTTGTGTACTCTGAGATATGTCCATATAGTGTTCTGTGTTTAAACAGCCGACGAATTGGTTTCTGGTTTAGTAATTTGAGAATTTGACTAAGTTACATTAGGAATGGACTAAGTGACCTTCATGAATGTTGTAACTCTGTGTCTTAGCTTCGAAACGGCATAGGTTTTGTCTCAATCCGATAAGCATAACTTCGGATATGTTATTTCCGCATTCGTACGTCAAATCTGTCTTGTGCTAAGTTGAATTTCTGCACTTGTGATTGTTGTAATTCTTATTCTTATGATATTGTGAGCCTATGGAACGGCTCTTGACTTGAATTGCTTATGAGTGATGTTGGGTTGTGGTTGAGGAAAAATAATGAAGCCAAAATGGCTGGAAAAATTAGGTAAACACAAAGGGCGTGCTGCCCAAATTTTCGTCGAGGGCTAGGTTTCTATTTGAACTTGTATACTTTTGTTTGGCCAATACCATGACCGGTTTTCCATTTTAAAACATGATTTTTCATCCGGGGTTCAAACAACCCTCTCTTACTTGAAAGTCATCTTTACACGTTTTACTCCTAATTAGTCGGGTTTCTTTGTTTCCCTTAAATGTTTTGCTCGATAAACTGTAATATGTTTCTTGTTCAACCTTAGGTTTCATTGGTGACTAAGGGTAATATCCGGAAGGATATTTTGCACGTTATTTTGCATATCTAGGTGAGTGTTCCTTGTTTGTTATATTCTCCCGGACTTCTAATGACTTGTTGTTTTGTTGATAGTGTGTTAAGTGCTTTCAAGAATTTCTTTAAAATGAGTTTTCTAGGCGAGCGTGTACTTATCGCGCTGACCTTAATGAAACGTGAAATTTTCAATGATTAATGATGGAAACATTAGTTGCGCATGATGTAAGCCTTTTGGCTGAATTGGGCCCTGCCCTTCGTTACCGATCGACTCGAGCCAGAAGCGACTCGGTCGGGCGATATGGTGACCCTGGGTGAATTTGGTATACTCGAGTATTACCTTGTAGTCGGCTACGTCCGGATGGTGTGAGTCCGGCCAATGTCGGATGGGTGGAGTCCGGTCAACGTCCGGAAAAGGGATGAACGAACAAAAGGATGAATGAGGGATTCTACTTACAAAAAAATGTATTTTCAAACGATTGGAGGAATAACGGGAAAATTCAGGGAACGACCGAACAAAGCGAATAGCTCCATGTGACAGCCCGTATCCTTTTAATGAATGTTAACTATCGCTTTCCACTTGTAAATGTTTCTTGAATATTTAATACTCCATGTTTATTACTGAATTGATTGTATGATTATCTGTTCGGAACCTCACTGAGCTTTTAGCTCACCCTTTAGTTTTGTTTTCCTTAACAGGGGACGGCGAGCAGGATGAGAGGCATAGACTGGCCTAGTCTAGGTATTTGTTTTTCTTTTGTAATGGTTCTCGCCCTAGTGCTTGGCACGGGCTGGTTGTATGGTGAAGTGAGAAACTTTGTAACATTTGATGGCTGTTACTTCCTTTTGAGATAGCAATATATATCAAGTTCCGCTTTAAAGTTGGATTCCTGCCCTATTTTATTCTTGTGATTTATTCTGGATTTGATTAAGGAACGACTGAGTCCCGGCGAGAGCCGGGCAGGCGACTCGCCAAACCTTTGGTTCGCCTTAGGGGAGGTGGNTATATTTTTCTCAAAAATGCCTTTTATTTAGAAATTATTCCTTTATTATGGCCCTACTACCCAATCTTCTCCAATAAGTGCAAATGAACTAGAAAGTAGGGTTTCACTCTTCGTTTTCAAAATTGGAGCAAATTAGGGTTTTCGCGATTTTTCGCCGGATGAAATTTCGGTATGGAGCAAGGATCAAATTGGTGATTAAGAGTGACTTTTAAGTGAGAAATAATATGTGATTAGGAGCAATGAGATAAGGTTATGAATGGGAAGTAAAAACCCTAGTACGTGAAGTTTTTAAGAAAAAGGGCGAACCGGCGGGTCCCGGCATTCCGATTAAACGCACCACTTGACCACCATTTTTCTTACTATACAAGCTTATTGACTTTTGCACAAAATATCTTCCTAATTTGCAGCTGGTTTGACCGAAATTATGAGGCTAGAAATGTAAGGGAAAGAAAGAGAAAAATGGAAGGTAGTGGTGGCGGACACTTGTCGCCACCTTAAGGCTTCTTGACCAAGACACTTTGTCTTCTTACTTAACCAAATTTTGCACCCTTTCTCTTCATTTTCAGCAGCTTGGTCGACCACAAGGGAGAGAGAAAAGAGAGAACAAGAACAACCATTTTCTTCTTGTCTTAGCTAACCAAGTGAGAAAATCCAATTCTAAACCGATTAAGTGGAGGGTGTGAGTTGGGAAGCTTGAGGAACCAAGAAAATCAAGGGGGGAAGGATCACTCTACCAAGCCTTGCTTTTGAGGTACCAACATTTGATCATGATGTTTGTTGCTTTGAATCTTGCTTTAAGATGTGTTTTGCTTAAGTTTTGGCTTGATTTCATGATTAGGCAAGTGGGTGTGATGAATTTGGAGGTTTTCCCTTTTATATGATGAACTAGGGCTTGAGGAATTTCTGCCCAATTTGTTGTATGATGCTTGTATGTTGCAATTAAGGTTGTATAAGGTGTTTTGGTAGTGATTAGAACAAGAAAATTGAGAAAGTTCCATTGATTACAAAAAAATTCCAGAATCTGGAAATTTTCCCCATCATTCTGTCCGAATTTTAACCCTATGTTAGAGCCGAATTGGCCTTAGGTCAAGAATGAAAGTTGTATAGAATGGTATTTTATAGGTGCCTACAAAATTTTCAGCTCAATCGGAGCAATGTAGGACATGAAAAGTCCAAAATACCCTTACTGTTTTAAGTATTTCCCAAGCAGTCCGTGTGATCAGTTAAGTCCAGTTTATCACGTTTTTTCGACTAGGATCCATTCTGATTTAGCTTTTTTGCCAAAACATGAAAGTTGTAGTATTCGAATTAGCTTTCAAATGCCTCTAAGAACACCTGATTCGGACTTGTGTACTCTGAGATATGTCCATTAAGTGTTCTGTGTTTAAACAGCCGACGAATTGGTTTCTGGTTTAGTAATTTGAGAATTTGACTAAGTTACATTAGGAATGGACTAAGTGACCTTCATGAATGTTGTAACTCTGTGTCTTAGCTTCGAAACGGCATAGGTTTTGTCTCAATCCGATAAGCTAACTTCGGATATGTTATTTCCGCATTCGTACGTCAAATCTGTCTTGTGCTAAGTTGAATTTCTGCACTTGTGATTGTTGTAATTCTTATTCTTATGATATTGTGAGCCTATGGAACGGCTCTTGACTTGAATTGCTTATGAGTGATGTTGGGTTGTGGTTGAGGAAAAATAATGAAGCCAAAATGGCTGGAAAATTAGGTAAACACAAAGGGCGTGCTGCCCAAATTTTCGCTCGAGGGCTAGGTTTCTATTTGAACTTGTATACTTTTGTTTGGCCAATACCATGACCGGTTTTCCATTTTAAAACATGATTTTTCATCCTGGGGTTCAAACAACCCTCTTCTTACTTGAAAGTCATCTTTACACGTTTTACTCCTAATTAGTCGGGTTTCTTTGTTTCCCTTAAATGTTTTGCTCGATAAACTGTAATATGTTCTCTTGTTCAACCTTAGGTTTCATTGGTGACTAAGGGTAATATCCGGAATGATATTTTGCACGTTATTTTGCATATCTAGGTGAGTGTTCCTTGTTTGTTATATTCTCCCGGACTTCATGACTTGTTGTTGTTGTTTGATAATGTGTTAAGTGCTTTCAAGATTTCTAAAAGAGTTTTCTAGGCGAGCGTGTACTTTATCGCGCTCGACCTTAATGAAACGTGAAATTTTCAATGATTTAATGATGGAAACATTAGTTGCGCATGATGTAAGCCTTTTGGCTGAATTGGGCCCTGCCCTTCGTTACCGATCGACTCGAGCCAGAAGCGGACTCGGTCGGGCGATATGGTGACCCTGGGTGAATTTGGTATACTCGAGTATTACCTTGTAGTCCGGCTACGTCCGGATGGGTGGAGTCCGGCCAATGGTCGGATGGGTGGAGTCCGGTCAACGTCCGGAAAAGGGGATGAACGAACAAAAGGATGAATGAGGGATTCTACTTACAAAAAATGTATTTTCAAACGATTGGAGGAATAAGGGAAATGTCAGGGGAACGACCGAACAAACGAATAGCTCCATGTGAGCCCGTATCCTTTTAATGAATGTTACTATCGCTTTCCATTGTAAATGTTCTTGAATTATTAATACTCCATGTTTAATGTATGAATTGATTGTTGATTATCTGTTCGGAACCTCACTGAGCTTTTAGCTCACCCCTTTAGTTTTGTTTTCCTTAACAGGGGACGGCGAGCAGGATGAGAGCATAGACTAGCCTAGTCTAGGTATTTTGTTTCTTTTGTAATGGTTCTCGCCCTAGTGCTTGGCACGGGCTGGTTGTATGGTGAAGTGAGAACCTTTGTACATTTGATGGCTGTACTTCCTTTTGAGATAGCAATATATATAAGTTCCGCTTTAAGTTTGGATTCTGCCCTATTTATTCTTGTGATTTATTCTGGATTTGATTAAGGACGACTGAGTCCCGGCGAGAGCCGGCAGGCGACTCGCCAAACCCTTTGGTTCGCCTTAGGGGGAGGTGGGGCCGTCACAGGTGGTATCAGAGCTTAGGCTTCAGATTCCTGTAGTGTATCCTAGGCTTGAAGTTTAGGATGCCGGACTGTGGGATTTGATTTGATTCGATTTGACTTGAGAGTTAAGCGATTGAGGGATATAAAACCTATAGCTCTTCGCGTGGTTTCGGCCGGAGTGACCCTGGACTAAGTGGTGAATAAGTATGAGGGACTAAGTGAAGCTATGAATTGCGAATGTTATAGGCCTTAAATCTTTCTCATGGTATCTGAGGATCATAGATAGGTATGTTAGGTAGGAATTCCGATTGTAGATAGTTTACTCTTGGGACTGCAGCTCGAGATGTGGATTATCTTATTTCGGATTCTTGTGCCTGAGTACTCCAGAGATGAGGCGCTGCTAAGTACTTGAGACTTGCATTTTGGGAACATGAACAGGCTTTGTCTGACTAGAATGAGCGCAAGACGTTAGTAAGTGACGTGAGGACATCTAGTTTGGATAGTAAGTGATGTGAGGGACTGGACGGGCTGATACTGGGACGACTTCGCCTTTTCCTTTTGATTTACCTGTATATTGTTACTACATGACGTTAGTATACATGTGTGTACATGGTTATCTGTCCAACTTGATATGTATTTGTGTATTTGCTTATCCGTCTTCTTGATATGACATGTTATGTGCGTATATGTTTATTGGTGTATTTGAAATGCTAGAATTTGTTACTGTAGTCAATTTACCGTATTTATTTACTAAATTACCTTTTTGGGGAAAAGAAAAGAAAAGAAAGAGGGAAAACATATATATGGACGGGAGACGTAGTCGTGGACGTGGAACTAGTCGTGGCCGTAGAGCTAGGCAAGCTCAAGAACCGAGAGAAGAAAGAGAAACAGTGGCCGAGCAAGAACAGGGACCGAGGGTTGAGGCTGGAGATCAAATGGCAACGGCGATGCAACAAATGACAAATATCCTGGCACGACTGGTAGATCAACAGGGTCAAATGCCAGTGAATCAACCCCGAAATCCTGAGATCGGAGAGGATAAGGCTCTTGAGAGATTCCAAAAGTTTCTACCTCCGAAATTTCAAGGAGGGCCTGATCCGGATATAGCTGAGCAGTGGTTGGAGGCAATGATTAATATCTTCGCGGCTTTGAATTACATGGAGCAAAGACAAGTAAATTTTGCTGTATTTCAATTCGAAGGACCAGCCCGCGCGTGGTGGAATGTAATTAAAGCCAAGTGGGAAAGAGAACAGACGTATGGACATGGGCGAACTTTGTAAGGGAATTTAACGAAAAGTATCTCCCACCTTTAGTCCAAGAAAGGAGAGAGGACGAATTTATTGGGTTGCGTCAGGGAACCCTAAGTGTGGCCGAATATGAGACCAAATTTACTAGACTGTCTAAATTCGCTTCCGAATTGGTGGTTACGGAGCGACGGAGAATAAGACGATTTATACAAGGACTAAATTTGGAAATCCAGGAGGCATTAGCGGCAGTTCAAGTTAATACGTTTACAGAGGCTCTTGAGAAGGCCCAAAGAATTGAGAATGTGAAAGCCCAAGTAAAAGCCTGTCAAACGCGAAAAGAGATACATCCAACAGCACACCTGAGGAATCCAGAGAAAAGACAATGCTCTCCAAAGTGCAAAAAGTGACCATTCACCTCGCCCACCTTGGACATTAAGAGTATTAGATGAAAGGTCTATGAAAGGAAGTCAGATCGGATCAAAGGACATTTCTCGAGAAGATCCAACAGTAGCTCCTCGATTGGCCTGTGGATACTGTGGAAAGGCAAATCACACTGAGAATGATTGCTGGCGGAAAAGGGGAAAATGTTTGATTTGTGGGAGTAGCAATCATCAACTTAGCAATTGCCCGAAGAAACAGCCACGAGAGGGTAGTACTCAACAAGTGGAAGGAACCAAACTGAAACAACCTCATGAAAGAGGAAATCGAACAAAAGTATCGACACAAGTTTATGCCGTAGATCAGCAACAAGTTCTGGGGTCCTCCGAGGCGACGGAAGGTATGAATTTCGAGGTCGAAATTCTTTTAAGGGGGAGAGAGTGTGAGGACTCGCAAATTTCTTATATTTTTCTCAAAATGCCTTTTATTTAGAAATTATTCCTTTATTATGGCCCTACTACCCAATCATTCTCCAATAAGTGCAAATGAACCTAGAAAGTAGGGTTTCACTCTTCGTTTTCAAAATTGGAGCAAATTAGGGTTTTCGCGATTTTTCGCCGGATGAAATTTCGGTATGGAGCAAGGATCAAATTTGGTGATTAAGAGTGACTTTTAAGTGAGAAATAATATGTGATTAGGAGCAATGAGATAAGGTTAGTGAATGGGAAGTAAAAACCCTAGTACGTGAGTTTTTAAGAAAAACGGCGCGAACCGGCGGGTCCCGCGCATTACCGATTAAACGCACCACTTGACCACCATTTTTCTTACTATACAAGCTTATTGACTTTTGCACAAAATATCTTCCTAATTTGCAGCTGGTTTGACCGAAATTATGAGGCTAGAAATGTAAGGGAAAGAAAGAGAAAAATGGAAGGTAGTGGTGGCGACACTTGTCGCCACCTTAAGGCTTCTTGACCAAGACACTTTGTCTTCTTACTTAACCAAATTTTGCACCCTTTCTCTTCATTTTCAGCAGCTTGGTCGACCACAAGGGAGAGAGAAAAGAGAGAACAAGAACAACCATTTTCTTCTTGATCTTAGCTAACCAAGTGAGAAAATCCAATTCTAAACCGATTAAAGTGGAGGGTGTGAGTTGGGAAGCTTGAGGAACCAAGAAATATCAAAGGGGGTGAAGGATCACTCTACCAAGCCTTGCTTTTGAGGTACCAACATTTGATCATGATGTTTGTTGCTTTGAATCTTGCTTTAAGATGTGTTTTAGCTTAAGTTTTGGCTTGATTTCATGATTAGGCAAGTGGGTGTGATGAATTTGGAGGTTTTCCCCTTTTATATGATGAACTAGGGCTTGAGGAATTTCTGCCCAATTTGTTGTATGATGCTTGTATGTTGCAATTAAGGTTGTATAAGGTGTTTTGGTAGTGATTAGAACAAGAAAATTGAGAAAGTTCCATTGATTACAAAAAATTCCAGAATTGGAAATTTTCCCCATCATTCTGTCCGAATTTTTAACCCTATGTTAGAGGCCGAATTGGCCTTAGGTCAAAGAATGAAAGTTGTAGAGAATGGTATTTTATAGGTGCCTACAAAATTTCAGCTCAATCGGAGCAATGTGGACATGAAAGTCCAAAATACCCTTACTGTTTTAAGTATTTCCCAAGCAGTCCGTGTGATCAGTTAAGTCCAGTTTATCACGTTTTTCGACTAGGATCCATTCTGATTAGCTTTTTGCCAAAACATGAAAGTTGTAGTATTCTGAATTAGCTTTCAAATGCCTCTAAGAACACCTGATTCGGACTTGTGTACTCTGAGATATGTCCATTATAGTGTTCTGTGTTTAAACAGCCGACGAATTGGTTTCTGGTTTAGTAATTTGAGAATTTGACTAAGTTACATTAGGAAATGGACTAAGTGACCTTCATGAATGTTTGTAACTCGTGTCTTAGCTTCGAAACGGCATAGGTTTTGTCTCAATCCGATAAGCATAACTTCGGATATGTTATTTCCGCATTCGTACGTCAAATCTGTCTTGTGCTAAGTTGAATTTCTGCACTTGTGATTGTTGTAATTCTTATTCTTATGATATTGTGAGCCTATGGAACGGCTCTTGACTTGAATTGCTTATGAGTGATGTTGGGTTGTGGTTGAGGAAAAATAATGAAGCCAAAATGGCTGGAAAATTAGGTAAACACAAAGGGCGTGCTGCCCAAATTTTCGCTCGAGGCTAGGTTTCTATTTGAACTTGTATACTTTGTTTGGCCAATACCATGACCGGTTTTCCATTTTAAAACATGATTTTTCATCCTGGGGTTCAAACACCCCTCTTCTTACTTGAAAGTCATCTTTACACGTTTTTACTCCTAATTAGTCGGGTTTTCTTTGTTTCCCTTAAATGTTTTGCTCGATAAACTGTAATATGTTCTCTTGTTCAACCTTAGGTTTCATTGGTGACTAAGGGTAATATCCGGAAGGATATTTTGCACGTTATTTTGCATATCTAGGTGAGTGTTCCTTGTTTGTTATATTCTCCCGGACTTCATGACTTGTTGTTGTTGTTTGATAGTGTGTTAAGTGCTTTCAAGAATTTCTAAAATGAGTTTTCTAGGCGAGGCGTGTACTTTATCGCGCTCGACCTTAATGAAACGTGAAATTTTCAATGATTTAATGATGGAAACATTAGTTGCGCATGATGTAAGCCTTTTGGCTGAATTGGGCCCTGCCCTTCGTTACCGATCGACTCGAGCCAGAAGCGGACTCGGTCGGGCGATATGGTGACCCTGGGTGAATTTGGTATACTCGAGTATTACCTTGTAGTCCGGCTACGTCGGATGGGTGGAGTCCGGCCAATGGTCGGATGGGTGGAGTCCGGTCAACGTCCGGAAAAGGGGATGAACGAACAAAAGGATGAATGAGGGATTCTACTTACAAAAAATGTATTTTCAAACGATTGGAGGAATAAGGGAAAATGTCAGGGGAACGACCGAAACAAACGAATAGCTCCATGTGAGCCCGTATCCTTTTAATGAATGTTACTATCGCTTTCCATTGTAAATGTTTCTTGAATTATTAATACTCCCATGTTTAATGTACTGAATTGATTGTTGATTATCTGTTCGGAACTCACTGAGCTTTTAGCTCACCCCTTTAGTTTTGTTTTCCTTAACAGGGGACGGCGAGCAGGATGAGAGCATAGACTAGCCTAGTCTAGGTATTTTGTTTCTTTTGTAATGGTTCTCGCCCTAGTGCTTGGCACGGGCTGGTTGTATGGTGAAGTGAGAACCTTTGTACATTTGATGGCTGTACTTCCTTTTGGAGATAGCAATATATTATAAGTTCCGCTTTAAGTTTGGATTCCTGCCTTATTTATTCTTGTGATTTATTCTGGATTTGATTAAGGGACGACTGAGTCCCCGGCGAGAGCCAGGCAGGCGACTCGCCAAACCCTTGGTTCGCCTTAGGGGAGGTGGGGCCGTCACAGGTGGTATCAGAGCTTAGGCTTCAGATTCCTGTAGTGTATCCTAGGCTTGAAGTTTAGGATGCCGGACTGTGGGATTTGATTTGATTCGATTTGACTTGAGAGTTAAGCGATTGAGGGATAAAACCTATAGCTACTTCGCGTGGTTTCGGCACGGAGTGACCCTGGACTAAGTGGTGAATAAGTATGAGGGACTAAGTGAAGCTATGAATTGCGAATGTTATAGGCCTTAAATCTTTCTCATGGTATCTGAGGATCATAGATAGGTATGTTAGGTAGGAATTCCGATTGTAGATAGTTTACTCTTGGGACTGCAGCTCGAGATGTGGATTATCTTATTTCGGATTCTTGTGCCTGAGTACTCCAGAGTTGAGACGCTGCTAAGTACTTGAGACTTGCATTTTGGGAACATGAACAGGCTTTGTCTGACTAGAATGAGCGCAAGACGTTAGTAAGTGACGTGAGGGACATCTAGTTTGGATAGTAAGTGATGTGAGGGACTGGACGGGCTGATACTGGGACGACTTCGCCTTTTCCTTTTGATTTACCTGTATATTGTTACTACATGACGTTAGTATACATGTGTGTACATGGTTATCTGTCCAACTTGATATGTATTTGTGTATTTGCTTATCCGTCTTCTTGATATGACATGTTATGTGCGTATATGTTTATTGGTGTATTTGAAATGCTAGAATTTGTTACTGTAGTCAATTTACCGTATTTATTTACTAAATTACCTTTTTGGGGAAAAGAAAAGAAAAGAAAGAGGGAAAACATATATATGGACGGGAGACGTAGTCATGGACGTGGAACTAGTCGTGGTCGTAGAGCTAGGCAAGCTCAAGAACCGAGAGAAGAAAGAGAAACAGTGGCCGAGCAAGAACAGGGACCGAGGGTTGAGGCTGGAGATCAAATGGCAACGGCGATGCAACAAATGACAAATATCCTGGTACGACTGGTAGATCAACAGAGTCAAATGCCAGTGAATCAACCCCGAAATCCTGAGATCGGAGAGGATAAGGCTCTTGAGAGATTCCAAAAGTTTCTACCTCCGAAATTTCAAGGAGGGCCTGATCCGGATATAGCTGAGCAGTGGTTGGAGGCAATGATAATATCTTCGCGGCTTTGAATTACATGGAGCAAAGACAAGTAAATTTTGCTGTATTTCAATTCGAAGGACCAGCCCGCGCGTGGTGGAATGTAATTAAAGCCAAGTGGGAAAGAGAACAGACGGTATGGACATGGGCGAACTTTGTAAGGGAATTTAACGAAAAAGTATCTCCCACCTTTAGTCCAAGAAAGGAGAGAGGACGAATTTATTGGGTTGCGTCAGGGAACCCTAAGTGTGGCCGAATATGAGACCAAATTTACTAGACTGTCTAAATTCGCTTCCGAATTGGTGGTTACGGAGCGACGGAGAATAAGACGATTTATACAAGGACTAAATTTGGAAATCCAGGAGGCATTAGCGGCAGTTCAAGTTAATACGTTTACAGAGGCTCTTGAGAAGGCCCAAAGAATTGAGAATGTGAAAGCCCAAGTAAAAGCCTGTCAAACGCGAAAAAGAGATACATCCAACAGCACACCTGAGGAATCCAGAGAAAAGACAATGCTCTCCAAAGTGCAAAAAGTGAACCATTCACCTCGCCCACCTTGGACATTAAGAGTATTAGATGAAAGGTCTATGAAAGGAAGTCAGATCGGATCAAAGGACATTTCTCGAGAAGATCCAACAGTAGCTGCTCGATTGGCCTGTGGATACTGTGGAAAGGCAAATCACACTGAGAATGATTGCTGGCGGAAAAGGGGAAAATGTTTGATTTGTGGGAGTAGCAATCATCAACTTAGCAATTGCCCGAAAAAACAGCCACGAGAGGGTAGTACTCAACAAGTGGAAGGAACCAAACTGAAACAACCTCATGAAAGAGGAAATCGAACAAAAGTATCAACACAAGTTTATGCCGTAGATCAGCAACAAGTTCTGGGGTCCTCCGAGGCGACGGAAGGTATGAATTTCGAGGTCGAAATTCTTTTAAGGGGGAGAGAGTGTGAGAACTCGCAAATTTCTTATATTTTCTCAAAAATGCCTTTTATTTAGAAATTATTCCTTTATTATGGCCCTACTACCCAATCGTTCTCCAATAAGTGCAAATGAACCTAGAAAGTAGGGTTTCACTCTTCGTTTTCAAAATTGGAGCAAATTAGGGTTTTCGCGATTTTTCGCCGGATGAAATTTCGGTATGGAGCAAGGATCAAATTTGGTGATTAAGAGTGACTTTTAAGTGAGAAATAATATGTGATTAGGAGCAATGAGATAAGGTTAGTGAATGGGAAGTAAAAACCCTAGTACGTGAGTTTTTAAGAAAAACGGCGCGAACCGGCGGGTCCCGCGCATTACCGATTAAACGCACCACTTGACCACCATTTTTCTTACTATACAAGCTTATTGACTTTTGCACAAAATATCTTCCTAATTTGCAGCTGGTTTGACCGAAATTATGAGGCTAGAAATGTAAGGGAAAGAAAGAGAAAAATGGAAGGTAGTGGTGGCGACACTTGTCGCCACCTTAAGGCTTCTTGACCAAGACACTTTGTCTTCTTACTTAACCAAATTTTGCACCCTTTCTCTTCATTTTCAGCAGCTTGGTCGACCACAAGGGAGAGAGAAAAGAGAGAACAAGAACAACCATTTTCTTCTTGATCTTAGCTAACCAAGTGAGAAAATCCAATTCTAAACCGATTAAGGTGGAGGGTGTGAGTTGGGAAGCTTGAGGAACCAAGAAATATCAAGGGGGGTGAAGGATCACTCTACCAAGCCTTGCTTTTGAGGTACCAACATTTGATCATGATGTTTGTTGCTTTGAATCTTGCTTTAAGATGTGTTTTAGCTTAAGTTTTGGCTTGATTTCATGATTAGGCAAGTGGGTGTGATGAATTTGGAGGTTTTCCCCTTTTATATGATGAACTAGGGCTTGAGGAATTTCTGCCCAATTTGTTGTATGATGCTTGTATGTTGCAATTAAGGTTGTATAAGGTGTTTTGGTAGTGATTAGAACAAGAAAATTGAGAAAGTTCCATTGATTACAAAAAAATTCCAGAATCTGGAAATTTTCCCCATCATTCTGTCCGAATTTTTAACCCTATGTTAGAGGCCGAATTGGCCTTAGGTCAAAGAATGAAAGTTGTAGAGAATGGTATTTTATAGGTGCCTACAAAATTTCAGCTCAATCGGAGCAATGTGGGACATGAAAAGTCCAAAATACCCTTACTGTTTTAAGTATTTCCCAAGCAGTCCGTGTGATCAGTTAAGTCCAGTTTATCACGTTTTTCGACTAGGATCCATTCTGATTTAGCTTTTTGCCAAAACATGAAAGTTGTAGTATTCTGAATTAGCTTTCAAATGCCTCTAAGAACACCTGATTCGGACTTGTGTACTCTGAGATATGTCCATTATAGTGTTCTGTGTTTAAACAGCCGACGAATTGGTTTCTGGTTTAGTAATTTGAGAATTTGACTAAGTTACATTAGGAAATGGACTAAGTGACCTTCATGAATGTTGTAACTCTGTGTCTTAGATTCGAAACGGCATAGGTTTTGTCTCAATCCGATAAGCATAACTTCGGATATGTTATTTCCGCATTCGTACGTCAAATCTGTCTTGTGCTAAGTTGAATTTCTGCACTTGTGATTGTTGTAATTCTTATTCTTATGATATTGTGAGCCTATGGAACGGCTCTTGACTTGAATTGCTTATGAGTGATGTTGGGTTGTGGTTGAGGAAAAATAATGAAGCCAAAATGGCTGGAAAATTAGGTAAACACAAAGGGCGTGCTGCCCAAATTTTCGCTCGAGGGCTAGGTTTCTATTTGAACTTGTATACTTTTGTTTGGCCAATACCATGACCGGTTTTCCATTTTAAAACATGATTTTTCATCCTGGGGTTCAAACAACCCTCTTCTTACTTGAAAGTCATCTTTACACGTTTTACTCCTAATTAGTCGGGTTTCTTTGTTTCCCTTAAATGTTTTGCTCGATAAACTGTAATATGTTCTCTTGTTCAACCTTAGGTTTCATTGGTGACTAAGGGTAATATCCGGAAGGATATTTTGCACGTTATTTTGCATATCTAGGTGAGTGTTCCTTGTTTGTTATATTCTCCCGGACTTCATGACTTGTTGTTGTTGTTTGATAGTGTGTTAAGTGCTTTCAAGAATTTCTAAAATGAGTTTTCTAGGCGAGCGTGTACTTTATCGCGCTCGACCTTAATGAAACGTGAAATTTTCAATGATTTAATGATGGAAACATTAGTTGCGCATGATGTAAGCCTTTTGGCTGAATTGGGCCCTGCCCTTCGTTACCGATCGACTCGAGCCAGAAGCGGACTCGGTCGGGCGATATGGTGACCCTGGGTGAATTTGGTATACTCGAGTATTACCTTGTAGTCCGGCTACGTCCGGATGGGTGGAGTCCGGCCAATGGTCGGATGGGTGGAGTCCGGTCAACGTCCGGAAAAGGGGATGAACGAACAAAAGGATGAATGAGGGATTCTACTTACAAAAAATGTATTTTCAAACGATTGGAGGAATAAGGGAAAATGTCAGGGGAACGACCGAACAAACGAATAGCTCCATGTGAGCCCGTATCCTTTTAATGAATGTTACTATCGCTTTCCATTGTAAATGTTTCTTGAATTATTAATACTCCATGTTTAATGTACTGAATTGATTGTTGATTATCTGTTCGGAACCTCACTGAGCTTTTAGCTCACCCCTTTAGTTTTGTTTTCCTTAACAGGGGACGGCGAGCAGGATGAGAGCATAGACTAGCCTAGTCTAGGTATTTTGTTTCTTTTGTAATGGTTCTCGCCCTAGTGCTTGGCACGGGCTGGTTGTATGGTGAAGTGAGAACCTTTGTACATTTGATGGCTGTACTTCCTTTTGAGATAGCAATATATATAAGTTCCGCTTTAAGTTTGGATTCCTGCCCTATTTATTCTTGTGATTTATTCTGGATTTGATTAAGGGACGACTGAGTCCCGGCGAGAGCCGGGCAGGCGACTCGCCAAACCCTTTGGTTCGCCTTAGGGGGAGGTGGGGCCGTCACACCGGTGATCCGGAGCCTACGTCTGGAGCTAAATTGTGAATTTATTAATCTCTTTGGTGAATGTATCATTATATGGGTTGATGCTTAAATGATTGATTGTACTTGTTATGTGAACTTGAATGTCTTGAATGAGACGAGAGTGTACTTTATCGCTCTCGATCTCTTGTCTATATTACTGTTACTGTCAAATGGTGAAATTGTATGTGTGTGTGATTTGACATGGCTTGGGGCTATGCCCGACCACTTGATTGTGATATCTGAGCTCATACCTCAGTGGTCGTTATTCGAGTCGAGCCGGCAAGGGTTTGGGCGAATCGATAACGGACCTGGGTAATGAGAACATGAAGATTTGGATTCCCTTGAAATAATGAGAACATGAAGATTTGGATTCCCTTGAAATTCAAGGAAATTCAATTGATGGTTGATGGTGCAATCGGGTTCAAGAATCATTGAAGATTTGTCATGCTTATTTCTTGTTATTTATTTAAGTAAGTTTCCAACAATACTTGTTAGTTAGTCTTGAGTTATTAAGGGAAATAAAGGCTAAGGTCATGTTGACCATAGTTAAGCCAATTGAGTCAGTTAGTTTCCTATTCTAATTGAATTAGAGTTTTAGGAAAGTAGTTAATTGCTTCCAAATTTATTTAGGAAGTTTTTTCAAGTCAAATAAAGAAGCTTGTATTGTTTCCAATTTAGATTAGGGTTTTGAGTCTTGTAAGGCTATAAATAGCCAACTTTATTTAACTATTCAGGAGATGAGATTGAAGATGAATTAATAAAAAGAGAGTTGTCTCCTTTTATGGATTTCCTTGAAAAAAAAAAAGGAACTGTTCACGCCTGTAGCAGTACTGTTCATCCGCGCGCTACTGTAGCAATACTGTTCATCCGAAAATAAAAAGATTTTTTTTCCTTGTGTTTGTTTTCAAAGTGAGTTGTGTCTTGATTGGTTTCCAAATCTTGATTGATATCTTGATTGATTTCTATATCTTGATTGATTGCCAAATCTTGATTGATTTCCAAATATTGGTTGATTTCCAAATTCTAGCCAAGTACAATTGGGTGAAGATATTCTTGACAAATAGAGCATGTGCAATGGTTCGTATTCATAATCAAGTTGAGTTGGCGACATGGTTCTTGGATTGCATTTATCAAGACATTCTCCGAGTTACTCCTTTGTAAGCAAGCACTCGATTTGAGGACAAATCGTCTTTCAAGAGGAGGGGAATAATGAGAACATGAAGATTTGGATTCCCTTGAAGTTCAAGGAAATTCAATTGATGGTTGATGGTGCAATCGGGTTCAAGAATCATTGAAGATTTGTCATGCTTATTTCTTGTTATTTATTTAAGTAAGTTTCCAGCAATACTTGTTAGTTAGTCTTGAGTTATTAAGGGAAATAAAGGCTAAGGTCATGTTGACCATAATTAAGCCAATTGAGTCAGTTAGTTTCCTATTCTAATTGAATTAGAGTTTTAGGAAAGTAGTTAATTGCTTCCAAATTTATTTAGGAAGTTTTTCAAGTCAAATAAAGAAGCTTGTATTGTTTCCAATTTAGATTAGGGTTTTGAGTCTTGTAAGGCTATAAATAGCCAACTTTATTTAACTATTCAGGAGATCAGATTGAAGATGAATTAAGAAAAAGAGAGTTGTCTCCTTTTATGGAGTTCCTTGATGGAACTTGAGTTTCTTCTTGAACAGTATCAAGTATTTAGCTTGGATACTTGTGGTGTTCAAGACAAGATGATCACATCATCTTGTTCTTTCAAGCCAATAACCAATCCACTAGGTTTCTAGAGACAGGTTCTCTTTAGGTCTAGCAAGATAGTTATTGTTCCATAACCTGGTCAAGATAGATCCTTCCGCTGCCTGATCGATTCGGTTCTTCAAGACAGGTTCTTGCTGGGTCGAGTATCACTGGGGTTACTGTTAGTCGAGTGGAGTGTTAACTCCTCGACTTTATGGTATACTCGAATATTACCCTCTTTGTGATTGTGAGGAGTTCGGGCTCGGTAAGGGGGTGTCCGATGTAAGGAATTTGGTGTAAAATGGAATATACGGTCTTGTTTCTCTCTTCAAAGGTTGACGGAGTGTCAACGAATATGAGATCAAGTACGACAAGTGGAAAACGGCTCTTGAGAGCCGACTGTATCCTTTTATCCATGGTTATCGTGATGTCATTTGTTATGTGTTCATTGGCTGTGTACATATGGGCATAATTCTACTCGTGTGTCGGGTTGGTACCTCACGAGCATAAGCTCACCCATATTACTTTTGTTTTCCTTACAGGAACAACTTTTAGAAAGAATGTTTTGAAGCAAGTTGAGCTAGTTAGGCCTTCTTTTGTTTGTAAAGCTCCTCAATTATGAAAACCTAACTGTATTCGGACTCTAAAATCCCTTTTGAGTTGTAAACCCTGGATATTTAAGGATGTATAAAAGTGTTTCCTCATTTGTATATGTTATTTATATTGCTTGGTATATACTTGCTTGGTATATTTGTGTTTGGAATGGACTTGGGCGAGTACGAGAACCAAACGAGACAAGAAAGAAAATTTGGCGAATTTACTATTCATTGGATCCGACCAAGAATCCGGCCAACTTCTAGTCGGATAGGCAGGGGAAAGGAAAAAAAAATTTTGTGGTTAGCCTCTGGCCTGAATCCTGCCAGTTTTCGGCTGGATTACCGGCCGGATTGGCAGGGGCTTTTGGCCCCGTGGGTTTTGGTCTCTGCCCCCTATCCGGCCATGAATTCGGCCGGATAGTGACGTGTCCGCCACTGTTCATCCACGGCAAAATTTTCGTTTTCGTTTTTCGTGACCGATTTGAATGTTCGAATGTTATATTTTCATTCGTAGGGATATTTTGAGGAGAAATTGACTCGATAAGTTTTTGAGTGCTCATTTCTTGAATTTTCTCTCGTAAGCTGGGTGCGTTTGTGCGATTTGTTTCTGTAGTCCTGGCGAGAGTTGGGCAGGCGGTCTGTCGACCCCTTTGGTTCGTCTTAGGGAGAGATGGGGCCGTCACAGAAACTGAAGAAGAAGTGGATCCTGCTCAGTTTTGCCTAACAAGGAGGAGGCCTGGATTGTCCAAGATCACCATTTAAGCACCTTTAGGCACTTGCACTTCATTTTTAGGATGGCACTTCATAGTAGATATTTGCATCTTTTGTATTTTGACATTTCAAGTACTCTGTACTATGGATATTGGTTAACTTTAATGGTTTCTGGTTAATATACTATAATATTCCTCTATTTGGTACTTCCTCTGATTTCTGATATTAATTTTCTTTGCTTGTGTTTAGATTGCATTTCCAGTATGCTGTGGTATATTGGATTAGATATTTTCTGTTTGGATTGGATATTGGACTTGATTTCTGATTGGATATTGATTGTATGATTTTTGATGTCGATGTGGATTTGATTTCTGATATTGGATTGTTGCCATTGTTGTTAAAATCATCTAATGATGACAAACAGGGAGAGAAATGGATGTTGAGATTATCTTGGAATGCCAGAAAGTGTAAACTGGTAAATGTGTAAGGGGGAGTTAGCAGTTAAAAAATTTTTAGATGCATTAAGCGAGGGAGAGTTTTGGCTCAATTATTTTTCCTCTATCATTATTTTGTCATCATCAAAAAGGGGGAGATTGTTAATCTTAGTTCTTAACTTTTGATGTTTACAAAACAAATGGATGTTACTAATATCTTTTCAAAGATCTTTTCAACTATGAAGCCAATCAGGTTCAAAAATTAAGTATAATTGAAAGAGACAAAGGGTGCTGAAAGCTGTCGGACGCTTGTGAAAACTGGATCGGATGTCCGGTAATCATGAAGCTGTCCAATAATCACAACTTCGGATGCATGAAGAACTTCACCACCGGACGTCCGAAGGAATTAAGTCATTCTTTCTAAGTCCACTAACTTCAATCAGATGCATAACATTAGAGCACCGGATGTCCGATAAACATTGTGGCACTTTGGACGTAAAGCATTGGAGGCACTGGACGTCCGAAAGAACTGAAGAAGATTTCTCATATTTATCATCTACTTTTGGACGCAAGCATCAAAGACACTGGACGTCCGAAAGAATTAAAGAAGTTTTCTCAAGCTCACTGCTTGCTGTCAGACGCAAAAATCGATTGTACCGAACGTCCGATACTCCCAATGGCTAGTTGACTCTTCACCTGCCTTCTATCCATTGGAAACATTAATAGGAATACTTTTTGATCTCATATAAATAGTGCATAGCCAAGAACTTTAAAAGTACTTTTGCACATTGAGAATACGAAAGATCTAGAGTAATTTTAGTGAAAAAATTCTCTTCAAAGAATATTTGTACTCTTAGTTGTGTAAATTTCGTATCAGCTTTTCTTGTGTGAGAAAAATACTTCAATAGTGTAGCTTTGTAAGGGTTATCCAAATGATAGTAAAACTTTCTAACTTGACCAAGTGTGGCTCGAGGCAAGGAGGAAGTGATCCTTTCTTTGTACACAAAGATTGGTTGTATTTGATCAACTTGAAGAAGTTTGCTCTATAAAGTAACATTCAAGCTCAAAAGGAGTTTGGAATTTGGTTTGCTATTCTTTCCCTATTACTTACTGTCTTGCAAATATAAATTGCTCATCTCTTCTACTCACAAGCAATCTTGCTTTCTTGTTAATTGTTCCATTGAGTGGTCATCTAGAAACGAGGGTAAATTTCATACTGAGCCAAAGAGTGTCTCATAACCTGATTAGTTTTTAATTTACCTAATTCACCCCCCTCTTAGGTTGTCTTTGATCCTTACACTCACTCTCTCTCATTCTCGGCCGAGTAAGGAGACACAAAGGGGGGGAAGAAAATTTCATCTTTTTCTCTCCAATCTTGCTCAAAGATCTTCATCCAACCATCAAAACTTTGGGGTTTTGCTCTAGCTAGAAGGAAGGTGCAATCTTGTGGTGATTTTTGGTGAAAGTGTTGGTGAAAGTGTTGCATTCAACTAGAGTTCAAGAACTTGAAGAGGTAACAAGTTCATCCTTCTTTGCTCTTTAAATTTTTACAAAGATTAGTGGTTGAATTACATGGGTTTGAAACCCTAATCAAGAATCTAGACTAGAGGACTTGAGGAAACCTTGTTCCTTGCTTTACATCCTAGGTAGTGGTCTTGAGGTGGCCTTTTAGGTAGCGGACTTGAGGCTTCTTGCTTGATTGATGTTGTTTTTGTGATGAGTGACTTGATATTGGCTTGGTAAGTGGAGAGAAAATTGGAAGAAACTCATGAGAAGTGCTGGCCAAATTTACTGCTTTGTTACCTTGCTTTGATTTCGAATTATGTTTTATTGTGTGTATGGAAACTATCTTTCATAAATCATTTCAATTAGTTGGATAAAACTGAAGAAATGAAGAAAACTGGAAAAGCTACCAGGTCAGCTGACCAGGGTTTTTTTGTCTGTGTATAAATCTTTGTACAAAAGTCAAAATCAAGTACCGTTTGTGACATTTGAAAGTAGACACCAAGACCTTTCCAACGGTATAAAATTTCCATGCTAATTCGTTTTGAGTGAGCCGTAGCTAACTGGCAAATTGGACTGATTTACTTCACCTGTTTACCCAAGAAAATCATACAGTTGCATCTTGTGGCTCAATTTCGTCCCTCTTGTGAAATGAATTTAAAAATGATTTCTTCTGATGAGTTATAGCATTTTGAATCCAGTTTCTAACGCCATAAACCATTCCCGATTGGGACTTGTGTGGAGTTAGATATGGCCTGATTTCAAAACTGTGCTGAAGCTTGTGACTGGAAATCTGCTGAACAGGTTGCGAAAACCAGCCTTCTTAAAACTATTGTATCTTGCTATTCAAAAATCCAAATTGAGTTCCACTTGTTTCGTTTGAAACTTGACTTGAAGCTCTTGCTGTGCTATAAATTTCAAAGGATAATTCAATTTCTGTGAATTTTTTCATATTTTCAAACTTTACTGAAAAATCAAGACTGTTTCTGTCCTATTTTAATAAAATAGTAACTTTGAGCTGAGATTTGAATGATTTCTAGTTGGAATCTGGGAAAAATATCTTCTGAAAAGTTTTAGTACTATAAATCTAGTTTCTAACGTTGTAAAGTTTCAAATTTTTGGACTTACCAAACTCAAGATCTGATTTTCCAAATATTGTCGCGTAAAGCTGAAAATTTCTGATTTCTTAAGAAATGAACTTTTACGAACTTCCAACTTCCTTTTGAGATTGATAGTCCATTTTAAACTTCATTTCATGGATGATACAAGTTTCACTTGTGACTTTAAATCCTCAATTTTGAATCTCGATTTTTGATGAATTAAAACTCTTTTGAGGCGTTGTTTAAGTTTTAAGCAAAGACATTTTCTTTCTTGAATGATAAGTGGCCTAGGGTATCTGTGAGTGATTGTTGGTTAATATTTCTTCGGGTGCTCAAGATCGTTTCGAAAGGAATTTCGGTGCAGACAACTAAAGACCTTATTTGCTCACTTGCTTTTGAATTGGTGAGTGTCAAGTGTATGACTTGTTGCTTGATACTTGAACTGCTTCTTGTCGAAAATGTGAATTGGACTTGTCGACACGAGAGTGTGTTTTATCACACTCGTTCTCTTTTACTTGACTTGATAATCAACTTGCGTGAACTTGGCAAATTATACTTGTACTTGTGGAGACGCCCAAAACTCATTGGCTAACCTTGTGACTCGAGCCAACATGAGCTTGGTCGAGAAGCTTGGTGAACCATGAGAAAATTATAAAGTTTGATCTTTTGAAATCTTGTTTGGCATACTCGAGTAACATTGCCTTTTCTATTTGACGTTCAGACCCGGTAGGGAGTATAACGGTGGACGGAAATTTGGTGAAATGTGGAGTCTACGGATTTGATACTTGCTCAGTTGACGAAGAGTCAACGTGTGATATTTTAGATTAAGGCCTTGGCAAAGCTGTGTGGAGTTAGCTCCTGAGAGCTTCCGTATCCTTATTGATTGTTTTTTACTTTCCTTTGTGAATTACACAAGCTTTTGTGGCGACCCCACTTCCCCCTAAGGCGAACCAAAGGGTTGGCCGCCCAACTCTCGCCAGGACTCACGCAAGCGTTCTAACCCAAATCCTTTCGAAGAATAACCTAATCTATTACAAACCAATTTCCCCGAAGAAGTCCATCACTAAAACCACATTAATTTCAGAGATAGCAGTGATATAAAATAGCCAATCGAGGCTCTTAAACGTCCCACATACTACATACCAAGGTATAAAGTCGTACCAATCCGGATAGATAATTACATGCATCACTAATACAAACTTACAAGCCAAACACTCGAATTAGGGTTTACACATTTTCCAACTTCAAGTGGCAATCCAAAATAAAAGTACATAAGCCCAATTAACGCATTACAGCCCACAAAATAAGTCATAGTATTCAAATACATTCCAAAAGGAAAACATGAGTAAGATTCAAAGCTTTCAATTGCCAGAACCTGTTAAGGAAAACAAATAATGTGGGGTGAGCTAAAACTCAGTGGTGCCCCAAAACATGCAATCACGTAAATCAAACAGCGGTTAATGACTTAACAAATTTAAACAGTTAGGAAAGCGTATAACAGCACAAGGTAGGATACATGGGCTCGCAGGAGCCATTTTCCTCGCTTGATCACCATTTATCGTAGTTGACCCTCCGTCAACTCTCACTACTTATGATCCACGTAGAGTGTCTCATCTTGTTACCTAACCCGTCACCATTCATTTCCCTGTCCCGGGCCCGCACACCGACTAAGGACGCAGTATACTCGAGATATACCCGTAGATAATTGGAAGCAGTATACTTGCGTATACCCTTAGATAATTGGGAGCAGTATACTTTAGTATACCCTCAGGAAATTGGTCGAGGGATTCATCCAGCGACATTTCCGTAGTTGGATTCAGAAGTCGAGGGATTCACCCAACGACGCAACTACATTTAGATTCAAGAATTCATGAGAAAAATGATTCACGCAAGTCACCACTCGAACGGCTAGTGCGATAAAGTACACACAGCTCACTTAGATGGATCAAAAACTAGTTTTGCAAATTATCACATATCGAGTCAAGAAAACACTTTAACCAAGTAAGCATAGAACAAGCAGGGACACTCACCAAGAGTGAAGTTCAGATATCAAGTTGGGAATCGAATTCCGCGTCCTCGCAATATCCTAAAAACCAAATTTTGAAACTATAAGTTCTCTATTCAATTTTTAAGCTTGTACGTATTGTGGATTATATAGTATTTTACTAGTTAACCTTCCCAAAGAAATTTCAAAAATCTACTTGGGTTGAAACTTGACAAAAGTAGTAAAATGTTTCTTATGGTTTTCCTTGAGGTACTTTTTCTTTTAAAAAAAAGTAACTAGTATTATTTTCTTGAAATAAGTCGACAAACCACTTGATATCAGAGCTAGAAGGATACTTTGAAAGTTTTCTTTAAAGTTACGGTACATGCCAAAATTTGTCATTAAAACTATTTTACCTAAAATAAAATTTCTTGCCGAGCAAGTTTCTATGCTTTTAACTAAAATTATTAAAACTCGTATTTGGAACTTTTCCTATAGTCAACTAGCCAAGAACAATTCTTAGAGAAAAGAAAAGGAGTAAAACATAGTCTAGAGTTTTAGAAACTAGTGAAATCATTTTCTAAAGGTAACAAGGCTAGTTTAAGCTTAAAGGAAGAAATATCGAGTTGGCAAGGTTTAGAAAATCCCTATACGAAGTTTCTAACTGTAATATACAGTGCTAAGTTTTATCGTACCATACTAGAGTGAAGATATATTTAAATAGCTTGCTTAAAACTTCTCAAGTTCACAGGGCCAAAATGGATTCCTTACGATTCCGATTTACAAGCACATAATATTTCAGATTTGTCAATATAACCAACTCACATTTCAAATAGAAATCTCACTAGGGCTTCGTCAATCATTAGCCCTAGGTTTCAACAGATTCAATTCTGTTCAAGAATAAAACGAATGACCAAGGCTTCGTCAATCATTAGCACTTGGTTTTGGCAAGCTCATATCACATCTTAACTAAAACAAAATGAAGGTAAGGCCTCCAAGAAATTCCAGCAGTTAAAATACATCACCCTTTAATATTTATAAAATCATTCAAATGGCCAAGGGCTTCATCAATCATTAGCTCTTGACAACCATCAATCACTTCCAACCACAATTCAATTAAGAATTCAAACCACAAATAAGCTAAATGTTCGATCCAAGTCAAAATTCAGTTTCATGAAGAAACAGGACATTCAAGCAGGACAGCCTACTTTTAGGAGTCACGGACAGCAGTACACATGGAGGAAAAATATGGAATTTCTACAGAACAAAGGCCCATGATTCTAGTTTCAAATGCCACTGACGGCACCTTAATCGGATTTTCCTACACCAAGATATAAGCATTTTACTGAGATTGGTCAGTGAAATCCGAAAATCTGAAAATTCATTTTTCACTTGTGAAAAACTCCTTTTTCTCTTTTAACACCATAAGGTTTTTATTCAAACCATCCATACATTTCTTATAGAATTCCAAAACAACATATTCCAGGCATTTCCAACCATTATGTTTCAAAGAAAAATCTAAAAACCAAGCTGAGATTCCAACTCAACCTTAGCTAAAACATGGTTTTAGATTCTCAAATTCATCATGTGAACCTTTGGCTAACTAATTAACATTTCTGGTTCAAAACCGAATTCGAATAACAGCTTCAAACATCCCAAAAATCCAGAAATCTGTCCAGCTAGCTACGGATGAACATGCATGAAGAAACTTTCAATTTTCATTTTATTTTCTTGGTTAAAACATGCTATTAAACTCTCAACTTCCTCATGCAATTACTTAGCTAAACAATGAACATTTCCAGTTCAAGAGTTGAGTTTAAACCATGGTTACAAACCCCAAAATTTCCAGGTTTAAACCTCACGGTTGTTCTCAAAATTTCCAGCAATAACAATGGTTCTAAAACCAGATTTTTATTGGTTAAGTTGAGGTGTTAGGAGCTCAAATTCAATATGCAGATGCTTAACCACTGATTAACGTTTCCAGTTTAGAAATCGAGTTCAAATAACAGCCATTAACATCAAAATTTCTAAAAATTATTCCAGCTTGGCTCGGATGAACATGCATGTGGCAGATTGCATTTTGATTTTATTTTTCTGGTTTAAACTAATTAATTAACTACATGCAGAGCCTAATTAACTTGTTATTAGCTAGCTAATTATGGTTATAAGCTCAAACAACAAAATTAAACCAAATCAAGCTGCATTAAACAAGGTAAGCTCTCGGCAGTCTCAAACTTGCACCCATCAGTTTTCTTCTTTTCTTAATTACAAATCCGGCTGCCTAAAATCACATGCATGTTCCTAGATGACTTAACCTTCTTGTTTTTAGTTGGTTAAACATCTAATTGAACTCAGATTGTCGCAAGGAATCAGAAATAAAGTTACATTTCCAAACCAGTTCCTCGGCAGAAACATTTAGCCAATACAGAATTTTTCTCTAGTGATTTGATTTCATCAACCGACTGCACAAGCCACACATGCAAGCTCTGATATGGCTTCATCTACTAGTAATTAACTTAATTAGTCCAGAAATTACCTCAGATACATGCTAAGCTCACACAGGAAAATCTAGGATCTTTCTTTCCTTCCTCTCGGCTTCAAGCGCAGGTTGGTTGGTCCTGGTTCCTGAGTTGCGGCTGGAGTGGTGTTGTGGTGGGGTTGATTTCGGTTGGTTGGAGTTGGAAATGGCCACAGCTAGGAGAGGAAAAGGTGCGATGGTCTCCTGGTCTCTTCCCTCAGCTCGCGGACAGAACAGAAAAAAAAATTGCAGCTCGTGGACAGTTCTTCTTGGTCGATGATTACAAGATGGCAGCTCACAAGGTTCTCTCTCTTATTTACTCTCGGTCTAAGGCAGGGAAAGAGATGAGATGTGGTTGTGGAGAGGAAGTGTTGTGGTCTGCGGGAAAGTGGTGCAGAGGAAATGGAATGGCGGTTTGAGATATGAAATGGAGAGGAAGGTGTATGGTGCCGCGGTTTAGGAGAAGGGATTGAGTGTACGAGATGGTTGCGTATAGAATTAGTGAAAATGTGATTGGCGGATGGTTGTGGTGATTTAAAATGCTGTCAGAGGGTTTGTTTGGCTTGCATGGAAATGTTGTGGTTGCAAGGGCATTTTAGTCTTTTCACTTTGCTCCCTAACCTCAACTTAATCCCTCAAATCTAACTTAATTCCAAAAATTATCCCCAAGTGTGACTTGAACGCCTAATTATACACTAGTATACCTAAACCATTTTTATCGAATATTTATCGATTAAAGATTTAATATTAAGGTTCCTAACATTATTTAGCGAATAAATTAGTTATCAGAATTTCCAATTATTTATTCTCAAGAGATAGAGTTAGTCTAACTCGAAATTTATCAATTTAGTAATATAAAGTCAAGTGAAATAATAATTTAATACAAGTGTGTCAGTTTGCACACAAAAATTATTTATTTTTTTTTTCGTACTTAATTACGAACAAGTAAAAGTAATGCTAGAAATTATTAAGGAATAAAAGAAATGCAAATGAAATATGCACTGGCTTATATATCTATTTTAAGGGTTCTCACATCCTCCCCTCCTTACAAAGAATTTTGTCCTCAAAATTCACACTTCTAAGGAAATAAATCAGGGTACTTTTTCTGCATTTCTTCCTCCAATTCCCAAGTTGCTTCCTCAAGTCCATGATTTCTCCATAGAATTTTTACCAGAGGATTTTCTTATTTCTCAGCTCCTTTACTTCCCTTTCCAAAATCTTGTCTAGTCCTTCTTCATACGTTAATGACTCATCCACCTCAAGTCCCTCCAGTGGGAGCACATGACTTGGGTCAGAATAATATTTCTTAAGCATGGAAACGTGAAATACATCGTGAACCCTAGCCATGCTTGCGGGTAACCTTAGTTGATAAGCTACATTCCCGACTCGCTTCAAAATTTCAAAAGGTCCGATATACCTTGGCTTTAGCTTCTTACCTTTTTTAGATACTACTCCGCTCTTCAAGGGTTTAACTCTTAGGAAAACCTTGTCTCCTACTTCAAACTCTAAATCTTTCCTCCTTGTGTCGGCGTAGCTCTTTTGTCTACTTTGGGCAGCCTGAATCCTTTCTCTAATTAGTTTCACTTTCTCCTGGGCTTCTTCTATCCAAGGTATGACAGTAGGATCCACGATTTTCTTTTCTCCAACTTCATCCCAATGAATCGGAGATCGACACCTTCTCCCATACAAAGCTTCATAAGGTGCCATTTGAATTGAGGCTTGATAACTGTTGTTATACGCAAATTCTACTAGGGTCATATAATTACTCCATTTACCTCCAAAATCCAATATACACGACCTCAGCAGATCCTCCAAAGTTTGAATTGTCCTTTCCGACTGCCCGTCGGTTTGGGGATGGTACGCAGTACTAAATTTCAACTTGGTCCCCAAAGACTCCTGAAATTTCTGCCAAAAACGCGAGACAAATCTTGGGTCTCGGTCAGACACGATACTTACAGGGATACCATGTAATCTTAGGATCTCTTCTGTGTACAACTTGACCAATTTTTCCAACGAAAAGCTCATGCTTACGGGTAGGAAATGTGCAGACTTAGTGAGTCGGTCAACTATTACCCAAATTGCATCGAATCCTTTTTGACTTCTAGGCAATCCCGTTACAAAATCCATTGTTATATGTTCCTATTTCCATTCAGGGATTTCTAACGGTTGCAACAAACCAGAGGGCTTCTGATGCTCAGCTTTTACTTGTTGACAAATCAAGCATCTCTGAACAAACTCTGCCACGTCCTTTTTCAAACCTTCCCACCAGTATAATCCCTTCACATCATGATATATCTTAGTCACACCTGGATGTATGGTATACTTCGATCGATGTGATTCTTCTAAAATTTCTTTTCTTATCTCTTCATCTGCCGGAATCACGATTCGATTTCGGAACCTCAATACACCTTCAGACCCTAATTTAAAATCTAGGGTTTCCCCTTTTTGCACTTTCTCCAAATTCTTCTGAATCATAGGGTCCGTTTTCTGGGTCTCCTTAATACGCTCTAGTAATGGTGATTTTAACGATAAGTTCCCAAATAATATCTTCAGTTTCTCCAAGCGAGGGTTCCAACCACTTATTTCTTCTAGCATGTCCCACTCTTTAACCATTAACCCTGCTACTTGGGCCTTTCTACTTAGAGCGTCAGCTACCACATTAGCTTTTCCTGGGTGGTAGTTAATTGAATAGTCATAATCTTCCAGAAATTCTACCCATCGCCTTTGTCTCAAATTTAGTTCCTTCTGGGAGAACAAATACTTGAGACTCTTATGGTCCGTATAAATCTCAAAAGTCATGCCATACAAGTAGTGTCTCCATTTCTTTAAGGCGAAAATCACTGCTGCTAACTCTAAGTCATGAGTTGGGTAGTTTTGTTCGTGAGGCTTCAGTCACCTGGAAGCGTAGGCAATCACCTTACCATTTTGCATTAAAACACATCCTAGACCTTCTCCAGAAGCATCGGAGTACACGGCATAACCTTCGCCTCCGTCAGGTAACACCAAAATAGGAGCGGATGTTAAACGCTTCTTTAATTCCTGAAAACTTGACTCGCACTTCGGAGTCCAAATGAACCTATTCCCTTTCTTGGTTAGCTCGGTCATGGGTCCAGCAATCTTCGAAAAATCCTTGATAAATCGCCTATAATACCCTGCTAATCCCAAGAAACTTCTAACTTCAGTTGGGCTTTCTGGCTGCTTCCAATTCATAACGGCCTCAACTTTTGCCGGATCCACGGCAATTCCCTCCTTGGAAACTTTATGCCCTAGAAAAGATATTTCATCCAGCCAAAACTCACACTTGCTGAATTTGGCATACAGCTTCTGTTCCCTTAATATTTGCAAGACTATCTCCAAGTGCTTAACATGTTCCTCTCGAGTCTTAGAGTATATCAAGATATCATCTATGAAAACCACTACAAACTGATCCAGATACTTCTTAAAGACTCTCTGCATTAAGTCCATGAATGCCGTTGGTGCATTAGTTAAACCAAAAGGCATGACTGCGAACTCAAAATGTCCATATCTCGTACTAAAAGCAGTCTTAGGTATATCCTCCTTCTTAATCTTTAACTGATAATACCCTTACCTCAAATCCAGCTTAGAGAAAACTACTGACCCTTGCAGTTGGTCGAACAAACTATTTATCAACGGTAGAGGGTATTTATTCTTAATGGTAATCTCATTTAACCCTCGGTAATCGATACATAGCCTCAAACTTCCGTCCTTTTTCTTAACAAATAGAACGGGTGCTCCCCATGGTGAATCACTCTCCTTCACAAAACCTTTCTCCAAGAGGTCTTGCAGTTGAATTTTTAACTCTTTTAACTCGGCAGGAGCCATTCGGTACGGAGTTTTAGAAATTGGGGCCGTTCCAGGCACCAAGTCAATCTTAAATTCCAATTCTCTTTCCGGCGGTAAAGTCTTTAGCTCTTCGGGAAAAACATCCGGAAATTCCCATACCACTGGTACATCTTCTAACTTCACTTGATCACTGGGAGCATTAATCAAGAAGGCTAGGAAACCTTGAGCTCCTTTTGACAACATTTTCCTCGCCCGTATCCCTGAGATCATAGCAGATGATGCTAACCTACCCTTAACATCTAACCTCAGGGTTGCTTCTCCAGGTATACAGAATTCTACCACTTTCGCTCGGCAATCAAGTTTAGCATGATATTGGCCTAGGAAATCCATTCCTATGATAACATCGTACCCTCTTATGTCCAGACTGATTAGATCCACAAGCATTTTACGCTCTCCAATCCAGAATTCACAATCCTTATAGGCTAAGCTAGCGATTATCTTCTTATTACCCATTGGTGTCCTAACTTCAAGATCGAAGGGTAATCTAACAGGTCTCACATCTATTCAAGACATAAATGATGGATTTACGAATGAATGAGTTGCACCAGGGTCAATTAACACTTTAGCTAATCGATGAAAAATGGGGAGAGTACCTTCCACAACTTCCGAGGAATCAGGTACAGGTTGGTCATCTATAGCATACACTCTGGCAGGAACTGTTGGCCGGCTCCCTCCAGATGTGTTTGGTCTAGCGTTTGGAGTACTCCCTTCCTGCATTTTTGGACATCCAGCAATTTGGTGCTCGCTACTTCCGCATCTCAAACACTTTCCTTGCTTCTTACAGCAACCATCTAAAGCATGGCCAGGTTTCCTACAATATGCACAATTCACTTGAGGAATTATTGCTCGGCCTCCTTGCGAAGTATTCCTAGGTTGTCCCCTTCCATTCGGTCCCCCTCTAGTTCCATTGCTTCTTCCCCCTGCATTCCTTGCCCCGGTTCCTCTTGCTAGTGCACCTCGCGGTGCTCCGAGACTAGTCACTCCGCCTGTTCCTCGGCCCACTTTAGCCGGTGGAGCATTTCCATACGTCAGCTCTCGACTACTGTTGGGGGCAAATCTTTTCTTGGCCTGAAAAGATTTCACTTGAGCCCTAGCTACTTCAACTCTCTGGGCTTTCTCGACGGCATCTGCAAAAGTATCTATCCTTACTGCAGCTAAACCTTCCTGTACTTCTACATTTAGACCCTGCACAAACCTTCTGACTCGCCTTTGCTCCGTGGTTACCAATTCAGGAGCAAAACGGGATTGCTTTGTGAACTGGACTTCATATTCGACGACACTCATCGCCCCTTACTTACATTTTATAAAGTCATCCTCTCTCTTTTCTTGGATGAGAGGTGGAAGAAATTTGGCATTGAACTCCCTTGTGAAGTTTGCCCAAGTCCTTGGAGTATAATTCCTGTCCCAGTTAATCCAAACCAGATTCCACCAGGAGCGAGCAGCTCCCTCAAACTGGAATGTGGCGAAAGTCACCTGCCGCTCCTCCGTGTAGTTTAAAGCTGCGAAGATGTCGGAGATTCTCTCCCACCATCCCTCAGCTATCTCAGGTTCGGGTCCTCCGTAGAACTTAGGAGGTCCAAACTTCAGAAACCTCTCTAGTGCCCGATCATCAGAATCAACTGGGCCTCCTGGGTGATGCACTAGTCCAGTGGCTTGGTGTTCAATCAAGCGCTCTAGGACGTCAGTGATACGGTTAATTGCGGTGGCCACTCGGTCTCCGGCCACGCTCTCTTGCCCTTGGCCTTGATTGACATCAGGTTCCCTATCACTACCCGCTTCCGGGTGTTGTCTAGTGGGTCTCCCACGGCTCCTTCCTATTACTTGGCGATCCATGGCCTAATTATGCCTATTGCTGAAGGGTAAGACAATTAGGAAAAAATTTTATTTATATTTAATTATTATGATTCGTTATGTGATTGAAAATCAACATGAAAATAGAGGAAAAGGAAATGAAACACTTAACATAAATTTCCGCGGAACAGTCATACAATTAACAAGTTGGAACATTTTCAAAAGTGAGGCACATGAGTTAGCAAAAATACATACAAATAATCCCTTAAACAAAAATTAGGGATATGGTGCCTTGGAAGCAAGTCATTCACCTAGACAAAATTTGATGACTTGACTAATGTCCCTTTTCTGATCCTACATATCTAAAACTATAAAGTCAACCTAATCTAACCCTCAGCAGGGCTATCAGGAGCGACGTCCTCAGCCGGATCCTCCTCTGGATCCTCCTCTGCGCCTGCTTGCTCGTTACCCTGAAGGTAACTAGTGGCCTCGTCCATAAGCATAGCGGCATCAGCCCTGATGCCAGCACTCCTATCACGGATCCCCTCAGCTAGTCAGATTACCCTAGACCTCTGTCGCTCTATCTCCACACGAGCAGCCTCCAGCATATTATGCTCAGCAGTTAGCCTAATCTCCAAATCAGCTATGCGGTCGAACTGGGTATCCACCATGATACTCAGCTCCTCCACATCCTGGGTCAAGGTGTGGTTAGTGTCCCACAAGTGGCGGCGCTCATCATCTAGGGATAACACCAAGGCGTTGGGATACGCGTATGTGGCTCTACACTGGCATCTAGGGTGCCTATCAGCAGGTGAGTATCGAACTCGGTTTCCTCCACCTCGAGGCCCATAGGAAATGAATCTCAGCGGCTCTACATGACCATTAGCCTCGCTACTACCATTAGCATGCCCATTACCATTCTCCATACCTGTAAAATAATCAACACTTAAAGGTTAGAACTTAATAGCTAACCGGATCGTATATTACTTAAGGTATTTCTAATGGTCTCAATTCTTATTCCTAGAGAGGATTAGGGTTTCTAGCACACCTAATATGTCTTTCAAATAACTTTTCTAACCTAGACTCTGATACCACCTGTGGCGACCCCACTTCCCCCTAAGGCGAACCAAAGGGTTGGCGGGCCGTCTGCCCAACTCTCGCAAGGACTCACGCAAGCGTTCTAACCCAAATCCTTTCGAAGAATAACCTAATCTATTACAAACCAATTTCCCCGAAGAAGTCCATCACTAAAACCACATTAATTTCAGAGATAGCAGTGATATAAAATAACCAATCGAGGCTCTTAAACGTCCCACGTACTACATACCAAGGTATAAAGTCGTACCAATCCGGATAGATAATTACATGCATCACTAATACAAACTTACAAGCCAAACACTCGAATTAGGGTTTACACATTTTCCAACTTCAAGTGGCAATCCAAAATAAAAGTACATAAGCCCAATTAACGCATTACAGCCCACAAAATAAGTCATAGTATTCAAATACATTCCAAAAGGAAAACATGAGTAAGATTCAAAGCTTTCAATTTCCAGAACCTGTTAAGGAAAACAAATAACGTGGGGTGAGCTAAAACTCAGTGGTGCCCCAAAACATGCAATCACGTAAATCAAACAGTGGTTAATGACTTAACAAATTTAAACAGTTAGGAAAGCGTATAACAGCACAAGGTAGGATACATGGGCTCTCAGGAGCCATTTTCCTCGCTTGATCACCATTTATCGTAGTTGACCCTCCATCAACTCTTACTACTTATGATCCATGTAGAGTGTCTCATCTTGTTACCTAACCTGTCACCATTCATTCCCCTGTCCCGGGCCCGCACACCAACTAAGGACGCAGTATACTCGAGATATACCCGTAGATAATTGGAAGCAGTATACTTGCGTATACCCTTAGATAATTAGGAGCAGTATACTTTAGTATACCCTCAGGAAATTGGTCGAGGGATTCACCCAGCGACATTTCCGTAGTTGGATTCAGAAGTCGAGGGATTCACCCAACGACGTAACTACATTTAGATTCAAGGATTCATGAGAAAAATGATTCACGCAAGTCACCACTCGAACGACTAGTGCGATAAAGTACACACAGCTCACTTCGATGGATCAAAAACTAGTTTTGCAAATTATCACATATCGAGTCAAGAAAACACTTTAACCAAGTAAGCATAGAACAAGCAGGGACACTCACCAAGAGTGAAGTTCAGATATCAAGTTGGGAATCGAATTCCGCGTCCTCGCAATATCCTAAAAACCAAATTTTGAAACTATAAGTTCTCTATTCAATTTTTAAGCTTGTACGTATTGTGGATTATATAGTATTTTACTAGTTAACCTTCCCAAAGAAATTTCATAAATCTACTTGGGTTGAAACTTGACAAAAGTAGCAAAATGTTTCTTATGGTTTTCCTTGAGGTATTTTTTCTTTTGAAAAAAAGTAACTAGTATTATTTTCTTGAAATAAGTTGACAAACCACTTGATATCAGAGCTAGAAAGATACTTCGAAAGTTTTCTTTAAAGTTACGGTACATGCCAAAATTTGTCATTAAAACTATTTTACCTAAAATAAAATTTCTTGCCGAGCAAGTTTCTATGCTTTTAACTAAAATTATTAAAACTCATATTTTGGAACTTTTCCTATAGTCAACTAGCCAAGAACAATTCTTAGAGAAAAGAAAAGAAGTAAAACAAAGCCTAGAGTTTTGGAAACTAGTGAAATCATTTTCTAAAGGTAATAAGGCTAGTTTAAGCTTAAAGGAAGAAATATCGAGTTGGCAAGGTTTAGAAAATCCCTATACGAAGTTTCTAACTGTAATATACAGTGCTAAGTTTTATCGTACCATACTAGAGTGAAGATATATTTAAATAGCTTGCTTAAAACTTCTCAAGTTCACAGGGCCAAAATGGATTCCTTACGATTCCGATTTACAAGCACATAATATTTCAGATTTGTCAATATAACCAACTCACATTTCAAATAGAAATCTCACTAGGGCTTCGTCAATCATTAGCCCTAGGTTTCAACAGATTCAATTCTGTTCAAGAATAAAACGAATGACCAAGGCTTCGTCAATCATTAGCACTTGGTTTTGGCAAGCTCATATCACATCTTTAACTAAAACAAAATGAAGGTAAGGCCTCCAAGAAATTCCAGCAGTTAAAATACATCACCCTTTAATATTTATAAAATCATTCAAATGGCCAAGGGCTTCATCAATCATTAGCCCTTGACAACCATCAATCACTTCCAACCACAATTCAATTAAGAATTCAAACCACAAATAAGCTAAATGTTCGATCCAAGTCAAAATTCAGTTTCATGAAGAAACAGGACATTCAAGCAGGACGCCCTACTTTGAGGAGCCACGGACAGCAGTACACATGGAGGAAAAATATGAAATTTCTACAGAACAACGGCCCATGATTCTAGTTTCAAATGCCACTGACGGCACCTTAATCGGATTTTCCTACACCAAGATATAAGCATTTTACTGAGACTGGTCAGTGAAATCCGAAAATCTGAAAATTCATTTTTCACTTGTGAAAAACTCCTTTTTCTCTATTAACACCATAAGGTTTTTATTCAAACCATCCATACATTTCTTATAGAATTCCAAAACAACATATTCCAGGCATTTCCAACCATTATGTTTCAAAGAAAAATCTAAAAACCAAGCTGAGATTCCAACTCAACCTTGGCTAAAACATGGTTTTAGATTCTCAAATTCATCATGTGAACCTTTGGCTAACTAATTAACATTTCTGGTTCAAAATCGAATTCGAATAACAGCTTCAAACATCCCAAAAATCCAGAAATCTGTCCGGCTAGCTACGGATGAACATGCATGAAGAAACTTTCAATTTTCATTTTATTTTCTTGGTTAAAACATGCTATTAAACTCTCAACTTCCTCATGCAATTACTTAGCTAAACAATGAACATTTCCAGTTCAAGAGTTGAGTTTAAACCATGGTTACAAACCCCAAAATTTCCAGGTTTAAACCTCACGGCTGTTCTCAAAATTTCCAGCAATAACAATGGTTCTAAAACCAGATTTTTCTTGGTTAAGTCGAGGTGTTAGGAGCTCAAATTCAATATGCAGATGCTTAACCACTGATTAACATTTCCAGTTTAGAAATCGAGTTCAAATAACAGCCATTAACATCAAAATTTCTAAAAATTATTCCAGCTTGGCTCGGATGAACATGCATGTGGCAGATTGCATTTTGATTTTATTTTTCTGGTTTAAACTAATTAATTAACTACATGCAGAGCCTAATTAACTTGTTATTAACTAGCTAATTATGGTTATAAGCTCAAACAACAAAATTAAACCAAATCAAGCTGCATTAAACAAGGTAAGCTCTCGGCAGTCTCAAACTTGCACCCATCAGTTTTCTTCTTTTCTTAATTACAAATTCGGCTGCCTAAAATCACATGCATGTTCCTAGATGACTTAACCTTCTTGTTTTTAGTTGGTTAAACATCTAATTGAACTCAGATTGTCGCAAGGAATCAGAAATAAAGTTACATTTCCAAACCAGTTCCTCGGCAGAAACATTTAGCCAATACAGAATTTTTCTCTAGTGACTTGATTTCATCAACCGACTGCACAAGCCACACATGCAAGCTCTGATATGGCTTCATCTACTAGTAATTAACTTAATTAGTCCAGAAATTACCTCAGATACAAGCTAAGCTCACACAGGAAAATCTAGGATCTTTCTTTCCTTCCTCTCGGCTTCAAGCGCAGGTTGGTTGGTCCTGGTTCCTGAGTTGCGGCTGGAGTGGTGTTGTGGTGGGGTTGATTTCGGTTGGTTGGAGTTGGAAATGGCCACAGCTAGGAGAGGAAAAGGTGCGATGGTCTCCTGGTCTCTTCCCTCAGCTCGCGGACAGAACAGAAAAAAAAAATTGCAGCTCGTGGACAACTCTTCTTGGTCGATGATTACAAGATGGCAGCTCACAAGATTCTCTCTCTTATTTACTCTCGGTCTAAGGCAGGGAAAGAGATGAGATGTGGTTGTGGAGAGGAAGTGTTGTGGTCTGCGGGAAAGTGGTGCAGAGGAAATGGAATGGCGGTTTGAGATATGAAATGGAGAGGAAGGTGTATGGTGCCGCGGTTTAGGAGAAGGGATTGAGTGTACGAGATAGTTGCGTATAGAATTAGTGAAAATGTGATTGGCGGATGGTTTTGGTGATTTAAAATGCTGTCAGAGGGTTTGTTTGGCTTGCATGGAAATGTTGTGGTTGCAAGGGCATTTTAGTCTTTTCACTTTGCTCCCTAACCTCAACTTAATCCCTCAAATCTAACTTAATTCCAAAAATTATCCCCAAGTGTGACTTGAACGCCTAATTATACACTAGTATACCTAAACCATTTTTATCGAATATTTATCGATTAAAAATTTAATATTAAGGTTCCTAACATTATTTAGCGATTAAATTAGTTATCAGAATTTCCAATTATTTATTCTCAAGAGATAGAGTTAGTCTAACTCGAAATTTATCAATTTAGTAATATAAAGTTAAGTGAAATAATAATTTAATACAAGTGTGTCAGTTTGCACACAAAAATTATTTATTTATTTTTTTTCGTACTTAATTGCGAACAAGTAAAAGTATTGCTAGAAATTATTAAGGAATAAAAGAAATGCAAATGAAATATGCACTGGCTTATATATCTATTTTCAGGGTTCTCACAGCTTTATGGTTATCCTTCTTGTTTAAGTTTTATTGCCACTTGAACCTATTTGTTTACATGCTTTTCTTGGCCTTACTGGGCGCTAGCTCACCCTCATAGTTTGTTTTCCTTAATAGGAGCTCAGAATAGAAAGATTTTGGAGAAGCTGACTTGATTACCTTTCGATTAGAATTTGGATGTAAATGGTTTAGTCAACTTTGGATGGTTGTATTTTTGGAAAATTTTGATATATCTTTTGGAAACTTTGTGATATAAGACTCGAATGATTATATAAGGAAACGACTTTTCTTTATATTGACTTTTTTTTATTGGTTGATTACTTTTGAGTTTAAATTTGACTCGTATTGAGCCCTGGCGAAAGCTAGGCAGGCTGCCCACTGAAACCCTAGGTTTCGCCCTAAGGAGAACTGGGATCGTCACAAGTTCAATTTTCTCCAAGTAATTTGGTCCCATTGTCCTTCCCAGTGTGTGAGGACTCGTAAATTTTCTTTATTTCATAACATTTTATTTTCTTTTCTCGTATGCATTTTCTTCATTATGCCCTATTATATTGACTTTCCAGAGATTTTTATAAGTAAATATAGTTTTTAAATCATTTTTCTAGTGTAAGTTGGTTCGGGTTAATTTGAAAGTGTATTAAGGACGTGGAACTCGCTAGTGGTGTTAAGTGCGATAAATTCGATCAATTAGGTTACGTTTTGCATACCGGGATTAATATACTAGGTGTTAAGAGATAATTAGAGGTTACTTAGATGGTTTAACCTTGGAGAGACAAAAGGATAAGTTTAACCCTAATGGGGTGATATGTGTCACTTTCCAATTCAAGTTAGACTTTTGACCACTATTCCTCAACTTTACTAAAACCTCAATTTGACCCAAATATCATCTTCATTTCCCCTCTCTTGGCCGAACTCCTTAGGGAGAGAAAAGAAGAAACCTTCAACTTTTATTCTTCATTTCTTGCTTAGATCTTGCAAACCAACCGATTAAATCTTGAATTTGTCCACAAAAGTGACTTGCTAAGGGTGTTTCAAGGTCTTGGTGAAGTTATTTTGGAGAAGGAACCACTAAGCTACTACCTTTCTTGAGAGGTTAAGGTATTTTGCTTGGAACTCACTCTTTGTTCCTAATAATGGTCAATTGGTGACTTATGGTAGCTAACTAGGTGATTTTATGGAAGATTTCATGGATTAAAGTGAAGTTAGTTAAATTTCTGATTTTTTTTGGGATTTTCTGTTTTCATATGATGATTATGGTTGGCTTTGGATTGATGGCTCTAAAGTGTGTTAAATGGATCCCTTGTGCATCAATTGCGGTTATTTCCGAAAAATTTCAGCTGGTGCGGAAAATTTCAGGTTAGGGTTTCAAATCTGCCCTGTTCTGAATGGATATATTTGAGCATGTTAGAGGCTGAATCAGGCTTAGGTTAAAACATAAACGTTGTAGCAAATGGTGTTAACTAGTTCCCTGCAAAATTTAGCTTGATCTGAGTACTGTAGCATATGAAATGACTGAAATACCTTTGACTGCCCATGAGCCCTGTTTCGCGGCCAGATTTCTGTTTCGTGTAAATTTCCATTTTTGACCCTGAAAATGCACGATTTGGCTTTGGAGGTCTTCATAAGAAATGTAGGTATATGTTTTGGCTTCGAAACGCCATAAGATTCATTTCAATCCGATAAGTGTAGCTTCAGTTGTGCTTATTGTGCCGAAAGGTGTGTTTTATAATCTATGATTTGTATGTGGTTGATTTGAGATGAATTGGTGCTGATTGTAGGATGGAAAAGTAAGGAAATGTAGGGGACATGCTGTCCAAATTTTGGGAATGTGGCATTTCTTCGAGTTTGGTTGGTTTGGGATATACATAAGAAAGGCTTTTGGGGTTGTTTGAGCCCTAGATTTTCATGTTACCTTTTCGTTCTCAAAAATCATGTTTTGCACCCTTGCATTAGTAATTATTTGGCGAGGCATACGACTAGTAGTCGAGGCTCACTTGTGCATTCCGTTTACTCGATTTTGGATGTGGAGCCTTCAATTGTTTTACTTTGGTTCTTTTAGGGTTTCTTTGCGATTAAAGCCATTTTGGCGTGAAAACTTTTGAAGTATCTGTACTTGAATCGGTGAGTGTACCACTCCTGTGAATTATTGTCAAACTGGTTATTGGTACTTGCAAATTGCTATTTGAATGTCCTTACCGACTGTTTATTTTGTACGAGATGAGGGTGTACTTTATCACACTCACTCTCTGGCCTGTGTGACTTGTTTCCTGTATATACTTGAATCTGTTACCTGTGCCTGTTATAATGTCATTTGGAGGTGTATCCAACGACCTTCCTGTTAAATCTGAGCACAACCTCATGGGGAGTTGATTGAATCGAGCCAGCAAGGGCTTGGTCGAAGAAATTGACAATCCATGGGTGCCTGTTCCTGGGGAATCTATGGGTATTGGAAACTCTGGATTTCCGGTATACTTGAGTATTACCATTCCTGTTCCTGTTTGGCGTTTGGGCCTGGTAAGGGGGTATGTTTGGTGAACGGGATTTTGGCGTTAAAGTGGTGTTCTACTGGACTGGTTCCTTTATTTGAACGTTGACGGAGGGTCAACGAGGCTGGATCAAGTATGGCAATGGGGATTTGGCTCCTAAGAGCCACCTGTATCCTTTATATTGTGGTGTTCATTCATTTCTCGTATTTGATGTGAATAAGTGCCTTAAAAGTAATTTCTCATGATTTCTACTGTTTATACTTTTGGTATCTCATTGAGCTTCTAGCTCACCCCATTCTGTTATCCTTGTTTTCCTTACAGAGAACCATCTTTTGGACTAATGATCATTTTGAAGAATGAGTTGAGCTTGTATAAATACCTTTTTGCATAGCTCCTTGGAAGTTGGAAAACCCTAAATGTACCTTGATCCAAATATTTCCCTTTTGATTTGTAAATTTGAAATGTATGTGTATAAAACTGTTTAACCATGTTCATGTATCCTATTTGGTTTGGAAATGTTTTCTCTTGAGTTATATAACGTTATCTGTATTCGATTGGATTTTGGCTGGATGGTGACGTGGCAGTCACTATTCATTTGTGGTTTCGATTTTTTCGTTTTGCTATTTTGAATCGTGTAAACGCGCTATTTTCCTTCGGAAGATCTTAGTTGTGTATAACTGTCTTAGTAGTCCTGGCGAGAGGTAGGCAGGCGGTCCGCCGAACCTTTTGGTTCGCCTTAGGGTAAGGTGGGGCTGTCACACAGTGCTCAGCTAATCTCTTTTGGAACTCTACTTCTTTTCAAAGAATCTCTATTTTCTTATGCAAATCAATCAAATTTATCATCTCGCCGATTCACTTGACTCGACGATAGCTTGCTAGGCAAATCCAAGGAGCAGGATAAGTAACTAATTACAATTGAAAACTCTAACCATATGACTTTTAAGTTCATTCACTTCCAATTCAACCACGAGAGATTAAATTAGCTATTCTCAAATGAAATAGACGAGAAAGTAGAACATAAATAGGGCAATATCTTAAGATATTATGCCACTTATCAGTTATGTACATAACGAAACTCTAGAGCATGCTTCGTATATCAAAAGTTCCACACCAAATCAAAAGCATGCATATGGGTATAGAACCCAAATCTTTTTTTTCACAATCCCAATACCAAATTCTTTTTCACGGAATCTTCATACATGATCCAAAACTCTCAATCTCAGATAATATACAATCTTACAAGCTTATCAAAGTACTAACCACTAACACAAAAATGTCATACCATTTTATGGCCTTCACTACTTGGTCCCTTATCTCGGCCCTGGGTTTTTGATTTGGTCAGCCACAAATTTCCAATCACCCTTCCTTAATTCGAGGTTGTCTAAACATGTACAGATGCCCAAATATCATTTTCCTAACTTTCTTTTCCATAAGTCCGTATATATATACATAAGAGGATAGGATTTAGTTAGGCATGTAGACAAAGGTAGTCAATCAAGAGTCCAAAATACATTTAGCTAATATATCACAAAAAGTTAGTCTAGATCAAAATCAAGTGAACATATAACAAATTTGCGCCTTCATAGGAGAAATGAAATAGGTTTGCAAAGCTAACACTTTAAACATTCACAGTAACTATTAAAGTCCAAATCTAACCACAATCTATCAAAACCCTAGCCAAACATTTATTGAACTAGTCTAAGATAGCATTCATCGTTCCAATCTCCTCAATCAGTTCAATGTCAAGTCCAATACAAGAATCCTTCGTGCTCCGACCTTTGCCATCAAAACTTACCTCAAGTGCAATCAAGATACAAACCCTTATTCTAGTGCTCTCCACTATTTGGTATTCAAGTACAAGAATCCACAATAAGATAATTTACAACTCGAGCCGGCCGGTCCCAAGAGTAAATCACCCATATTAGAGATTCCTACCTGACGTACATATCTATCTTCCTCAAGTACCATGATAAGGGATTACACTTATAATAGGCACGATTCATAGCTTACGCCCAAAAAAAGCGCTTAGTCCTTTACACTTATTCATATAATCGAGACCAGAACACCATTTGGCCCAATCTCATCCCGCGTAAAAACCACGCGAAGTAGCTCTGATACCACCTGTGATAGTCCCACTCCCCTTAGGGCGTACCCAAGGGTTTGGTGGACCGCCTGCCCAACTCTCGTTAGGACTCAGTCACAATTCACGAAAATTTACAAATAGAATCTCAAAATAAAACGATATCAATTTCAACCATCATTATAGATACATATATGGACCTCCAATGTCCACCCAGTCTATAATACAGTTAAAGAGTTGGACTTGCAAAAAAATCAAACCAAACAAGTCGGCTAGACACCTATACAGTGGTCACATGAGCAACTAACAAACTTAGAAGAAAACGAGGTCTTTCTCAATCAACCTCTCATGTTCTCATCCCTGTAAGGAAAACAAATGACATGGAATGAACTAAAAGTCCAGTGAGATTCCAAGTAACTAAGCAAGTAAAATACAAGGCAAGATAGCTTATCCAGACATCGAGAAATAAGTCAACTTCAATGAGATCATAATTCAGTATATAATTACGCAAGTAGCTAGATAAAACATGGAAAAGGTTATAGTAAGGAACACGTTCATGGCAAAGGATATAGATTGCTTTCGAGAGCAAGTTCCACAGTAGCTTGATCAAGGTCCGTTGACTCTCCGTCAACCACAACAGTATAACATCCACAGATCTCCACTTTACACCAATTTCCGTCCACCAAACATACCTCTTACCAGGTCTGAACACCAAAGAAGTACTCAAGATTTGTTGATCTCCCCGACCCAGCCCTTGCTGGCTCGATTCAACCAACTAACTCTAGGTTGGACTTATAGTCCTAGATATTCAGTAATTCAGGATATGGATTGTAGCTCCAAGTATTCAGATAATCAAGATTGGAGTCATTAACTGTTATTCAATGCTCACACAGTAAAGTTTGGAGATGTTAGTTGTCACTTAATGCTCCATATTCAGAAATAAACAGTGATGGTAATATTCAAGCATACCAATTAGTCGAGAAGATAACACTCCACTCGATAAAACAGGATAGAGGTACTGAGACAGGATGAGAGGCACCTCCCACTCTGATTGAGTGTGGTACATGCTACTGCTCAGCACTAGTATCGACGAGATAACTCTACAATCAACTTAATCTGGATAAACGTACTGAGACGGGATGAGAGGCACCTCCCACTCAGATTGAGTGTGGTACATGCTACTGCTCAGCACTAGTATCGACGAGATAACTCTCCAATCGACTTAATCAGGATAAAAGTACTGAGACGGGATGAGAGGCACCTCCCACTCGGATTGAGTATGGTACATGCTACCACTCAGCACTTACAAGTCAAGCACTAGCACAAACACAAGAATTGGTCAATCAAGTGCAAGCGAGTACATGATCATTCAAGAAGGGGAGGCCGGGCGCGATAAGGACACACTCGCCTAGCCAGAAACAAGTCACAAGTAATGTCCAGCAATTCACATTCTCAAGTATTCCAAGTATTTCAAGTTAATATACAGGTCATATATAGATCAAGTTACTTGTTCATGCGTGAAGGAGATATCAAGTGTTTAGTCAAGTTGGGGCCAATTAAGTGTACATAAGAGCATACTCGCCTAAACAAGTTCAAGTCATAAATAAGTTCAGCATATCATGTTTCAAGCATTTCAAGTATTTCAAATCCAAACAGTTGAAAATAATGTGGTTAAGAACCCTGATCAAACAAGAAAACTAGAAGAAAGTGGCAGAAATCAGAAATTGTCTTAGCAAATCTGGCCACAAATCCGTTTGACAAAGTGGCCGGATTTAAGTGGCTGGATTCTGACCACTTTTCAGTTGTAACAAAAAGGCTAACATATGTTTTAACAAAATCTCACAAATTTAGTCAAGTTAGGTCAAGTACGATAAAGTACACACTTGCCTATGAGACAAGAAATCAAGTACCTAGCATTGTCTAACAACAATGAGCATGTAACACGTAAGTCGGTGGGATAACCACCCAAGTGACCAACAAGTCAAGTGCAAGCAAAGCATTTCATTTCATATCAATATCACGAAGTGAACTACAAATACAAATGATCGAGTACGATAAAGTACTACCTCGTCCCAAAGGTTATCAATTCAAGAGCAATTACTTTAACCAAGTAAGTATGTTATTCGAGCAAGGAAGCATTCCATGTAAATATTTTCATGTACTTGGAACACTCACCAATCAATTGCCACCCTTCACTTTAACCTTGGTTCGTCCTCTTGAATTCTCTCGAGTCTTGTGGTCACATATTATATAAAAAAGCTAGCAATACAAAGCCAAAATACATGAAGAAATTAAGGTTTCTAAAACTTCATTTCTTTTCACTTAAACCTCAATTCCACTCATAAACCATACCCAAAATGATTTACCAACTCCAACTTTAAAGTGGAAAATGAAAGTAAAAACAGTTCTAAGAGAACAGAATTTTTTAGTTTTTGCGCAACATTATTTGAAAAATCATATCTCAAGCTTCTTAAGTTCAAAATTTATAAACTTCATACCATCAGAAAATGGACTCAAAGGGTTACAATTTTCCAGAAGACACGTTTGTAAGATTCAGTCCACAAGTTAGTCAAATTCCAGCCTCAAGTTGCTGCTTCATCTAGTCAAAAGATAGAATAGGTATGGCAAATTAGTCAAATTTGAATAATCATAGATATTCATTGAAATTGAGAAAAGTTATGAAATTTGCATGGTAGAAAGTACTTTGAATCTAGTTTCAAGCACAACAATCGGAACTCAATTCTAACTTTTTTATGTGACGGCCCCACCTCCCCCTAAGGCGAACTAGAGGGTTCGGCGGACCACCTGCCCAGCTCTCACCGGGACTCAGTCGAACCTCAATCAAATCCGAAATAAAACCACAAGATCAAACGAAATAACAATCCAAAACTTAAAGCGAAACTTATATACATTTCTATCTCAAAAGGAAGTACAATTATCGAATATACAAAGGTTCTCAATTCGTCATTCATCCAGCCCGTGCCAAGCACTAGGGCGAGAACGATTACAAAACAAAAAAAAACTAGACTAGGCTAACCTACACTGGGCTCTCGCCCTTGCTCGCATCCCCCTGTTAAGGAAACAAAACTAAAGGGGTGAGCTAAAAGCTCAATGAGGTTCCGAACACATAGGCAATAAGAAGTTCAAAGTATTCATTACATATAACCAATAATTCAAGATACAAATACAAAGTAAAGCGATAAACACATTCATTAAAAGGATACGGCTCACAAGGAGCCATTCATTCGTTCGTTCGTTCGTTCATTCACTCTCCTGTCATTCCCCTTATTCCTCCAATCATTTAAAATGCATTTTTGTAAGTAAAACCCTCGTTTGCATTGACATTCGTTCGTTCATTTCATTCACCCCCTCCTGGACGTTGGCCAGGCTCCACCCGACAACAGGTAATACTCGAGTATACCAAACGTTCACCCAGGGTCACTAAATCGCCTGACCGAGTCCGCTTCTGACTCGAGTCGATCAGCAACGAAGGGCAAGGGCCTAGTTCAGCCAAATGGCTTACATTCATATGCAACTAGCATTTAATCATTTAATCATTGAAAATTTCACATTCATTTAGGTCGAGTGCGATAAAGTACACACTCGCCTAGAAAACTCATTTTAAGCAATCATTGAAAGCACTTAACACGTTATCAAACAATAATAACAAGCCAATAAGTCAAGGAAATATAACAAACAAGGAACACTCACCTAGTTAAGCAAAATAATGTCCAAAGTATTCTCCCGGATAACACTCTCAATCGCCAAGAAACCCTAATAATAGCCAAGAGAAAATATTATAGTTAAACCCCTCCAAGGTTTAAGTGAACCAAAGAAAATCCAAATAACTACTAGTACAAAGTATAAGTATAGTTTTGGAAGTGAAAAGAGTACATTTAAACCAAGGCTATGAGTAAAATATTTGTAAAACTTATGCTTGCTCGTAAAACTTTGAAATCTCCATTTAAATCGAAGTGATAAAGAAAACGTACTCCGAGCAGTCATTATTTTATTTCTCAAGGGTATAAGTTCCGCCAAGTCCTTACTTATATACCTCGGTAAAAGAAGATGAAAATATCCTAGATGGTTGAAGTGATATTCACTCTTAACCCTTACTCAAGTTGCAAGTATAGTTTTCTAGTTCTCGAGCGTAAATTTGGGTAGTATGCCCTTTGTGTTTACCTTATTTTTCAGCCATTTTGGCTTCATTATTTTTCTCATTTAAACCCAAAGGTACACACACAACAATCTAACTTCAATAGCCATCCAATAGGCTCAAGACAATACAAGGACAAAAATCAACTAACAACAAGTGCGGAAATCAAATTTAACAAGAGACAGATTTGATAGAGGTTTGCGTAACAGACACAACCGGAGCTACGCTTATCGTATTGGGGTGCAACTTGTACCATTTCGAAGCTAAGATGAAGTCCTACAACTTTCATGAAGATCACTTGGTCAAATTTTCAGTGTAACCTAATCAAATTTCCAGTTCACAGAATCAGGTTCCAACTAATCGGCTAATTAACCGTACTACATTTAAATGGCCATATCTCAGGCTACCAAAGTCCCTTTAGGGTGTTCTTGAAGGCTTTAAAAAGCTAAGACAAATACCTACAACTTCCATGAAGACCACTCAGTCCAGTTCTCACCCTAACTAGGTCAAATTTACCAAAACAATTCCAGATTTTCCAGTTCGAGATTCACTGCAGAAATCAACTAGCAGTCCTGCTTTATTCACTCATATCTCAGCACACACAACTCCAATTCAGGTAATTCCAAAGCCATTTGAAAGCTAAGATACAAGGCTATAATTCTTAAGAAGACATCATCAACCAAATTAGTAGCCTGGTCAAACTAACCAATTACAGAAGCTGATTAGCATGTTCGGGTAGAAACAGGGCAGCAGGGGTATTTTGGTCTTTCACTGGCTACGTTCCTCCGATTGGGCTGAAATTTTGCAGGCAATTATAAAATATCATTCTATACAACTTTCATGTTCTAATATAAGGCTAATTCGGTGTCTACCATGATGAAACAAAAACAGTCAGAATGGTGTTTGTGAGAATTTAAACCTGGAATTAGAACTTTGTTGCTAGAATTTCATGTTTGTTAGGTTTAAATCATCAAAACCTCCAACTAGCAACTTCATAACATCAATTAAAGGATATGTGATCATAATCAAAGCTGAAAATGAAACCCTAGATAATCATCCCCCCAACTCCAACAAAACTCACTAATTAACCGTTGTAACTCAAAATTAAAAGCTTCTAGCCATATTTAACCAAAATTGGGAAAAAGAAAAGGGTGAAAAGCCATGATACCTTCCTAGAATGCTTGTAGGAGAAGACCACAACCTTTCCTTCAAAATCTTGCCATACAAAGCTGTAATCTTCCCTAAAGAGTAGTTTTTGTGAAGTGATTCACAAGATTTATGGTTGGAGTTTAAGATTAAGCAAGAAATTTAGTTGGTGAAGATGAAGTTCTCTCCCTTTTTTCTCTCTCTATTTTTGGCCAAGGTGGTGAAGAAATGGAGAAGATTTGGTTAAATTCTTGTTTTATGATGGTTGATACAAATTAGTCAAAGCTCCTTCCAATAAGGGCTTGACATGTGTCCTTTCTAGAGTTTTCTTTCTTTTTCCTTTGGCCCACCATGGTGACTCATGTATAAGATATTTTAAGGCTAATTAGTCAAAATAAAATGAGGAGATTAAAGAAATAAAGTAGGGTTTAATTGGTGCACTCACTCGGTAACGAACGGTACACGTCAGTTCTAACCGTTTTCCTTAAATTACACGTATTAGGGTTTTTACTTCCTATTCACTAACTTTATATCACAGCTTCTAATCACATATTATTTCTCACCTAAAAGTCACTCTTAAGCACCAAATTTGATTCTCACTCCAAATTTGATCCTTACACTGCGGATACACGAAAACCCCACTTCACTTTGATTTGAAATCGGAAAGGAAAACCCTAATTTCCTATGATCATTGGCATATATTTTTTTTTCTAGGGTGATTGAGTAGTAAGATGGTATAGAATAATATTTTTTAAATAATTTTCAAATAAAAGGAAATTTTCAAGAAATATGTAAGGAATTTGCAAGTCCTCACATTTTACACCAAGATATAACAGATTTCCTAAGACTACTCAAGGTTCCCTGCAGACAAACTAGACTCGAAGGACTTTCCAATGGTATAAAATTCAAACTCTAGTTCATTTTCTATCAGTATCAGTGATTCAGGGAAGTCAACTGATTTTTCAGTTCTGATCAGCCTAATACCATGATAAAGTTGCCCTATTTCTTCTTCCTAGCTTAACTTGTTTTGACTCAAATTTATCCTATTCAACTTCTTAGGGTTCATATACAGGGGATCAAGTTATCTAGCACCATTGAAGCTTAAAATACAATACACAACATGATTAAAAGAACCAAAACAGTCTAGCCAACAAAGAAAACCAAAACAATCCACTAACTTGCCCTAAAACAACCACTTTACTTGCTTCATTTCCATTTCAACTCACACCAAACCTTAAACCAATGTTTAGCCAAGTTTATTAGGCTTAATTAAGGTGCAAATGAACCAAAAAATCAAGGAGAAACATCCCCTCCAAAACCAGTCAGCCAAGAGAAAGCAAAACAGTCCACTAGTTCACTTGCATCACCAACTTCCATCCTTTCATTATAGTTAACTTAAGCATCATTCCAAGAGTTGTCCTTAGCTCAAAAGGGGTCCAAAACATGTTAATACATCAAGTAAAACCATAAACAAAACTTGGACAAAATATCAAACATATGGTATGCAAAACAACCAACTCTACTTCCACTTGTTTAGTTCAAGAAGTTTCACCACAAATATCATCCATTCAACTCTTAGTTTGCCATTAAAACTTTAAACACTTGATATAACACCATAAAACTAAGATTCAAAGATCATTTACTTTCCTTAATTGAAGCTTGAATCACCCAAAAGCCACCAAAACAAAAGCTCCAAGCTTGAAACACACACTAGACTTGAAGGTAGTTAACTCAACTAAGCTAGGTTCCTTCACTTTTGATTTTTGCTCAAGGATCAACCTAGGGTTAATAAGCAAGAAAATGGAGTTTTTTCTCTTCCTTTGGAAGCTTCCAAGTGGCCTGTCATAAGAGCAGAAAATAGAGCCAAGAATAGTTTAAATTTCCTCTAATTCCTTTGGTCAAAAGTTGAATGGTTAGGGTTTGGCCACTTGTCTCAATCTTGGTCATTTCTTCCTTTAATCTTTGACCAATGAAGTTTCTACCCTCCAAATGTTCCAATACTTAATTAACACCCTTAAACCATTAGATAAAGTCTTACACATATTTGGTCATAATGCATGTGGTGAAATAAAATAATGGCAACTCAAGGAAATGTTACAATTCAAGTAAAAGGTAATGAAATGGAATGCAAGGATATGTCATAAGTGATTTAGTCTTAGGGAAATGCAAGTGATTGAGGAGAATTTATATTTTTGAGTGAGAGTTCTTACACTTAACATGTACTAACTTATATCAAGAAAATGTGTTAAAACTTGACTCACTTATAAAAATATCTAGCAAATTAAGGTAATAAAGTAAAGTAAAGAAAATGTGCTCATAGAAATACGATAAAATAAACACAATTTTTGGGGTTCTCACGGGTTATCTTGTTGGAACAAGTAAGGTTGTAAAAAGCCGGAAAATAGACTAAGATTGGCCAAAATTGTGAGCTAAAACTCTAACGTTAATTTTGTTTGTGACAACCCCACCTCTCCCTAGGGCGTACCCCAGAGTTTAGCGGATCACCTGCCCAGCTCTCACCAAGACTTGCTCACTTATTTAAGATAAAATAATTCACGACCTCGAATGTAAATGGAACAACAGTTTTCATGTTTGGAACATACAAAGACATTCATTTCTGTCTCAAACTTCCAAACAAGCCCAAATACATCAAAAGATTTGAGTTCTAAATACATTCAACCCTAATTGAGCGACTAGTGCGAGTATAATTATAAAATTTCCAAAAACTAGACTACGCTAGCTTGTAACAGTCTCATGCCTCACTCGTACCCCCTGTAAAGAAAACAAAACTAATAGAGTGAGTTAAAACTCAGTGAGGTTCCAAATAGCAAATTGACCAGTAATTAAAAATGAAAGTATCAAAGTGGCAAAGTAGCGAGTATAACAAGTCAAGAAAATGAACAATAACACTTTGGATGGCCAAATATTAGGTATTCACATTTCAAGTAAAAGGATATAGTTGCTTTTGCAAACTAGCTCCACCCATAGCTTGATCAAGTAATAGTTGACACTCCGTCAAATTTCAAGTAAGGTAACTAGTCCAGTAGTATGCCATTTAACTCCAACCTCCATCCACTGACCAAATCCATTTCTGGGCCCGAACTCCAAGATAAACACTGGTGGTAATACTCGAGTATATCGATTAGTCGAGGAGATAACACTCCACTCAACAAAACTAAAGACCCAGGGTTCGTTATCTAATCGACCAAGCCCTTTGCCTGCTCGACTCGATTAACTAGCCACAGGGTTTCTGGAATTCCAAAAAAGATATGAATCATATACATGTATATCAAGTCAATGGCAACCAATAAACAAGAATATATCATATTAGGGCAAGTGCGATGAAGTATACCCTTGCCCGACCATAGCAATCAAATATCATTCGATCACATTAGTCAAGTATTGAAAACAAGTGTCAAGTTCAATCAGGTATTTGGAAGCACTCACCAAAGATTTAATGCTTCTTAGGATCACGTTGAGGTATTACTCCTTATTTGGAGTCCAAATTTGCGATAAAACATCGTTTAAAAGCTTGAAATCAATTAGGGTTCGAAACTTAAGTGTTTCGTTTAACGAAACTCAAATAACTGAAACTCATTTGGATAATATTCATATTACTTATCACACCCTAGAAAACTCATGCTCGCTCTTTTAGTTTTGATAAGGAAGCGGTTAAAACGTTTAAGTTCAAAAAGTAGGCTAAAGAACGAGGAAACATATTCCGAGTGGTTGCTACTTTCACTTTTCCAAGGGTACGAGTTTCGGCCAAATTTCAGTTTATATACCTCTACGAAAGAAGACTTGAATACCTCAAAATGTCTAAATTCAATTCGACCTCCACTCTTCACTGAAGTCACGAGTACACACGCCTAACCCTCGAGTGAAAATGTAGGCGGCATGCCCTTTGTATTTAGCAATTTCCAGCCATTTATGGCTTCATTATTTTCTTCAACTCAGCCCAAATTCACACACTGTCGCGCCCCATTTTTTAATAAAGAAAAATAAATTGTTTAAAAAGTGAATTTTTGATTTACAAAGAAAATGAAGAAAAATATGGGTCTAAATGAGACTTCAAAATGCGACGATTTGACCCAAAATATAGTTTAAAAAGGGTTTTTTGAATGAAAAATGGAGTCGCCACTTGGTATAGAGTTAAGGTGTACCAAGTCACCTAAAAATGAATTTTTAAAGAAAAAGTAGAAAAACCCTTTTTAAACGACTCCAAGTCTACGAAAATCAGAGAAAAAGGTTCGGAAGTCACATTTGGAGAAAGGGAAGGCAAGGATAAGAATCCAAGGCACTCTTTCAACCTAGCCAAGGCTAGTTGCGCGATTTAATCAAAGATTTTCTTATTTTAACCTTAAGATTTATCACATTTGGATGTACTATATGCATGCAAACCCTAGATCTAAGAGGGTATCGGAGGGTCGAAATTTCTCTTCAAAACTCGAATGGTGCCAATCACATTAATTGTGATGCCCAATAAAGACTCTTCGAAGAAGTCACGAATAATGCAAGTCATGAGACTCGAAAGAAAGAAAAAGTAAAGAAAATAATAATATATAAATGTGTATGACCTAAAGAAATGCATCATGTCGGGTACGGGGGACTTACACTTGTGACTTTCAATGTTCCCTTTAATAGAGGAAATATGAGCGTGCTAAGGCTAGAAAAGCCAAACTCGTCCATATCCCATATCCAAAGGGTTTTTCCTAGTCTAATCAAGCAAATGTACTAGCCTAGGTCTAATGCTTAGATGAAATGCAAGTCTAATGTCATGTTTCATACAAAGAGATAAGTAATATACATATAAGGGAAAATACGAGGAAAGGGATATACGTATAAGGAGGGATATGGGATAAAGGATGTACATAAGAAAGTGTCATGCAATATGGTACAAACCCTAAAAGGTGAAAAACATGCATGAAATGTAGTGATTCACACAAACATGATCTAGCGCCGGAGGTCCCAAAGGGTCTAGCATTGGACTAGCTCATATCTAACGCTCTCTCACAAGCATTGGACTTGTGAGGGCTCGAGGGGAAGGCCATGACTAGCATTGGACTAGCCACGGTAACGTGCATTTGCATTCATCATACACATATACAAGTAATGTGCATAATTAAAGCAAGTAGACATGTGAGCATGTAATTCACATAACACATAAGCATGCATATCTAGATGCCAAAACCTAAGAAAGCGATTAAACACATAGCACATAGACATGCAAAACACATAAGGCAATTAAGGCCCTAACTATTACATTTTTAGGGGGAAGGCCTACTACAATCTAAAAGGGGGAAATAAGAAGGAATAAAACAATTAAATCCCTAACTATTACAATTTTGGCATTCGAGTGCCTCCCAAATGATGAAATTGAGCTAAAATTAAAGCAAAACTAAGCAACTAAAGAAATAAATAAAGTGAAAATGAAATAAACACTTAAAGCCATGCAATTGCACACAGAAGACACATATACGCATGTAGGGTCAAATAAAGTCAAAAATAAAGGATAGAGTGTACCTCCCTTGAGTTGGGGCCAAATGAGGGAAAAATAGCTTCAAAACAATAAAATGGTCAAGGCACCAATTAAATGGTAAAGTATAAACAAAATCACCAAATTCCTCCCAATTGCAACTTAAATGTAATCAAGCAGTGCATGGTGACAAAGAAGGTAAATTATCAATCTAATTTCTAACATAGAAACTACTAAGGACCCAATAGCAAACATTGACCAATCATTCAATTCCAATTAAAACATTTTGGGAACTTCAAGGGTCCAAGAGCAAAGAAAAGGCCAAGTGGTGGTTCAAATTGCAATTATTCTAGGACCTAATTGTAAGAGATCAGAACATCATTGGGCCTTTGTAGCATTAACCAAAAACAAGGGGTTGAAATGCAATTTCTGAAGCCTTTTGCATGCATGTTACGTAAAAAGCTTTTGTCTGCAACATTCATTCGAAACTTTCTGCAACTTCAAGCTTTCAAATGCAGATTTCATACAAAGACTTCAAACCAAAACTAGCAAAGACAATCACTCAACACCACTTGACAGCTAGACACCCTGATTAACACAACCCAAACATGAACACCAAACCATTAAAGATCAAATGAGGAACCAAATGGAAAACATATATGCAGCAACAGAAAAAACAAACACCAGCTTTCTAAGTTTCTTGAATGGAACTTCATTATTTAACTAGGATGTCTATGCAAAGTAACCCAACGAGGCCACTGAATCATCAATCAAAACCCAAATGCTATACTTTCAACCCATCCTACCATTCTCAAAATACATTCATGCATTTCTAACATATTCAAAAGTACAACTAGTTATGAAAAACTGCAGCAAAGATGCAAAAGAAAGAACCCGCGGCATACATGCGCATGATACATCAATTGACAAACAAAACTCAAACTTCGAACAAAACAAGAACCTCAGCAACAAAGCGAATGACCATTGCTGCAATAAAACAGATAGCTCCAACCTTGTTGCTGCAATTTTTGATATAAATTGGCAGCTCAAACCCACGCTGATATCATACGAAAAGAATGCAACAAAAACTCATTTTTTGTCAACTAAACCCGCATAAATTCCCATAGCACCATTGTTAACAAACTCCAAGATATCACATATCAAGCTTGATCTCCCAAATACAAACATCAGGTAACGAATAATTCAATAAAACCCGACCAGCGGCTGTTCTAGGAAGCAAAAATGACAAAGCGAACAAAATGTATCAATGTCTTTGACATATTTGGAAAATCTGAGCTTACGTGAGAGATAGAAGGCAAAAAGGATTACCTTTAGCACTTTACTAGGTCCAGTAAGCAAGGAAAGATTGAAAAGATCGCATCCAGATACCAACTTCGAAGCGACAGATTTCTGGTGAAGACACCTAAGGCTGACGACCTTGCTACCAGGGGGATGAAGTTTGGAGAGGATGGAGACGTCCTTTTCAGAATGTTTCTCAACAAGAATCGCTCCTTTGATGATGTAGTTTACCCAGAAACCGAGATCTCTCCCTGAGGAGCCCTGGGGAGATCAGAATGAAGCGGGAAAGTTGGCTGAAACGAAGCCAAGAAAATTTCGTTGCAGCGGCATGCGGCAGGGACAAGCTCGCGACTTGGAGCTTCGATTCAAAGGTGTTTCAGTGGTTTATTCCAGAAATGTTCAACACGAAATCTCCTCCCCAAATGACGTAGATTATTCAGAAATTTAAATCACCTCCAACAAAGCTATATCCAAAGAGAAAAATGCATCCAAGGGAGGCTAAAAGGTCAACCTTTTCCTATCGAAAAATCTTCTGCAAAGTTCTTTTTTTTTCGTTCCTTTTCCTATTTTCTGATCTTAACCGAAGCTCCCTTTCCTTTACCCTGGTTTCTAGATTTCCTCACCTTCCACCTCCACCCTCTCTCGGTCTCTTGTTTTTGTTCTCCTCTCTTTCCTTCCCTGCCCAAAGCTCTCCCTTTCTCTCTCACGTGAAACCTAGCCACCAAAACTCTCCCCGCCATTACAGACTCCCCAACAGATTTTCTCCTCTCGGTTTCCTGTGTTTTGTTTTACTCAGCCCAAGCCGCCAACTTTCTTGCTTAATCAGCCCTCCAGACCTTCTGCTCTCAGCCGTCGTTCCAGATTCTACTCAGACTCCCCCATTACGCACTCCTCCTCTCCAGCCGTCACCCCTTATCCCTCTCTTCTTGTTTCATTCCCTCTTGGCCCGAAGCTTTCTTCTTTTTCTGTTTTTCCTCCAATCAACCCCCGTAGCTCTCTGTTGCCCCCTTGGTTTTCCCTTTTTTTTTCTTCCTCAGCCGACAGATTATTCCCCAGCTCTCTCTCTCTCGCTTTCTTAGTTTTTCCCTGCCGCCGTTAACTCTATCCTCCCCCTTTTCCTCTTTTTTCCATCCTCAAACCCTAGCCGCCTCCTTTTTCTCTATCTATTCAGCCGTCCAAACCTTCCCTCTGCCTTTTCCCTTTTATATCAGCTGCCTCTCCAAAAACCTCATTTCAATGGTTGATAAACGTCCTCAGTTCACCTCCTTTCTTTAGCCATCCGATCGGCCTTTCCTTTCACGCATGCTTTCTGTAAAAAATATGATACAAAGAAATAGTTTTGATCTTATGTGGCTCACGGTGCATGAGCTCGCCACCCTTTTTCATTTTTTCATTTTTTTAAATTAAATAACGATAATCTTGAATCTAAAATAACTAAAGCATTTTTTTTGATAAATTTCTATGCTAAAATGACTTAAAAATAAAAATTAAAAACTAAAAGGAAATAAAAAACTAAAAAAAACAAATAAAAATAAGAGTAAATAAAACTACACCAAAATTTTGGTGTCTACAGTTTGCCCCTCTTTGTCTGAGTTTTGGAAAAACTTGAGACAAAGAAATAGACACCAAATACTTACCTGTGTTATTCGGCTGCTAACTACTCGAGCGATAGACGCTGTAGAAATGGGGACTGACCCCTTTGATAAAATTTCAAAATGAGATTGACCCAGACAAGAAATTTAAAACGGGACTGACCCGAACCAGAAATTTAAAATGGGACTGACCCCAGCGAGAAATTTAAAATCAGGTCTGACCCGAACAAGGAAATTTAAAAATCATGGGACTAACCTGAATAAACTTAAAATCATGGGACTGACCCGAATAAAATTTAAAATCATGGGACTGACCCGAATAAACTTAAAAACATGGGACTGACTCGAATAAAACTTAAAATCATGGGACTGAATAAAACTTAAAATCATGGGACTGATCCGAATAAAATTTAAAATCATGGGATTGACCCGAATAAAACTTAAAATCATGGGACTGACCCGAATAAGATTAAAATCATGGGACTGACCCGAATAAACTTAAAATCATGGGACTAACCCGAACAAAAACTTAAATTATGGGACTGACCCGAATAAAAATTTAAAATCATGGGACTGACACGAATAAACTTTAAAATCATGGGACTGACCCGAACAAAAACTTAAATCATGGGACTGACCTGAATAAACTTTAAAATCATGAGACTGACCCGAATAAAACTTAAAATCATGGGACTGACCCGAACAAAAACTTAAAATCATGGGACTGACCCGAATAAAATTTAAAATTATGGGACTGACACGAATAAACTTAAAATCATAGGACTGACCCGAATAAAACTTAAAATCATGGGACTGACCCGAATAAAATTTAAAATCATGGGACTGACCCGAATAAAACTTAAAATCATGGGGCTGACCCGAACAAAATTTAAAATCATGGGACTGACCCGAATAAAACTTAAAATCATGGGATTGACCCGAACAAAATTTAAAAGGGGACTGACCCCAACACGAAAATAAAATCGGGACTGACTCGGGGGACTGACCCCAACATGAAAATAAAATCGGGAATGACTCGAGGCAAAATTAAAAATCGGGATGCACACTAGTGGGACTGACCCACGGCTAGTGGCAGTGCAAATGAAAATGCTTTAACCATCGGTCAGTGGGATTAAACCCTAGCCTGCCGTGATAAGCTTGATTTGATTTTTGATTTTGATTGATTTTTTTTTTTGATTTTTGATTTTTTGATTTTTTTGAATTTTTTTGAATTTTTTTTTTTTTTTTTGAATCTTTCCAAAAATAATTTGCCCCAGTATGATGAATTGGTTGGTAGGATTAGACCTGAGCCCGCCATGCAAATTAGTCAGTGGGATAACACCCGAACCTGTCTTGATTGCACAAAAATCTAGGCCCAACGGGATGTTGGCGGCATAAAGTCCAGTCCCAACGGGATGTTGGCGGTACAAAATCCAGGCCCAACGTAATCTTTCTGATGTTGGCGGCACAAAATCCAGGCCCAACGTGATCTTTGGGATGTTGGCGGCACGAATTCCAGGCCCGACGTGGTGATGTTAGCTGCACGAAATCCAAGCCCAATGTGATGTTGTTTCAAAAACAAACAAGAAATTAATTTTGGCTTGTCAGGAAACAAGAAACTAAACTTGATTGATGATGATTTTTTTTTTTAAATGAGAGAATCTTTTCAACAAAATCTGCCCCAGTGTCAGGCCTTTTTTGTTCTTTCTTCTTTCTTCTCTTTTCCGGCATCGGCCTGCCACCTCAATTGATGCTTCTTCATCATTTTGAACAATGAATACCTGCACAAGGGGTTCATCAAAGTATAACATGCACTCAAATTTCTTATTTGAAAAGAGCAGCGTGATTGGTTTGACATCCTCAAATGTATTACAAAAAAAATTTACCCCAGTGTGGGCCTATTTAATTGCAAAAAAATTTGTTTGAATGACTCTCCATTTATTTGAACAAAGTAAGCAATTGCTTTTCCTAACATATCATGTGAAGAAAATTGAATGTCTTGCTTAAACTCATATAGCAAATTTCATGATGAATTTCTCAAAATAATGCCAAATTACGAAAGATTTCTTCCCCACTTTAGCATCAATGCTTTGGGTAATGGGTCACCATTTTTTGTTGGCTCATCTTTCAGGACCAATCGAGTGACTTTATTTTTGAAATGGCTAAGGAAACGGGAGGTCAGAATCTGTCTCATTCTCGTGCCCAAATCGTATCTAACCCATTTAATATCACATTTTAGTGAAAGCAAATAGTTTGTCCATCCTTATTTCTTGAGAAAACTTAGTCAACATATAAGCTTTTTAGGCTTGTAACGTGTGGACAGAAATGATAGCTAAACATGTGGAAACAGGCTATAGCCTTAAGACCACAAATGGTTGATAGATTCCTCAGAAGCATAATCTTCACTTCGAGTTGTCATGAAGGATAAGTCAATGATGGACTTTATGAGTTTGTAATGGGGCTTGAAAGCGATAGTTAAAGAAATAAAATTCTCAAGGACATTGCACTGAAAATCGCATTTTTCCAAAATTGCCACTATTTTGAACTCAAAGATCATCACTTAATGGGGACTTCAGCATCGAAATTTTTGCAATTTTCTTTTACATTCATTTCGCTCGCCTTTTCCTTCTTTTTTTTTTTTAAATGCCCTTGCGGATTTTCACATGATGAGCAGTGTCAACTTCAATTAATCAATTCAGACATATTTAAAAAATTCTTTGGCATCAGTACATGAGCATCACTTGCCAATTAGAAAATTTCTTGACAGAGATATTGCAAAGAGTAGAAGTCAGGGCTTTCGGCTTTTGTAATGGGTCTGGTGGGGTGCTTAGAAAGGTTAAGGCTTGAAAGCGAATTTTCAAAAGTGGTTTGAATGACCTGAGATCGCATTATTGTGCCAACCCTATTTTAGGGTTAAATCCAGAACTTGCCCCAGTTTATTCTCAATTGAGGTTTTTTTCTCTTTCATTTTCTTTCTTCTTTTGATTTTTGGCCTTCTGCCATTCTTTTGAACTTTTCACAAAATTTGCCCCAATTTATTTTTGAACTGAGGTTCTCTTTTCTTCTTTTGTCTTTTGGTTTTGTTGCATTATCACTTTTCACCTTTTGAGACTTTGCTCCTTTTTCAACTCAAACTTGCCCCAGTGTGGGGTTTGCGATTCTCAAAAGTTGCCAAACGAAGTATTTTATTCTGAAGGCTCAAAAGGGATAACTAGGGATAGAATGTTTGATTGGAGAAAAAGAGGGCCTGACTTTTAATCCGTTCCTTACATTAATTCTGAAAGGAAAATTTTCATTAATGCGAAATTTTTTGCATGCATCTGAATCAACTAGGATGACTTCCGTTCATCCACATCCGTAAAACATAGAGGATCCGCCGGACAACTTTTCTTTCTTTTATCTTTCTCTCTTTTCTTTTCTCTTTTTCTTCAAAATTGAAGTCCAGGTAGAATAAATTTTTCTATTCGGGGTTCTCTCTTTCTTTTAATTTTAGCATTTTGCTTTTTCTCCTTTTTGGGAACATTCTCCAATCTCCTTCCCCAATGTGGGGTGCGATCGTAAGTGCCTTGTGAAAAGAACCACTGATTTTAGCTCAAATGAGGATGCAAGGGGTAAAACAGTGTTTAGGTTGTAGAAACGATGGCCAAAGCATCATTCTTACGCTTCAATGACAACCAAAATAACGAATTGCTCAATGAAAATCCATTCCCTTTTGCTATTTGAAAATTTTCCAATGTAGGGTAGTGATCATTAAGGCTCTTATTTGAAACGAAACTATTCTTTCAAAGGCTCGAAATGGGAAAGCAAATGATAAAATCTGTATGGGTAGAGAAACGAACGCTCGAAGTATCCTTCCACATTTCCAAAATAAACAAGGATAATGTACATTTTTGCTTTCACTTAGATGTGAATTGAATATAGTTAGACACAATGGACATTTTTTAAGCAAAGATTACCCCAATTTTTAATTTATCAATCAATGTGACTGATTTTATTTTGGGGTTAAGTGAAGGAGAAAAGGTATCTCATTGGGCCTTTTGAGTGACCGCTCACATTTCTTTTTTCCTTAAACTCTGAGCACTCTTATTGTATAGCTCGGATCACCAATTGAGTGTACGTAAGGGTTTTAGAAAGTATACACTCGTGAAATTTCAGGCTGGAGGTTGAGAAAATCTCAATTTAGCTTTATTTCCCAAAATTCATCATGAAATCTCCGATGAGCAAAAGAATGAAATGTACATGAATACAATAATTATCCAAAACTATACTGCTAAAAAAGTTTAAAACAAAATTTCTCGTTCAATTATAATACAAATGAGAAGAGAAAAACTTCTAAAGAACTCCACATATATACACTTTTTGTCTCCTTTTCTTTTGGGCCGAAAATGTATTAAATATACAGAAATTTCCTTTGAAAAACAATTATGAAATCTCTTAGAAGCTTTATCCTAACGCTTCCAAATAGATCCTTCATGTTTTCATCGCAGGGTCTGTCCAAGAGTCAAGTAATACTTTTCACACTTTTCGGATCAAAAATTGTTATCAGATATAGAAAAAATATTTTCACCTTATTGAAACATTTTTATGAATGCAGGGGGAGGGAAAAAAAATAAAAGGAAAAAAAAACCCAGAGTTGGTAAGCAAAATTACAGAATCGGTATGCATGTCCTATGGGGGGAACCCTTTTATGCCAAGGGTAGGCCTAGCATGAAAATGCAATCCTCTAGGGTAGGCACCATACAATACCTGGTGAATCCGATCAACTGATTGAGTGAAAAAATGATTTGAAAAAATTGGCCAATTGGAGTGAGAAGAGACATTTGTCTTAAAAAATGAGGACGAAGTCCGAATGGATTGCCTGCTTTGATCATAAAATGATGTGTAAAAGAGGTTGCAATGTCTCGATTACTTTTATTCAGTGAACCTTAGACTTAAACCCTAAAGGGGAAAAAGCGGGTCAAATGGATTGAATAAAATTGATGATTTATTCAAAACGACCGAATTGCCCTAAAAATAGGTAAACTGGTCAAATGAATTGAATGAAATTTGATTTATCCAAAATTAATCGGATCACCCTAAAAAGGGTAAATTGGTCAAATAGATTGAACGAAACTTGATTTATTCAAAATCGGCTCGATTGCCCTAAAAATGGGTGAATTGGCCAAATGAATGAAATGGATCTAATGATTTATTCAAAAATGATTAGATTGTCCTAAATTTGAATTGACAAAATGGATTGGATGAACTTGATGGTTTATTCAAAATCGATAAGATTGCCCTAAGAATGGGTAAACTAATCAAATGAATTGAATGAAATTGGTGATTTATTCAAAATCGACTAGATTGCCCAAAAATAAGTAAATTAGTCAAATGAATTCAAAATCGACTAGATTGCCCTAAAAATGAACAAATTGATAAAGTGGACTGGATGAAGTTGATGAATAAAATGGTCCAATGGATTGAATGATGTTGATGGTTTATAAAAAAAAATCGACCAGATCACCCAAAAAGGGTAAATTGGTCAAACTTCATTGCGATGCATTAGTCTATGTGTGAGAGCCCGTAAAACCCTAATATTTTTTTCCTAGGGTTATTTCCCCTTTAATTGCATAATTTTGCATTTTCTGGCTTAGAAATATTTTCTTAGTGGATATTATGAGCAGTTATAGTTTTAAGATGATTTTTCTAGCATTGGAGAAATTTTAGAAAATTAAAAGTAAATAGTGGACGTGGGACCCACTAGTGCGAAAAGTTCGGAAAAATTCGGCCAATAAGGTTAAGTTTTGGATACTGTGTAAAATTTATCGGGTGTTAAGAGATAAGTAGAATGTGTGAATGATTGATGTGAGAGAGAAAAGAAAGATAGGAATGCATTTATGAAGGTGACAAGTGTCACCTTCTTATTGGATGACTTTTAAGATTTACTATTCATAATTTTGACTTTTTTTGACCAAGGATTAAATATCCAAAAAATTCACCAAAAATCACCATTTTTCTCTTCCTTGTGGCCGGCCCTCTCTCTCTCAAAGGAGAAGAAAATTTCCTAACTCTCAAGCTTCCATAAGCTTCAATCTTCCATAAACAAAGGCTTGGACTAGATTCTACTCCATAAAAACTTTGCTTCTAGTGATAGTAAGTGTGTAGGTGAACTTTGTTTGAAGAGCAAAGGTGTTCAACATCCCTCTCTCTCTTGATTTCTTGGTAAGTATGACTTGAACCCCTTACTACCTCTAATAATGGTTATATGATGCTTAGAAGTGGCTTGAGTGGTGAATATGTGATTTACCCCTTGATTTGGCTTGTTTTGGTGAAGTTTTCCATTTTATGATGATTTTTCTGGTTTAATTGGATTATGATGGTGTGGTTGTTTATGATGATTGGCAATGGACTATAATGGCTCTAGTGGATGTGAAATGTGGATAAATGCAATCAATTTTGGATTTGGTGTGAAAAATGGAAAGTTAGGGTTCATGAACCCCCATTTCTGTCCGGTTTTAGATCACTGGGTTAGAGGCCGAATTAGACTTTTCTCAAAACATGAAAGTTGTAGGTATTGGTGTGATGGAGATACCTGTAAAATTTCAGGTCATTTGGATCAATGTAGAATGAGATATGACGAAATTACTGTAGCTGTTCTGCTTTGGACAGAATACGAAAACTGCGATAGTAATTGGACATTTTGACTGGTTTTGGTTTGGATTTTGAAGTTGGTGTCTTCTGATGAAATGTATCTGAATGTCTTAGTTAACTTATGCCTTTGGAATTTCGGCATTTGGACTTGTATGGACTGAGATATATCGATTACAGTTTTCTATGTTTTGCAAACCTGTTTTGGGAATTCTGGTATGGTATTTGGCATTTTTGACCTAGTTAAGCTAGGAACTGGATTGAGTGACTTTCTACATTGTTGTAGCCCTGTTCCATAGCTTCGAAATGGTGGGTATTACACCCTCAACCGATATTCGTAATGAGAGTTGTGCCATTACCGCATAATGAGTGTAAAACAGTTTTCTATTTGGGGCCAAGTCTAAGGCCATTTGCTAATTTCTGGTTTGCTATTATGCTCATTTATGCATATGACACCCTTTTGGGGTTGTGTTTAGCATTGTTATATGGCTCGGTATAGAGTCTCATTGTATGTGTTACATGTTCTAGGGCTTGAAGGTAGTGCACGACGACTTGGTGATCGTGGTACATGAAATACCACTTTCTCACTTGGTGAGTATACCACTCACTAAATTGTTATTATGTGGCTTTGTTAAATGTTATGTGATGCCTTGATAGCTTACTTGGATATTGAAATTGATTAAGGTGAGGGTGTACTTGACCGCCCTCACCTCTATTGATATTGTCACTGATTGGTTACCGTTTTATTGCATTACTGAACTTGATATATTGGTTGGTGAATTCCATTTCATGGAAACTGAATTGATGTCGTTTGGACGATGTCCATCGGCCTTACTGCATTACTGAGCTCAACCCCGTTTGGTAGTCAATTGGATCGAGCCGGCGAGGGCTTGGTCGTGAAGATTGAATTGCCACGGGGACTGTACTGGGGAACCTTGTGGTAATGAGACCCTTGGTTCCGGTAAACTCGAGTATTACCAAAAACTACTGAAATGAAGTGCGGGCCCGGTTGGGGTATGTTAGGTGGAAGGATTGGAAGTAAAGGGTGGTCTACGGTTTGATACTTTTAACATTGACGGAGAGTCAATGAGGTTGGATCAAGATTGCAAGCGTGGAAATGGGCTCTTGAGAGCCGACCGTATCCTTTTACCGTTTTGCCTCATTGCTTATTTGCGCACTATAAAGGAAGGTTCATTCCTATATGGCTTTGATTGCTTATTGGGAGGTATACCACTGGGCTATGGCTCATTCCGTGTTATTTGTTTTCCTTACAGGGATATAATTGCTTTTTGGAAAATGGACTGGTTAGTCAATTGCCATACTGAGCTTGTAAATGTCTTTTGTATAGCTCTTGAAGTGAAACCCTAATGTATAACGGGTTCATTTCCTTTTGATAGGCAAATCGAATGTGTACTCCTTAATGAATGGTTTTGGCATGCCATTATGGTTGTAAATGTTGATTTCCATTGTATACATATGTTTGGTAAATGTTTGGATGGATTTCGGATCACCACGACTCTCAAACGGAAAAGGAAAAATTTTGAACGAAAGGTTCTGGACTGAATCCGGCCAGGAATCCGGCCAGAAACTGGCCGGATTGTCGGCCGGATTGCAGGCCGTTTTGGAAAAAATTTTGGCCAACTCTCTGGCCAGTATCCGGCCAGGAATCCGGCCGGAAATCCGGCCAGATTCTGGCCGGATTCTGACGTGCATTTCACTATTCATCTTTGGCAAAAAATTTCGTTTTTTTTTTATTTTGTGATTTTTGACTTGTTTGCGCGCAATGGGATGTTCCGGAACGAAATAGATCGACGTAAACTGTACCGTTAGTCCTGGCGAGAGCTGGGCAGGCAGTCCGCTAACCCCTTTGGTTCGCCTTAGGGGAAGGTGGGGCTGTCACACTATGAGCCTCTTAAAATCAAGATTTGGCCTCAATATATTTATTGTCTCAACAATGAGGAATCATTTGTGAATTACTTCGAGTTATTGTCCTTTACGCAAGGGATGTTTACCAATTATGTTAAAACGGCCAAAAAGTGATTATTAGACGCTCATATTCCAAAAATCACTTTATGAAAATGATCGGATCCTACCTTACCTTGTGCACTACCCTTTCGGATGGTACAAAATGTAAACGTGCAAGTCTCATTGGATTATATATCCGAGACACAGGGCGGTTTATTCCTAGTACGGGATCCCCTAAATGGCATTCCCTCTAGGGTTTATGCATGATGCCATTTTATCAAAGCGAGCACACATGCATTACACAAAATGAAACATGACCTAAAGGGACCCCTTTTGTACGCCGAGGTGAGCCTAGAATGAAATGTATTCATGTTACGCATGCGAAGCGTTGAATTTAAACGTGTCACATTCAAATGGGGTAGGCTCCTAGAGAGTGCCATGCCATGACTCTTATTTCCTAGGGCTAATGAATGCAATGGAGACACAAACCACGAAAGGTTAGTTCAATCAGATAAATACACATAATACATTGTAGCAAAGCAATACAAAGAGATAAAGTAATAAAAAAGAATGGAGGGGTTGTGTGACGGCCCCACTTCCCCCTAGGGCGTACCCCAGGGTTCAGCGGGTCGCCTGCCCAGCTCTCGCCAGGACTCACTCACTATGGAACTCGAATCATGTATATACATCCATAGACAATAGATGCTCAAGTAAAAGATAAGAAACTTCTACACACTAGAAGTCTTCAAAGTTTTTTTTTTTTTACCATTCAAGTACAAACATCGAATATACAAGGGTTCTCATTCCTCATACAACCAGCCCGTGCCAAGCACTAGGGCGAGAACCATTACAAGGCCAAAGAACTAGATCAACTAGACTATACAGAACGCTCGTCCTTGCTCGCCTTCCCCAGCTAAGGAAAACAATTGACGTGGTATGAGCTAAAAAGCCCAGTGAGGTTCTATATATATAAACAAGTAATTAAACAAGGAACATTAGTCATGTAATAACATTTAATCCAGAAAACATGTTCAATATAAAGCAATGATAATACATTCATTAAAAGGATACAGGCTCACGAGGAGCTATTTGTTTGTTCGTTCGTTCCCCTGACATTTCTCCTTATTCCTCCAATCGTTTGAAAATACATTTTTTTGTAAGTAGAATCCCTCGTTCATCCTTTTGTTCGTTCATCCCCTTTTCCGGACGTTGACCGGACTCCACCCATCCGGACATTGGCCGGACTCCACCCATCCGGACGTAGTCGGACTACAAGGTAATACTCGAGTATACCAAATTCACCCAGGTCACCATATCGCCCGACCGAGTCCGCTTCTGGCTCGAGTCGATCGGTAACAAGAGCAAGGGCCCAGTTCAGCCAAAAGGCTTACATTCATGCGCAACTAGTATTTCAACATTTAATCACCGAAAATTTCATATTTATTTAGGTCGAGTGCGATAAAGTACACACTCACCTAGCAAAAGTTCATTTTAAAAATCATAGAAAACAAGTAACATTTAATCAAATAGTCACAAATAATCACATGGATCCAACAATCCACATAGTCATAGAAACAAAACGTATATAGAACACTCACCTATTTACGCACAATAACGTGCAAAATATCCTTCCGGATATTACTCTTAGTCACCAATGAAACCTATGGTTGAACAAGAGAGAATATTACAGTTTATCGAGCAAAACATTTAAGGGAAACAAAGAAACCCGACTAATTAGGAATGAAACGTGTAAAGATCACTTTCAAGTAAGAAGAGGGTTGTTTGAACCCAAGGATGAAAAATCATGTTTTAAAATGGAAAACCGGTCATGGTATTGGCTAAACAAAAGTATACAAGTTCAAATAGAAACCTAGCCCTCGAGCGAAAATTCGGGCAGCACGCCCTTTGTGTTTACCTAATTTTCCAGCCATTTCGGCTTCATTATTTTTCCTCAACCACAACCCAACATCACACATAAGCAATTCAAGTCAAGTGCCGTTCCATAGGCTCACAATATCATAAGAATAAGAAATACAGTAATAACAAGTGCAGAAATTCAATTTAGCAAAAGACAGATTTGACGTATGAAAGCGGAAATAACTTATCCGAGGCTACGCTTATCGGATTAAGACACAACCTATGCCGTTTCGAAGCTAAGACTCAGGGCTACAATTTTCATGAAGGTCACTTAGTCCAGTTTCTAATGTAACTTGGTCAAATTCTCGAATTACTAAACCAGAAACCAATTCGTCGGCTGTTTAAACGCAGAACACTGTAATGGACATATCTCAGAGTACACAAGTCCGAATCAGATGTTCTTAGAGGCATTTGAAAGCTAATTCAGAATGCTACAACTTTCATGTTTTGGCAAAACACTAAATCAGAATGAATCCTAGTCAAAAAAATGGGATAGACTGGACTTAACTGATCACACGGACTGCTTAGGAAATACTTAAAACAGTAAGGGTATTTTGGACTTTTCACATGGTACCAAGCTCAGATTGAGCTGAAATTTTATAGGTAACTAGAAAACATCATTCTCTATAAATTTCATGTTTTGGGTAAGAACTGATTCGGCCTCTAACATAGAGTACTAAAACCGGGCAGAAAGAGAAGAAATGAAAACCCAAATCTGGAAATTCATGCATTCAAGTGTTAATCCTCCATAAAATCACATCTTTAACCAAAAATTAAATGAACAAGGACCAAGATCAGACTTTATACCTCAAAAGCAAGGCTTGAATGAGTGATACTCCACCTCCTTTGAAAAATTTTTTGTTCCACAAGCTTCCTAACTCACAACCCACACTTTAATCGGTTTAGAATTCGATTCTAGCACTTGGTTGGTGTAACTCAAGAAGAAAATTGTTTTCACTTGCTCTCCCTTTCTCTCTCTCTTTGGTCGGCCATGAAGAAGAAGAAATGAGGAAGATTAAGCCTAGTTTGTCTTATAAGAAGGTTGGAAAGATAAGAATTAATTCTAGCCACAAGTTTGGCTAACACTTGGCTCAACCTCAACCACACAATTTTCTCTTTCATCCCTTGCACTTGGGCCACAAATTTCGGCCAATAGGAGAGCCAAGAGGGGGAAGATATTTTGCTTTACTAGTGTTAAACTTGTATGGCAAGAAAGTGGTGGTCAAGTGATGGTTCAATTGGTAATACACGGTACACGTCGGTGTGACGCGTTTTCTCTTAAATCGCACGTACTAGGGTTTTTTTACTTCCTATTCCCTAACTTTTTATCATTGCTTCTAATCACATATTATTTCTCACTTAAAAGTCACTCTTAAGCACCAAATTTGATCCCTACTCGGTACCGGATAATTATATTGCAGTTACACGAAAAATCCAATTTCACCTTGAATTGAAAACGAATAGGAAAACCCTAATTTCCTATGGTTATTGGCACTTTTCTAGGGTGATTGAACCATGGATAACATGAAATAATAGTTACCAATTAATTTTCAAATAAAAGGGAATTTTTGAGAAAAATACAAGAAATTTGCGAGTCCTCACAGGTTGGATCCCTCCCCTCGTGAACGGTGTCCCTAATAGGGTAAGGCAGACTCTATCCTAGGCAATTCTAATATGGATGCATGAGGTTGGAGTTCATTAATGCATCTAGACTCGATAAACTTAGGCCCCCGAGCCTTCAGACTTGGAAACCAAAGGTCATCACCCCCAAGGTTCCTTGTCGGTGGCTCGAGCGATTCCCCAGACATTGCTACGCACACGTCGTGTCACGGCTACATGTCCAGGTGAATCTAAAGAAATCCTCAACTTTCGACTAAAAACTAAAGGCTATTAACCCAAAGTTTAAAGCGGAAGATTGAGTGACCCCTCGGATCATGCTACGCACACGTCGTGTCACGATCACATGTCCAAGTGGGTCGCCTAATCCTAATAGGGTGGAGTGGCATGACAAGCCACTAAAAAAAATAAAGGAGGGATAAATAATAAAGCGTATGCGCGTATGCTAGTGCTCCTTTTTGGAGGGGAGGGATCAAAAACCAACGCGACGCTCTAGGGTGATGTCCCCCACCCAAATGCAATGCAAAGCGCGGAATCACATATATAAACCATTCATCTATCAAAACAATCGTACGCAAAGGGGTGAGGGAGTGAGTTGATACGCGTGAAATGCAAAAATCCTAATAAAAGGAAAACAATGCAATCCTAAACATCCAAATGTAATATATGGAAAGGTTAAAAGAAGAAAAAGATTGATTAAATCAAATTTGCTCGGACTCTCTAAGTCCCCAGTGGAGTCGCCAACTGTCGCGCCCCATTTTTTAATAAAGAAAAATAAATTGTTTAAAAAGTGAATTTTTGATTTACAAAGAAAATGAAGAAAAATCTGGGTCTAAATGGGACTTGAAAATGCGACGATTTGATCCAAAATATAGTTTAAAAAGGGTTTTTTGAATGAAAAATGGAGTCGCCACTTGGTATAAAGTTAAGGTGTACCAAGTCACCTAAAAATGAATTTTTAAAAAAAAAGTAGAAAAACCCTTTTTAAACGACTCCAAGTCTACGAAAATCAGAGAAAAAGGTTCGGGAGTCACATTTGGAGAAAGGGAAGGCAAGGATAAGAATCCAAGGCACCCTTTCAACCTAGTCAAGGCTAGTTGCGCGATTTAATCAAAGATTTTCTTATTTTAACCTTAAGATTTATCACATTTGGATGTACTATATGCATGCAAACCCTAGATCTAAGAGGGTATCGGAGGGTCGAAATTTCTCTTCAAAGCTCGAATGGTGCCAATCACATTAATTGTGATGCCCAATAAAGACTCTACGAAGAAGTCACGAATAATGCAAGTCATGAGACTCGAAAGAAAGAAAAAGTAAAGAACATAATAATATACAAATGTGTATGACCTAAAGAAATGCATCATGTCAGGTACGGGGGACTTACACTTGTGACTTTCAATGTTCCCTTTAATAGAGGAAATATGAGCGTGCTAAGGCTAGAAAAAGCCAAACTCGTCCATATCCCATATCCAAAGGGTTTTTCCTAGTCTAATCAAGCAAATGTACTAGCCTAGTTCTAATGCTTAGATGAAATGCAAGTCTAATGTCATGTTTCATACAAAGAGGTAAGTAATATACATATAAGGGAAAATACGAGGAAAGGGATATACGTATAAGGAGGGATATGGGATAAAGGATGTACATAAGAAAGTGTCAAGCAATATGGTACAAACCCTAAAAGGTGAAAAACATGCATGAAATGTAGTGATTCACACAAACATGATCTAGCGCCGGAGGCCCCTAAGGGTCTAGCATTGGACTAGCCTATATCTAACGCTCTCTCACAAGCATTGGACTTGTGAGGGCTCGAGGGGAAGGCCATGACTAGCATTGGACTAGCCACGGTAACGTGCATTTGCATTCATCATACACATATACAAGTAATGTGCATAATTAAAGCAAGTAGACATGTGAGCATTTAATTCACATAACACATAAGCATGCATATCTAGATGCCAAAATCTAATAAAGCGATTAAACACATAGCACATAGACATGCAAAATACATAAGGCAATTAAGGCCCTAACTATTACATTTTTAGGGGGAAGGCCTACTACAATCTAAAAGGGGAAATAAGAAGGAATAAAACAATTAAATCCCTAACTATTACAATTTTGGCATTCGAGTGCCTCCCAAATGATGAAATTGAGCTAAAATTAAAGCAAAACTAAGCAACTAAAGAAATAAATAAAGTGAAAATGAAATAAACACTTATAGTCATGCAATTGCACACAGAAGACACATATACGCATGTAGGGTCAAATAAAGTCAAAAACAAAGGATAGAGTATACCTCCCTTGAGTTGGGGCCAAATGAGGGGAAAATAGCTTCAAAACAATAAAAGGGTCAAGGCACCAATTAAATGGTAAAATATAAACAAAATCACCAAATTCCTCCCAATTGCAACTTAAATGTAATCAAGCAATGCATGGTGACAAAGAAGGTAAATTATCAATCTAATTTCTAACATTGAAACTACTAAGGACCCAATAGCAAACATTGACCAATCATTCAAGTCCAATTAAAACATTTTGGGAACTTCAAGGGTCCAAGAGCAAAGAAAAGGCCAAGTGGTGGTTCAAATTGCTATCATTCTAGGACCTAATTGTAAGATATCAGAACATCATTGGGCCTTTGTAGCATTAACCAAAAACAAGGGGTTGAAATGCAATTTCTGAAGCCTTTTGCATGCATGTTACGTAAAAAGCTTTCTTCTGCAACATTCAATCGAAACTTTCTGCAACTTCAAGCTTTCAAATGCAGATTTCATACAAAGACTTCAAACCAAAACTAGCAAAGACAATCACTCAACACCACTTGACAGCTAGACACCCTGATTAACACAACCCAAACATGAACACCAAACCATTAAAGATCAAATGAGGAACCAAATGGAAAACATATATGCAGCAACAGAAAAAACAAACACCAGCTTTCTAAGTTTCTTGAATGGAACTTCATTATTTAACTAAGATGTCTATGCAAAGTAACCCAACGAGGCCACTGAATCATCAATCAAAACCCAAATGCTATACTTTCAACCCATCCTACCATTCTCAATATACATTCATGCATTTCTAACATATTCAAAAGTACAACTAGTTATGAAAAACTGCAGCAAAGATGCAAAAGAAAGAACCCGCGGCATACATGCGCATGATACATCAATTGACAAACAAAACTGAAACTTCGAACAAAACAGGAACCTCAGCAACAAAGCAAATGACCATTGCTGCAATAAAACAGACAGCTCCAGCCTTGTTGCTGCAATTTTTGATATAAATTGGCAGCTCAAACCCACGCTGATATCATACGAAAAGAATGCAACAAAAACTCATTTTTTGTCAACTAAACCCGCATAAATTCCCATAGCACCATTGTTAACAAACTCCAAGATATCACATATCAAGCTTGATCTCCCAAATACAAACATCAGGTAACGAATAATTCAATAAAACCCGACCAGCGGCTGTTCTAGGAAGCAAAAATGACAAAGCGAACAAAATGTATCAATGTCTTTGACATATTTGGAAAATCTGAGCTTACGTGAGAGATAGAAGGCAAAAAGGATTACCTTTAGCACTTTACTAGGTCCAGTAAGCAAGGAAAGATTGAAAAGATCGCGTCCAGATACCAACTTCGAAGCGGCAGATTTCTGGTGAAGACACCTAAGGCTGACGACCTTGCTACCAGGGGGATGAAGTTTGGAGAGGATGGAGACGTCCTTTTCAGAATGTTTCTCAACAAGAATCGCTCCTTTGATGATGTAGTTTACCCAGAAACCGAGATCTCTCCCTGAGGAGCCCTGGGGAGATCAGAATGAAGCGGGAAAGTTGGCTGAAATGAAGCCAAGAAAATTTCGTCGCAGCGGCATACGGCAGGGACAAGCTCGCGACTTGGAGCTTCGATTCAAAGGTGTTTCAGTGGTTTATTCCAGAAATGTTCAACACGAAATCTCCTCCCCAAATGACGTAGATTATTCAGAAATTTAAATCACCTCCAACAAAGCTATATCCAAAGAGAAAAATGCATCCAAGGGAGGCTAAAAGGTCAACCTTTTCCTATCGAAAAATCTTCTGCAAAGTTCTTTTTTTTTCGTTCCTTTTCCTATTTTCTGATCTTAACCGAAGCTCCCTTTCCTTTACCCGGGTTTCTAGATTTCCTCACCTTCCACCTCCACCCTCTCTCGGTCTCTTGTTTTTGTTCTCCTCTCTTTCCTTCCCTGTCCAAAGCTCTCCCTTTCTCTCTCACGTGAAACCTAGCCACCAAAACTCTCCCCGCCATTACAGACTTCCCAACAGATTTTCTCCTCTCGGTTTCCTGTGTTTTGTTTTACTCAGCCCAAGACGCCAACTTTCTTGCTTAATCAGCTCTCCAGACCTTCTGCTCTCAGCCGTCGTTCCAGATTCTACTCGGACTCCCCCATTACGCACTCCTCCTCTCCAGCCGTCACCCCTTATCCCTCTCTTCTTGTTTCATTCCCTCTTGGCCCGAAGCTTTCTTCTTTTTCTGTTTTTCCTCCAGTCAACCCCCGTAGCTCTCTCTTGCCCCCTTAGTTTTCCCTTTTTTTTCTTCCTCAGCCGACAGATTATTCCCCAACTCTCTCTCTCTCGCTTTCTTAGTTTTTCCCTGCCGCCGTTAACTCTATCCTCCCCCTTTTCCTCTTTTTTCCATCCTCAAACCCTAGCCGCCTCCGTTTTCTCTATCTATTCAGCCGTCCAAACCTTCCCTCTGCCTTTTCCCTTTTATATCAGCTGCCCCTCCAAAAACCTCATCTCAATGGTTGATAAACGTCCTCAGTTCACCTCCTTTCTTTAGCCATCCGATCAGCCTTTCCCTTCACGCATGCTTTCTGTAAAAAATATGATACAAAGAAAGAGTTTTGATCTTCTGTGGCTCACGGTGCATGAGCTCGCCACCCTTTTTCATTTTTTCATTTTTTTTGTTTTAATTAAATAATGATAATCTTGAATCTAAAATAACTAAAGCATTTTTTTTGATAAATTTCTATGCTAAAATGACTTTAAAATAAAAATTAAAAGTTAAAAATTAAAATTAAAATTAAAAACTAAAAGGAAATAAAAAACTAAAAAAAAACAAATAAAAATAAGAGTAAATAAAACTACACCAAAATTTTGGTGTCTACACACACTGACAATATTAACACAGTAGCCCTTCTACTAGGCCCAATGTCATCCAAATACAAAGCAATTATAGCTATGCAATCCTAAAATCAAAGTTGGAAACTAGTATTAAAAAAGAATAACTAAGTAATAGGTTTGACACCTTCTGGCGTTTAGGTCACATCTAAAGCTATGTTTATTGGATTGGGATATATTTTATGGCGTTTCGAAGCTAATATAGAGAACTACATTTCTTATGAAGACATCAACACCCAGTTCATGCATTTTCAAGGTCAAAATGTGAAATCTCAGAGAAAAAAGAAAGCTGCCTGTGAAATAGGGATTTTGGCTGTCAGGGGTATTTTAGTCATTTCACATGATACAGTGCTCCGATTGAACTGAAATTTTACAGGTATCTACTTAACTCAATTACCTACAACTTCCATGTTTTGACCTAGACCTGATTCGGCCTCTAACATGGATGAATATACAGGTCAAAAACAGGCAGATTCATCATTAATGCTAGAAATTTGATGATTCAATGCTTAAAAATAACATTCATGTCTTGAATCACTACCCCAAATCCCTATCCAAGCTCATCAACATCATATACTAGATAAAAAATAATAATCACAACTGAAAATTTCAAACCCTAACTAAACATTTCACCATATCATCACAACTAGGAACTCAACCATCAAAATCCAATATTAAGAACTTCTATCGCCAACTTTAGCAAAATTAACAAAAGTAAAGCAAGTTCAAGCATGATACCTTCCCAAAGCCGCTTGTGATAGCTCCACTTTCCCCTAAGGCGAACCAAAGAGGTTAGCGGACTGCCTGCCCAACTCTCGTCGGGACTCAGTCGTTCACTCAAACAAAATCGGAATAAAACTACAAGAATCAAATCGAGTCGGACGGGCCGCTGCCACGTCATCATCCAACCAAGTACAGGCACCCATTATGACATGAGAGAATGTACATTCCGAAATACAATTTTCACATAAACACGAGGAAACACTTTAATATGTACATATTAATAAGTTTACCAACCAAAAGAAGACATTGGATTAAAATACATTTAGGGTTTTCCAACTATCGAGGAGCTTTACAAAAGATATTAAAACTAGCTCGACTCGTGCTTCAAAACATCTTAGCTCCAAAAGTGGTTCCCTGTAAGGAAAACAAAGATAACGGGAAGGGGGTGAGCTTACGCTTAATGAGGTACCAAAAGCAAGTAAGAAACATGGAACTTCACAGTTAATTAATCACCTATGCGAATCAAATAAAGAAGTGAACAAACAGAACAAACACCATAGACAGAAAGGATACGGGTGGCTCTCAGGAGCCAAATTCCCATTTGCTTCACCGAAACTTGATCGAAATAATAGTTGACACTCCGTCAACGTTAAAGAAGTAACCAATACCGTAGACTCCACTTTCTCCGACTCCTTCCACCTCACATACCCCTACCGGGCCCGAACATCGAACAGAACAGAAGCGGTAATACTCGAGTATACCCGAAATCAAGAATCTCAATACCCAAAGATCCCAAAACAGACTACCGTGATTCGTTATCTAATCGACCAGGCCCTTGCCGGCCCGACTCGAGTAACTTGCCATAGGGGTTGAGCTCAGAGGTCACAGAAAGGTCGTTGGATACAAGTTTCCAAACGACGTCTGAACAGATACAGATACAGATTCAGATTCGCACCAAAATCGGCATATGAACAGACAAGAGAACGAGTGTGATAAAGTACACCCTCGTCTCAAACAAATTAAACAGATAGTGCAGTCATTTAAATCACAGATTGCAAGGCAGAAATCAAGTTAAACAGCAATGGAGGGGAGTGGTACACTCACCGGTTCAAATACAGACACCTCAAAAGTTTTCACTTCGGATTGGCTTTAATCGCCAAGAAACCCTAAAATCATCAAAGTAAATCAATTGAAGGTTTCACATCCAAAATCGAGTAAATGGAATGCATAAGTAAAGCTCGACTAGATGTCGTATGCTTTCCCAAGTTAAGTACTAATACAGAGCAAAAAAATAACAGTTGGTCCTAGGGTTATAAACAACCCCTAAAACCCTTCATTTATACTAAGATCAACTCAATTGAAGGAAATCACATAGCCCTAAAATTTTGGGCAGCATGCCCTTTGTGTTTACCTATTTTCCCAGCCACTAATGGCTTCATTATTTTCCTCAAATCAGTTCCAACATCTCATACAGAATAATCTCATTTCCAAAAGCCGTTCACTAGGCTTAAAGTCATATAAATACAAAAATCAAGCTAGAAACATTTCCGGAAATGGAATTAAGCTCTAAACCATAAAAACAATTTTTGACGTCATTTTGCGGTTTTGGCACCATTGGCACTACGATTATCGGATGGAGGTACAAGACCCACCGTTTCGAAGATAAGAGATAGGGATACAATGTTACAGAAGGCCACTCAGTCCAGTTTCTAGTGCAAACAGGTCAAAAATTCAATATACTATACCAGAACCGTAAAAACAGGTTAACAAACTGCATTCTGGTTAGCGAACCGTAATTCAGGCTACGTAAATCCAAATCAAGTGATTCCAAAGTCATCCGAAAGCTAAGACATCAGGCTACATTTCTTCAGAAGACCTCAACAACCAATTTAGAAGTATTCCCAACCAAAATAACCAATTACAGAAGCAATTCTCAAGTTTGGGTAAAAATAGGGCAGCAATTCAGTGTTTTCACAAGCTATGCTACTCCGATTGGCCTCAAATTTTGCAGGCAATTCTAAAATATCATTCCCTACAACTTTCATGTTTTAACCCAAGGCTAATTCGGCCTCTAACTATGATGAACAGTGCCGGGCAAAATTAGGGAAAATGAAACCCTAACTTTCCAATTTTCCTTCCAAAACAGAAATTTTCTACAATTAACTACCCATTACACCTTCTAGCTCCCTTCCATATCATTTCCAATCATCATACATGGCCACATAGTAATAATCATATGAAAACAGAAAAATCACCAATAATTATAAAACTTCACCAATTCAACCAAAAATCAAGAAATAACACCAAAAATCATCACTTCAACTCCCACAAGTCACAAATTTAACTTCATTAGGTGGAGGAGAGGGGTTCCTTCACTACTCACCTTAGTAACCCAAGAAAAGAGACCACTTGGCACCTTAAGCTTCCAAACAACTTCACCAATCACCTCACAATCACTAAGTGGAGGGGTTTTATGGAGTAATTGCAAGATTAAATAGTTGGATTGTTGAACTTGAGCAAGATGGAAGCAAGAATCTTGGAGAGTTTTCTTTCTTTCTTTCTTGAGAGAGAGAGTCGGCCAAGGCTTGGAGAAAATGGTGAATTGTTCATCAATTTTTGGGTTTATTTAGTAAATGGTAAAAGGATGAATAGTAAGTCAAATGTAGGAATGAATTTCTAAGTGACACATGTCACTTTCATTAATTACTTGCCTAACTTTTTGTCTCTCTCACACCAACCACTTGGTAACCTCTAAATATCTCATAACAACCGATAAATTAAACCGAGTATCCAAAACTTAACCGAACTGGCCGAAATTTTCTGAATTTTTCGCACTAACGGGTCCCACGTCCGATATATACTCTTAATTTTTCAAAAACTATGCGATACTAGATAAATGATTTAAAAACCATATCTACTCATAAAATTTATTTTTTAAGATTTTCCAAATAAGAAAATGTGAAAAAAAACGTGCAATTAAAAGAAAATAAAACCTAGCAATTAAGAAAATTACGGGTTCTCACACCCCTTGTAAGTGAGAAACAAACCACTTTCTCCACAAACTTTCAGCACCCCAAGTCTTTCAAGAACCAAAAAAAAAGGTTAATCGGTTTAGTTTCGTCAATTCCGCTCAAACAAGCTTGATTGAAGGTGGAAGTTACTAGTTTCTCTCTTGTTTGTTTTTTCTCTCTCTTAAATCTCAGCCACCATGGAGGAAATGAGGAAGAAATGAAGCTACTCAAAGGGCTCGGCCAAGATGAAGAGAAAATGGTGAAGTTTTGCTTATTTTTTTGATTTATTTGGTCAATGGTAAGAAAATGAATAGTGGTCTTACAAGTCCCTCCAACCAAATGGTGACACTTTTCACTTATTTAATGCAAGTCTATCACTTTGTTTCCTCTCACACTAATCCAAATTGCAACCTCTACTTATCTCTTAACACCCGATAAATTACATCCAGTATCCAAAACTTAACCCAGTTGGCCGAATTTTTCCGAACTTTTCGCACTAGTGGGTCCTACGTCCGGTATACGCTCTTAATTTCTCAAAAACTATTCAATACTAGAAAAATCATCTAAAAACTATATCTGCTCAATAAAAATATCTAGAAATTTTTCTAATCACGAAAATGCAGAAAACAAGTCATGAAAGATAATAAAACCTAGAAAATGGGAAAATTTACGGGTTCTCACAGTGGGTCAGTCCCACTAGTGAGCATTTCATTTTACATCGCCACTAGCCGTGGGTCAGTCCCACTAGTGTGCATTTCATTTTCATTTGCCACTAAACATGGGTTAGTCCCACTAGTGAGCATTTCATCTTCATTTGCCACTAAACATGGGTCAGTCCCACTAGTGAGCATTTCTGCTAAACATGGGTCAGTCCCACTAGCGTGCATTTCATCTTTATTGCCACTAAACATGGGTCAGTCCTACTAGTGTGCATTCCGATTTTAAATTTCCTGTTTCGGGTCAGTCCCGATTTTAAATTTCCTGTTTCGAGTCAGTCCCGATTTTAAATTTCCTGTCCGGGTCAGTCCCGTTTAAGTTTTCTGTTTCGGGTCAGTCCCGATTTTAACTTTCCTATTCGGGTCAGTCCCGATTTTCAATTTCTGTTCGAATCAGTCCCAATTTTAAATTTCCTGTTCGGGTCAGTCCCGATTTTAAATTTCTTGTTTCGGGTCAGTCCCGATTTTAAATTTCTGTCTCGAGTCAGTCCCGATTTTAAACTTTTGATTCGGGTCAATCCCGATTTTTAAATTTCCTGTTTGGGTCAGTTCCGATTGTAAATTCCTGTCTCGGGTCAGTCCCGATTTTTTAATTTCCTGTTCGGGTCAGTCCCGATTGTAAATTTCTTGTTTCGGGTCAGTCCCGATTTGAAATTTTCTATTTCGAGTCAGTCCCGATTTTAAATTTCCTGTTAGGGTCAGTCCCGATTTTAAATTTCCTGTTCGGGTCAGTCCCGATTTTAAATTTCCTGTTAGGGTCAGTCCCGATTTTAAATTTCCTGTTCGGGTCAGTCCCGATTTTAAATTTTCCTGGTTTTAAATTTCCTATTTTGGTCAATCCCATTTTAAAATTTCTTGTCAAAGGGGTCAGTCCTCATTTTCTAAAGCGTCAGTCGTTCGAGTCGTTTGCAGCCGAATAACACATGTGACTATTTGGTGTCTAATTTTTTGTCTCAAATTTTTCTAAAACTCAGACAAAGAGGGGCAAACTGTAGACACCAAATTTTTTGATTTTTTTTAAACTTTGTTTATTTAATTAATTTAATTTTAGCTTTATTTGTTCATTTTTTAGGTTTTTTAGTTTATTTTATTTTATTTTATTTTATTTTTTATATTTTATATTTTTGTTTTTGGTACTAACTTTCAGAAAAAAAGTAAGAAAATGACAAATGGAGGGGGCATGCATGGGGACAAGTGTCCCTTTGGCTTTTTAACAACACATCACCTAGGTGGCAAGGTGCTTAAACACTTGTAGGATAGGGATTTTGAAAAGAAAAAACAGAAAAAATAAAACAGATTAGAGGGCCGACTAGAAAAAGGAAGGAAAAAGCTGACGGGGGAAAAAAGGAGGAGGTTTTCTGGTCTGGAAGCTGGGCAGAGAGGAAAAAGACAGAGAAAAGAAAGAAACAGAGGGGGACCGGCTGAAAACGGGGGATTGAGGGTTGAGAGAGAAGGAATAGGGAACTTCGTCTGCAAGGACCAAAAGGAATGGGGTAGCTTGGTGAAAAAACGAAAGCAAAAAAAAAAAAAAAAACAGAGGGGGCTAGAGGAAAAGAAAGAGGACAGAGCAAAAGGAAAAATAGGAGGAAAAAATTGAGGGGGTCTTCGGGTGAGGCAAGAGCGAGAGAGGGAGAGACAACAGAGCTAGGAATAAAAATCCAAGAAAAAGCTGCAGAAGCTTTGGGAAAAAATCTGGAACGGAGGAAGGTTTTGACGGCTGGTTGAGTGGGGAAAAACCAAGTGATAGAGAGAGCTGGGGGTGGCGGCTGGGCTAAAAAGAAAAACAGAGGAAACGGGCAGAGGAGCAAGAGAGCCGAACGGAGAAGCAAGAGGGGCTGCCGCCGTCGAAATCCATCACCTCGCCCGAACCCGCCGCCGACGCCGGTGAAATTGTCACCATGAGAAGCCATGGTAAGTTCACTTTTGCCCCTACATTTCAGTCTTTGTTCAAGCACAAGCTCTGAAATTTTTCAGAGCATGTCTGCCGAGCCCTTATTCCTTGCATTTTTTTCCTATTTATTGTTCATGGTTTTGGATTATACATGTTTTCTGTGTCAATTGGACCGAAGTCTGTTAATTTCTGATAATTTTGGGCTGCTGAATTATATTATTTGAGCAGAAAATTGATGAATGTTCCCATGCCCATCAGTTGTTTGATAAAATGCCCGAATGAAAAGTTTGAACCAAAAGAAAAGATTTTGTGTTTGTGTGACGACCCCACCTCCCCCTAAGGCGTACCAAAGGGTTCGGCGGACCGCCTGCCCAGCTCTCGCCAGGACTCACTCACTATCTCAATCGAGTCATGTACACACATCCATGAACCACAAATAACATTCCCAATTCAAGCTTATAATTTACATTGATAGAAATCGAGGTACAAAGTCTCAATATACTCAAACTAGTTCAAAACGTATACAATCCAAATACAACATGTTCCATCCGAGGAATAGCACGAGTACAAGTCAAAAATCAAAGAACTAGTCTATGCTAGACTTTACATATCTCACACCTCGCTCGTACTCCTGAAAGGAAAACAAATGGAGTGGAATGAGCTAAAAGCCCAGTGAGGTTCCAAATAGCAAATTGACCATTATTTTTAAGTACAAGTTTCGATATAGCAAAGTAACGAGCATGAAGAGTTCATAAATGTGAACAATAACACGTCAAGTAGCAAATCTCAAAATGAGCGAGTGTAAAAGTTTTTCACAAGCAACAATAATCCAATAAGCAATAATCACTCCAAAGTATAAGGATACGGATGACTCTCAGGAGCCAAATTCCCATTGCATTACCAGAAGCTTGATCACGTAGTAGTTGACACTCCGTCAACTTTCAAGTAAGTAACCAATCCAGTAGAACACCACTTACACGACTCTCCGTCCACCATTCACACCCCCTACTGGGCCCAAAATCCTCAATCAACATGGGTGGTAATACTCGAGTATACCGTTTAGTCGAGGAGATAACACTCCACTCGACATTACAAGTGACCCAGGGTTTGTTATCTAATCGACCAGGCCCTTGCCGGCTCGACTCGATTAACTAGCCACAGGGTTTTTGGAATTCCAAGAAATGCGCGCATCATAACAAGTATGTCAAGTCAATTGCAACAATAAACAAGTGTATATCATGTAAGGGCAAGTGCGATAAAGTACACTCTTGCCCTAACAATTCACGCATGTGGCATGTAATCATATTGGCACGTATCAAGTACAAGTATCAAGTTCAATTAAGTATTTGAAAGCACTCACCAAAAGATATAGTGCCTTTACTGGTCACTTTCAGGTTATACTCCGGGTTCGGAGTCCAAATCTGCGATAAAACTTAGTTTGAGAACTTTGAAACATGACTAGAATTCGAAACTTATACGTTTTGTTCAATAAGAATCAAGAAATGGAAATTCACTTGGAGAATACTCATGAAATACTCGCTCACTTTTTAAAGGATAAAACTTTGTAACATTTATACTTGAAATAGTCATGCGAGTCGAAAGTACAAGGAAAACGTACTTTGAGCAATCATTATTTCATTTCTCAAGGGTACAAGTTCGGCTAAGTCCTAACGTATAACCCTCGATAAACAAGTGGCAAAGGTCCTCGATAGTTCAAGTGATAATCACTTAACCTTCACTCAAGTCGCAAAGTCCTCGAGTAAAAATTCGGGCAGCATGCCCTTTGTGTTTACCTAATTTCCAGCCATTTAGGCTTCATTATTTTTCTTCAAACACAACCCAACATCATACATATCAGCAATTTATGTCAAGAGCCGTTCCATAGGCTCACAATATCAAAATAACAAGAATCGCATTAAGGACAAGTGCAGGAATTCAATCTAGCTCAAAACAGATTTGACGTATGAATGCGGAAATAGCATATCTGAGGCTACGCTTATCGGATTGAGGCGCAACCTATGCCGTTTTGAAGCTAAGACTTAGGGCTACAATGTTCATGAAGGTCACTTAGTCCAGTTCCTAATGTAACTTAGTCAGATCCTCAAATAACAGAACCAAAATCCAATTTGTTGGCTGTTTAACCGCCTTACACTGTAATGGTCATATCTCAGAGTACACAAGTCCGATTCAGGTGTTCTTAGAGGCATTTTAAAGCTAAGTCAGAGTAATACAACTTTCATGTTTTGTCCCAGAGCTAAATCAGTACGGCTCCTAGTCAAAAAACGTGATAAACTGGACTTAACGGATGAAACGGACTGCTGGGAAATATTTGAAACAGTAAGGGTATTTCGGACTTTTCATGACCTACGTTGCTCCGATTGAGCTGAAATTTTACAGGCACCTACAAAATACCATTCTCTACAACTTTCCTTCTTTGACCCAAGGCCAATTCGTCCTCTAACACACAGATACAAATTCGGACAGAATGTTGGCCAAATTTTCCAGATTCTGGAATTTCTAGTTTTTAGTGAATCTTTCCTTAATTTCTTGGTCCAATCCCTACCACAACACCTTATGAAACCTCAATTGCAACATATAAGCATATTACAACAATTTGGGCAGAATTTCCCCAAACCCTAGTTCATGAAATAAAAAGGGGAAAACTACTAAAACATGCTAATCATCCATGATTTCACCATAATATCAGGTTGCCAAGCTTAATTAATCAAGATTGAAAGTAAAACTTGGAGAGATAAGCTCTCTTACCTTGGTTGGAAGTCACTAAGAGCAGCCCAAGCTTTCTCTTTCCAAACTTTCACCACCAAACACTAACTAACCACTCAAGGACAAGAGTAATTGGTTTACTTTGTTAGATTTCTCACTTAGTTGCTAGAAATCAAGAAGAAATGAAGAAGTTCCTCCCTTGTTCTTCCTCTCTCTCTCTCTCGGCACTTAGCAGAAAAATGAAGGAAAAATGGGGCTTAACTTGTCTTATAAGAGAGTAAGAGAATTAGGACTAATGGTGTCCACAAATCTTGGCCAACACTTGGACTAATCTTGACCACAAAATTTTCTTTCTCTTGCCTTGCCTTTGAGCCACACATTCGGTCAAGCTATCATTATGAGGGGGAAGATATTTTGGTCAATTAGTAATGAGCTTATACAGTAAGAAAGTGGTGGTCAAGTGGTGCGTTCAAACGGTAGTGCGCGGGACCCGCCGGTTCGCGCCGTTTTTCTTAAAAACTCACGTACTAGTATTTTTACTTCCCATTCACTAACCTTATATCATTGCTACTAATCACATATTATTTCTCACTTAAAAGTCACTTTTAATCACCAAATTGATCCTTGGTCAGTACCGAAAATTCATCCGGCGAAAAATCGCGAAAACCCTAATTTTGCTCAAATCTTGAAACCGAAGTGTAAAACCCTATTTCCAGGTTCATCTGCACTTATTGTTGAACAATTGGGTAGTAGGGCCTTAATAAATAATAATTTTCAAATAAAAGGAAATTTTTAAGAAAACGTGAGGAATTTTCCAATTCCAGTAATTAAAATTAGGGTTTCAATTAAAATAGGAGAGATTTAGGAAAACCGGTTAGTCACAAGTAAACTAGGGTTTTTGATTAAAACATTAGGGTTTCTAGTCTTTTAAAACAAAATAAGGTTTTAAATCAAACCCGAAGAAATATACTTTAATATTTTCTTCACAAACAACCTCCTAATATTCGGGATGTTACAGTTTGTCTGTTCAAAAGGGGCTCTGGTCAGTTCAACACGGGCTAGAACTCGTGTGTTTGCTAGTCGGGAAGAGGGAGAGTAGCCATGATTTTTTTTTTACATCGATTTCGTCTATTTTTACGAGTCTTGTGTCTTCCTTTTTTGTTTCGCCATGTAAAGCTGTTGAATTTTGCATGTTCGGAAGTTGCAGGAAGTTGAATGAAGAAGAAGGCTTTCATTTCTGATTTGCATGATCTTTTTGCAATTTCGTCTTGGTCCTTCAACTTTTGCATAATTTCGTTATGGCCCGAATACTTCTGCAATCGAACCATTTCTGCCCCTATTGAGATCTAATCCTCTTTTCATATTTCAAGTCTATTCTTGAGCAAATCATTTTTGGAACTTAGAGTATAATCAGGCTTCAATAAATTTTAGTAGATTTTTAGATTGTTGGATTTAGCATAAATAGTTGGAGGGTTGGATTGAGTTTTATTTGATTTGGTTTTGGTATAAAAATCTGGGCTATTTTGTTTGGGTTTTAGAAATGGGTTGTTGGCTTGTTTTTTGGGTTTTGATTTGGGCTTAGAAGATTTACATCTAACATTTTTTGATTGGGTTTTGATGGGGTGTTTATCTATTTTGATTTGGGTTTAGTTTATTATTTTTTTGGGTTTGGGAAGTCTTGGCCCACGCAAATAAATACAAAGGCCCAATGGCCTGTCTGACTAAGAATCTGGTAACCAAATTTGCAAATCAGTCCTTCAACTTTTCTTTAATTTCACTATGGCCCTACAAACTTTCAATGCTTCAATTGGGTCCCTAATTTAATTATAAATAGGTCCCTAAACTTTATTTTTCTTTAATTTTGACCCCAAAACTTTGTTAATATTTGCAATCTAGTCTTTTATTCTTTTAACTTCTTGAATGTGGGTTGTTTATATGAGTTAATTGATTCAATTTCACAATTCGTTTTTATCTTTTATGATTATTTGTTAATTAAAGTGATTCCTTGACCTTTTCTTTATATTCTGGAGGGTAAATAAGTGATTTCACTTCCTTAGGGCTCCAAATCGAAGGGAGGTATACTCTATCTTTTATCTTTTTTCATTTTTATTTGGCCTTATGTGCATTATGTGTCTTATGTGTGCAATTGCATGATTTTGGATGCTTTATTTCATTTTTATTTGTTTATCTCTTTTAATTATTTAACTTTATTTTGTGCATTCATTTTTATATTTGAAAGGCATTTAAATGCCAAAGTCTGTAATAGTTAGGGATTTAATTATTATATTCTTTTTTCCCCTTTGGACTGTAGTAGGGCCTTCCCTTTTGTAATAGATAGGGCTTATGTGCTATGTGCTTGTGTGTGCCTATATTCCTATGTGTTTAATTGCTTTCCATAGGCTTTTGCATCTAGATAAGCATGCTTATGTGCTATGTGTTATGTGAAAATACGTGTCTTGCATGTCTACTCGCTTTTATTTATCTTTGCTTATATTGATGGAATGCACGTTACCGTGGCTAGTCCAATGCAAGTCATGGTCTTCCCCTCGAGCTCTTACAAGTCCAATGCTTGTGAGAGAACGTTAGTCAAGGGTTAGTCCAATGCTAGACCCTTAGGAACCCTCCACACGTTAGATCATGATTATGTGATAAAATCACTTCATCTCATGCATATTTTCACTTTTTAGGGTCTTTTATCATTTTTTGCATGACATCCCTCCTTATACGTATATCCTTTCCCCCATATTTTTCCTTATATTACTTACCCCTTTGTATGAAACATAACATTAGACTTGCATTTCATTTAAGAAATAGAATTAGGGTAGTGCATTTGCTTGATTAGATAGGGAAATACCCCTTGGATATGGGATATGGACGAGTTTGGTTTCCCCAGCCTTAACACGCTCGTATTCCCTCTATTAAAGGGAACATTGAAAGTCACGAGTATAAGTCCCCCGCACCCATTATGATGCATTCCTTTAGGTCATACACATTTGTATATTATTATTTTCTTTACTTTTCCTTTCTTTCGAGTCTCATGACTTGCATTATTCGTGACTTCTTCGAAGAGTCTTTATTGGACGTCACAATTAATGTGATTGGTACCAAGTAAGCTTTGAAGATAAATTTCAACCCCCCGATACCCACTTAGATCTAGGGTTCGCATTTGTGACGACCCCACTTCTCCCAAGGGCGAACCCAAGGGTATCGGCGGCCGCCTGCCTAGCTCGCGCCAGGACTCAAAACTTAAAGTTCGAAAGAGCACTAAATACAATATATACAATCCCAAAAGAGTTATAATTACATTCTCCAAAAGTATCGAGTCAAACCACCAAAACAAAAACAAACATCCTAACTGTTTAACTATTACAAGCCAAACTAACTATACTAGTATACGAGCCAAAAGTCCCCGCGTCGGCCCCTGCTAAGGAAAACAAAAGGAATGGGGTAAGCTATATGCTTAGTAAGTAAACAGGGGCGAAAGCATAAATTTCACGTAACAGTTACACAATAAGAGTAAAGCAAAAGCAGAAAAGTAACATCACATAATAAGGATACAGGTGGCTCCAAAGCCAACTCATGTGCCATGCGTGATCTCCTGCCGACACTCCGTCGACCGCAAATAATAGTCCGTAGAACTTCACTTGTACACCCACCGACACCTTATCACCCTCACTGGCCAGTCACCTCACAAACTTGCCCGGGCGAACGAAATCACAAACTTGAGCTTGAGTCACAAGCTCGGGTCACAAACTTGGTCACCTTCTCGGTGAACCGGATTCACAAAATTGGTTCATAAAATGAACCTACAAACTTGGTGACCTCAGACTAAGTTGGACTGCCTTCGACCAAGCCCTAACCGGCTCGAATAGTCCAACCAGGTCAAGAGTTCGCCCCAAACTCACAAACTTCACAAAATTATTCAAAATCACAAACTTTGCAAACTTCACAAACTTTATTCGAAAGTCGCCTCGAGCCACAAGCTCAAGGGTTTTGGTTCCAAAAGGTTCATATACATATGCCAAGTACAATTATACATTCAAATTAGGGTTTAGGTCGAGTGCGATAAAGTACACCCTCGCCTAAGTGCCCTTTTCACATATCTCAAACACATAGCAAAGAAAACACACCAAACCGGCCTGAATACTTACACAAAGTACAAAAGTAGTACAAACGTGAAAATCACTTCGTGCGTGTTCGCTAGTAGGGCCCACCAGCTCCGCCTAGCTCACCACGATCTGAAATAGAAGATTGCATCACATGATGTCATAAACGGCCACTAACGTGCCCAAAACAAATAAAACAGCAACATCGGCACACGCAAGTACGGAAAGGGAACACGCACGCGTGCGGAAACGGCAAACGGCAGATTTGATACTCATTTCTAGTTCACCCATAAGTTGAGCTACGAATATCGGATTAAGGCGGATGAGATGCCAAATCGAAGCTTAAAGGATGAACAACAACTGTTATGAAGACATCCAGAACTGAAACTGGAGGCTTTAGTCCCAAATGAACCAAACACAATCACTTACGAAATCTGGCCAATGCACAAATGGTCAGTTTTGAGTACGAACTGTTTTCTATGCTACACATGGTCAAAAGAGCTGAAAAGTGGCAGTTAGATAGTTCATTCCAAATGGAACAACTTTCATGAAGGTCGGCAATCCAAATTCGGAACGGAAATTGGTCATCAGGACCAAAACAGATTTCTGGTCATTTTCACGGGCAGGCCTTGTTTGTTCGGCTATATCTCAGGTTTTATAAATCCGATTCATGAAATTCCAAGGGCGTTAGAAAGCTCTGATATAGGGCTATAAGTTTGGTGTTTTGGTCAGAAGCCCAAACAGCTTGTAACTCAGTCAAATGTGAAGCCAAAGTTCCAGCCATAAACTTTCCAAAAACGTACTAGAATCACAAACCGTATTTGACCTCAATATGCGGTAATGGCACCAAATTCACTATGGTTATCGGATGGGGGTGTAAGACCCACCGTTTCGAAGCTAAGGAACAGGGGTACAACAATGTAGAAGGCCACTCAGTCCAAATCCTAGCACAACTAGGTCAAATATGCAAATACAAATCCAGAATTACCAAAACAGGTTTGCAAATCACATAAAACTGTAATGACTATAACTTAGTCTATACAAGTCCAAATGCCGAAATTCCAAAGGCATATGTTAGATAAGACATCCAGCTACATTGCATCAGAAGACACCAACTTCAAAATCCAAACTAATTCCAGCCAAAATAGCCAAATACCAACGCAGTTTTCGCATTCTGACCAAAGCAGAACAGCTACAGTAATTTCGTCATATCTCATTCTACATTAATCCAAATGACCTGAAATTTTGTAGGCACCTCAAACACATCAATACCTACAACTTTCATGTTTTGAGCAAAGTCAAATTCTGCCTCTAACCCTATGATCCAAAACCGGACAGAATTGGGGATTTAGGAACCCTAACTTTTCAATTTTCACACCAAATCCAAAATTGGTTGCATTTATCCACATTTCACACTCACTAGAGTCATTATAGGCTATTACCATTCATCATATTCAACCACACCATCATAATCCAATTAAACCAGAAAAATCATCATAAAATGGAAAACTTCACCAAATCACTTCAAACCAAGATTAAAACCAGAAATTTCAGCACTCTTATCACTAATGAGCACAACATAAGCATCATTAGGTGTAGTAGGGTGTTTCAAGCTTCACTTACCAAGAACCAAGAGAGAGGAAGATGTTGGGCACCTTAGACCTTCAAACAAACTTCACCACAACCCTTACTAGCACTAGAAGATAAGATTTTATGGAGTGAAATCTAGTCTAAGCTTTTGTTTATGGAAGATTGAAGCTTATGGAAGCTTGAGAGATGGAAAATTTCCTCCCTTCTTTGAGCTTAGAGAGCCGGCCACCAAGGAGAGAAAAATGGTGAATTTTGAATGATTTTTGAGATATTTAACCTTTGGTCAAAAAAGTCAAAATTGTGAATAGTAATTCTTAAAGTCCAACCAATCATATTGTGACACTTGTCACACTCATTAATGCATTCTTATCTTCCTTTTCTCTCTCACATCACTCACTTCACACACTCTACTTATCTCTTAACACCCGATAAATTTTACACAGTATCCGGAATTTAACCTAATTGGCCGAATTTTTCCGAACTTTTCGCACTAGTGGGTCCCACGTCCGATATACGTTCTTAATTTCTCAAAAACTAACTAATACTAGAAAAATCATCTAAAAACTCTATTTACTCAATAAAAATTATCTGAGGCATTTTCTAATAAAGAAAATGTAGGAAAACGGGTTTTCAATCTTAACCGGAACTGAGGGTTTAAATCTTAATCCCTACTTAGGGTTTTCGAAATACTCCCAAAATCAAACGTTACCGCCCAATTAATGAATATATCAACGTAGAACGAACTGGGGCCTCACAATCTCCCCCACTTAGGACAATTTCGTCCTCGAAATTGCAATCAACGAGCTAAGGGTTGAAAAACTCGAAATAATCAAAAGATCAAAAGGTGTACATATATATACAAGTCACGCCAAAATGTACGCAAGTTAGACATTTCAAGTTAGACAAAGTCAAGTGCAGCAAGTACTATAGATGCAGGTATTAACATACCACAAGTAAATGACATGTAGGGACAATACAAGGGCAAATGAAAGAAACGCGACTTGTCGTCCCACACTCAGTGAAAACCACCCTCGTCCGGTTTCTTACTCCACTTCCCAAAGTGCCCGTTGATCTCTTGTACTCACTCTAGCCAGACAAAGCTTGTTCATGTTCCCCAAAATGCAAATCTCAAGTACTTAGCAGCGCCTCAACTCTGGAGTACTCAGGCACAAGAATCCGAAATAAGATAATTCACATCTCAAGCTGCAGTCCCAAGAGTAAACTATCTACAATCGAAATTCCTACCTGACGAACCTACCTATGGTCCTCAGATACCATGAGAAAGATTTAAGGCCTATAACATTTATGATCCATAACTTATGCTTGACCGAGCATCTAGTCCTTCATACTTATTCACCACTTCATCCAGGCTCACCCCGCGCAGAGACCATGCGAAGCAGCTATAGGTTTTATCCCTCAATTGCTTAACTTTCAAATAAAATCAAATCCCACAGTCCGGCATCCTAAACTTTCAGCCTAGGATACACTACAGAGATCTGAAGCCTAAGCTCTGATACCAACTGTGACGACCCCACTTCTCCCAAGGGCGAACCCAAGGGTATCGGCGGCCGCCTGCCTAGCTCGCGCCAGGACTCAAAACTTAAAGTTCGAAAGAGCACTAAATACAATATATACAATCCCAAAAGAGTTATAATTACATTCTCCAAAAGTATCGAGTCAAACCACCAAAACAAAAACAAACATCCTAACTGTTTAACTATTACAAGCCAAACTAACTATACTAGTATACGAGCCAAAAGTCCCCGCGTCGGCCCCTGCTAAGGAAAACAAAAGGAATGGGGTAAGCTATATGCTTAGTAAGTAAACAGGGGCGAAAGCATAAATTTCACGTAACAGTTACACAATAAGAGTAAAGCAAAAGCAGAAAAGTAACATCACATAATAAGGATACAGGTGGCTCCAAAGCCAACTCATGTGCCATGCGTGATCTCCTGCCGACACTCCGTCGACTGCAAATAATAGTCCGTAGAACTTCACTTGTACACCCACCGACACCTTATCACCCTCACTGGCCAGTCACCTCACAAACTTGCCCGGGCGAACGAAATCACAAACTTGAGCTTGAGTCACAAGCTCGGGTCACAAACTTGGTCACCTTCTCGGTGAACCGGATTCACAAAATTGGTTCATAAAATGAACCTACAAACTTGGTGACCTCAGACTAAGTTGAACTGCCTTCGACCAAGCCCTAACCGGCTCGAATAGTCCAACCAGGTCAAGAGTTCGCCCCAAACTCACAAACTTCACAAAATTATTCAAAATCACAAACTTTGCAAACTTCACAAACTTTATTCGAAAGTCGCCTCGAGCCACAAGCTCAAGGGTTTTGGTTCCAAAAGGTTCATATACATATGCCAAGTACAATTATACATTCAAATTAGGGTTTAGGTCGAGTGCGATAAAGTACACCCTCGCCTAAGTGCCCTTTTCACATATCTCAAACACATAGCAAAGAAAACACACCAAACCGGCCTGAATACTTACACAAAGTACAAAAGTAGTACAAACGTGAAAATCACTTCGTGCGTGTTCGCTAGTAGGGCCCACCAGCTCCGCCTAGCTCACCACGATCTGAAATAGAAGATTGCATCACATGATGTCATAAACGGCCACTAACGTGCCCAAAACAAATAAAACAGCAACATCGGCACACGCAAGTACGGAAAGGGAACACGCACGCGTGCGGAAACGGCAAACGGCAGATTTGATACTCATTTCTAGTTCACCCATAAGTTGAGCTACGAATATCGGATTAAGGCGGATGAGATGCCAAATCGAAGCTTAAAGGATGAACAACAACTGTTATGAAGACATCCAGAACTGAAACTGGAGGCTTTAGTCCCAAATGAACCAAACACAATCACTTACGAAATCTGGCCAATGCACAAATGGTCAGTTTTGAGTACGAACTGTTTTCTATGCTACACATGGTCAAAAGAGCTGAAAAGTGGCAGTTAGATAGTTCATTCCAAATGGAACAACTTTCATGAAGGTCGGCAATCCAAATTCGGAACGGAAATTGGTCATCAGGACCAAAACCGATTTCTGGTCATTTTCACGGGCAGGCCTTGTTTGTTCGGCTATATCTCAGGTTTTATAAATCCGATTCATGAAATTCCAAGGGCGTTAGAAAGCTCTGATATAGGGCTATAAGTTTGGTGTTTTGGTCAGAAGCCCAAACAGCTTGTAACTCAGTCAAATGTGAAGCCAAAGTTCCAGCCATAAACTTTCCAAAAACGTACTAGAATCACAAACCGTATTTGACCTCAATATGCGGTAATGGCACCAAATTCACTATGGTTATCGGATGGGGGTGTAAGACCCACCGTTTCGAAGCTAAGGAACAGGGGTACAACAATGTAGAAGGCCACTCAGTCCAAATCCTAGCACAACTAGGTCAAATATGCAAAATACAAATCCAGAATTACCAAAACAGGTTTGCAAATCACATAAAACTGTAATGACTATAACTTAGTCTATACAAGTCCAAATGCCGAAATTCCAAAGGCATATGTTAGATAAGACATCCAGCTACATTGCATCAGAAGACACCAACTTCAAAATCCAAACTAATTCCAGCCAAAATAGCCAAATACCAACGCAGTTTTCGCATTCTGACCAAAGCAGAACAGCTACAGTAATTTCGTCATATCTCATTCTACATTAATCCAAATGACCTGAAATTTTGTAGGCACCTCAAACACATCAATACCTACAACTTTCATGTTTTGAGCAAAGTCAAATTCTGCCTCTAACCCTATGATCCAAAACCGGACAGAATTGGGGATTTAGGAACCCTAACTTTTCAATTTTCACACCAAATCCAAAATTGGTTGCATTTATCCACATTTCACACTCACTAGAGTCATTATAGGCTATTACCATTCATCATATTCAACCACACCATCATAATCCAATTAAACCAGAAAAATCATCATAAAATGGAAAACTTCACCAAATCACTTCAAACCAAGATTAAAACCAGAAATTTCAGCACTCTTATCACTAATGAGCACAACATAAGCATCATTAGGTGTAGTAGGGTGTTTCAAGCTTCACTTACCAAGAACCAAGAGAGAGGAAGATGTTGGGCACCTTAGACCTTCAAACAAACTTCACCACAACCCTTACTAGCACTAGAAGATAAGATTTTATGGAGTGAAATCTAGTCTAAGCTTTTGTTTATGGAAGATTGAAGCTTATGGAAGCTTGAGAGATGGAAAATTTCCTCCCTTCTTTGAGCTTAGAGAGCCGGCCACCAAGGAGAGAAAAATGGTGAATTTTGAATGATTTTTGAGATATTTAACCTTTGGTCAAAAAAGTCAAAATTGTGAATAGTAATTCTTAAAGTCCAACCAATCATATTGTGACACTTGTCACACTCATTAATGCATTCTTATCTTCCTTTTCTCTCTCACATCACTCACTTCACACACTCTACTTATCTCTTAACACCCGATAAATTTTACACAGTATCCGGAATTTAACCTAATTGGCCGAATTTTTCCGAACTTTTCGCACTAGTGGGTCCCACGTCCGATATACGTTCTTAATTTCTCAAAAACTAACTAATACTAGAAAAATCATCTAAAAACTCTATTTACTCAATAAAAATTATCTGAGGCATTTTCTAATAAAGAAAATGTAGGAAAACGGGTTTTCAATCTTAACCGGAACTGAGGGTTTAAATCTTAATCCCTACTTAGGGTTTTCGAAATACTCCCAAAATCAAACGTTACCGCCCAATTAATGAATATATCAACGTAGAACGAACTGGGGCCTCACAATCTCCCCCACTTAGGACAATTTCGTCCTCGAAATTGCAATCAACGAGCTAAGGGTTGAAAAACTCGAAATAATCAAAAGATCAAAAGGTGTACATATATATACAAGTCACGCCAAAATGTACGCAAGTTAGACATTTCAAGTTAGACAAAGTCAAGTGCAGCAAGTACTATAGATGCAGGTATTAACATACCACAAGTAAATGACATGTAGGGACAATACAAGGGCAAATGAAAGAAACGCGACTTGTCGTCCCACACTCAGTGAAAACCACCCTCGTCCGGTTTCTTACTCCACTTCCCAAAGTGCCCGTTGATCTCTTGTACTCACTCTAGCCAGACAAAGCTTGTTCATGTTCCCCAAAATGCAAATCTCAAGTACTTAGCAGCGCCTCAACTCTGGAGTACTCAGGCACAAGAATCCGAAATAAGATAATTCACATCTCAAGCTGCAGTCCCAAGAGTAAACTATCTACAATCGAAATTCCTACCTGACGAACCTACCTATGGTCCTCAGATACCATGAGAAAGATTTAAGGCCTATAACATTTATGATCCATAACTTATGCTTGACCGAGCATCTAGTCCTTCATACTTATTCACCACTTCATCCAGGCTCACCCCGCGCAGAGACCATGCGAAGCAGCTATAGGTTTTATCCCTCAATTGCTTAACTTTCAAATAAAATCAAATCCCACAGTCCGGCATCCTAAACTTTCAGCCTAGGATACACTACAGAGATCTGAAGCCTAAGCTCTGATACCAACTGTGACGACCCCACTTCTCCCAAGGGCGAACCCAAGGGTATCGGCGGCCGCCTGCCTAGCTCGCGCCAGGACTCAAAACTTAAAGTTCGAAAGAGCACTAAATACAATATATACAATCCCAAAAGAGTTATAATTACATTCTCCAAAAGTATCGAGTCAAACCACCAAAACAAAAACAAACATCCTAACTGTTTAACTATTACAAGCCAAACTAACTATACTAGTATACGAGCCAAAAGTCCCCGCGTCGGCCCCTGCTAAGGAAAACAAAAGGAATGGGGTAAGCTATATGCTTAGTAAGTAAACAGGGGCGAAAGCATAAATTTCACGTAACAGTTACACAATAAGAGTAAAGCAAAAGCAGAAAAGTAACATCACATAATAAGGATACAGGTGGCTCCAAAGCCAACTCATGTGCCATGCGTGATCTCCTGCCGACACTCCGTCGACTGCAAATAATAGTCCGTAGAACTTCACTTGTACACCCACCGACACCTTATCACCCTCACTGGCCAGTCACCTCACAAACTTGCCCGGGCGAACGAAATCACAAACTTGAGCTTGAGTCACAAGCTCGGGTCACAAACTTGGTCACCTTCTCGGTGAACCGGATTCACAAAATTGGTTCATAACATGAACCTACAAACTTGGTGACCTCAGACTAAGTTGGACTGCCTTCGACCAAGCCCTAACCGGCTCGAATAGTCCAACCAGGTCAAGAGTTCGCCCCAAACTCACAAACTTCACAAAATTATTCAAAATCACAAACTTTGCAAACTTCACAAACTTTATTCGAAAGTCGCCTCGAGCCACAAGCTCAAGGGTTTTGGTTCCAAAAGGTTCATATACATATGCCAAGTACAATTATACATTCAAATTAGGGTTTAGGTCGAGTGCGATAAAGTACACCCTCGCCTAAGTGCCCTTTTCACATATCTCAAACACATAGCAAAGAAAACACACCAAACCGGCCTGAATACTTACACAAAGTACAAAAGTAGTACAAACGTGAAAATCACTTCGTGCGTGTTCGCTAGTAGGGCCCACCAGCTCCGCCTAGCTCACCACGATCTGAAATAGAAGATTGCATCACATGATGTCATAAACGGCCACTAACGTGCCCAAAACAAATAAAACAGCAACATCGGCACACGCAAGTACGGAAAGGGAACACGCACGCGTGCGGAAACGGCAAACGGCAGATTTGATACTCATTTCTAGTTCACCCATAAGTTGAGCTACGAATATCGGATTAAGGCGGATGAGATGCCAAATCGAAGCTTAAAGGATGAACAACAACTGTTATGAAGACATCCAGAACTGAAACTGGAGGCTTTAGTCCCAAATGAACCAAACACAATCACTTACGAAATCTGGCCAATGCACAAATGGTCAGTTTTGAGTACGAACTGTTTTCTATGCTACACATGGTCAAAAGAGCTGAAAAGTGGCAGTTAGATAGTTCATTCCAAATGGAACAACTTTCATGAAGGTCGGCAATCCAAATTCGGAACGGAAATTGGTCATCAGGACCAAAACAGATTTCTGGTCATTTTCACGGGCAGGCCTTGTTTGTTCGGCTATATCTCAGGTTTTATAAATCCGATTCATGAAATTCCAAGGGCGTTAGAAAGCTCTGATATAGGGCTATAAGTTTGGTGTTTTGGTCAGAAGCCCAAACAGCTTGTAACTCAGTCAAATGTGAAGCCAAAGTTCCAGCCATAAACTTTCCAAAAACGTACTAGAATCACAAACCGTATTTGACCTCAATATGCGGTAATGGCACCAAATTCACTACGGTTATCGGATGGGGGTGTAAGACCCACCGTTTCGAAGCTAAGGAACAGGGGTACAACAATGTAGAAGGCCACTCAGTCCAAATCCTAGCACAACTAGGTCAAATATGCAAAATACAAATCCAGAATTACCAAAACAGGTTTGCAAATCACATAAAACTGTAATGACTATAACTTAGTCTATACAAGTCCAAATGCCGAAATTCCAAAGGCATATGTTAGATAAGACATCCAGCTACATTGCATCAGAAGACACCAACTTCAAAATCCAAACTAATTCCAGCCAAAATAGCCAAATACCAACGCAGTTTTCGCATTCTGACCAAAGCAGAACAGCTACAGTAATTTCATCATATCTCATTCTACATTAATCCAAATGACCTGAAATTTTGTAGGCACCTCAAACACATCAATACCTACAACTTTCATGTTTTGAGCAAAGTCAAATTCTGCCTCTAACCCTATGATCCAAAACCGGACAGAATTGGGGATTTAGGAACCCTAACTTTTCAATTTTCACACCAAATCCAAAATTGGTTGCATTTATCCACATTTCACACTCACTAGAGTCATTATAGGCTATTACCATTCATCATATTCAACCACACCATCATAATCCAATTAAACCAGAAAAAATCATCATAAAATGGAAAACTTCACCAAATCACTTCAAACCAAGATTAAAACCAGAAATTTCAGCACTCTTATCACTAATGAGCACAACATAAGCATCATTAGGTGTAGTAGGGTGTTTCAAGCTTCACTTACCAAGAACCAAGAGAGAGGAAGATGTTGGGCACCTTAGACCTTCAAACAAACTTCACCACAACCCTTACTAGCACTAGAAGATAAGATTTTATGGAGTGAAATCTAGTCTAAGCTTTTGTTTATGGAAGATTGAAGCTTATGGAAGCTTGAGAGATGGAAAATTTCCTCCCTTCTTTGAGCTTAGAGAGCCGGCCACCAAGGAGAGAAAAATGGTGAATTTTGAATGATTTTTGAGATATTTAACCTTTGGTCAAAAAAGTCAAAATTGTGAATAGTAATTCTTAAAGTCCAACCAATCATATTGTGACACTTGTCACACTCATTAATGCATTCTTATCTTCCTTTTCTCTCTCACATCACTCACTTCACACACTCTACTTATCTCTTAACACCCGATAAATTTTACACAGTATCCGGAATTTAACCTAATTGGCCGAATTTTTCCGAACTTTTCGCACTAGTGGGTCCCACGTCCGATATACGTTCTTAATTTCTCAAAAACTAACTAATACTAGAAAAATCATCTAAAAACTCTATTTACTCAATAAAAATTATCTGAGGCATTTTCTAATAAAGAAAATGTAGGAAAACGGGTTTTCAATCTTAACCGGAACTGAGGGTTTAAATCTTAATCCCTACTTAGGGTTATCGAAATACTCCCAAAATCAAACGTTACCGCCCAATTAATGAATATATCAACGTAGAACGAACTGGGGCCTCACAATCTCCCCCACTTAGGACAATTTCGTCCTCGAAATTGCAATCAACGAGCTAAGGGTTGAAAAACTCGAAATAATCAAAAGATCAAAAGGTGTACATATATATACAAGTCACGCCAAAATGTACGCAATATAATGCACCATATACACCAAGAGACATTTCAAGTTAGACAAAGTCAAGTGCAGCAAGTACTATAGATGCAGGTATTAACATACCACAAGTAAATGACATGTAGGGACAATACAAGGGCAAATGAAAGAAACGCGACTTGTCGTCCCACACTCAGTGAAAACCACCCTCGTCCGGTTTCTTACTCCACTTCCCAAAGTGCCCGTTGATCTCTTGTACTCACTCTAGCCAGACAAAGCTTGTTCATGTTCCCCAAAATGCAAATCTCAAGTACTTAGCAGCGCCTCAACTCTGGAGTACTCAGGCACAAGAATCCGAAATAAGATAATTCACATCTCAAGCTGCAGTCCCAAGAGTAAACTATCTACAATCGAAATTCCTACCTGACGAACCTACCTATGGTCCTCAGATACCATGAGAAAGATTTAAGGCCTATAACATTTATGATCCATAACTTATGCTTGACCGAGCATCTAGTCCTTCATACTTATTCACCACTTCATCCAGGCTCACCCCGCGCAGAGACCATGCGAAGCAGCTATAGGTTTTATCCCTCAATTGCTTAACTTTCAAATAAAATCAAATCCCACAGTCCGGCATCCTAAACTTTCAGCCTAGGATACACTACAGAGATCTGAAGCCTAAGCTCTGATACCAACTGTGACGACCCCACTTCTCCCAAGGGCGAACCCAAGGGTATCGGCGGCCGCCTGCCTAGCTCGCGCCAGGACTCAAAACTTAAAGTTCGAAAGAGCACTAAATACAATATATACAATCCCAAAAGAGTTATAATTACATTCTCCAAAAGTATCGAGTCAAACCACCAAAACAAAAACAAACATCCTAACTGTTTAACTATTACAAGCCAAACTAACTATACTAGTATACGAGCCAAAAGTCCCCGCGTCGGCCCCTGCTAAGGAAAACAAAAGGAATGGGGTAAGCTATATGCTTAGTAAGTAAACAGGGGCGAAAGCATAAATTTCACGTAACAGTTACACAATAAGAGTAAAGCAAAAGCAGAAAAGTAACATCACATAATAAGGATACAGGTGGCTCCAAAGCCAACTCATGTGCCATGCGTGATCTCCTGCCGACACTCCGTCGACTGCAAATAATAGTCCGTAGAACTTCACTTGTACACCCACCGACACCTTATCACCCTCACTGGCCAGTCACCTCACAAACTTGTCCGGGCGAACGAAATCACAAACTTGAGCTTGAGTCACATGCTCGGGTCACAAACTTGGTCACCTTCTCGGTGAACCGGATTCACAAAATTGGTTCATAAAATGAACCTACAAACTTGGTGACCTCAGACTAAGTTGGACTGCCTTCGACCAAGCCCTAACCGGCTCGAATAGTCCAACCAGGTCAAGAGTTCGCCCCAAACTCACAAACTTCACAAAATTATTCAAAATCACAAACTTTGCAAACTTCACAAACTTTATTCGAAAGTCGCCTCGAGCCACAAGCTCAAGGGTTTTGGTTCCAAAAGGTTCATATACATATGCCAAGTACAATTATACATTCAAATTAGGGTTTAGGTCGAGTGCGATAAAGTACACCCTCGCCTAAGTGCCCTTTTCACATATCTCAAACACATAGCAAAGAAAACACACCAAACCGGCCTGAATACTTACACAAAGTACAAAAGTAGTACAAACGTGAAAATCACTTCGTGCGTGTTCGCTAGTAGGGCCCACCAGCTCCGCCTAGCTCACCACGATCTGAAATAGAAGATTGCATCACATGATGTCATAAACGGCCACTAACGTGCCCAAAACAAATAAAACAGCAACATCGGCACACGCAAGTACGGAAAGGGAACACGCACGCGTGCGGAAACGGCAAACGGCAGATTTGATACTCATTTCTAGTTCACCCATAAGTTGAGCTACGAATATCGGATTAAGGCGGATGAGATGCCAAATCGAAGCTTAAAGGATGAACAACAACTGTTATGAAGACATCCAGAACTGAAACTGGAGGCTTTAGTCCCAAATGAACCAAACACAATCACTTACGAAATCTGGCCAATGCACAAATGGTCAGTTTTGAGTACGAACTGTTTTCTATGCTACACATGGTCAAAAGAGCTGAAAAGTGGCAGTTAGATAGTTCATTCCAAATGGAACAACTTTCATGCAGGTCGGCAATCCAAATTCGGAACGGAAATTGGTCATCAGGACCAAAACAGATTTCTGGTCATTTTCACGGGCAGGCCTTGTTTGTTCGGCTATATCTCAGGTTTTATAAATCCGATTCATGAAATTCCAAGGGCGTTAGAAAGCTCTGATATAGGGCTATAAGTTTGGTGTTTTGGTCAGAAGCCCAAACAGCTTGTAACTCAGTCAAATGTGAAGCCAAAGTTCCAGCCATAAACTTTCCAAAAACGTACTAGAATCACAAACCGTATTTGACCTCAATATGCGGTAATGGCACCAAATTCACTACGGTTATCGGATGGGGGTGTAAGACCCACCGTTTCGAAGCTAAGGAACAGGGGTACAACAATGTAGAAGGCCACTCAGTCCAAATCCTAGCACAACTAGGTCAAATATGCAAAATACAAATCCAGAATTACCAAAACAGGTTTGCAAATCACATAAAACTGTAATGACTATAACTTAGTCTATACAAGTCCAAATGCCGAAATTCCAAAGGCATATATTAGATAAGACATCCAGCTACATTGCATCAGAAGACACCAACTTCAAAATCCAAACTAATTCCAGCCAAAATAGCCAAATACCAACGCAGTTTTCGCATTCTGACCAAAGCAGAACAGCTACAGTAATTTCGTCATATCTCATTCTACATTAATTCAAATGACCTGAAATTTTGTAGGCACCTCAAACACATCAATACCTACAACTTTCATGTTTTGAGCAAAGTCAAATTCTGCCTCTAACCCTATGATCCAAAACCGGACAGAATTGGGGATTTAGGAACCCTAACTTTTCAATTTTCACACCAAATCCAAAATTGGTTGCATTTATCCACATTTCACACTCACTAGAGTCATTATAGGCTATTACCATTCATCATATTCAACCACACCATCATAATCCAATTAAACCAGAAAAATCATCATAAAATGGAAAACTTCACCAAATCACTTCAAACCAAGATTAAAACCAGAAATTTCAGCACTCTTATCACTAATGAGCACAACATAAGCATCATTAGGTGTAGTAGGGTGTTTCAAGCTTCACTTACCAAGAACCAAGAGAGAGGAAGATGTTGGGCACCTTAGACCTTCAAACAAACTTCACCACAACCCTTACTAGCCCTCGAAGATAAGATTTTATGGAGTGAAATCTAGTCTAAGCTGTTGTTTATGGAAGATTGAAGCTTATGGAAGCTTGAGAGATGGAAAATTTCCTCCCTTCTTTGAGCTTAGAGAGCCGGCCACCAAGGAGAGAAAAATGGTGAATTTTGAATGATTTTTGAGATATTTAACCTTTGGTCAAAAAAGTCAAAATTGTGAATAGTAATTCTTAAAGTCCAACCAATCATATTGTGACACTTGTCACACTCATTAATTCATTCTTATCTTCCTTTTCTCTCTCACATCACTCACTTCACACACTCTACTTATCTCTTAACACCCGATAAATTTTACACAGTATCCGGAATTTAACCTAATTGGCCGAATTTTTCCGAACTTTTCGCACTAGTGGGTCCCACGTCCGATATACGTTCTTAATTTCTCAAAAACTAACTAATACTAGAAAAATCATCTAAAAACTCTATTTACTCAATAAAAATTATCTGAGGCATTTTCTAATAAAGAAAATGTAGGAAAACGGGTTTTCAATCTTAACCGGAACTGAGGGTTTAAATCTTAATCCCTACTTAGGGTTTTCGAAATACTCCCAAAATCAAACGTTACCGCCCAATTAATGAATATATCAACGTAGAACGAACTGGGGCCTCACAGCATTCATATAGTGCATCCAAATGTGATAAATCTTTAGGTTAAAAATAAGAAAATCTTTGATTAAATGTTGCAACTAGCGTTGGCTAGGTTGAAAGGGTGCCTTGGATTCTTATCATTGCCTTCCCTTTCTTCAAATGTGACTCCCGAATCTTTTTCTCTGATTTTCGTAGATTTGGAGTCGTTTAAAAAGGGTTTTCTACTTCTTTTCTTTAAAAATTCATTTTTAGGTAACTTGGTACACCTTAACTCTATACCAAGTGGCGACTCCATTTTTCATTCAAAAAACCCTTTTTAAACTATATTTCGGGTCAAATCGTCGCATTTTCAAGTCCCATTTAGACCCATATTTTTCTTTATTTTTTAAAAAAATAAAAAACTCATTTTTCAACCAAAAATTGAATCAAAAGCCATTTTTTCTAAACTCGTCATTTATTTTTCTTTATTTTCAAAAAATGGTGCGCGACAGGTTGACCATTTGTTCTAATAAATCAGCCATTCGCTGTATGGCTGTAGCTACCTAGGTTTCGGCTTGTGCATTCGCATTTTCATTGGTTACTCCTTCGGTTCCTGGTCCTCGTCCTCGTCCTCTACCACGAGTCTCCATTTGATGGTTTTATGGCTTCTATAATTGGAACCAAATAAGGTACGAGATCAAAGTGTTGAAAAGTGATAAAATGCATGAAATATTCAAAAGATCAAAATATGTACATATATATACAAGTCACGCAAAAAATATACACAATATAATGCACCATATACACCAAGGGACATTTCAAGTTAGACAAAGTCAAGTGCAGTAAGTATTATATATGTTGGCATTAACATACCACAAGTAAATGACATGTAGGAACAATGCAAGGGCAAAACAAAAGAAAACGCGGCTTGTTGTCCCACACTCAGTGAAAATCACCCCCGTTCGGTTTCCTGCTCCACTTCCCAAGGTGCCCATTGATCTCTTGTACTCACTCTAGCCAGACAAAGCCTGTTCATGTTTCCAAAATGCAAGTCTCAAGTACTTAGCAGCACCTCAACTCTAGAGTACTCAGGCACGAGAATTCAAAATAAGATAATTCACATCTCGAGCTGGCCAGTCCCAAGAGTAAACTATCTACATTCGAAATTCCTACCTGACGCACCTATCTATGGTCCTCAGATACCATGAGAAAGATTTGAGGCCTATAACATTTATGATCCATAACTTATGCTCGAATGAGCACTTAGTCCTTCATACTTATTCACCGCTTGGCCCAAATTCACTCCGCGCAGAGACCACGCGAAGCAGGCTCTGATACCACCTGTGATGGCCCCACCACCCCTAGGGCGTACCCCAGGGTTCGACGGGTCGCCTGCCCAGCTCTCGCCGGGACTCGATACTCTAGAACTAGAAAATAGAGTTCATGCCAAAAGAAAGCTCTATTTACTCTATTACATCTTCAAAAGTTGCATAAACCAGAACATCAAGTCATACATACCACGAGTACCAGAAAATAAACCCTAAAGCTGATAACTACAACCACCACGACAACTATATACATCTGGCTAGTCAACTTATAACAAGTACAGATTCAACTCATCTATAATCAAAATACTAAACACCTTCCCGAGCGATCCCCGTGTCGGCCCCCTGCTAAGGAAAACAAATAGAATGGGGAGCTATATACTTAGTGAATAATCAGGGGAAAAAATGTAAACTCGCATAATTAAACAAGTAAATCAGGATAATTCACATCAATAACCGAAAGGTAACATCACAATGGTAGGATACGGGTGGCTTCAAAGCCAGTTCAATTCCCCAAACTTGAACGCCTGTTGACACTCCATCAACCAAAGTACTCAAGGTCCGTAGACTCCACTTAAACTTCCCCGTTCACCTTATCAACCCCCGCTGGCCAGTCAACAGCACACAGCAGCTCGAGCGAAATAAAATAACTTAGCTTTCGTCAAAACTTTAACAAGGAACTAAATCCCAAGTTTAGCATGAAACTATCTTCGAACAAGCCCCAACTGGCTCGAATAGTTCGTCTAACCCTTGGAACCGGGCTGGAACCAAGCCCTGAGATATCCGATCTCTCAATAGATGGTATCTCTCAACTAAGTACACCACAAAGTACTTACCCCAAACAGCACACAGCAAATGGGGTTCAATTCAAGTCATGTAATCATCATCCTCAGCACACAGCAAGAGGGTGATACTCAACATAAGACGTGTATTCTCACATAGAAAATCAAAACAAAAGGATGGGTTTAGGTCGAGTGAGATAAAGTACACCCTCGCCTAGGTACCCATTTAACATATACAAAGCACTTTAACAATTTCACATCAATAAACAACCAAATTACTTACTTGATAAAGCTTGGCACGAAAAACGATACAAGTCACTGAGCTTGACCGTCACCGTCAAAAGCCTCACAGTCTGTATAGACAGATTATATACACACATAAGTGAAATGGCTATACAATAGCAGTTTATAACTTAAACGATTGAGAACGGTCGAAAACGGTCAAAAATAATCAAAAAATGGTATACAATGGGTTACACGATTTTGATCATAATTGGAGCTGTAGTTATCGGATCAAAATGTATTAGATAGTGTCTCGAAGTTTAGACAAAAGGTTACAACTTTCATGAAGACACCTTGATCCAGTTTTTATTGTATTCAAGTCACATTTGCAAAATACAAAACTAGAATTCCAAAGGCTAGGTTAATTCCTCTAGCAAATATTTGGCGGCATGCCCCTCGTGTTTACCTATTTTCCAGCCATTTATGGCTTCAATATTTTCATCAAATCAGTTCCAAAGTCACACATATGCAATGGTAACACAATAGCCCTTCAACTATGCTCAAAATACCCCAACTACAATGCAAGTACTAACATGGTAATCGGAAATCAAGTTCAAAGACAAATAAGCGAATGGCAGCTTTGATGTCTCTTAGCATAACGAGCACAACTGAAGCTACATTTATCAGATTGGAGTACAATTTATACCGTTTCGAAGCTAAGACAAAGGCCTACAACTTTGATGAAGACCACTCCATCCAGTTTGTAGTGTATCTAAGTCAAAATCTCCAATGACAGAACCAGAATCTCACATTTGGACTTGTTAACCACCTTATGGATAAATGACAATAACTCAGGCTACCGAATCCCAATCGAGGTGATTCTAGGGCCGTTGGAAAGCTAAGACATGGAACTATAACTTTCATGTTTTGGTCAAATTCTAAATCAGTACGTATCAGGGTGAACAGATGTGGTCAAATTGGTGAAATGTCAAAACTGTCCATTGGACTAAACCTATGAGAGTCAGGGGTATTTTTGTCTTTCCATAGGCTACATTGTTCTGATTGAGCTGAAATTTTGTAGGTAATCATAAAATATCATTTTATACAACTTTCATTTTTGTGCCAAGCCTGATTCGGCCTCTAACATGATGAAATGAAATCAGGCAGAACTGAAGCTAAATTTTCCAGAGAATTTTTGTTATTTCAACCTATAATTCATATTTTCACCTTGAAACTACCACTCCTATCACCTTTACAAGATCATATACGACATATATGCATCATACCACACCTAACTCACAAGAAACCCTAACTCAAAAGTCATCCATCTAACCATCAAAACCATTTCAAACAAGCATCACAAGCACAATTCTAACATTAATACCCAACTTAATCATGATTAATGGAAAAAGAAAGGGTGATCAGCCATTATACCTCAAGACAAGGCCTTGCAAGAGTGAGCCTCCACTACACCTTGAAATTTTTGGTTCCTTAAGCTTCCCAAACTTCCAAACTAGTGATTAATCGGTTTAGTTTTGCTTGGTTTCACTCACAACTCTTGATTTGAGGTTGGAATTAGAAACTCTCTTCACTCTTTCTCCCTCAAACTCACGACCAGAAAAGGCAAAAAAGAGGAAGAAATGAAGCTGAAGAAAGGATAAGAAGGTTGGAATTAGTTTGGTCAAACAACCGTTGGATGTTCGCCACTTGTCACCTCAAGATGAAATCTCAAAATTTGCTTTTCTCTCTCTTAATTTGGTCCACAATTTCAGCTGGAATGAGAGGATATTTAGGGCTGATTTTGCTCAATTAATAATAAGAAAATTAAAGTAATAAAGTAGTGGTCAAGTGGTGCACTCAATCGATAACGATCGATACCCGTCGGTTCGAGCGGATTTTCCTTAAATTGCGCATACTAAGGTTTTAACTTCTAATTCACTAACTTATTATTATCACTTCTAATCATATAATATTTCCTCATCCAAAAGTCACTCTTACCTACCAATTTTGATCCTCACTCCGTACCGAATAATCATACTACGGAAAAACGTGAAAACCCTAACTTGCTCCAACTTGAAAACGAAAAGTGAAACCCTACTTTTTAGGTTCATTTGCACTTATTGTGGAATGATTGGGTGGTAGGGCTATTATAAATTAATAATTTCCAAATAAAAGGGTATTTTTAAGAAAAACGTGAGGGTTTTACAATTCTACAAATTGAATTTAGGGTTTCGGTTGAAATATGAGAAATTTGAGAAAACGGTCAATCACAAATGAAACTAGGGTTTCGATTAGACTTTTAGGGTTTCTAGTCTTTTAAAACAAAACAAGGTTTTAAATCAAACCCAAAGAAATAACTTTAGTTTCTTCTTTAAAACAAAATAATGTTTTAAAATAAAATAAACTAAAGAAACCGTAATATCCTTTTTGAGACTAAACAAAAGATGATCTTAAAAGTTGGGGTATCACACAAATTTCAAACCCTCACTCAAGGCAACATGAGTGTGGAGGACTACTATAAAGAGATCGAGATGGCCATGATGAGGGCGAGCCTTCAAGAAGATAGTGAAGCAACCATGGCTAGGTTTCTTCGAGGTCTCAACCCCGACCTTCAAGAAGCCTTGGAGCTCCAACACTATGTGGACATGCAAGACCTTCTTGAACTCGCTATCAAGGCCGAGAGAGGAAAGAAACTGAGGCGAGGAGCTCGTACCTTCCAGTCTTCCAACTCGATCTCATGGAAGGGCAACCAACCACGGAGGGCGACCCACGAAGCTGGATATTCGGCCACACCAACTTCTTCGAGCCGAACTCAAGGTAATGTGCCTAATCGAAATTCCAATTCTACCCCTAACAAAGTTACCGATGTATCTAGGTCTACTTCGAAGGCACCGCATGAGACTCCTAAGACTAGGAGTAGGGACATCAAATGCTTTAACTGCCAAGGGTTTGGACATATTCAGTCTCAATGTCCAAACCAACGGGTCATGCTAATCACTCACAATGGCGAGATCGTGTCCGATAATGATGACTGTGAGGAGATACCCGAATTGACCAAAGGCGACTGCCTGGATGAAGACTCCGCTGAGGAAGATTGCTCGCCTACATAAGGGGAAGTAGGGTGCTTGGTGGCACGACGAGTGCTAACCGCTCGAGTTAAGGAGGATGAGCAACTACAACGGGAGAACCTGTTTTACACCCGTTGTAAAGTAGGCGACAAGGTGTGTAGCCTCAACATCGACGGTGGGAGTTGCACAAACGTGGCAAGCTTACTCATGGTTGAGAGCTTAGGGCTTCCAACTACTAGACACCCACACCCTTATCGCCTCCAATGGCTGAGTGAGGATGGAGAGGTACGTGTCTTCAAACAGGTACGCATTCCCTTTTCCATTGGAACTTACACTGATGAAGTTGTTTGTGACGTTGTGCCTATGCATGCTACCCATGTTATCTTGGGGAGACCTTGGCAATTTGACAAACACGTCACATTCCACGGTAGGGCTAACAAGTACACACTCTTGCATGATGGCAAATGCAAGGTCCTCACACCACTCACACCTGCACAAGTGTATGAAAACCAATTTAAGTTGCAAAGAGAGTGTGAACAAGACCATCAAAGGAGGAAACAAAAGGCGGTCGACCCTGGCAAAGGCTCCACTTCTGCAAGTGAGCCATCGACCAAGGGTCAAGTGAGCACACCTAGTGTTACACATGACAAATTACCCACTGCACCTACCACTAGGAAGCAAAACATGATCATTAAGGCTAAGGACGTTAGGAAAATTGTCATTTCTAACCAGCCTGTACTTCTCATGATTTGCAAGCATGTGCTTTTGGATGTAGCTGAACTCGATAAGGCATTGCCTTCAAGTATGGTTGCTCTTTTGCAGGAATTTGAGGATGTCTTCCCTGACGAGATCCCGGATGGCTTACCACCTATTCGAGGGATTGAACACCAAATCGATCTCATTCTTGGAGCGCCACTACCCAACAAACCTGCTTACCGCATGGGCCCTGAGGAGACAAAAGAGCTTCAAAGGCAAGTTGATGGCCTGTTAGGTAAGGGTTGGGTAAAAGAGAGGCTCAGTCCTTGTGTTGTGCCTGTGGTACTCGTTCCTAAAAAGGATGGTACTTGGCGAATGTGCACTGATTGTAGGGCCGTCAATGCCAATACTATCAAGTATCGCCATCCCATTCCTAGATTAGATGATATGCTTGATGAATTCGATGGTGCTGTAATATTCACCAAAATCGACTTAAGGAGTGGCTATCATCAAATTAGGATGAAAGAAGGCGATGAATGGAAAACGGCATTCAAAACCAAGCATGGTCTCTATGAGTGGCTAGTCATACTTTTTGGGTTGACTAACGCCCCTAGCACCTTCATGCGACTAATGAACCATGTCTTGAGGCAGTTTATTGGCAAATTTGTCATAGTTTACTTTGATGATATTCTGATATATAGTCGCAGTGAGCATGAGCACCTGGAGCATGTGAGACTAGTTCTTGAGACACTTCGAAAGACGCGTCTATATGCTAACCTTAAGAAGTGCACCTTTTGTACTAATGAACTTGTGTTTCTGGGCTATGTAGTGAGTTCGCAGGGTATCAAAGTAGACAAGTCCAAGATTGAGGCCATCGAGCAATGGCCAACTCCTACATCCGTCCCTGAGGTACGCAGCTTTCTTGGATTGGCAGGCTTCTATCGGCGCTTTGTCAAGGACTTTAGCACCATTGCCGCCCCAATGACCGCCGTGACCAAGAAAAATGACAAGTTCTATTGGGGGGAAGACCAAGAACAAGCATTTCTTACCCTAAAAAACAAACTCACACATCCACCTGTTTTAGCACTACCAAACTTTAACAAAACTTTTGAAATTGAGTGTGATGCTTCTGGTGTAGATATTGGCGCTGTCCTCATACAAGACAAAAAGCCTTGTGCCTTCTTTAGCGAAAAACTGGGAGGAGCTGCTTTAAACTACCCAACGTATGACAAGGAGGTGTACGCACTGGTGAGGGCCTTGGAGACCTGGCAACACTACCTTCGCCCTCGGGAGTTCGTGATACACACTGATCACGAGTCACTGAAGTTTCTCAAGGGGCAACCCAAGTTAAGCAAGAGACATGCCAAATGGGTAAGCTTCATTGACACCTTCTCCTATGTGATTAAGTACAAGACTGGCAAGACAAATGTGGTAGCTGATGCCTTGTCACGTGGACACTCTTTGCTTACCTGTCTTGATGCTAAGTTATTAGGGTTCGAAATGATTAAGAAACTCTACACGCATGATCATGACTTTGGTGACATATATGCTACGTGTGTTAAGAACCCACATGGAAAGTAGTTCTCGTATGATGGATTTCTATTTCATGTGGATAAACTGTGTGTGCCTAATTCGTCCATCCGTGATCGTTTGGTTAGGGAGGCACATAGTGGTGGTCTCATGGGACACTTTGACATGGTTAAGACTCTTGCCATGTTACAAGAGCATTTCTACTGGTCTCACATGTGTCGAGATGTGGAGCACATGGTTGGTAGATGTGTCACTTGTCACAAAGCAAAGTCTAAGACAAACCCATATGGCCTGTATACCCCATTGCCTATTCCCAACTATTCTTGGGTAGACTTGTCCATGGACTTTGTCTTAGAACTCCCTAGGTCACTTAGGGGAAATGATTCCATCTTTGTAGTAGTTGATAGATTCTCTAAGATGTTTCATTTTATTCCCTGTCGCAAAACTGACGATGCATCCCATATTGCTACTTTGTTCTTCAAAGAAATTATCCGTCTGCATGGCATGCCTAGGACCATCGTTAGTGATAGAGATGTCAAATTTCTGAGTTACTTTTGGAAGACTTTATGGTCTGAACTTGGCACTAGGTTATTATTCTCCACCACCAGTTATCCACAAAGCGATGGGCAAACTGAAGTTGTCAATCGTACACTCGGCACACTACTTCGGGCTTTGATTAAAAAAAATCTTAAAACTTGGGAAGAGTGCTTGCCTCATGTTGAATTCGCCTACAATCAAGCTGTTCACAATGCTACCCACTACTCACCTTTTGAGATTGTTTATGGCTTTAATCCGCTGACCCCTCTTGATTTGGTACCCTTACCTTCCTCTGAGCACACAAGCTTAGATAGAAAAAAGAAGGCTGATTTTGTGCGCAGGTTACATGAAGCCGTTCGAGCAAACATTGAGAGGCGTACTCAACAATATACCTAGCAGGCTAACAAGCACCGTTGCAAGATGATTTTCGAGCCTGGTGATTGGGTTTGGCTACACTTGTGAAAAGAGAGGTTCCCCAAACAACGACAAAGCAAGCTCTTTCCAAGAGGTGATGGACCCTTTCGAGTACTCCAACAAGTTAATGACAACGCTTACAAATTGGAGCTACCTGGGGAATACAATGTTAGCGCGACCTTTAATGTCGCGGACCTAAGCCCATTTCTTGATGAGAAGGATCCAGATTTGAGGGCAAATCCTTCTCAAGAGGAGGGGACTGATGTGTGCATGGATCAGGGCCCACGCAATGACCTAGTCCGAGTCCGATTGGGCCCAGTCACACGTGCACGGGCCAAGCTCTTCAAAGAGTCCCTCCAAGCCCTCGTTCGAATTGTCCAAGACCAACATGGAGCCCATAGAAATATTGAAAGCTTAGAAGTAGACAATCAAGTAACTTACACCTTGATCTAAGCCAATGAAGAATCAAGTGGGCCTCCTTGTGCGTCGACCGAGTAGGGCCTTAGTCTTTATTTCTTATTTAGTTGGATTAGTTGCTTAGTAGAAGGCATGGGCCGGCCCATCTTGGAGTCAAGATGGCCGACTCCCCTCTTAGGGTTTCTTTAGGGTTTTCTGTGTTACCTTTAGCCTATAAATAGGCTAGCTCTGTAAGGTTAAAATCACAAATTTTATGAATAAAATTCCTAGTATTTTCGATTTCCTCTTAAGAGAGAGTTCGAGCCTTTAACTTGCTTTGGCAAGGGTTCTTGAGCAATCTTGCATCCTGTCCTTGATTGTTCAACTGACCTATTCCCCTGGAATATTCACCTTCATCGGAGTGTCGTTCTACCGCTCTAAATCAAAATGTGCCATCCGTGTTGATTTAAAGTCCCGCAATCCAAACGAAGGACAACCTCGCTAGATCCTTGGGCAAACGTGCTACGTGTCTCGAAACAAGTTGATCGAGGAACGCATCAATAGGTGTTTTTATGCTTAAGTATTCAAGTGATAGTTAGTGGTACCATCGTTATAAGAATTTCTTGGAGATTTCACTTTATCGCGCTTAAATTGGAAATACACATTTTTGCGCGCGCGATTAATTGAGGGACTTTAGATCATTATTTTTAGACCCATAAGAGTGGATAATAATAATATGAATGGAAATGCATTAGTGGTTTAGTGCACTAGTGAAACAAATGCAAGAGGAATCGAGCACAAAATGCCCGCGGGCGCGCGCGAGGGAGAGTTGACTTTTGAAGCAACTTTTGGCCACAAATTTTAAAGCGTCTCACGGAAGCTTACCATCAGCAACATCTCTTCTTTTCCTTCACTCAAACAACCAAACAACAAGGAAGAAAAACAGCTTCAAATTCTTTTTTATTTCTTCAATAAATCATCACCAAATCACCTCAAACTTCAACCACACTTTGCACTTTGCTAATCGCTTGGAGAGCATCTTAAGCTAGAAAAAGGACTTCATTTCCACGGTTTTTGTGAGCTCTAAGAGGACCGAAATTTCTTCTTGGTTCATCTAAACAAGTAAGCAACGATCAAACCTAGGAAACTTGATTTATGGAAGTAGTAGAGCTCATTGAAACTTATGCATGCATATGGGTAGCTTGTTTATGTTGAAAAATTGTTGTGTGGGATCTATGAACACCCACTTTGGTTGGATGGACTAACTTGGTGATTGATAATGAAATTAATGTTAGTTTAGTGCTTATATTAGTGGTATAATGTTGGGTTGTTGATAAAAACTCAAGGATGGTGCATTGAGCAAAAGTGACCATTTTACCCCTGCCATGTTCGTGACCTTTGATGCAAAATTTTGAGGTTCTAATGGCTTGTTTTGATGCATATGTGTTATATTGAGTGTGTGAAAAGTTTCATTGAAAAATAACATGATTTGATCACCCAAATGTGTTGATTTCGAAAGCTTAGAAAACTGGAAAATGGTTCCCGTAACTGCCCAGGCAGTCATCTTGCTTCGGTCATAACTTTTTACTCCGATGTTGAAATTGAGTGTAGTTTGTGGCACTGGAAACTAGACATTCCCATATTTCTATTAGCATAAAATACACATTCTGGTTCCACTAGTGTAAGCCAAACCATTCGTTTAAAAATTGCTGTCCTGTTTCGTTGGTTCACTACAGGGTAGAACATGAACTACAACTTGATGCTCAAATGTGAGCTAGTTGTGGATGGATTTTGAAAATGGTTTCTCTGAGAAATTGTAGATTAATGAAATTATTTTCCAACGCCACCAACAACATCCAATTCTGAGTTGAATTGAGTGATTTGTGGCCATATTTCGAAATTGACTTCTTGAAGGAAAACTCTCCTTTTGGGCAGAATTGTTACTAAACTCGATTGAGACTTGTTAATTCGAGATTCTTGGTGTTAATTACCATCAAACGTATCTTGGATGTTTAATAAACATTTTCTGCTAAAATGTACCATGTTTGCAAGGATTTCATGTGGCCAAAAGCTTAGATAAAGGACATTTTGTACACAAGGCAGTTTTGCCTTGAAATTTTAGAAACTTGGGCATTTTAGTTAACCAACTTTCCGTGCTTATTTATCCATGAAATTTGGCAGAGAAATATTTCTTATATGGTAGTATTATACTGCTAATTTTGGTGCTATTTTGAGACCGTTTCATTTCTCAACTAAACTTCCAAAGTTCATGACTTGATTTTGGAAAACCCTTGTTTAACAAGGAAATTTGGGTAACTTTGAGCTACCATATCTTGGTGCTCAAAACTTCAATTCTCATTTTGTTTGTTTTATTTTAACCTTGGATTGTAACTCTAGTATAGTATCAAATTTCAAAGGCTAGTTCAAATTGAGTGAATTTTACCGAATTTTCAAAATTGGCCAAAAACCGACTTAAATCTGTCTTGATAACTCTAGTTATCAACTTCAAGCCAAAATTTAAATGCCTTCCACTTGGATTCATGGAAAGGTGTCTTTTAGAAACTTTTAGTACTTTGAAAGATGTTTTCAACGGTATCAAATTTTCCAATTTTTGACAACCAGGGAGTGAGTTATGATTTTTCAAAAATTTCAGCAAAAATAAAAAATTGTGACCATTTGAAGGCAATCCGTGCGGGAAACTGTTCACCAAAATCCGGCCTTGAATCTGGCCAGTTCTTGGCCGGATAGTCGGCCAGATTGGTGTTGGAATTTGAAAAAAATTGGAGGTTGGTCTCTACCTCTAATCCGGCCAAGAATTCGGCCAGATTGTGACATCACCTGTCATTTTCCGACTTCGGTCGTTCATTTTGAGATCTATTTGCTCGTACTTGTTCCTGTCCAATTATTTTAAGGATAATGATCTGTTTTTACTTGAATCTTGTAACTCTCTTGAGTCTCGATTTTTTCAAAAGAAAATGTAGGCCCGATTTTCGAGATATTTTCTAGATTGTATTAGTGTACGATCTTCCTCATCGTTTGGAGTTTATAAGTAATAGTCCATTATTAATTACTCAGGCACACAAGAGGAACTTCAAGAGAATCCCACGGTGGGCGCTTGAACTTCGAGTGCTGTTTCTTCTTGTTTTACTTGGTGAGTGTCAAGTGTGTGACTACTTGAACTCCTATGAACTTTGTACATGCTTGTTTACTATTGAGAACTTGAGATTTTAGAAAAATGAAGTCGAGTGTGTACTTTATCGCCCTCGTTCTAATTTGAATTGAATTACTCATGCTTGAAATGTTTTAATATGTCAAATGCTCGAAAGTTCAAATGCTTGAATGTATCAAATGCTTGAATTACATGAAATAAGTATGCTATGGCTGCATACGTCGTTGGAGTGAACCACCTCGACACTCAAATGTACATGGGGGATGCCCAAACTCATAAGCTGACTTTGGGACTCGAGCCGGCATGGGTTTGGTCGAGAACCTCGGTGAGCCATGAGAATTACATGATAAGCTTGATCTATTGGAGAGATCTTGCTTGGCATACTCGTTGAGTATCGCCATATAAATGTCGTACGGGCCCGGTGTGGTATGTACGGTGGACGGACCTGAGAAGTAAGTGGAGGTCTACGGATTGGAAATACCGACTCGGTTGACGGAGAGTCATCGCGAGAAGGTATACGAATGACATTGACAAAGCAAGTGGAACTTAGTTCTGAGAGCTACCATATCCTTGAATTGTTTCTGGTTACATTTTATTGAAATTGTTAACTACTCGCACTTTATCATTTGACCTGTTATTTGGGCTTGTTACTTGGACTATGTGCTTGCATGTGTGTTCTTGGCCTCACGAGCGTTTTGCTCACCTTGTAGATTTGTTTTTCTTAACAGGATTTGGGATTGGATTGAGATTCGGAGGAAATTCTCTTTTGTGTACTCTTGTAATAGGGTTCCAATTTTTTTGACTAGACATTTGCCTATCGTATATTTTGGGCTGTATTATGGAAACCCGATATAAGGATTGAGTAGTTGTTAAATATTGTTAAGTTTGAACGCTTCCGCACTAATTGTATTTATATTATCTGGTTGTTGACATCTAACACCGCTATAAGCTTGAACAGAAATTGCTTGAATCCTGGCGAGAGTTAGGCAGGCGTTCCACAGATACCCTTTGGTTCGCCTTATGGAGAAGCGGGGGCGTCACAAAAACTCTCTCTCACTTAATGCGTCCAAAAAGTTCTTAAGTGCTAACTTCTCCTTACACATTTTCCAGTTTACACTTTCTGGCATTCCAACATAATCTCAACATCTATTTCTCCCCCTTTTGTCATCATTAGATGATTTTAAGAACAATGGCAGCAATTCAATATCAGAAATCAAATCCACATCAATATCAGAAATCAAACAATCAACATCCAATCAGAAATCAAGTCCAATATCCAATCCAAACATAAAATTCCAATCCAATATACCACAGCATACTAGAAATGCAATCCAAACACAAGCACAGAAAATTAATATCAGAAATCAGAGGAAGTACCAAATAGAGAAATACTATAGCAAATTAACTAGAAACCATTAATGTTAACCAATATCCATAGTACAGAGTACTTGAAATGTCAAAATACAAAAGATGCAAATATCTACTATGAAGTGGCATCCTAAAAATGAAGTGCAAGTGCCTAAAGGTGCCTAAACAGTGATCTTGGACGATCCAGGCCTCCTTCTTGCTAGGCGAAACTGAGCAGGATCCACTTCTTCTTCAGTTTCCTCATCATCATCGCTGGCTTCAGTTGCAGGAGTCTTGCCCTTATCCTGTGGTTGAGAGCCTGAGGCATGAACCTCAGGAGTGGACTCAATTTGTGGCCCTTTACCCTATGGATCAATTGGCTAAGTCCGAGGCTCATTCTGATGTACTTTTTCATCTTCTTGAGAGACAGGAGGCGCAAGCAGGTTTCTTTTGTCTATGAAAGTGGCTTGTTGCTCAGGTGACATGGTCATCATCAGACCATCTTCAAGAAAGAGAATGTATTGTGTGAGATCCTCAAACAAGGAGATGACCTCACGAGTGGATGAGGAAGGCTGAGTGGATAATTTTCTGAGATGGATGGTAAAAGGTGAAACGTATTTAGACTGATCTCGGGGAGTTCTAGGGGTGATAGGGATTTCATGATGACTCTTTGTCCTAAACTTCAAAACAAACTCTTTGTAACACCAATGACCATCAAAGAATCTAAATTTTTTTCTTTCAAAATAAGCTTTTGAAAAGATGGTGGATACACTCTTTTCGTAACACTCCAATGAAAGGAATCTTAAAGTGAGCAAAGATTGGAGTTAAAAATTTTTTATAGGAAAGTTTCCTACGGCTACTAGTGCTTATTTTGAACAAAAACTTGCACATAACAAAGTCGAAATCAATTCGGATCTTTTCAAGAAAGCAATAAAACAAGTAAAACTCCATTTTGTTGGCATCAGTCCTATGACCATCAGTAGGAACCAACAAATTTGAAATTATTGGAAAGATGATCTAATTTTGAGGACTGAGATCCTCCAAGTTTGCCTCAGCAGGAGTGTTAAAGTGTGTTTGAAAATAGGTCATCAGTTTTGCAACATGAAAATGATGATAGGCAGAAGGAAATTTTTCATAAGAGAAAAATTTTACAATTTTTCCTTTAAAACCATCTTCAATTTTGGTCTTTAAGACCGTATTAATAATGTTAGGATTGAACGCAATATCAACTGAATTGACACGAGAAACAAGATCAGTGTGTGAACTACCTTTCCTAAGGTTAGCAAAGAATTGATGAAGCATATTAGGATAATAAGTGTTGGGAATGGTCAGAATGTGAGTCCATTTTTGGAATTCAAAAAGTTTAAGAACTAGTTTAAGGTCAAGCTTACGGAATTCATAAGAGAGAATGGTCCTCTGAGTGATGAAACCCTTCTGTAAAATCCATTGAAATCTCTCCCTAGCATCATCATCAATAAATTTGGGTAATGGAGTAGGCTCTTCTTTAGTTTGAGCATCAGGTTGCACTCTGGCAGGGCGTTTCCTCTTTCCACCGTGTTAAGCAGCAGTTGGTACCTCAGTTCTTGTTCTTGGTGATTTCCTAGTGGAAGGCTCAACAGAAGGCTCAATAGATGGCTCAACAGAAGGCTGTTCATCAATTTGAGCAGTTCGTTTCTTTCTGGCAAACTGTTTTCTTTTTCCACCTCGAGTTTCAGTTCCTTGTCTGGGTGATTTCTTGGTGAAAGGCTCGACAATGTCAATGTCTTCATCTCTTAGCCAGGTAGTGCGTCCAGCACCAGCAGATCCTCCTCTCACTCTAACCATGATGATATGCAAGATGTGTTTTGATGCAGAGTGTGATGACAATGTGTATGAGATGGACTAAGATTGCAGTATGGAGTACAATATATGGTTGAATCTTTCAAAAAGAGTGAATTTTGAATGACTAGGGTTTCGGCTGAGAATTGGGATCTGTGGGGTGGTTGGCAGTTAGAGGAAGTTATGAGAGCTAATGAATGCGCAAAAGAGATGTGATGGTAGGACAAATCAATTTCTTGAAACTTGTTCAGAGGAAATATGAATTTGAAATTTGAAAGTGGGAGAAGAGGAAGGGGTGCGTCCGAGACAGCGGTTGAAGAATGAACTAAATGAGGGAGAGGACTGCTTTATAATACGCCTCTTTTGGGTGTCGGACAGCCGAACGAAGAGAAGCACACTCCCATCCGAACCAAAAATTTTTCTGGAAAAGTGACTAAAAACACTGTCGGACGTCCGTTCTAATGCATCGAACGTCCGATAAAGTGTGACCAAAGGATTTTTTAGAAAATCTTTTCTAAGACGCCTAATTTTGTTCTCAAAAACACAAATTGATCCACTGGTAAGGCTTTTGTACGAATATCAGCAATTTGATCTTTTGAGCAAACATATTGTACATAAATTTCACCCTTTTGGATAAGATCACGAATGAAATGATGCTTTATGTCTATATGCTTTGTCTTAGAATGTTGAATAGAAGTTTTTGTCAAATTTATGGCACTTGTATTATCACAATACACAGGCACACAGTCATACTCCAATCCAAAATCATTTAAGGTATTTTTCATTCATATCAATTGAGCACAACATGCACCGGCGGCAACATATTCTGCTTCGGCCGTAGATAAGGAGATAGGCTTTTGTTTCTTACTATGCCATGACACTAGACAATTACCAAGAAAGTGACGTGTACCACTTGTACTTTTTCTATCTATCCTACATCTACCAAAATCAGCATCCGAAAAATCACACAGAGAAAATTCATGACATCTTGGATACCAAAGACCATAGTTCAAAGTTCCCTTCAAATATCTAAAGATTCTTTTCATAACAATCAAATGAGATTCTTTTTAACAAGATTGGAAATGAGCACACAAGCAAATAGCGAACATAATATTAGGTCTACTTGCGGTTAAATAAAGTAAGCTACCAATCATACCTGTATAATTCTTTTCATCAACTTTTATACCTTCTTCATCCTTGTCAACCTTGGTAGATGTACACATAGGTGTTCCAACTTGCTTTGAACCCTCCATTCCAAATCTTCTGAGCAGCTCCTTGGTGCATTTAGCTTGATTGATGAACATACCTCCTCCAGTTTGAACCACTTGGAGCCCAAGGAAGAAATTCAATTCTCCCATCATACTTATCTCAAACTCTTTTTGCATAATAGTAGAAAAATCCTTGCACAAGCACTTATTAGTAGCACCAAAGATAATATCATCCACATATATTTGCACAATTAAAAGGTCATTTGAACTTTGTTTAGTGAAAAGAGTGGTATCCACAATACTTCTTCTAAAACCATTTTCAATCAAAAAATCACTTAAATGTTCATACCATACTCTTGGAGCTTGTTTCAATCTATACGATGCCTTTGAGAGTTTAATCACATGATTTGGATATGTTTCATTTTCAAAACCGAGAGGTTGGTCAACATAAATCTCTTGATCAATAAAACCATTTATGAAAGAACTTTTAACATCAATTTGAAATAATTTAAAATCCTTGTAACATGCAAAAGCCAAGAACATTCTAATTGATTCTAACATAGCTACGGGAGCAAAAGTTGCATTAAAATCTATTCCTTCTTCTTGAACATACCCCTTAGCTACAAGTCTAGCCTTATTTCTCACAACTTCGCCTTTATCATTTATTTTATTTCTAAAAACCCATTTTGTCTCAATAATGGGATGATTTTGAGGTCTTTCAACAAATGTCCAAACCTTGTTCCTTTGAAATTGATTTAGTTCCTCTTCCATAGCTAAAATTCAGTTTTCATCTTTCAAGGCATTAACAATATTTTTAGGTTCAAAATATGAGACTAAAGCAAAATTATCCATCAATTGCTTAGCGGAGGAACGAGTTATAACCTTTTCGGATGGATCACCAATGATAAGCTCCTTCGGATGGTTTTGAACAAACTTCCAAGTTCTTCGAAGATCCTTAGGTTTACCAGCATTCTTGTCATTTTCTTTTAATGCTTGATTCTCTTGAGGATCATTTTCTTTCGAATTATCTTCTAGTGAAGCATTGTCTTGATCATGAATTGTGAGTTTCTTAAGTCCTTCTTGAACACCTATATCATCATCCTCACAACAACTTTTGAAAATATCTTCATTAGATTCATCAAATGTAACATGAATGGCTTCTTCTATAACAAGAGTCCTTCTATTGTAAACTCTAAAACCTTTTCTGTTTTCACAATATCCCAAGAAAATGCCTTTATCGGATTTCTTATCAAATTTTTCAAGATGTTCCTTGATATTTAAAATAAAACACTTGCAACAAAAAATTTTGAAATATCCAACAATTGGCTTTTTATCAAAAATCAACTCATAAGAGGTTTTGTTCAAAATTGATCTCAAGAAAACTCTATTCATTGCATAACAAGCCGTATTTACGGTTCCGACCCAAAACTATTTTGAAAAATTGCATTCACTTAACATGGTTCTTGCGGCTTTTTGAAGAGTTTTATTTTTTCTTTCAACAATACCATTTTGCTATGGAGTTCTTGCAATAGAAATTCATGAGTAATTCCATTATCATCACAAAATTTCGCAAAATCATAAAATTTAAATTCCGAATCATTGTCACTTCTAATTTTAATAATTTTTAGGACAAATGTCTCTTCTTATTCCAATTGATCAAACTTTTTCATATTATTTTTCACTCAATCAGTTGATCGGATTGATCAGGTATTGTATGGTGTCTACCCTAGAGATTGCATTTTCATGCTAGGCCTACCCTTGGCATAAAAATGGTTCCCCCATAGGACATGCATACCGATTTTATAGTCTTACTTATTAACTCAGGGTGTTTTTTCTTTTGTTTTTCCCCCTTCCCCTGCATTCATAAAAATGTTTCAATAAGATGGAAATATTTTTCTATATCTGATAACAATTTTGATCCGATAAAGTTTGAAAAGTATTACTTGATTCTTGGGCAGATCCTACGATGTAAAGCATGAAGGATCTATTTGGAAGTGTTAGGCTAAAGCGTCTAAGAGACTTCATAATTGTTAGTCAAAGAAAGTTTTGTTTGTTAATACATGTTTGATCCAAAAGAAAAGGAGACAAAAAGTGTATATATGTGGAGTTCTTTAGAAGTTTTTCTCTTCTCATTTGTATTATAATTGAACGAGAAATTTTGTTTTAAACTTTTTCAGCAATAAAGTTTTTGGATAATTATTGTATTCATGTACATTTCATTCTTTTGCTCATCGGAGATTTCATGATGAATTTTAAGAAAATAAGACTAAATTGAGATTTCCTCAACCTCCAGCCTGAAATTTCACGAGTGTATGCTTCCTAAAATCCTTACGTACACTTAATTGGTGATCCGAGCTATACAATAAGAGTGCTCGGAGTTTAAAAAAAAAAAAAAAAGGGTGAGCGGTCACTCAAAAGTCCCAATGAGATACCTTTTCTCCTTCACAAAAGCACCCCAAAATAAAATCAGTCACATTGATTGATAAATTACAAATTGGGGTAATCTTTGGTTGAAAAATGTCCATTGTGTCTAATCATATTCAATTCACATCTAAATGAAAGCAAAAATGTGCATTATCCTTGTTTATTTTGGAAATTTGGAATGATATTTCGAGCGTTTGTTTCTCTACCCATACAGATTTTATCATTTGCTCTCCCATTTGAGCCTTTGAAAGAATAATTTCGTTTCAAATAAGAGCCTTAATGATCACTACCCTACATTGGAAAATTTTCAAATATCAAAAGGAAATGGATTTTCAATGAGCAATTCGTTACTTTGGTTGTCATGAAGCGTAAGAATGATGCTTTGGCCATCGTTTCTCCAACCTAAACACTGTTTTATCCCTTGCATCCTCATTTGAGCTAAAATCGGTGGTTCTTTTCAAAGCACCTATGATCGCACCCCACATTGGGGAAGAAGATTGGAGAATTTTTCTAAAAAAAGGAGAAAAAGCAAAATGCTAAAATTAAAAGAAAGAGAGAACCCCGAATGAAAAAATTTGATCCTACCTGGGCTTCAATTTTGAAAAAAAAGAGAAGAAAAGAAAAGAAAGAAAGAGAAAAGAAAAGGAAGAGTTTTGTCCGGCGGATCACCTATGCTTCACAGATATGGATGAACAAGAGTCTTTCTCAATCAATTAATTCAGATACATGTGAGAAATTTCGCGATAATGAAAGTTTCTTTTCAGAATTATTGTAAAGAACGGAATGAAAAGTCAGACCCTCTTCTTTTCCAATCAAACATTCTATCCCTAGTTATCCCTTTTGAGCCTTCAGAATATATTACTTCGTTTGGCAACCCCTGAGAATCGCAAACCCCACATTGGGGCAAGTTTGAGTTGAAACAGAAGAAAGTCCCAAGAGGTGAAAAGTGATAAATCAAAAGACAAAAGAAGAAAAGAGAACCTCAATTGAACATGAACTGGGGCAAATTTTGAAAAGTTCAAAAGAATGGCAGAAGGCCGACAAAAGAGAACAAAATGAAAGAGAAAGAGTCTCAATTGAGAATAAACAGGGGCAAGTTCTGATTTAACCCTAAAAATAGGGTTGGCGCAATAATGCGATCTCAGGTCATTCAAACCGCTTTTGAAAATCCGCTTTCAAGCCTTAACTTTTCTAAGCACCCCACCAGACCCTATTACAAAAGCCAAAAGCCCTGACTTCTGTTCTTCGCAATATCTCTATCAAGAAATTTTCTAATTGACAAGTGATACTCATATACTGATGCCAAGGATTTTTTTAAATATGTCTGAATTGATTGGGTGAAGTTGACACTGCTTTTCATGTGAAAACCCGCGAGGGCACTTTTGAAAAAAGAAAAAGGAAAAGTGAGTGAAATGAATGCCAAAAAAAAAAATTTCGATGTTGAAGACCCTGTTGAGTGATGATAAAAAGTCAAAAAAAAAATTCAAGATCTTGGAGTTCAAAATAGGGGCAATTTTGGAAAAGTGCGATCTTTAGTGCAATGTCCCTGAAAATCTTATTTCTTTAAACTATCGTCTTCAAGCCGCATTACAAGCTCATAAAGTCCACCGTTGACTTATCCTTCATGACAATTTGAAGTGAGAATTATGCTTCTGAGAAATCCCTCAATCATTCAAGATCATAAGACTATAACCTGTTTTCACATGATTAGCTTATAAAGCTTATATGTTGACTGAGTATTCTTAAGAAATAAGGGTGACAAACTCTTTGCTTTCACTAAGATGTAATATTGAATGGATTATGTACAATTTGGGCACAACAATAAGACAGATCCTAACCTCTCGTTTTTCCTTAGTCATCTCAAAAGCCGAAATAACACCCCACTTCATTGGTCTTGAAATATGAGGAGTGGTGACCCATTACTCTAAGCATCAATGCTAAGGTGAGGAGGAAATCTCCTGTAATTTGGTATTATTTCGAAAGATTCATCATGAAATTTTCTGTTAGGAAACATAGTTCCTTACTTTGTTCAAATAAATGGAGAGTCATCCAAACAAATTTTTTACAATTAAATGGGCCCACACTAGGGCAAATTTTTGTTTGTGAGATTTCACAAAATAAGCCCACACTGGGACAAAATTTTTTGTAATATCATGCTGCTCTTTTCATGAGTAATAGTTGCATTAATTTTAAAATAAGAAATTTAAGTGCATGCTGTACTTGGATAAGCCCCCGTGCAGGTATTCGTAGCTGAAAATAATGAAGAAACATCCAGTGAAGCGGAAGGCCAATACTGCAAAGAAAAGCAAGAAGAAAGAGGAAAAATAGACCCGACACTGGGGCAAATTATTTTGGAAAAGATTCTTTCGGGAAAAAACAAAAAGAGTCAGAAAAATTAGAAAACCCAAAAAAATCAAATCCAATTTTTATTTCTTGTTGGCAAGTCTCAGCGTCCGCCGCGCACCCTTCTACCTTTTTTCTTGACAACCACATTTAATTCACTAACTTCAACCACCGTTAGCATCGAGTCTACCTCACTAACGCGTCTGTTTTTATTCCACCACCGTTAGCATCGAATCTATCTCACTAACATGTGCGTTTTTATTCCACCACCATTAGCATCGAGTCTATCTCACTAACATGTGCATTTTTATTCCACCACCGTTAGCATCGAGCCTATCTCACTAACGTGTGCGTTTTTATTCCACCACCGTTAGCATCGAGTCTATCTCACTAACGTGTGCGTTTTTATTCTACCACCGTTAGCATCGAGTCTATCTCACTAACGTGTGTGTTTTTATTCTACCACCGTTAGCATCGAGTCTATCTCACTAATGTGTGCGGTTTTTTTTTCTACCACCGTTAGCATCGAGTCTATCTCACTAACGTGTGTGTTTTTATTCTACCACCGTTAGCATGGAGTCTATCTCATTAACGTATGTGTTATTTTTTAGTCTATCTCCGTTAGCATTGGGTTTGTCCCACTAACGTGCCTTCTATTTTCCGATTCTCAAGGCAGGCTCGGGTTTAATCCCACTGACCGATTCACCACACTGGGGCAAATCTTTGGATAATTTTTCAAGCACGTCTTATATACTTTTTTCATACATACCAGCATTTCATTTGCCCTGCCACTCGCCGTGGGTCAGTCCCACTAGTAAGCATTTTATTTTGCATCGCCACTAGCCGTAGGTCAGTGCCACTAGTGAGCATTTCATTTTACCCTGCCACTAGCCGGGGGTCAGTCCCACTAGTGAGCATTTCATTTTACCCTACCACTAGCAGTGGGTCAGTCCCACTGGTGAACATTTTATTTTGCATCGCCACTAGCCGTGAGTCAGTCCCACTAGTGAGCATTTCATTTTACCCTGCCACTAGCCGTGGGTCAGTCCCACTGGTGAGTATTTTATTTTGCATCGCCACTAGCCGTGGGTCAGTCCCACTAGTGAGCATTTCATTTTACCCTGCCACTAGCCGTGAGTCATTCCCACTAGTCGTGGGTCAGCCCCACTAGTGAGCATTTTCATTTTGTATCGCCACTAGCCGTGGGTTAGTTCCACTAGTGAGCATTTCTTGATTTTAAACTTTGTTCGGGCCAGTCCCATGATTTTAAATTTTATTCGGGTCAGTCCCATGATGTTAATTTTGTTCTGGCCAGTCTCATGATTTTAAACTTTGTTCGGGTCAATCCCATGATTTTAAATTTTATTCGGGTCAGTCCCATGATTTTAAATTTTGTTCGGGCCAGTCCCATGATTTTAATTTTGTTCGGGCCAGTCCCATGATTTTAAACTTTATTCGGGTCAATCCCATGATTTAAATTTTATTCGGGCCAGTCCCATAATTTTAAATTCTCGTTCGGGTCAGTCCCATGTTTAAATTGCTCGTCTGGGTCAGTCCCATGTTAAAATTTTTTGTTAAAGGGGTCAGTCCTCATTTCAAAAATGTCAGTCATTCGAGTGATTTGCAGCAGAATGATCACAAATGAGTATTTGGTGTCTACGTCTTTGTCTCGAGTTTCTTCGAAACTCAGACGAAGAGGGGCAAACTGTAGACACCAAATTTTTAACTTATTTATTTTATATTTGTTTTTAGTAATAACTATTATCTATTTTATTTATTAATCTCATAATTTTTGTTTGAAGGCACCTTTTAGCATTTTATAGCATTTTAGATTGTTATTATTTATTTTTATTTTATTTTATTTTTATATTCATTTTTTGATCATTTAGTCGTTTTATTAGATTTTAAGTTTTTTTTAGTTTTAAGAGTTGCCGGAAAATGGTCACAAAAAATATGCCTTATCTCTGTTAAGATTTTATTTTATGCAAGTTTATTGTTTATTTAACTAAAAAAGGGAGAGAGAAAACCAAGCTCATACGCCTGGAGCTGCACAGGATCCTAGCCCATTTTCTTCATATAACATTCTAAGCAGAAACCGTGCGGCGGAAAATGCAGAGGCAAAAACAAAAACGCAGCCCCATTTTTTCAGTTTGTTTTTTGGCCATTTTGCTCATTATTTTGCTCCATCGGATTGGCATAATACAAGGCCATCTGTCCTTCATCCGGCAACTCAAGGTTGAGAAACAAAAAGCCATCCAATGGCTTGGAATTCAGCAAAAAGAAAAACGCAGCAGGTGAACCATAGATGCTAGGTTTTGTGAAAGGTTTCGGGTGCCTATAAAGAGTCGTGAAATGAGAGGGTTTGGGGGAGTCTGGGTGACGGCTGAAGAGAGGGCCGGCTGAGAAAGAAAAAGAAGGAAAGAAAAGAAAAAGCTCACGGCGGAGGAACCAGGGAGCGGAGAGAAAAGAAGGGCCTCGGGCTGAAGCGGGAAAAAAAACTGAACAAGAAAAATCTGGAAAGTGAAAAGGAGAGAGGCTTCGGGCAAGCTGAAAAAGAAAGGAACAAGGGGGTGGCGGAGAAACAAAAAAAAAAAAGAAAAACAGGAAGAACAGAGCATGATAGGGGGCTTGGTCTGGAGAGCAAGAGGGGAGGAAAAAGAAAGAACGCAGCTTTGAGGAAAAAAACTGGAAGGCTTCATCGGAGAGTGAAAAGAAAAACATGAGGCAGAGACTGGAGGAAACAAAAACAACAACGGGGAGAGCAAGAAAAATCCTGGTGGTGGTTAGGTTTTGAGGGTTGAGAGAAAGAAAAACACAGCTTTGAAGTGGAAGGAAGAAGACAGCGGCTAGGAAAGGAAACCAGAGAGAGGAGGGCTTCAGCAAGAGCGGAGAGAAATCTGGAAATTGGAGGGGTTTCCTTCGGAGGATTCGAACGAAATCCATAGCAAGGAAAGGTCATAGCCACTACCACCACCGGAATTGTCCACCGCCACCACTGCAATTTGCCATTGCCGTCTGAAAAATCCTCGCCAAGGATGCACTCTTGACTTCGCTGGTACGAGTTCGAAGCCGCAACGGAGCAATCTCAGCAGCTCTTTCATGGCGTTTCTTGTCCTAATTTTGATTCAAAAAGCTCCCTCTGGTACCCTCTTAAACTGATGCTTCAGCTTTTTCCGTTCCCTTTGTTGCCAATCTATGTTCTTGCATTAGTTTTTGTTTTTTTTTTTTGTCTGTTTTTGTCGCTACCGGCTGCTGATATTTGCCTGCTGTGTTATGTATTTTTCCTTGTCTCTGTTGCCTAAATCTAGCTTATGAAGTGTTTTATCATTATTAAGATGAGAGGTCGGGATTCTTGGTTGAATGAATCTGGAAAGTTGCTAGCTGTGTTTGGGTTGAGGTTTAAGCATGAAAGTTTGCTGCAATAGGGTCGAAGCTCTCCGCCTTGTTTTAACAGTGCGACCAGACTTTGATTTTCTTTCTCTTTGGTGCATTTCTCTAGTTCGGGTCTTAGGCTATTAGGCTGTTTTCTTAGGTTGTTCAGGTTCGGGTCTTTGGCCGTTTTATTGTTTGGTTTAGCTGTTGCCTTTCCAGATCAGAAGCTGGTTGCGTTATTCTATTCTCGCGTTTCTCATCTGGTCTTCTGTGTCTGATCTTCACTAGCTTGGTGTTCATGCTTGATTTGTGTTAATCCACATGCTCAGTTGTTAAGAGGTTTTGAGTGATAGTTTCGCTGGCTGTTGTTTCGCACGAAACCTCTGCATCCGAATTGCAGACGCATTGTGGCGGAAGAAGAAAGCTTCTTCTACGTAGCTTGCATGTAAATCAAAAAGAAAATTTGCCTTTTGCCCCCTTGATTAGCATTTAATGCTACTGTGACCGGGAATTTTGTGAAGACTAATCAATTGGGTCCCGTTAAAATGTTTTTTTTTTATTGATATGTTTTAATGTGGTTTTGGATAGATTATTTACGAATTTTAGGATGAATTTGAAGGTCTTAAGAACTTTTCCTAGATTTTAGTTTTGATTGGGATTCTTATTGAAATTTTGGGTACTTTGTGGTTTGAATGTAGCAAATTGATTTTCATTTATTTTTGTGGATCTTATGATTGATTTTCATAGGTTTCTCTTCAAATCCTTAATTTTAATTTATTTGCTTTTGGGACCCTTAAATTTTGTAGCAATAATGACTTGATCCTGAAACTTCCTTACTTCATTCAATTGAGTCCTTACTTGTTTCCATTTGATGAATAGGGGTTGTTTAGTTTATTTGAAGGCTTTGAGTGAGTCAATTTTTGTGTCTCCTTCCATTTCATACGATTATTTGTTAATTAAAGTGATGCCTTGACTATTTTATTGTTTTGGAGGGTAAATAAGTAAATTCATTTCATTAGAGCCCCAACTCAAGGAAGGTACACCCTAACCCTTATTTCTCACTTTATTTGATCCTACGTGCCCTATGTGACTTTATGTGTTTAATTGCATGCCTATTGAAAGTGTTTTATATTTATTATTTTATTTACTTATTTATTAGCTTTAGTTTTGTATATTTATTTTAGTTCAATTTTGGTTATTTGAAAGGCATTTAAATGCCATGATGTAATAGTTAGGTATTCATTTATTCCTTTCCCCTTTTAGATTGTGGTAGGCTTTCCCCCCTAAAAATGTAATAGTTAGGACCTTAATTGCCTTATGTGTTTTGCATGCTTAGGTGCTATGTGTTTAATCGCTTTCTTAGGTTTTGGCATCTAGATATGCATGCTTATGTGTTATGTGAATTACGTGCTCACATGTCTACTTGCTTTAATTATGCACATTACTTATATATGTTTACGATGGATGCCAACGCACGTAACCGTGGCTAGTCCAATGCTAGTCATGGTTGTCCCCCTCGAGCTCTTGCAAGTCTAATGCTTGTGAGAGAGTGTAGATATAGGCTAGTCCAACGCTAGCCCTTAGGAGCCCTTCGCGCGTTAGATCATGATTGTGTGATAAATCATTTCATCTCATACATATCTTTACTTTTTAGGGCCTCTTTCACCATATTGCGTGGCATTTTCCTTATATGTACAGTCCTTTTCCCATATTTTCCCTTATATGTATATTACTTCTTCCTTTTGCATGAAACATGACATTAGTCTTGCATTTAATATAGGCATTAGAACTATATTAGTTCATTTGCTTGACTAGATTAGGGAAAACCCCTTGAATATGGGATATGGACGTGTTTGGCTTTGCTAGCCTTAGCACGCTCGTATTCCCTCTATTAAAAGGGAAAATTGAGTCACGAACATTAGTCCCCGTACCCGATATGATGCACACCTTTAAGACATGTATATTTCTTCTATCCCTTTTCTTTTTCTAGAGTCTCATATTTTTGCATTATTCATGACCTCTCCAAAGAGTCATTATTGGGCATCACAATTAATGTGATTGGCATCAATTGAGATTTGAAGAGAAATTTTGACCCCCCGATACTCTCTTAGGTCTAGGGTTTGCATTCATATAGTACATCCAAATGTGATAAATATTTAGGTTAAAATAAGAAAATCTTTTGACTAAATCGCGCAACTAGCCTTGGCTAGGTTGAAAGGGTGCCTTGGATGCTTATCCTTACCTTCCCTTTCTTCAAATGTGACTCCCGAATATTTTTCTTTGATTTTCGTAGACTTGGAGTCGTTTAAAAAGGGTTTTCTACTTTTTTCTTCAAAGAAATTCATTTTTTAGGTGACTTGGTACACCTTAACTCTATACCAAGTGGCGACTCCATTTTTCATTCAAAAAACCCTTTTTAAACTATGTTTTGGGTTCAATCGTCGCATTTCCAAGTCCCATTTAGATCCATGTTTTTCATTTTCTTCTTAAATCAAAAATTCATTTTTCAATAAAAATTGAATCAAAAGCCATTTTTCTAAACTCGTTTTTATTTTTCTTTATTTATAAAAAATGGAGCGCGACAGTTGGCGACTCCACTGGCGACTTAGAGAGTCCGAGCAAATTTGATTTAGTCAATCTTTTTCTTCTTTTAACCTTTTCATATATCGCATTTGGATGTTAGGGTTGCATTTTTTCTTTTTTAGGATTTTTGCATCTCGAGCGTATCAACGCACTCCCTCACACATTTGCGTACAATTGATTTGATAAATGAATGGTTTATTTATGTAATCTCGCACCTTGCATTGCATTTGGGTGGGGGGACATTACCCTAGAGCCTCGCATTGGTTCTTGATCCCTCCCCTCCAAACGAAGCACTTCATACGTGCATGCATAGTTTTAGTCACCCTATTTTTCTTTTATTATCGTGGGCGCTATCCCACACCTCCTTATAGGATTAGGATCGATTGCCTTGGGTAGACGGATGGTGTGCTCTGCGCCCATAGAACTACCTAAGGGATCACTCGAGCCACCGACCAAAGGCCTTGGGAGTGATGACCCTTTGCCTTTAGGTCTGAAGGCTTGGGAGCCGAAGCCTTATCGAGTCTAGATGCATTAGTGAGCCAAACCTCATGCATCCATTTTAGAAATGCCTAGGGTAGAGTCGACCTTACCCTAAATTAGGAACACTATTCACGAGGGGAGGGGTCCTACCCTCTTTCCTTATTTATCTTTGTTGCTTTTTATATATCTAATTGTCCAACGTGTTATGTGATTATGTGTTGAACTGACGTTTCCTTGTCTCTTGTCTTTTGCATTCACAAACATTAGGAAATAAGAGGTCTGGCATGATCCTCTTTTAGGACCTACCCTTATAGATAGGCTATTGCACGTTTAGAAATTTTGGTATAATTCATTCGTAAATTAATGGCATATCATTTTAGCCCTATCCTGGCATATAAAGGGCTCCTTAGGTCACGTTTCCATTTAAATTGCATGTTTTATTGTTTTAATAAATGGCATCATGCATAAACCCTAGAAGGAAATGCCATTTAGGGGATCCCGTGCTAGGATTAAACCGCCCTGTGTCTCGGATATATAATCCAATGAGACGTGCACATTTATATTTTTTGTATTATCTGAAGGGGTAGTGCATGAGGTAAGGTAGGACCCGATCTTTTCAAAGACGGCAAAGCAATCTTTGCGCATTGGAATATGAGCATCTAACAATCATCTTTTGGCTATTTTTAACATAGTTGGTAAAAATCCCTTGCTTAAAGGACATTGACTTGAAGAAATTTACAAATGATTCCTCATTCTTGAGACGATAAATGTATTGAGGTCAAATTTTGATTTTAGGAGGCTCATAGACTAATGCAACGCAATGAATTTTTGAAAATTACCAATGGGTGGACAATTCAACCCATTTTTGAATAAACCATCAATTTTATTCAATCCATTTGACCAATGTACCTTTTTTTGGGTGATTTGGTCGATTTTTGAATAAACTATTAATTTCATTCAATTCATTTGACCAATTTATCCTTTTTAGGGTGATTTGATCGATTTTTGAATAAATAATCAATTTCAATCAATTCATTTGACTAATTTACACTTTTTGGGGGATTTGGTCGATTTTTGAATAAATTATTAATTTCATTCAATTCATTTGACAATTTACCCTTTTTAGGGTGATCTGGTCGATTTTGAATAAATAATCAAATTTCATTCAATTAATTTGACCAACTTACCTATTTTTAGGGCAATTCGATCGTTTTTTAATAAATCATCAATTTTATTCAATCCATTTGACCCGCTTTTTTCCCTTTAGGGTTTGAGTCTAAGGTTCACTGAATAAAAGTAATCGAGACGTTGCAACCCCTTTTACACATCATTTTATGAGTTGATCAAAGCAGTCAATCCATTCGGACTTTGTCCTCATTTTTAGGACAAATGTCTCTTCTTATTCCAATTGATCAAACTTTTTCATATTATTTTTCACTCAATCAGTTGATCGGATTCATCAGGTATTGTATGGTGCCTACCCTAGAGATTGCATTTTCATGCTAGGCCTACCCTTGGCATAAAAAGGGCTCCCCATAGGACATGCATACCGATTTTATAGTCTTGCTTATTAACTCAGGGTGTTTTTTTCTTTTGTTTTTCCCCCTTCCCCTGCATTCATAAAAATGTTTCAATAAGGTGAAAATATTTTTCTATATCTGATAATAATTTTGATCCGATAAAGTTTGAAAAGTATTACTTGATTCTTGGGCAGATCCTACGATGTAAAGCATGAAGGATCTATTTGGAAGCGTTAGGCTAAAGCGTCTAAGAGACTTCATAATTGTTAGTCAAAGAAAGTTTTGTTTGTTAATACATGTTTGTTCCAAAAGAAAAGGAGACAAAAAGTGTATATATGTGGAGCTCTTTAGAAGTTTTTCTCTTCTCATTTGTATTATAATTGAACGAGAAATTTTGTTTTAAACTTTTTCAGCAATAAAGTTTTTGGATAATTATTGTATTCTTGTACATTTCATTCTTTTGCTCATCCGAAATTTCATGATGAATTTTAAGAAAATAAGACTAAATTGAGATTTCCTCAACCTCCAGCCTGAAATTTCACGAGTGTATACTTCCTAAAATCCTTACGTACACTCAATTGGTGATCCGAGCTATACAATAAGAGTGCTCGGAGTTTAAAAAAAAAAAAAGGGTGAGCGGTCACTCAAAAGTCCCAATGAGATACCTTTTCTCCTTCACAAAAGCACCCCAAAATAAAATCAGTCACATTGATTGATAAATTACAAATTGGGGTAATCTTTGGTTGAAAAATGTCCATTGTGTCTAATCATATTCAATTCACATCTAAATGAAAGCAAAAATGTGCATTATCCTTGTTTATTTTGGAAATTTGGAATGATACTTCGAGCGTTTGTTTCTCTACCCATACAGATTTTATCATTTGCTCTTCCATTTGAGATTTTGAAAGAATAATTTCGTTTCAAATAAGAGCCTTAATGATCACTACCCTACATTGGAAAATTTTCAAATATCAAAAGGAAATGGATTTTCAATGAGCAATTCGTTACTTTGGTTGTCATGAAGCGTAAGAATGATGCTTTGGCCATCGTTTCTCTAACCTAAACACTGTTTTATCCCTTGCATCCTCATTTGAGCTAAAATCGGTGGTTCTTTTCAAAACACCTATGATCGCACCCCACATTGGAGAATTTTTCTAAAAAAAGGAGAAAAAGCAAAATGCTAAAATTAAAAGAAAGAGAGAACCCCGAATGGAAAAATTTGATCCTACCTGGGCTTCAATTTTGAAAAAAAAGAGAAGAAAAGAAAAGAAAGAAAGAGAAAAGAAAAGGAAGAGTTTTGTCCGGCGGATCACCTATGCTTCACAGATATGGATGAACAAGAGTCTTTCTCAATCAATTAATTCAGATACATGTGAGAAATTTCGCGATAATGAAAGTTTCTTTTCAGAATTATTGTAAAGAACGGAATGAAAAGTCAGACCCTCTTCTTTTCCAATCAAACATTCTATCCCTAGTTATCCCTTTTGAGCCTTCAGAATATATTACTTCGTTTGGCAACCCCTGAGAATCGCAAACCCCACATTGGGGCAAGTTTGAGTTGAAACAGAAGAAAGTCCCAAGAGGTGAAAAGTGATAAATCAAAAGACAAAAGAAGAAAAGAGAACCTCAATTGAACATGAACTGGGGCAAATTTTGAAAAGTTCAAAAGAATGGCAGAAGGCCGACAAAAGAGAACAAAATGAAAGAGAAAGAGTCTCAATTGAGAATAAACAGGGGCAAGTTCTGATTTAACCCTAAAAATAGGGTTGGCGCAATAATGCGATCTCAGGTCATTCAAACCGCTTTTGAAAATCCGCTTTCAAGCCTTAACTTTTCTAAGCACCCCACCAGACCCTATTACAAAAGCCAAAAGCCCTGACTTCTGTTCTTCGCAATATCTCTATCAAGAAATTTTCTAATTGACAAGTGATACTCATATACTGATGCCAAGGATTTTTTTAAATATGTCTGAATTGATTGGGTGAAGTTGACACTGCTTTTCATGTGAAAACCCGCGAGGGCACTTTTGAAAAAAGAAAAAGGAAAAGTGAGTGAAATGAATGCCAAAAAAAAAATTTCGATGTTGAAGCCCCTGTTGAGTGATGATAAAAAGTCAAAAAAAAAATTCAAGATCTTGGAGTTCAAAATAGGGGCAATTTTGGAAAAGTGCGATCTTTAGTGCAATGTCCCTGAAAATCTTATTTCTTTAAACTATCGTCTTCAAGCCGCATTACAAGCTCATAAAGTCCACCGTTGACTTATCCTTCATGACAATTTGAAGTGAGAATTATGCTTCTGAGAAATCCCTCAATCATTCAAGATCATAAGACTATAACCTGTTTTCACATGATTAGCTTATAAAGCTTATATGTTGACTGAGTATTCTTAAGAAATAAGGGTGACAAACTCTTTGCTTTCACTAAGATGTAATATTGAATGGATTATGTACAATTTGGGCACAACAATAAGACAGATCCTAACCTCTCGTTTTTCCTTAGTCATCTCAAAAGCCGAAATAACACCCCACTTCATTGGTCTTGAAATATGAGGAGTGGTGACCCATTACTCTAAGCATCAATGCTAAGGTGAGGAGGAAATCTCCTGTAATTTGGTATTATTTCGAAAGATTCATCATGAAATTTTCTGTTAGGAAACATAGTTCCTTACTTTGTTCAAATAAATGGAGAGTCATCCAAACAAATTTTTTACAATTAAATGGGCCCACACTAGGGCAAATTTTTGTTTGTGAGATTTCACAAAATAAGCCCACACTGGGACAAAATTTTTTGTAATATCATGCTGCTCTTTTCATGAGTAATAGTTGCATTAATTTTAAAATAAGAAATTTAAGTGCATGCTGTACTTGGATAAGCCCCCGTGCAGGTATTCGTAGCTGAAAATAATGAAGAAACATCCAGTGAAGCGGAAGGCCAATACTGCAAAGAAAAGCAAGAAGAAAGAGGAAAAATAGACCCGACACTGGGGCAAATTATTTTGGAAAAGATTCTTTCGGGAAAAAACAAAAAGAGTCAGAAAAATTAGAAAACCCAAAAAAATCAAATCCAATTTTTATTTCTTGTTGGCAAGTCTCAGCGTCCGCCGCGCACCCTTCTACCTTTTTTCTTGACAACCACATTTAATTCACTAACTTCAACCACCGTTAGCATCGAGTCTACCTCACTAACGCGTCTGTTTTTATTCCACCACCGTTAGCATCGAATCTATCTCACTAACATGTGCGTTTTTATTCCACCACCATTAGCATCGAGTCTATCTCACTAACATGTGCATTTTTATTCCACCACCGTTAGCATCGAGCCTATCTCACTAACGTGTGCGTTTTTATTCCACCACCGTTAGCATCGAGTCTATCTCACTAACGTGTGCGTTTTTATTCTACCACCGTTAGCATCGAGTCTATCTCACTAACGTGTGTGTTTTTATTCTACCACCGTTAGCATCGAGTCTATCTCACTAATGTGTGCGGTTTTTTTTTCTACCACCGTTAGCATCGAGTCTATCTCACTAACGTGTGTGTTTTTATTCTACCACCGTTAGCATGGAGTCTATCTCATTAACGTATGTGTTATTTTTTAGTCTATCTCCGTTAGCATTGGGTTTGTCCCACTAACGTGCCTTCTATTTTCCGATTCTCAAGGCAGGCTCGGGTTTAATCCCACTGACCGATTCACCACACTGGGGCAAATCTTTGGATAATTTTTCAAGCACGTCTTATATACTTTTTTCATACATACCAGCATTTCATTTGCCCTGCCACTCGCCGTGGGTCAGTCCCACTAGTAAGCATTTTATTTTGCATCGCCACTAGCCGTAGGTCAGTGCCACTAGTGAGCATTTCATTTTACCCTACCACTAGCAGTGGGTCAGTCCCACTGGTGAACATTTTATTTTGCATCGCCACTAGCCGTGAGTCAGTCCCACTAGTGAGCATTTCATTTTACCCTGCCACTAGCCGTGGGTCAGTCCCACTGGTGAGTATTTTATTTTGCATCGCCACTAGCCGTGGGTCAGTCCCACTAGTGAGCATTTCATTTTACCCTGCCACTAGCCGTGAGTCATTCCCACTAGTCGTGGGTCAGCCCCACTAGTGAGCATTTTCATTTTGTATCGCCACTAGCCGTGGGTTAGTTCCACTAGTGAGCATTTCTTGATTTTAAACTTTGTTCGGGCCAGTCCCATGATTTTAAATTTTATTCGGGTCAGTCCCATGATGTTAATTTTGTTCTGGCCAGTCTCATGATTTTAAACTTTGTTCGGGTCAATCCCATGATTTTAAATTTTATTCGGGTCAGTCCCATGATTTTAAATTTTGTTCGGGCCAGTCCCATGATTTTAATTTTGTTCGGGCCAGTCCCATGATTTTAAACTTTATTCGGGTCAATCCCATGATTTAAATTTTATTCGGGCCAGTCCCATAATTTTAAATTCTCGTTCGGGTCAGTCCCATGTTTAAATTGCTCGTCTGGGTCAGTCCCATGTTAAAATTTTTTGTTAAAGGGGTCAGTCCTCATTTCAAAAATGTCAGTCATTCGAGTGATTTGCAGCAGAATGATCACAAATGAGTATTTGGTGTCTACGTCTTTGTCTCGAGTTTCTTCGAAACTCAGACGAAGAGGGGCAAACTGTAGACACCAAATTTTTAACTTATTTATTTTATATTTGTTTTTAGTAATAACTATTATCTATTTTATTTATTAATCTCATAATTTTTGTTTGAAGGCACCTTTTAGCATTTTATAGCATTTTAGATTGTTATTATTTATTTTTATTTTATTTTATTTTTATATTCATTTTTTGATCATTTAGTCGTTTTATTAGATTTTAAGTTTTTTTTTAGTTTTAAGAGTTGCCGGAAAATGGTCACAAAAAATATGCCTTATCTCTGTTAAGATTTTATTTTATGCAAGTTTATTGTTTATTTAACTAAAAAAGGGAGAGAGAAAACCAAGCTCATACGCCTGGAGCTGCACAGGATCCTAGCCCATTTTCTTCATATAACATTCTAAGCAGAAACCGTGCGGCGGAAAATGCAGAGGCAAAAACAAAAACGCAGCCCCATTTTTTCAGTTTGTTTTTTGGCCATTTTGCTCATTATTTTGCTCCATCGGATTGGCATAATACAAGGCCATCTGTCCTTCATCCGGCAACTCAAGGTTGAGAAACAAAAAGCCATCCAATGGCTTGGAATTCAGCAAAAAGAAAAACGCAGCAGGTGAACCATAGATGCTAGGTTTTGTGAAAGGTTTCGGGTGCCTATAAAGAGTCGTGAAATGAGAGGGTTTGGGGGAGTCTGGGTGACGGCTGAAGAGAGGGCCGGCTGAGAAAGAAAAAGAAGGAAAGAAAAGAAAAAGCTCACGGCGGAGGAACCAGGGAGCGGAGAGAAAAGAAGGGCCTCGGGCTGAAGCGGGAAAAAAAAACTGAACAAGAAAAATCTGGAAAGTGAAAAGGAGAGAGGCTTCGGGCAAGCTGAAAAAGAAAGGAACAAGGGGGTGGCGGAGAAACAAAAAAAAAAAGAAAAACAGGAAGAACAGAGCATGATAGGGGGCTTGGTCTGGAGAGCAAGAGGGGAGGAAAAAGAAAGAACGCAGCTTTGAGGAAAAAAACTGGAAGGCTTCATCGGAGAGTGAAAAGAAAAACATGAGGCAGAGACTGGAGGAAACAAAAACAACAACGGGGAGAGCAAGAAAAATCCTGGTGGTGGTTAGGTTTTGAGGGTTGAGAGAAAGAAAAACACAGCTTTGAAGTGGAAGGAAGAAGACAGCGGCTAGGAAAGGAAACCAGAGAGAGGAGGGCTTCAGCAAGAGCGGAGAGAAATCTGGAAATTGGAGGGGTTTCCTTCGGAGGATTCGAACGAAATCCATAGCAAGGAAAGGTCATAGCCACTACCACCACCGGAATTGTCCACCGCCACCACTGCAATTTGCCATTGCCGTCTGAAAAATCCTCGCCAAGGATGCACTCTTGACTTCGCTGGTACGAGTTCGAAGCCGCAACGGAGCAATCTCAGCAGCTCTTTCATGGCGTTTCTTGTCCTAATTTTGATTCAAAAAGCTCCCTCTGGTACCCTCTTAAACTGATGCTTCAGCTTTTTCCGTTCCCTTTGTTGCCAATCTATGTTCTTGCATTAGTTTTTGTTTTTTTTTTTTTGTCTGTTTTGTCGCTACCGCTGCTGATATTTGCCTGCTGTGTTATGTATTTTTCCTTGTCTCTGTTGCCTAAATCTAGCTTATGAAGTGTTTTATCATTATTAAGATGAGAGGTCGGGATTCTTGGTTGAATGAATCTGGAAAGTTGCTAGCTGTGTTTGGGTTGAGGTTTAAGCATGAAAGTTTGCTGCAATAGGGTCGAAGCTCTCCGCCTTGTTTTAACAGTGCGACCAGACTTTGATTTTCTTTCTCTTTGGTGCATTTCTCTAGTTCGGGTCTTAGGCTATTAGGCTGTTTTCTTAGGTTGTTCAGGTTCGGGTCTTTGGCCGTTTTATTGTTTGGTTTAGCTGTTGCCTTTCCAGATCAGAAGCTGGTTGCGTTATTCTATTCTCGCGTTTCTCATCTGGTCTTCTGTGTCTGATCTTCACTAGCTTGGTGTTCATGCTTGATTTGTGTTAATCCACATGCTCAGTTGTTAAGAGGTTTTGAGTGATAGTTTCGCTGGCTGTTGTTTCGCACGAAACCTCTGCATCCGAATTGCAGACGCATTGTGGCGGAAGAAGAAAGCTTCTTCTACGTAGCTTGCATGTAAATCAAAAAGAAAATTTGCCTTTTGCCCCCTTGATTAGCATTTAATGCTACTGTGACCGGGAATTTTGTGAAGACTAATCAATTGGGTCCCGTTAAAATGTTTTTTTTTATTGATATGTTTTAATGTGGTTTTTGGATAGATTATTTACGAATTTTAGGATGAATTTGAAGGTCTTAAGAACTTTTCCTAGATTTTAGTTTTGATTGGGATTCTTATTGAAATTTTGGGTACTTTGTGGTTTGAATGTAGCAAATTGATTTTCATTTATTTTTGTGGATCTTATGATTGATTTTCATAGGTTTCTCTTCAAATCCTTAATTTTAATTTATTTGCTTTTGGGACCCTTAAATTTTGTAGCAATAATGACTTGATCCTGAAACTTCCTTACTTCATTCAATTGAGTCCTTACTTGTTTCCATTTGATGAATAGGGGTTGTTTAGTTTATTTGAAGGCTTTGAGTGAGTCAATTTTTGTGTCTCCTTCCATTTCATACGATTATTTGTTAATTAAAGTGATGCCTTGACTATTTTATTGTTTTGGAGGGTAAATAAGTAAATTCATTTCATTAGAGCCCCAACTCAAGGAAGGTACACCCTAACCCTTATTTCTCACTTTATTTGATCCTACGTGCCCTATGTGACTTTATGTGTTTAATTGCATGCCTATTGAAAGTGTTTTATATTTATTATTTTATTTACTTATTTATTAGCTTTAGTTTTGTATATTTATTTTAGTTCAATTTTGGTTATTTGAAAGGCATTTAAATGCCATGATGTAATAGTTAGGTATTCATTTATTCCTTTCCCCTTTTAGATTGTGGTAGGCTTTCCCCCCTAAAAATGTAATAGTTAGGACCTTAATTGCCTTATGTGTTTTGCATGCTTAGGTGCTATGTGTTTAATCGCTTTCTTAGGTTTTGGCATCTAGATATGCATGCTTATGTGTTATGTGAATTACGTGCTCACATGTCTACTTGCTTTAATTATGCACATTACTTATATATGTTTACGATGGATGCCAACGCACGTAACCGTGGCTAGTCCAATGCTAGTCATGGTTGTCCCCTCGAGCTCTTGCAAGTCTAATGCTTGTGAGAGAGTGTAGATATAGGCTAGTCCAACGCTAGCCCTTAGGAGCCCTTCGCGCGTTAGATCATGATTGTGTGATAAATCATTTCATCTCATACATATCTTTACTTTTTAGGGCCTCTTTCACCATATTGCGTGGCATTTTCCTTATATGTACAGTCCTTTTCCCATATTTTCCCTTATATGTATATTACTTCTTCCTTTTGCATGAAACATGACATTAGTCTTGCATTTAATATAGGCATTAGAACTATATTAGTTCATTTGCTTGACTAGATTAGGGAAAACCCCTTGAATATGGGATATGGACGTGTTTGGCTTTGCTAGCCTTAGCACGCTCGTATTCCCTCTATTAAAAGGGAAAATTGAGTCACGAACATTAGTCCCCCGTACCCGATATGATGCACACCTTTAAGACATGTATATTTCTTCTATCCCTTTTCTTTTTCTAGAGTCTCATATTTTTGCATTATTCATGACCTCTCCAAAGAGTCATTATTGGGCATCACAATTAATGTGATTGGCATCAATTGAGATTTGAAGAGAAATTTTGACCCCCCGATACTCTCTTAGGTCTAGGGTTTGCATTCATATAGTACATCCAAATGTGATAAATATTTAGGTTAAAATAAGAAAATCTTTTGACTAAATCGCGCAACTAGCCTTGGCTAGGTTGAAAGGGTGCCTTGGATGCTTATCCTTACCTTCCCTTTCTTCAAATGTGACTCCCGAATATTTTTCTTTGATTTTCGTAGACTTGGAGTCGTTTAAAAAGGGTTTTCTACTTTTTTCTTCAAAGAAATTCATTTTTTAGGTGACTTGGTACACCTTAACTCTATACCAAGTGGCGACTCCATTTTTCATTCAAAAAACCCTTTTTAAACTATGTTTTGGGTTCAATCGTCGCATTTCCAAGTCCCATTTAGATCCATGTTTTTCATTTTCTTCTTAAATCAAAAATTCATTTTTCAATAAAAATTGAATCAAAAGCCATTTTTCTAAACTCGTTTTTATTTTTCTTTATTTATAAAAAATGGAGCGCGACAGTTGGCGACTCCACTGGCGACTTAGAGAGTCCGAGCAAATTTGATTTAGTCAATCTTTTTCTTCTTTTAACCTTTTCATATATCGCATTTGGATGTTAGGGTTGCATTTTTTCTTTTTTAGGATTTTTGCATCTCGAGCGTATCAACGCACTCCCTCACACATTTGCGTACAATTGATTTGATAAATGAATGGTTTATTTATGTAATCTCGCACCTTGCATTGCATTTGGGTGGGGGGACATTACCCTAGAGCCTCGCATTGGTTCTTGATCCCTCCCCTCCAAACGAAGCACTTCATACGTGCATGCATAGTTTTAGTCACCCTATTTTTCTTTTATTATCGTGGGCGCTATCCCACACCTCCTTATAGGATTAGGATCGATTGCCTTGGGTAGACGGATGGTGTGCTCTGCGCCCATAGAACTACCTAAGGGATCACTCGAGCCACCGACCAAAGGCCTTGGGAGTGATGACCCTTTGCCTTTAGGTCTGAAGGCTTGGGAGCCGAAGCCTTATCGAGTCTAGATGCATTAGTGAGCCAAACCTCATGCATCCATTTTAGAAATGCCTAGGGTAGAGTCGACCTTACCCTAAATTAGGAACACTATTCACGAGGGGAGGGGTCCTACCCCTCTTTCCTTATTTATCTTTGTTGCTTTTTATATTATCTAATTGTCCAACGTGTTATGTGATTATGTGTTGAACTGACGTTTCCTTGTCTCTTGTCTTTTGCATTCACAAACATTAGGAAATAAGAGGTCTGGCATGATCCTCTTTTAGGACCTACCCTTATAGATAGGCTATTGCACGTTTAGAAATTTTGGTATAATTCATTCGTAAATTAATGGCATATCATTTTAGCCCTATCCTGGCATATAAAGGGCTCCTTAGGTCACGTTTCCATTTAAATTGCATGTTTTATTGTTTTAATAAATGGCATCATGCATAAACCCTAGAAGGAAATGCCATTTAGGGGATCCCGTGCTAGGATTAAACCGCCCTGTGTCTCGGATATATAATCCAATGAGACGTGCACATTTATATTTTTTGTATTATCTGAAGGGGTAGTGCATGAGGTAAGGTAGGACCCGATCTTTTCAAAGACGGCAAAGCAATCTTTGCGCATTGGAATATGAGCATCTAACAATCATCTTTTGGCTATTTTTAACATAGTTGGTAAAAATCCCTTGCTTAAAGGACATTGACTTGAAGAAATTTACAAATGATTCCTCATTCTTGAGACGATAAATGTATTGAGGTCAAATTTTGATTTTAGGAGGCTCATAGACTAATGCAACGCAATGAATTTTTGAAAATTACCAATGGGTGGACAATTCAACCCATTTTTGAATAAACCATCAATTTTATTCAATCCATTTGACCAATGTACCTTTTTTGGGTGATTTGGTCGATTTTTGAATAAACTATTAATTTCATTCAATTCATTTGACCAATTTATCCTTTTTAGGGTGATTTGATCGATTTTTGAATAAATAATCAATTTCAATCAATTCATTTGACTAATTTACACTTTTTGGGGGATTTGGTCGATTTTTGAATAAATTATTAATTTCATTCAATTCATTTGACAATTTACCCTTTTTAGGGTGATCTGGTCGATTTTTGAATAAATAATCAAATTTCATTCAATTAATTTGACCAACTTACCTATTTTTAGGGCAATTCGATCGTTTTTTAATAAATCATCAATTTTATTCAATCCATTTGACCCGCTTTTTTCCCTTTAGGGTTTGAGTCTAAGGTTCACTGAATAAAAGTAATCGAGACGTTGCAACCCCTTTTACACATCATTTTATGAGTTGATCAAAGCAGTCAATCCATTCGGACTTTGTCCTCATTTTTAGGACAAATGTCTCTTCTTATTCCAATTGATCAAACTTTTTCATATTATTTTTCACTCAATCAGTTGATCGGATTCATCAGGTATTGTATGGTGCCTACCCTAGAGATTGCATTTTCATGCTAGGCCTACCCTTGGCATAAAAAGGGCTCCCCCATAGGACATGCATACCGATTTTATAGTCTTGCTTATTAACTCAGGGTGTTTTTTCTTTTGTTTTTCCCCCTTCCCCTGCATTCATAAAAATGTTTCAATAAGGTGAAAATATTTTTCTATATCTGATAATAATTTTGATCCGATAAAGTTTGAAAAGTATTACTTGATTCTTGGGCAGATCCTACGATGTAAAGCATGAAGGATCTATTTGGAAGCGTTAGGCTAAAGCGTCTAAGAGACTTCATAATTGTTAGTCAAAGAAAGTTTTGTTTGTTAATACATGTTTGTTCCAAAAGAAAAGGAGACAAAAAGTGTATATATGTGGAGCTCTTTAGAAGTTTTTCTCTTCTCATTTGTATTATAATTGAACGAGAAATTTTGTTTTAAACTTTTTCAGCAATAAAGTTTTTGGATAATTATTGTATTCTTGTACATTTCATTCTTTTGCTCATCCGAAATTTCATGATGAATTTTAAGAAAATAAGACTAAATTGAGATTTCCTCAACCTCCAGCCTGAAATTTCACGAGTGTATACTTCCTAAAATCCTTACGTACACTCAATTGGTGATCCGAGCTATACAATAAGAGTGCTCGGAGTTTAAAAAAAAAAAAAAAGGGTGAGCGGTCACTCAAAAGTCCCAATGAGATACCTTTTCTCCTTCACAAAAGCACCCCAAAATAAAATCAGTCACATTGATTGATAAATTACAAATTGGGGTAATCTTTGGTTGAAAAATGTCCATTGTGTCTAATCATATTCAATTCACATCTAAATGAAAGCAAAAATGTGCATTATCCTTGTTTATTTTGGAAATTTGGAATGATACTTCGAGCGTTTGTTTCTCTACCCATACAGATTTTATCATTTGCTCTTCCATTTGAGATTTTGAAAGAATAATTTCGTTTCAAATAAGAGCCTTAATGATCACTACCCTACATTGGAAAATTTTCAAATATCAAAAGGAAATGGATTTTCAATGAGCAATTCGTTACTTTGGTTGTCATGAAGCGTAAGAATGATGCTTTGGCCATCGTTTCTCTAACCTAAACACTGTTTTATCCCTTGCATCCTCATTTGAGCTAAAATCGGTGGTTCTTTTCAAAACACCTATGATCGCACCCCACATTGGAGAATTTTTCTAAAAAAAGGAGAAAAAGCAAAATGCTAAAATTAAAAGAAAGAGAGAACCCCGAATGGGAAAATTTGATCCTACCTGGGCTTCAATTTTGAAAAAAAAAGAGAAGAAAAGAAAAGAAAGAAAGAGAAAAGAAAAGGAAGAGTTTTGTCCGGCGGATCACCTATGCTTCACAGATATGGATGAACAAGAGTCTTCCTCAATCAATTAATTCAGATACATGTGAGAAATTTCGCGATAATGAAAGTTTCTTTTCAGAATTATTGTAAAGAATGGAATGAAAAGTCAGGCCCTCTTCTTTTCCAATCAAACATGCTATCCCTAGTTATCCCTTTTGAGCCTTCAGAAAAAATTACTTCGTCTGGCAACCCCTGAGAATCGCAAACTCTACATTGGGGCAAGTTTGAGTTGAAACAGAAGAAAGTCCTAAGAGGTGAAAAGTGATAAATCAAAAGACAAAAGAAGAAAAGAGAACCTCAATTGAACATGAACTGGGGCAAATTTTGAAAAGTACAAAAGAATGGCAGAAGGCCGACAAAAGAGAACAAAATGAAAGAGAAAGAGCCTCAATTGAGAATAAACAGGGGCAAGTTCTGATTTAACCCTAAAAATAGGGTTGGCGCAATAATGCGATCTCAGGTCATTCAAACCGCTTTTGAAAATCCGCTTTCAAGCCTTAACTTTTCTAAGCACCCCACCAGAACCTATTACAAAAGCCAAAAGTCCTGACTTCTGTTCTTCGCAATATCTCTATCAAGAAATTTTCTTATTGACAAGTGATGCTCATATACTGATGCCAAGGATTTTTTTAAATATGTCTGAATTGATTGGGTGAAGTTGACACTGCTTTTCATGTGAAAACTCGCGATGTCACTTTTGAAAAAAGAAAAAGGAAAAGTGAGTGAAATGAATAAAAAAAAATGCAAAAAAAAATATTCGATGTTGAAGCCCCTGTTGAGTGATGATAAAAAGTCAAAAAAAAATTCAAGATCTTGGAGTTCAAAATAGGGGCAATTTTGGAAAAGTGCGATCTTTAGTGCAACGTCCCTAAAAATCTTATTTCTTTAAACTATCGTCTTCAAGCCGCATTACAAGCTCATAAAATCCACCATTGACTTATCCTTCATGACAATTTGAAGTGAGAATTATGCTTCTGAGAAATCCCTCAATCATTCAAGATCATAAGACTATAACCTGTTTTCACATGATCAGCTTATAAAACTTATATGTTGACTGAGTTTTCTTAAGAAATAAGGGTGACAAACTCTTTGCTTTCACTAAGATGTGATATTGAATGGATTACGTACAATTTGGGCACAACAATAAGACAGATCCTAACCTCTCGTTTTTCCTTAGTCATCTCAAAAGCAGAAATAACACTCCACTTAATTGGTCTTGAAAGATGAGGAGTGGTGACCCATTACTCTAAGCATCAATGCTAAGGTGAGGAGGAAATCTCCTGTAATTTGGTATTATTTCGAAAGATTCATCATGAAATTTTCTGTTAGGAAACATAGTTCTTTACTTTGTTCAAATAAATGAAGAGTCATCCAAACAAATTTTTTACAATTAAATGGGCCCACACTGGGGCAAATTTTTGTTTGTGAGATTTCACAAAATAAGCCCACACTGGGACAAAATTTTTTGTAATATCATGCTGCTCTTTTCATGAGTAATAGTTGTATTAATTTTAAAATAAGAAATTTAAGTGCATGTTGTACTTGGATAAGCCCCCGTGCAGGTATTCGTAGCTGAAAATAATAAAGAAACATCCAGTGAAGCGGAAGGCCGATACTGCAAAGAGAAGCAAGAAGAAAGAGGAAAAATGGACCCGACACTGGGGCAAATTATTTTGGAAAAGATTCTCTCGGGGAAAAAAAAAGAGTCAGAAAAATCAGAAAACTCAAAAAAATCAAATCCAATTTCTTATTTCTTGAAAAATCCAATTTTCATTTCTTGTTGGCAAGTCTCAGCGTCCGCCACGCACCCTTCTACCTTTTTTCTTGGCAACCACATTTAATTCACTAATTTCAACCGCCGTTAGCACCGAGTCTATCTCACTAGCACGTTTGTTTTTATTCTACCACCGTTAGCATCGAGTTTATCTCACTAACGTGTGCGTTTTTATTCTACCACCGTTAGCATCGAGTTTATCTCACTAACGCGTGTGTTTTTATTCCACCACCATTAGCATCGAGTATATATCACTAACGCGTGTGTTTTTATTCCACCACCGTTAGCATCGAGTCTATCTCACTAACATGTACGTTTTTATTCCACCACCGTTAGCATCGAGTCTATCTCACTAACGCGTGCGTTTTTATTCCACCACCGTTAGCATCGAGTCTATCTCATTATCGCGTGTGTTTTTATTCCACCACCGTTAGAATCGAGTCTATTTTACTAATGTGTGCGTTTTTTTTCTACCACCGTTAGCATCGAATCTATCTCACTAACGTGTGTGTTTTTATTCTACCACCGTTAGCATCGAATCTATCTCATTAATGTGTGTGTTATTTTTTAGTCTATCTCCGTTAGCATTGGGTTTATCCCACTAACGTGCCTTTCTATTTTCCGATTCTCATGGCAGGCTCGGATTTAATCCCACTGACCGATTCATCACACTGGGGCAAATCTTTGGATAATTTTTCAAGCACGTCTTATATACTTTTTTCATACATACCAGCATTTCATTTGCCCTGCCACTAGCCGTAGGTCAGTCCCACGAGTGAGCATTTTATTTTGCATCGCCACTAGCCGTAGGTCAGTGCCACTAGTGAGCATTTCATTTTACCCTGCCACTAGCCGGGGGTCAGTCCCACTAGTGAGCATTTCATTTTACCCTGCCACTAGCCGTGGGTCAGTCCCACTGGTGAGCATTTTATTTTGCATCGCCACTAGCCGTAGGTCAGTGCCACTATTGAGCATTTCATTTTACCCTGCCATTAGCCGGGGGTCAGTCCCACTAGTGAGCATTTCATTTTACCCTGCCACTAGCCGTGGGTCAGTCCCACTGGTGAGCATTTCATTTTACCCTGCCACTAGCCGTGGGTCAGTCCCACTGGTGAGCATTTTATTTTGCATCGCCACTAGCCGTGGGTCAGTCCCACTAGTGAGCATTTTATTTTGCATCGCCACTAGCAGTGGGTCAGTCCCACTAGTGAGCATTTCATGATTTTAAACTTTGTTCGGGCCACTCCCATGATTTTATTTTTTATTCGGGTCAGTCCCATGATTTTAATTTTGTTCGGGTCAGTCCCATGATTTTAAATTTTATTCGAGTCAGTCCCATGATGTTAATTTTGTTCGAGCCAGTCCAATGATTTTAAACTTTGTTCGGGTCAATCCCATGATTTCAAATTTTATTCGGGTCAGTCCCATGATTTTAAATTTTGTTCGGGCCAGTCCCATGATTTTAATTTTGTTCGGGCCAGTCCCATGATTTTAAACTTTATTCGGGTCAGTCCCATAATTTAAATTTTATTCGGGCCAGTCCCATAATTTTAAATTCTCGTTCGGGTCAGTCCCATGTTTAAATTGCTCGTCTGGGTCAGTCCCATGTTAAAATTTTTTGTTAAAGGGGTCAGTCCTCATTTCAAAAATGTCAGTCATTCGAGTGATTTGCAGCAGAATGATCACAAGTGAGTATTTGGTGTCTACGTTTTTGTCTCGAGTTTCTTCGAAACTCAGATAAAGAGGGGCAAACTGTAGACACCAAATTTTTAACTTATTTATTTTATTTTTGTTTTTAGTAATAACTATTATCTATTTTATTTATTAATCTCATAATTTTTGTTTTAAAGCACATTTTAGCATTTTATAGCATTTTAGATTGTTATTATTTATTTTTATTTTATTTTATTTTTATATTCATTTTTTGATCATTTAGTCGTTTTATTAGATTTTAAATTTTTTTTTAGTTTTAAGAGTTGCCGGAAAATGGTCACAAAAAATATGCCTTATCTCTGTTAAGATTTTATTTTATGCAAGTTTATTGTTTATTTAACTAAAAAAGGGAGAGAGAAAACCAAGCTCATGCGCCTGGAGCTGCACAGGATCCTAGCCCATTTTCTTCATATGACATTCTAAGCAGAAACCGTGCGGCGGAAAATGCAGAGGCAAAAACAAAAACGCAGCCCCATTTTTTCAATTTGTTTTTTGGCCATTTTGCTCCATCGGATTGGCATAATACAAGGCCATCTGTCCTTCATCCGGCAACTCAAGGTTGAGAAACAAAAAGCCATCCAATGGCTTGGAATTCAGCAAAAAGAAAAACGCAGCAGGTGAACCATAGATGCTAGGTTTTGTGAAAGGTTTCGGGTGCCTATAAAGAGCCGTGAAATGAGAGGGTTTGGGGGAGTCTGGGTGACGGCTGAAGAGAGGGCCGGCTGAGAAAGAAAAAGAAGGAAAGAAAAGAAAAAGCTCACGGCGGAGGAACCAGGGAGCGGAGAGAAAGAAGGGCCTCGGGCTGAAGCAGGAAAAAAAAACTGAACAAGAAAAATCTGGAAAGTTAAAAGGAGAGAGGCTTCGGGCAAGCTGAAAAAGAAAGGAACAAGGGGGCGGCGGAGAAACAAAAAAAAAAGAAAAAAGAAAAACAGGAAGAACAGAGCATGATATGGGGCTTGGTCTGGAGAGCAAGAGGGAAGGAAAAAGAAAGAACGCAGCTTTGAGGAAAAAAACCGGAAGGCTTCATCGGAGAGTGAAAAGAAAAACATGAGGCAGAGACTGGAGGAAACAGAAACAACAACGGGGAGAGCAAGAAAAATCTTGGTGGTGGTTAGGTTTTGAGGGTTGAGAGAAAGAAAAACGCAGCTTTGAAGTGGAAGGAAGAAGACAGCGGCAAGGAAAGGAAACCAGAGAGAGGAGGGCTTCAGCAAGAGCGGAGAGAAATCTGGAAATTGGAGGGGTTTCCTTCGGAGGATTCGAACGAAATCCATAGCAAGGAAAGGTCATAGCCACTACCACCACCGGAATTGTCCACCGCCACCACTGCAATTTGCCATTGCCGTCTGAAAAATCCTCGCCAAGGATGCACTCTTGACTTCGCTGGTGCGGGTTCGAAGCCGCAATGGAGCAATCTCAGCAGCTCTTTCATGGCATTTCTTGTCCTAATTTTGATTCAAAAAGCTCCCTCAGGTACCCTCTTAAACTGATGCTTCAGCTTTTTCCGTTCCCTTTGTTGCCAATCTATGTTCTTGCATTAATTTTTGTTTTTTTTTTTTGTCTGTTTTGTCGCTGCCGCTGCTGATATTTGCCTGCTGTGTTATGTATTTTTCCTTGTCTCTGTTGCCTTAATCTAGCTTATGACGTGTTTTATCATTATTAAGATGAGAGGTCGGAATTCTTGGTTGAATGAATCTGGAAAGTTGCTAGCTGGGTTTGGGTTGAGGTTTAAGCATGAAAGTTTGCTGCAATAGGGTCGAAGCTCTCCGCCTTGTTTTAGCAGTGCGACCAGACTTTGATTTTCTTTCTCTTTGGTGCATTTCTCTAGTTCGGGTCTTAGGCTATTAGGCTGTTTTCTTAGGTTGTTCAGGTTCGGGTCTTTGGCCGTTTTATTGTTTGGTTTAGCTGTTGCCTTTCCTGATCAGAAGCTGGTTGCGTTATTCTGTTCTCGCGTTTCTCATCTGGTCTTCTGTGTCTGATCTTCACTAGCTTGGTGTTCATGCTTGATTTGTGTTAATCCACATGCTCAGTTGTTAAGAGGTTTTAAGTGATGGTTTCGCTGGCTGTTGTTTCGCACGAAACCTCTGCATCCGAATTGCAGACGCATTGTGGCGGAAGAAGAAAGCTTCTTCTACGTAGCTTGCATGTAAATCAAAAAGAAAATTTGCCTTTTGCCCCCTTGATTAGCATTTAATGCTACTGTGACCTGGAATGTTGTGAAGACTAATCAATTGGGTCCCATTAAAATGTTTTTTTATTGATATGTTTTAATGTGGTTTTTTGATAGATTATTTACAAATTTTAGGACGAATTTGAAGGTCTTAAGAACTTTTCCTAGATTTTAGTTTTGATTGGGATTCTTATTGAAATTTTGGGTACTTTGTGGTTTGAATGTAGCAAATTGATTTTCATTTATTTTTGTGGATCTTATGATTGATTTTCATAGGTTTCGCTTGAAATCCTTAATTTTAATTTATTTGCTTTTGGGACCCTTAAATCTTGTAGCAATAATGACTTGATCCTGAAACTTCCTTACTTCATTCAATTGAGTCCTTACTTGTTTCCATTTGATGAATAGGGGTTGTTTAGTTTATTTGAAGGCTTTGAGTGAGTCAATTTTTGTGTCTCCTTCCATTTCATACGATTATTTGTTAATTAAAGTGATGCCTTGACCATTTTATTGTTTTGGAGGGTAAATAAGTAAATTCATTTCATTAGAGCCCCAACTCAAGGAAGGTACACCCTAACCCTTATTTCTCACTTTATTTGATCCTATGTGCCCTATGTGACTTTATGTGTTTAATTGCATGCCTATTGAAAGTGTTTTATATTTATTATTTTATTTACTTATTTATTAACTTTAGTTTTGTATATTTATTTTAGTTCAATTTTGGTTATTTGAAAGGCATTTAAATGCCATGATGTAATAGTTAGGTATTCATTTATTCCTTTCCCCTTTTAGATTGTAGTAGGCTTTCCCCCCTAAAAATGTAATAGTTAGGGCCTTAATTGCCTTATGTGTTTTGCATGCTTAAGTGCTATGTGTTTAATCGCTTTCTTAGGTTTTGGCATCTAGATATGCATGCTTATGTGTTATGTGAATTACGTGCTCACATGTCTACTTGCTTTAATTATGCACATTACTTATATATGTGTACGATGGATGCCAACACACGTAACCGTGGCTAGTCCAATGCTAGTCATGGTTGTCCCCTCGATCTCTTGCAAGTCCAATGCTTGTGAGAGAGTGTAGATACAGGCTAGTCCAACGCTAGCCCTTAGGAGCCCGTCGCGCGTTAGATCATGATTGTGTGATAAATCATTTCATCTCATACATATCTTTACTTTTTAGGGCCTCTTTCACCATATTGCGTGGCATTTTCCTTATATGTACAGCCCTTTTCCCATATTTTCCCTTATATGTATATTACTTCTTCCTTTTGCATGAAACATGACATTAGTCTTGCATTTAATATAGGCATTAGAACTATATTAGTTCATTTGCTTGACTAGATTAGGGAAAACCCCTTGAATATGGGATATGGACGTGTTTGGCTTTGCTAACCTTAGCACGCTCGTATTCCCTCTATTAAAAGGGAAAATTGAGCCACGAACATTAGTCCCCCGTACCCGATATGATGCACACCTTTAAGACATGTATATTTCTTCTATCCCTTTTCTTTTTTTAGAGTCTCATATTTTTGCATTATTCATGATCTCTCCAAAGAGTCATTATTGGGCATCACAATTAATGTGATTGGCATCAATTGAGATTTGAAGAGAAATTTTGACCCCCCGATACTCTCTTAGGTCTAGGGTTTGCATTCATATAGTACATCAAAATGTGATAAATATTTAGGTTAAAATAAGAAAATCTTTTGACTAAATCGCGCAACTAGCCTTGGCTAAGTTGAAAGGGTGCCTTGGATGCTTATCCTTATCTTCCCTTTTTTCAAATGTAACTCCCGAATATTTTTCTTTGATTTTCGTAGACTTGGAGTCGTTTAAAAAGGGTTTTCTACTTTTTTCTTTAAAGAAATTCATTTTTTAGGTGACTTGGTACACCTTAACTCTATACCAAGTGGCGACTCCATTTTTCATTCAAAAAACCCTTTTTAAACTATATTTTGGGTCCAATCGTCGCATTTCCAAGTCCCATTTAGACCCATGTTTTTCATTTTCTTCTTAAATCAAAAATTCATTTTTCAATAAAAATTGAATCAAAAGCCATTTTTCTAAACTCGTTTTTATTTTTCTTTATTTATAAAAAATGGAGCGCGACAGTTGGCGACTCCACTAGGGACTTAGAGAGTCCGAGCAAATTTGATTTAGTCAATCTTTTTCTTCTTTTAACCTTTTCATATATCGCATTTGGATGTTAGGGTTGCATTTTTTCTTTTTTAGGATTTTTACATCTCGAGCGTATCAACGCACTCCCTCACACATTTGCGTACAATTGATTTGATAAATGAATGGTTTATTTATGTAATCTCGCACCTTGCATTGCATTTGGGTGTGGGGACATTACCCTAGAGCCTCGCATTGGTTCTTGATCCCTCCCCTCCAAACGAAGCACTTCATACGTGCATGCATAGTTTTAGTCACCCTATTTTTCTTTTATTATCGTGGGCGCTATCCCACACCTCCTTATAGGATTAGGATCGATTGCCTTGGGTAGGTGGATGGTGTGCTCTGCGCCCATAGAACTACCTAAGGGATCACTCGAACCTCCGACCAAAGGCCTTGGGAGTGATGACCCTTTGCCTTTAGGTCTGAATGTGAGGACTCGCAAATTTCTTATATTTTTCTCAAAAATGCCTTTTTATTTAGAAATTATTCCTTTATTATAGCCCTACTACCCAATCATTCTCTAATAAGTGCAAATGAATCTAGAAAGTAGGGTTTCACTCTTCGTTTTCAAAATTGGAGCAAATTAGGGTTTTCACGATTTTCGCCGGATCATTTTTCGGTACGGAGCGAGGATCAAATTTGGTGATTAAAAGTGACTTTTAAGTGAGAAATAATATGTGATTAGGAGCAATGATATAAGATTAGTGAATAGGAAGTAAAAACCCTAGTACGGGTGTTTTAAAGAAAAACGGTGTGAACCGACGTGTACCGCACACTACCGATTGAACACACCACTGGACCACCACTTTCTTACCACATGAGCTCATTGATATTTGAGCAAAATATCCCTTCATTTCCAGCTGCCTTTGACCGAAATTTGTGGCCAAAAATGTAAGGGAGAGAGAGAAAAATTTGCATGGCTTTGGTGGCGCCAAGTGTCACCACCTCATGGCTCCTTAATTAATTTTTTTTTCTTGCCTTTTTATCCTTCACTTCAGCCATCTTTCTTCTTCATTTTTTCTGGTCTTGGCCAAGCAAGAGAGAGAGAAAGGGAGAGCAAGAGAAAACAAATTCCTTCTTGATTTACACCAACCAAGTGCTAAAATCGAATTCTAAACCGATTGATTGTAAGTTTGGAAGCTTGGGAAGCTAAGGGAACCAAAAACTTCAAGAAATAGTGGAGGATCACTCTTGCAAGCCTTCTTTTTGAGGTATAAAATCTGATCTATGGCTTTGATCCTTTTATTCTTGTTTAAGATGTTAAATAGTCCATGTTTTGGGTTTGATTACAAGTGATGCAAGTTGTTGTAGTGATTTTTGGATGAAATATGTAAGTTAGAGTTTGATTAATTTCTGCCTAAACTTGTTGTATAGTTAGTATATGTTGTATATAAGGTTATATAGGGGGTTTTGGTAGCAAGTGTAGCAAGAAATTAAGAAAACTATCATTGAAACCAAAAGATTTCAGATTTTTGGAAATTTTCATCCTATTCTGTCCGAATTTGAATCGCTATGTTAGAGGCCGAATTGGCCTTAGGTCAAAGAAGGAAAGTTGTAGAGAATGGTATTTTATAGGTGCCTACCAAATTTCAGCTCAATCGGAGCAACGTAAGATGTGAAAAGTCCAAAATACCCTTACTGTTTTAAGTATTTCCCAAGCAGTCCGTGTGATCAGTTAAGTCCCGTTTATCACGTTTTTCGACTAGGATCCATTCTGATTTAGCTTTTTGCCAAAACATGAAAGTTGTATTATTCTGAATTAGCTTTCAAATGCCTCTAAGAACATCTGATTCGGACTTGTGTACTCTGAGATATGTCCATTACAGTGTTCTGCATTTAAACAGCCGACGAATTGGATTCTGGTTTAGTAATTTGAGAATTTGACTAAGTTACATTAGGAACTGGACTAAGTGACCTTCATGAATGTTGTAACTCTGTGTCTTAGCTTCGAAACGGCATAGGTTTTGTCTCAATCCGATAAGCGTAACTTCGGATATGTTATTTCCGCATTCGTACGTCAAATCTGTCTTGTGCTAAGTTGAATTTCTGCACTTGTGATTGTTGTAATTCTTATTCTTATGATATTGTGAGCCTATGGAATGGCTCTTGACTTGAATTGCTTATGAGTGATGTTGGGTTGTGGTTGAGGAAAAATAATGAAGCCAAAATGGCTGGAAAATTAGGTAAACACAAAGGGCGTGCTGCCCAAATTTTCGCTCGAGGGTTAGGTTTCTATTTGAACTTGTATACTTTTGTTTGGCCAATACCATGACCGGTTTTCCATTTTAAAACATGATTTTTCATCCCGGGGTTCAAACAACCCTCTTCTTACTTGAAAGTCATCTTTACACGTTTTACTCCTAATTAGTCGGGTTTCTTTGTTTCCCTTAAATGTTTTGCTCGATAAACTGTAATATGTTCTCTTGTTCAACCTTAGGTTTCATTGGTGACTAAGGGTAATATCCGGAAGGATATTTTGCACGTTATTTTGCATATCTAGGTGAGTGTTCCTTGTTTGTTATATTCTCCCGGACTTCATGACTTGTTGTTGTTGTTTGATAATGTGTTAAGTGCTTTCAAGGATTTCTAAAACGAGTTTTCTAGGCGAGCGTGTACTTTATCGCGCTCGACCTTAATGAAACGTGAAATTTTCAATGATTTAATGATGGAAACATTAGTTGCGCATGATGTAAGCCTTTTGGCTGAATTGGGCCCTGCCCTTCGTTACCGATCGACTCGAGCCAGAAGCGGACTCGGTCGGGCGATATGGTGACCCTGGGTGAATTTGGTATACTCGAGTATTACCTTGTAGTCCGGCTACGTCCGGATGGGTGGAGTCCGGCCAATGGTCGGATGGGTGGAGTCCGGTCAACGTCCGGAAAAGGGGATGAACGAACAAAAGGATGAACGAGGGATTCTACTTACAAAAAATGTATTTTCAAACGATTGGAGGAATAAGGGGAAATGTCAGGGGAACGACCGAACAAACGAATAGCTCCATGTGAGCCCGTATCCTTTTAATGAATGTTACTATCGCTTTCCATTGTAAATGTTTCTTGAATTATTAATACTCCATGTTTAATGTATTGAATTGATTGTTGATTATCTGTTCGGAACCTCACTGAGCTTTTAGCTCACCCCTTTAGTTTTGTTTTCCTTAACAGGGGACGGCGAGCAGGATGAGAGCATAGACTAGCCTAGTCTAGGTATTTTGTTTCTTTTGTAATGGTTCTCGCCCTAGTGCTTGGCACGGGCTGGTTGTATGGTGAAGTAAGAACCTTTGTACATTTGATGGCTGTACTTCCTTTTGAGATAGCAATATATATAAGTTCCGCTTTAAGTTTGGATTGCTGCCCTATTTATTCTTGTGATTTATTCTGGATTTGATTAAGGAACGACTGAGTCCCGGCGAGAGCCGGGCAGGCGACTCGCCAAACCCTTTGGTTCGCCTTAGGGGGAGGTGGGGCCGTCACAGGTGGTATCAGAGCTTAGGCTTCAGATTCCTGTAGTGTATCCTAGGCTTGAAGTTTAGGATGCCGGACTGTGGGATTTGATTTGATTCGATTTGACTTGAGAGTTAAGCGATTGAGGGATAAAACCTATAGCTGCTTCGCGTGGTTTCGGCGCGGAGTGACCCTGGACTAAGTGGTGAATAAGTATGAGGGACTAAGTGAAGCTATGAATTGCGAATGTTATAGGCCTTAAATCTTTCTCATGGTATCTGAGGATCATAGATAGGTATGTTAGGTAGGAATTCCGATTGTAGATAGTTTACTCTTGGGACTGCAGCTCGAGATGTGGATTATCTTATTTCGGATTCTTGTGCCTGAGTACTCCAGAGTTGAGGCGCTGCTAAGTACTTGAGACTTGCATTTTGGGAACATGAACAGGCTTTGTCTGACTAGAATGAGCGAAAGACGTTAGTAAGTGACGTGAGGGACATCTAGTTTGGATAGTAAGTGATGTGAGGGACTGGACGGGCTGATACTGGGACGACTTCGCCTTTTCCTTTTGATTTACCTGTATATTGTTACTACATGACGTTAGTATACATGTGTGTACATGGTTATCTGTCCAACTTGATATGTATTTGTGTATTTGCTTATCCTTCTTCTTGATATGGCATGTTATGTGCGTATATGTTTATTGGTGTATTTGGAATGCTAGAATTTGTTACTGTAGTCAATTTACCGTGTTTATTTACTAAATTACCTTTTTGGGGAAAAGAAAAGAAAAGAAAGAGGGAAAACATATATATGGACGGGAGACGTAGTCGTGGACGTGGAACTAGTCGTGGCCGTAGAGCTAGGCAAGCTCAAGAACCGAGAGAAGAAAGAGAAACAGTGGCCGAACAAAAACAGGGACCGAGGGTTGAGGCTGGAGATCAAATGGCAACGGCGATGCAACAAATGACAAATATCCTGGCACGACTGGTAGATCAACAGGGTCAAATGCCAGTGAATCAACCCCAAAATCCTGAGATCGGAGAGGATAAGGCTCTTGAGAGATTCCAAAAGTTTCTACCTCCGAAATTTCAAGGAGGGCCTGATCCGGATATAGCTGAGCAGTGGTTGGAGGTAATGATTAATATCTTCGCGGCTTTGAATTACATGGAGCAAAGACAAGTAAATTTTGCTGTATTTCAATTCGAAGGACCAGCCCACGCGTGGTGGAATGTAATTAAAGCCAAGTGGGAAAGAGAACAGACGGTATGGACATGGGCGAACTTTGTAAGGGAATTTAACGAAAAGTATCTCCCACCTTTAGTCCAAGAAAGGAGAGAGGACGAATTTATTGGGTTGCGTCAGGGAACCCTAAGTGTGGCCGAATATGAGACCAAATTTACTAGACTGTCTAAATTCGCTTCCGAATTGGTGGTTACGGAGCGACGGAGAATAAGACGATTTATACAAGGACTAAATTTGGAAATCCAGGAGGCATTAGCGGCAGTTCAAGTTAATACGTTTACAGAGGCTCTTGAGAAGGCCCAAAGAATTGAGAATGTGAAAGCCCAAGTAAAAGCCTGTCAAACGCGAAAAAGAGATACATCCAACAGCACACCTGAGGAATCCAGAGAAAAGACAATGCTCTCCAAAGTGCAAAAAGTGAACCATTCACCTCGCCCACCTTGGACATTAAGAGTATTAGATGAAAGGTCTATGAAAGGAAGTCAGATCGGATCAAAGGACATTTCTCGAGAAGATCCAACAGTAGCTCCTCGATTGGCTTGTGGATACTGTGGAAAGGCAAATCACACTGAGAATGATTGCTGGCGGAAAAGGGGAAAATGTTTGATTTGTGGGAGTAGCAATCATCAACTTAGCAATTGCCCGAAGAAACAGCCACGAGAGGGTAGTACTCAACAAGTGGAAGGAACCAAACTGAAACAACCTCATGAAAGAGGAAATCGATCAAAAGTATCAACACAAGTTTATGCCGTAGATCAGCAACAAGTTCTGGGGTCCTCCGAGGCGACGGAAGGTATGAATTTCGAGGTCGAAATTCTTTTAAGGGGGAGAGAGTGTGAGGACTCGCAAATTTCTTATATTTTTCTCAAAAATGCCTTTTTATTTAGAAATTATTCCTTTATTATAGCCCTACTACCCAATCATTCTCTAATAAGTGCAAATGAATCTAGAAAGTAGGGTTTCACTCTTCGTTTTCAAAATTGGAGCAAATTAGGGTTTTCACGATTTTCGCCGGATCATTTTTCGGTACGGAGCGAGGATCAAATTTGGTGATTAAAAGTGACTTTTAAGTGAGAAATAATATGTGATTAGGAGCAATGATATAAGATTAGTGAATAGGAAGTAAAAACCCTAGTACGGGTGTTTTAAAGAAAAACGGTGTGAACCGACGTGTACCGCACACTACCGATTGAACACACCACTGGACCACCACTTTCTTACCACATGAGCTCATTGATATTTGAGCAAAATATCCCTTCATTTCCAGCTGCCTTTGACCGAAATTTGTGGCCAAAAATGTAAGGGAGAGAGAGAAAAATTTGCATGGCTTTGGTGGCGCCAAGTGTCACCACCTCATGGCTCCTTAATTAATTTTTTTTTTCTTGCCTTTTTATCCTTCACTTCAGCCATCTTTCTTCTTCATTTTTTCTGGTCTTGGCCAAGCAAGAGAGAGAGAAAGGGAGAGCAAGAGAAAACAAATTCCTTCTTGATTTACACCAACCAAGTGCTAAAATCGAATTCTAAACCGATTGATTGTAAGTTTGGAAGCTTGGGAAGCTAAGGGAACCAAAAACTTCAAGAAATAGTGGAGGATCACTCTTGCAAGCCTTCTTTTTGAGGTATAAAATCTGATCTATGGCTTTGATCCTTTTATTCTTGTTTAAGATGTTAAATAGTCCATGTTTTGGGTTTGATTACAAGTGATGCAAGTTGTTGTAGTGATTTTTGGATGAAATATGTAAGTTAGAGTTTGATTAATTTCTGCCTAAACTTGTTGTATAGTTAGTATATGTTGTATATAAGGTTATATAGGGGGTTTTGGTAGCAAGTGTAGCAAGAAATTAAGAAAACTATCATTGAAACCAAAAGATTTCAGATTTTTGGAAATTTTCATCCTATTCTGTCCGAATTTGAATCGCTATGTTAGAGGCCGAATTGGCCTTAGGTCAAAGAAGGAAAGTTGTAGAGAATGGTATTTTATAGGTGCCTACCAAATTTCAGCTCAATCGGAGCAACGTAAGATGTGAAAAGTCTAAAATACCCTTACTGTTTTAAGTATTTCCCAAGCAGTCCGTGTGATCAGTTAAGTCCCGTTTATCACGTTTTTCGACTAGGATCCATTCTGATTTAGCTTTTTGCCAAAACATGAAAGTTGTAGTATTCTGAATTAGCTTTCAAATGCCTCTAAGAACACCTGATTCGGACTTGTGTACTCTGAGATATGTCCATTACAGTGTTCTGCATTTAAACAGCCGACGAATTGGATTCTGGTTTAGTAATTTGAGAATTTGACTAAGTTACATTAGGAACTGGACTAAGTGACCTTCATGAATGTTGTAACTCTGTGTCTTAGCTTCGAAACGGCATAGGTTTTGTCTCAATCCGATAAGCGTAACTTCGGATATGTTATTTCCGCATTCGTACGTCAAATCTGTCTTGTGCTAAGTTGAATTTCTGCACTTGTGATTGTTGTAATTCTTATTCTTATGATATTGTGAGCCTATGGAATGGCTCTTGACTTGAATTGCTTATGAGTGATGTTGGGTTGTGGTTGAGGAAAAATAATGAAGCCAAAATGACTGGAAAATTAGGTAAACACAAAGGGCGTGCTGCCCAAATTTTCGCTCGAGGGTTAGGTTTCTATTTGAACTTGTATACTTTTGTTTGGCCAATACCATAACCGGTTTTCCATTTTAAAACATGATTTTTCATCCCGGGGTTCAAACAACCCTCTTCTTACTTGAAAGTCATCTTTACACGTTTTACTCCTAATTAGTCGGGTTTCTTTGTTTCCCTTAAATGTTTTGCTCGATAAACTGTAATATGTTCTCTTGTTCAACCTTAGGTTTCATTGGTGACTAAGGGTAATATCCGGAAGGATATTTTGCACGTTATTTTGCATATCTAGGTGAGTGTTCCTTGTTTGTTATATTCTCCCGGACTTCATGACTTGTTGTTGTTGTTTGATAATGTGTTAAGTGCTTTCAAGGATTTCTAAAACGAGTTTTCTAGGCGAGCGTGTACTTTATCGCGCTCGACCTTAATGAAACGTGAAATTTTCAATGATTTAATGATGGAAACATTAGTTGCGCATGATGTAAGCCTTTTGGCTGAATTGGGCCCTGCCCTTCGTTACCGATCGACTCGAGCCAGAAGCGGACTCGGTCGGGCGATATGGTGACCCTGGGTGAATTTGGTATACTCGAGTATTACCTTGTAGTCCGGCTACGTCCGGATGGGTGGAGTCCGGCCAATGGTCGGATGGGTGGAGTCCGGTCAACGTCCGGAAAAGGGGATGAACGAACAAAAGGATGAACGAGGGATTCTACTTACAAAAAATGTATTTTCAAACGATTGGAGGAATAAGGGGAAATGTCAGGGGAACGACCGAACAAACGAATAGCTCCATGTGAGCCCGTATCCTTTTAATGAATGTTACTATCGCTTTCCATTGTAAATGTTTCTTGAATTATTAATACTCCATGTTTAATGTATTGAATTGATTGTTGATTATCTGTTCGGAACCTCACTGAGCTTTTAGCTCACCTCTTTAGTTTTGTTTTCCTTAACAGGGGACGGCGAGCAGGATGAGAGCATAGACTAGCCTAGTCTAGGTATTTTGTTTCTTTTGTAATGGTTCTCGCCCTAGTGCTTGGCACGGGCTGGTTGTATGGTGAAGTGAGAACCTTTGTACATTTGATGGCTGTACTTCCTTTTGAGATAGCAATATATATAAGTTCCGCTTTAAGTTTGGATTGCTGCCCTATTTATTCTTGTGATTTATTCTGGATTTGATTAAGGAACGACTGAGTCCCGGCGAGAGCCGGGCAGGCGACTCGCCAAACCCTTTGGTTCGCCTTAGGGGGAGGTGGGGCCGTCACACTGAAGGCTTGGGAGCCGAAGCCTTATCGAGTCTAGATGCATTAGTGAGCCAAACCTCATGCATCCATTTTAGAAATGCCTAGGGTAGAGTCGACCTTACCCTAAATTAGGAACACTATTCACGAGGGAGGGGTCCTACCCCTCTTTCCTTATTTATCTTTGTTGCTTTTTATATTATCTAATTGTCCAACGTGTTATGTGATTATGTGTTGAACTGACGTTTCCTTGTCTCTTGTCTTTTGCATTCACAAACATTAGAAAATAAGAGGTCTGGCATGATCCTCTTTTAGAACCTACCCTTATAGATAGGCTATTGCACGTTTAGAAATTTTGGTATAATTCATTCGTAAATTAATGGCATATCATTTTAGCCCTATCCTGGCATATAAAGGGCTCCTTAGGTCACGTTTCCATTTAAATTGCATGTTTTATTGTTTTAATAAATGGCATCATGCATAAACCCTAGAAGGAAATGCCATTTAGGGGATCCCGTGCTAGGATTAAACCGCCCTGTGTCTCGGATATATAATCCAATGAGACGTGCACATTTATATTTTTTGTATTATCTGAAGGGGTAGTGCATGAGGTAAGGTAGGACCCAATCTTTTCGAAGACGGCAAAGCAATCTTTGCGCATTGGAAGATGAGCATCTAACAATAATCTTTTGGCTATTTTTAACACAGTTGGTAAAAATCCCTTGCTTAAAGGACATTGACTTGAAGAAATTTACAAATGATTCCTCATTCTTGAGACGATAAATGTATTGAGGTCAAATTTTGATTTTTGGAGGCTCATAGACTAATGCATCGCAATGAATTTTTGAAAATTACCAATGGGTGGACAATTCAACCCATTTTTGAATAAACCATCAATTTTATTCAATCCATTTGACCAATGTACCTTTTTTGGGTGATTTGGTCGATTTTTGAATAAACTATTAATTTCATTCAATTCATTTGACCAATTTATCCTTTTTAGGGTGATTTGGTCGATTTTTGAATAAATAATCAATTTCAATCAATTCATTTGACTAATTTACCCTTTTTGGGGGATTTGGTCGATTTTTGAATAAATTATTAATTTAATTCAATTCATTTGACCAATCTACCCTTTTTAGGGTGATCTGGTTGATTTTTGAATAAACAATCAAATTTCATTCAATTGATTTGACCAACTTACCTATTTTTAGGGCAATTCGGTCATTTTTTAATAAATCATCAATTTTATTCAATCCATTTGACCCGTTTTTTTCCCTTTAGGGTTTGAGTCTAAGGTTCACTGAATAAAAGTAATCGAGACGTTGCAACCCCTTTTACACATCATTTTATGAGTTGATCAAAGCAGTCAATCCATTCGGACTTTGTCCTCATTTTTAGGACAAATGTCTCTTCTTATTCCAATTGATCAAACTTTTTCATATTATTATTCACTCAATCAGTTGATCGGATTCATCAGGTATTGTATGGTGCCTAGCTTAGAGATTGCATTTTCATGCTAGGCCTATCCATGGCATAAAAAGGGCTCCCCCATAGGACATGCATACCGATTTTATAGTCTTGCTTATTAACTCAGGGTGTTTTTTCTTTTGTTTTTCCCTCTTCCCCTGCATTCATAAAAATGTTTCAATAAGGTGGAAATATTTTTCTATATCTGATAACAATTTTGATCCGATAAAGTTTGAAAAGTATTACTTGATTCTTGGGCAGATCCTACGATGTAAAGCATGAAGGATCTATTTGGAAGCGTTAGGCTAAAGCGTCTAAGAGACTTCATAATTGTTAGTCAAAGAAAGTTTTGTTTGTTAATACATGTTTGTTCCAAAAGAAAAGGAGAAAAAAAGTGTATATATGTGGAGCTCTTTAGAAGTTTTTCTCTTCTCATTTGTATTATAATTGAACGAGAAATTTTGTTTTAAACTTTTTCAGCAATAAAGTTTTTGGATATTTATTGTATTCATGTACATTTCATTCTTTTGCTCATCGGAGATTTCATGATGAATTTTAAGAAAATAAGACTAAATTGAGATTTCCTCAACCTCCAGCCTGAAATTTCACGAGTGTATGCTTCCTAAAATCCTTACGTACACTCAATTGGTGATCCGAGCTATACAATAAGAGTGCTCGGAGTTTAAAAAAAAAAAAAAAGGGTGAGCGGTCACTCAAAAGTCCCAATGAGATACCTTTTCTCCTTCACAAAAGCACCCCAAAATCAAATCAGTCACATTGATTGATAAATTATAAATTGGGGTAATCTTTGGTTGAAAAATGTCCATTGTGTCTAATCATATTCAATTCACATCTAAGTGAAAGCAAAAATGTGCATTATCCTTGTTTATTTTGGAAATTTGGAATGATACTTCGAGCGTTTGTTTCTCTACCCATATAGATTTTATCATTTGCTCCCCCATTTGAGCTTTTGAAAGAATAATTTCGTTTCAAATAAGAGCCTTAATGATCACTACCTTACATTGAAAAATTTTCAAATATCAAAAGGAAATGGATTTTCAATGAGCAATTCGTTACTTTGGTTGTCATGAAGCGTAAGAATGATGCTTTGGCCATCATTTCTCCAACCTAAACACTGTTTTATCCCTTGCATCCTCATTTGAGCTAAAATCGGTGGTTCTTTTCAAAGCACCTATGATCGCACCCCACATTGGGGAAGGAGATTGGAGAATTTTTCTAAAAAAAGGAGAAAAGCAAAATGCTAAAATTAAAAGAAAGAGAGAACCCCGAATGGGAAAATTTGATCCTACCTGGGCTTCAATTTTGAAAAAAAAAGAGAAGAAAAGAAAAGAAAGAAAGAGAAAAGAAAAGGAAGAGTTTTGTCCGGCGGATCACCTATGCTTCACAGATATGGATGAACAAAAGTCTTCCTCAATCAATTAATTTAGATACATGTGAGAAATTTTGCGATAATAAAAGTTTCTTTTCAGAATTATTGTAAAGAACGGAATGAAAAGTCAGACCCTCTTCTTTTCCAATCAAACATTCTATACCTAGTTATCCCTTTTGAGCCTTCAGAATTAATTATTTCGTTTGGCAACCCCTGAGAATCACAAACCCCACATTGGGACAAGTTTGAGTTGAAACAGAAGAAATTCCCAAAAGGTGAAAAGTGATAAATCAAAAGACAAAAGAAGAAAAGAGAACCTCAATTGAACATGAACTGGGGCAAATTTTGAAAAGTTCAAAATAATGGCAGAAGGCCGACAAAAGAGAACAAAATGAAAGAGAAAGAGCCTCAATTGAGAATAAACAGGGGCAAGTTCTGATTTAACCCTAAAAATAGGGTTGGCGCAATAATGCGATCTCAGGTCATTCAAACCGCTTTTGAAAATCCGCTTTCAAGCCTTAACTTTTCTAAGCACCCCACCAGACCCTATTACAAAAGCCAAAAGCCATGACTTCTGTTATTCGCAATATCTCTATCAAGAAATTTTCTAATTGACAAGTGATGCTCATATACTGATGCCAAGGATTTTTTTAAATATGTCTGAATTGATTGGGTGAAGTTGACACTGCTTTTCATGTGAAAACCCGCGAGGGCACTTTTGAAAAAAGAAAAAGGAAAAGTGAGTGAAATGATTGCAAAAAAAAAAAATGCAAAAAAAAAATTCGATGTTGAAGACCCTGTTGAGTGATGATAAAAAGTCAAAAAAAAAATTCAAGATCTTGGAGTTCAAAATAGGGGCAATTTTGGAAAAGTGCGATCTTTAGTGCAACGTCCCTGAAAATCTTATTTCTTTAAACTATCGTCTTCAAGCCGCATTACAAGCTCATAAAGTCCACCGTTGACTTATCCTTCATGACAATTTGAAGTGAGAATTATGCTTCTGAGAAATCCCTCAATCATTCAAGATCATAAGACTATAACCTGTTTGCACATGATCAGTTTATAAAGCTTATATGTTGACTGAGTTTTCTTAAGAAATAAGGGTGACAAACTCTTTGCTTTCACTAAGATGTGATATTGAATGGATTACGTACAATTTGGGCACAACAATAAGACAGATCCTAACCTCTCGTTTTTCCTTAGTCATCTCAAAAGCAGAAATAACACTCCACTTGATTGGTCTTGAAAGATGAGATGTGGTGACCCATTACTCTAAGCATCAATGCTAAGGTGAGGAGGAAATCTCCTGTAATTTGGTATTATTTCGAAAGATTCATCATGAAATTTTCTGTTAGGAAACATAGTTCCTTACTTTGTTCAAATAAATGGAGAGTCATCCAAACAAATTTTTTGCAATTAAATGGGCCCACACTGGGGCAAATTTTTGTTTGTGAGATTTCACAAAATAAGCCCACACTGGGACAAAATTTTTTGTAATATCATGCTGCTCTTTTCATGAGTAATAGTTGCATTAATTTTAAAATAAGAAATTGAAGTGCATGTTGTATTTGGATAAGCCCCCGTGCAGGTATTCGTAGCTGAAAATAATGAAGAAACATCCAGTGAAGCGGAAGGCCGATACTGCAAAGAGAAGCAAGAAGAAAGAGGAAAAATGGACCCGACACTGGGGCAAATTATTTTGGAAAAGATTCTCTCGGCGAAAAAAAAAGAGTCAGAAAAATCAGAAAACTCAAAAAAATCAAATCCAATTTCTTATTTCTTGAAAAATCCAATTTTCATTTCTTGTTGGCAAGTCTCAGCGTCCGCCACGCACCCTTCTACCTTTTTTCTTGACAACCACATTTAATTCACTAACTTCAACCGCCGTTAGCACCGAATCTATCTCACTAACGCGTTTGTTTTTATTCTACTACCGTTAGCATCGAGTCTATCTCACTAACGTGTGCGTTTTTATTCCACCACCGTTAGCATCGAGTCTATCTCACTAACGTGTGCGTTTTTATTCTACCACCGTTAGCATCGAGTCTATCTCACTAACGCGTGTGTTTTTATTCCACCACCGTTAGCATCGAGTATATATCACTAACGCGTGTGTTTTTATTCCACCACCGTTAGCATCGAGTCTATCTCACTAACATGTGCGTTTTTATTCCACCACCGTTAGCATCGAGTCTATCTCACTAACGCGTGTGTTTTTATTCCACCACCGTTAGCATCGAGTCTATATTCCACCACCGTTAGCATCGAGTCAATCTCACTAACGCGTGCGTTTTTATTCCACCACCATTAGCATCGAGTCTATCTCACTAACGCGTGTGTTTTTATTCCACCACCATTAGCATCGAGTCTATCTCACTAATGTGTGCGTTTTTTTTTCTACCACCGTTAGCATCGAGTCTATCTCACTAACGTGTGTGTTTTTACTCTACCACCGTTAGTATCGAGTCTATCTCATTAACGTGTGTGTTATTTTTTAGTCTATCTCCGTTAGCATTGGGTTTATCCCACTAACGTGCCTTTCTATTTTCCGATTCTCAAGGCTGGCTCGGGTTTAATCCCACTGACCGATTCATCACACTGGGGCAAATCTTTGGATAATTTTTCAAGCACGTCTTATATACTTTTTTCATACATACCAGCATTTCATTTTCCTTGCCACTAGCCGTGGGTCAGTCCCACTAGTGAACATTTTATTTTGCATCGCCACTAGCCGTAGGTCAGTGCCACTAGTGAGCATTTCATTTTACCCTGCCACTAGCCGGGGGTCAGTCCCACTAGTGAGCATTTCATTTTACCCTGCCACTAGCCGTGGGTCAGCCCCACTGGTAAGCATTTTATTTTGCATCGCTACTAGCCGTAGGTCAGTGCCACTAATGAGCATTTCATTTTACCCTGCCACTAGCCGGGGGTCAGTCCCACTAGTGAGCATTTCATTTTACCCTGCCACTAGCCGTGGGTCAGTCCCATTGGTGAGCATTTTATTTTGCATCGCCACTAGCCGTGGGGCAGTCCCACTAGTGAGCATTTCATTTTACCCTGCCACTAGCCGTGGGTCAGTCCCACTGGTGAGCATTTTATTTTGCATCGCCACTAGCCGTGGGTCAGTCCCACTAGTGAGCATTTCATGATTTTAAACTTTGTTCGGGCCAGTCCCATGATTTTAAATTTTATTCGGGTCAGTCCCATGATTTTAATTTTGTTCGGGTCAGTCCCATGATTTTAAATTTTATTCGAGCCAGTCCCATGATGTTAATTTTGTTCGGGCTAGTCCCATGATTTTAAACTTTGTTCGGGTCAATCCCATAATTTTAAATTTTATTCGGGTCAGTCCCATGATTTTAAATTTTGTTCGGGCCAGTCCCATGATTTTAATTTTGTTCGGGCCAGTTCCATGATTTTAAACTTTATTCGGGTCAGTCCCATGATTTAAATTTTATTCGGGCCAGTCCCATAATTTTAAATTCTCGTTCGGGTCACTCCCATGTTTAAATTGCTCGTCTGGGTCAGTCCCATGTTAAAATTTTTTGTTAAAGGGGTCAGTCCTCATTTCAAAAATGTCAGTCATTCGAGTGATTTGCAGCAGAATGATCACAAGTGAGTATTTGGTGTCTACGTCTTTGTCTCGAGTTTCTTTGAAACTCAGACAAAGAGGGGCAAACTGTAGACACCAAATTTTTAACTTATTTATTTTATTTTTGTTTTTAGTAATAACTATTATCTATTTTATTTATTAATCTCATAATTTTTGTTTTAAGGCACCTTTTAGCATTTTATAGCATTTTAGATTGTTATTATTTATTTTTATTTTATTTTTATTTTTATATTCACTTTTTGATCATTTGGTCGTTTTATTATATTTTAAGTTTTTTTAGTTTTAAGAGTTGCCGGAAAATGGTCACAAAAAATATGCCTTATCTCTGTTAAGATTTTATTTTATGCAAGTTTATTGTTTATTTAACTAAAAAAGGGAGAGAGAAAACCAAGCTCATGCGCCTAGAGCTGCACAGGATTCTAGCCCATTTTCTTCATATGACATTCTAAGTAGAAACCGTGCAGCGGAAAATGCAGAGGCAAAAAAAAAAACGCAGCCCCATTTTTTCAGTTTGTTTTTTGGCCATTTTGCTCATTATTTTGCTCCATCGGATTGGCATAATACAAGGCCATCTGTCCTTCATCCGGCAACTCAAGGTTGAGAAACAAAAAGCCATCCAATGGCTTGGAATTCAGCAAAAAGAAAAACGCAGCAGGTGAACCATAGATGCTAGGTTTTGTGAAAGGTTTCGGGTGCCTATAAAGAGTCGTGAAATGAGAGGGTTTGGGGGAGTCTGGGTGACGGCTGAAGAGAGGGCCGGCTGAGAAAGAAAAAGAAGGAAAGAAAAGAAAAAGCTCACGGCGGAGGAACCAGGGAGCGGAGAGAAAAGAAGGGCCTCGGGCTGAAGCAGGAAAAAAAAACTGAACAAGAAAAATCTGGAAAGTGAAAAGGAGAGAGGCTTCGGGCAAGCTGAAAAAGAAAGGAACAAGGGGGCGGCGGAGAAACAAAAAAAAAAGAAAAACAGGAAGAACAGAGCATGATAGGGGGCTTGGTCTGGAGAGCAAGAGGGGAGGAAAAAGAAAGAACGCAGCTTTGAGGAAAAAAACTGGAAGGCTTCATCGGAGAGTGAAAAGAAAAACATGAGGCAGAGACTGGAGGAAACAAAAACAACAACGGGGAGAGCAAGAAAAATCCTGGTGGTGGTTAGGTTTTGAGGGTTGATAGAAAGAAAAACGCAGCTTTGAAGTGGAAGGAAGAAGACAGCGGCTAGGAAAGGAAACCAGAGAGAGGAGGGCTTCAGCAAGAGCGGAGAGAAATCTGGAAATTGGAGGGGTTTCCTTCGGAGGATTCGAACGAAATCCATAGCAAGGAAAGGTCATAGCCACTACCACCACCGGAATTGTCCACCGCCACCACTGCAATTTGCCATTGCCGTCTGAAAAATCCTCGCCAAGGATGCACTCTTGACTTCGCTGGTGCGGGTTCGAAGCCGCAACGGAGCAATCTCAGCAGCTCTTTCATGGCGTTTCTTGTCCTAATTTTGATTCAAAAAGCTCCCTCAGGTACCCTCTTAAACTGATGCTTCAGCTTTTTCCGTTCCCTTTGTTGCCAATCTATGTTCTTGCATTAGTTTTTGTTTTTTTTTTGTCTGTTTTGTCGCTGCCGCTGCTGATATTTGCCTGCTGTGTTATGTATTTTTCCTTGTCTCTGTTGCCTTAATCTAGCTTATGAAGTGTTTTATCATTATTAAGATGAGAGGTCGGAATTCTTGGTTGAATGAATCTGGAAAGTTGCTAGCTGTGTTTGGGTTGAGGTTTAAGCATGAAAGTTTGCTGCAATAGGGTCGAAGCTCTCCGCCTTGTTTTAACAGTGCGACCAGACTTTGATTTTCTTTCTCTTTGGTGCATTTCTCTAGTTCGGGTCTTAGGCTATTAGGCTGTTTTCTTAGGTTGTTCAGGTTCGGGTCTTTGGCCGTTTTATTGTTTGGTTTAGCTGTTACCTTTCCTGATCAGAAACTGGTTGCGTTATTCTGTTCTCGCGTTTCTCATCTGGTCTTCTGTGTCTGATCTTCACTAGCTTGGTGTTCATGCTTGATTTGTGTTAATCCACATGCTCAGTTGTGAAGAGGTTTTGAGTGATGGTTTCGCTGGCTATTGTTTCGCACGAAACCTCTGCATCCGAATTGCAGACGCATTGTGGCGGAAGAAGAAAGCTTCTTCTACGTAGCTTGCATGTAAATCAAAAAGAAAATTTGCCTTTTGCCCCATTGATTAGCATTTAATGCTACTGTGACTTGGAATTTTGTGAAGACTAATCAATTGGGTCCCGTTAAAATGTTTTTTTTATTGATATGTTTTAATGTGGTTTTTGGATAGATTATTTACGAATTTTAGGATGAATTTGAAGGTCTTAAGAACTTTTCCTAGATTTTAGTTTTGATTGGGATTCTTATTGAAGTTTTGGGTACTTTGTGGTTTGAATGTAGCAAATTGATTTTCATTTATTTTTGTGGATCTTGTGATTGATTTTCATAGGTTTCGCTTCAAATCCTTAATTTTAATTTATTTGGTTTTGGGACCCTTAAATTTTGTAGCAATAATGACTTGATCCTGAAAGTTCCTTACTTCATTCAATTGAGTCCTTACTTGTTTCCATTTGATGAATAGGGGTTGTTTAGTTTATTTGAAGGCTTTGAGTGAGTCAATTTTTGTGTCTCCTTCCATTTCATACGATTATTTGTTAATTAAAGTGATGCCTTGACCATTTTATTGTTTTGGAGGGTAAATAAGTAAATTCATTTCATTAGAGCCCTAACTCAAGGAAGGTACACCCTAACCCTTATTTCTCACTTTATTGGATCCTACGTGCCCTATGTGACTTTATGTGTTTAATTGCATGCCTATTGAAAGTGTTTTATATTTATTATTTTATTTACTTATTTATTAGCTTTAGTTTTGTATATTTATTTTAGTTCAATTTTGGTTATTTGAAAGGCATTTAAATGCCATGATGTAATAGTTAGGTATTCATTTATTCCTTTCCCCTTTTAGATTGTAGTAGGCTTTCCCCCCTAAAAATGTAATAGTTAGGGCCTTAATTGCCTTATGTGTTTTGAATGCTTAGGTGCTATGTGTTTAATCGCTTTCTTAGGTTTTGGCATCTAGATATGCATGCTTATGTGTTATATGAATTACGTGCTCACATGTCTACTTGCTTTAATTATGCACATTACTTATATATGTGTACGATGGATGCCAACGCACGTAACCGTGGCTAGTCCAATGCTAGTCATGGTTGTCCCCTCGAGCTCTTGTAAGTCCAATGCTTGTGAGAGAGTGTAGATATTGGCTAGTTCAACGCTAGCCCTTAGGAGCCCTTCGCGCGTTAGATCATGAATGTGTGATAAATCATTTCATCTCATACATATCTTTACTTTTTAGGGCCTCTTTCACCATATTGCGTGGCATTTTCCTTATATGTACAACCCTTTTTCCATATTTTCCCTTATATGTATATTACTTCTTCCTTTTGCATGAAACATGACATTAGTCTTGCATTTCATATAGGCATTAGAACTATATTAGTTCATTTGCTTGACTAGATTAGGGAAAACCCCTTGAATATGGGATATGGTCGAGTTTGGCTTTGCTAGTCTTAGCACGCTCGTATTCCCTCTATTAAAAGGGAAAATTGAGTCACGAACATTAGTCCCCCGTACCCGATATGATGCACACCTTTAAGACATGTATATTTCTTCTATCCCTTTTCTTTTTTTAGAGTCTCATATTTTTGTATTATTCATGACCTCTCCAAAGAGTCATCATTGGGCATCACAATTAATGTGATTGGCATCAATTGAGATTTGAAGAGAAATTTTGACCCCCCGATACTCTCTTAGGTCTAGGGTTTGCATTCATATAGTACATCCAAATGTGATAAATATTTAGGTTAAAATAAGAAAATCTTTTGACTAAATCGCGCAACTAGCCTTGGCTAGGTTGAAAGGGTGCCTTGGATGCTTATCCTTGCCTTCCCTTTCTTCAAATGTGACTCCCGAATATTTTTCTTTGATTTTCGTAGACTTGGAGTCGTTTAAAAAGGGTTTTCTACTTTTTTTCTTTAAAGAAATTCATTTTTTAGGTGATTTGGTACACCTTAACTCTATAACAAGTGGCGACTCCATTTTTCATTCAAAAAACCCTTTTTAAACTATATTTTGGGTCAAATCGTCGCATTTTCAAGTCCCATTTAGACCCATGTTTTTCATTTTCTTCTTGAATCAAAAATTCATTTTTCAATAAAAATTGAATCAAAAGCCATTTTTCTAAACTCGTTTTTATTTTTCTTTATTTATAAAAAATGGGGCGCGACATGATCATCAGCCCTGCTACCTGAGCCTTGCGACTTAAGGCATCGGCCACCACGTTCGTCTTTCTCAGATGGTAGTTGATAGTGCGGTCGTAATCCTCCAGAAACTCCATCCACCGCCACTACCTCATATTCAATTCCTTTTGAGAGAAAAGATACCTGAGGCTTTTATGGTTGGAATACACCTCGAACGTTACCCCATATAGGTAGTGCCTCCATTTCTTCAAAGCGCAAACTACCGCGGCTAACTCCAGATCATGGGTTGGGTAGTTTTGCTCGTAGGGTTTTAATTTCCTAGAGGCAAAAGGTATCACATTTCGGTTCTGCATTAGTACACACCCTAAGCCTTCTCATGACGCATCAGTATATACGGCATACCCATCAACTCCATTAGGCAGGACTAAAACTCGCGCCATAATCAATCTTTTCTTTAACTCCTGAAAGCTCGCGTCACATTGGGCATTCCACACAAACCGACCATGCTTCTTCGTCAAGTCGATTAAAGGACCAGCCAACTTAGAAAAATCCTTAATGAAACGCTGGTAATACCCCGCTAAACCTAGGAAGCTACAAACCTCGGTAGGGGTTTTTTGGCCTCTTCCAATTAGTCACGGCCTCCACTTTCGCCGGGTCAATCGAGATGCCCTCTTGTGAAATTACGTGCCCTAGAAAGGAAATTTTCTCCAACCAGAACTCGTACTTGCTGAACTTAGCGTACAATTGATGTTCCCTCAGGATTTGCAGGACGGTTCTCAAGTGCTGCTCGTGCTCCCACGCGTCTTAGAATAGACCAAAATGTCATCGATGAAGACCATGACAAATCGATCTAGGTAGGGCTTGAAAACCCTATGCATTAAGTCCATGAAGGCGGCAGGAGCATTGGTTAGCCCGAAGGGCATAACGGTGAACTCATAGTGACCGTATCTTGAATTGAAAGTAGTTTTTGGAATATCCTCTTTCCTGATTAGCAACTGATAATACCCTTGGCGGAGGTCTAGTTTCGAGAAGACCACCGCTTCTTGCAGTTGGTCAAACAACTCGTCAATATGGGGCAGTGGATACTTATTCTTAACCGTGACGTTGTTCAGGCCCCGGTAATCAATACACATCCTCAAACTACCGTTCTTTTTCTTCACAAACAGGACAGGAGCTCTCCAAGAAAACCTACTCTCGTGAATGAACCCTCGCTCCAAAAGATCTTGTAATTGCAACTTCAGCTCTTTAAGCTCCGCAGGGGCCATTCGGTATGGAGTTTTTGAGATAGGCGAGGTTCCTGGTAACAAGTCGATCCTGAATTCTACTTCTCTCTCCGGAGGTAAGGATACTAACTCGTCAGGAAATACATCCGGGTATTCCCTTACTATGGCCACATCCTCTACCTTCAATTTATCCGTGGGGGTGTTGATTAGAAAGGCTAAAAATCCTTGCGCCCCTTGATTTAACAGTTTCCTAGCCCTAATGCCAGAGATTAGGGCAGATGAGGCTAACCTTCCCCTTATATCTAACCTCAGGGTAGCCTCCCCAGGAATGCAGAACTCCACCACCTTCTTTTTACAGTCCAATTGGGCGTTATACCTGGCTAACCAATCCATGCCTAGAATCATATCATACCCCTTGATCGACAGGCTAATCAAGTCTCCTAACAATCTCTTCTCTCCTATCCAAATCTCACAATCCCTATAAACCAGACTAGTAATCAAACGATGATCCCCCGTAGGCATACTAACTTCTAGGTCATAAGGTAAACTAGCAGGTTTTATGTCAATGCCACACATAAAATCAGGATTAACAAAGGAGTGGGTGGCACCAAGATCTACTAAAACTTTGGCAAAGTGATGGAATATAGGGATCCTACCTTCTACAACCTCAGAGGAATTTGGGACCTGCTGGGGCTCTAACGAGTATACGTGAGCCGCGACCTTAGGTTTCGTCCCATCTCTCTTAGCTGGTCTCGCATTGGTCTTTGGCGCTGGTTGGTCTCCCTTTCCATCTTGCTTTAGGACTGGATAGGTTGCGAGCCGGTGGTCAGCACTTCAGCAGCGCAGACATTTTCCTTCTTTCTTCCAGCAATTATCCTCGGAATGGTTCGGCTTTCCGCAGTACCCACAAGGCCCACGGGACGCCGAACTTGAACCCTTCTAGAAATTTCCGCCTTGGCCTCTCCCGGCTAAGCCACCCCTGGACTGAGCCCCTCTGCCGAACCCCGTCTATCGTCCACCTCCCACTCCTCGCCCGAACTTGGAGGGGGTACCTTTATCCCCTTGCCCCAAGTTGCTTCCAGGAAAGCCGCGCTTCTTTGCCTGGAAGTTTCTTACTTGAAACCTAGCGCTTTCCACTCGTTGCATCTTCTCGACGGCCTCGCTAAAAGCCTTAATCTGGACCACCACGAGATCCTTCTGAATTTCTACGTTCAGACCCTGGATAAAACGCCTTATTCGATGTTGTTCGGTCATGATCAGCTCAGGAGCAAATTTGGACAGGCGGGTGAACTGAATCTCGTACTCCGCCACAGACTGAGCCCCTTGGCGGAGTCGGATAAACTCATCTTCCTTCCGTTCCTGGACTAGAGGAGGGAAGAATTTCGCATTGAATTCTCTCATAAAATTCACCCAAGTCTTGGGCGTTTGTTCCCGTTCCCATTTTTGCCGAATAACGTTCCACCAGGAACGGGCCGCCCCTTCTAGCTAAAAAACTGTAAAAGTCACCTGCCGTTCTTCAGTGTAGTGCAGGGCAGCAAAAATGTCTACCATTTTCTCGAGCCACCTTTCGGCGACATCCGGGTCGGGCCCCCCAACGAATTTCGGTAGGGCAAACTTCTGGAATCTTTCAAGTGCCCTGTCGTCGCTCTCGACGTGGTTACCAGGGTTTCTAGGGTTAGGATTAGGGTTCTGACCCTGTTGCTGCATCACTTGTGCCAGTAGATTGGTCATTTGCTACATGACGGCAACTATTTGAACATTGGGGTCAACCCTCGGTTCAGGATTAGGCCCAGATGTGGTTTTCCCAGCACCCCGATCCGGCGTGGTTTGCCTACTCCCGCGCCCACGTCCCCGTCCACTACGCGTACCTTCCATGAAATCTATTTGATCTAGGCAAACGTACTAGAACAATAAAATAACAATATATATAAGTAAAACCTCAAAAGCTTTTACATTAAGGCATATATATACATTCCAAACAAAGCCACAAAAACAAGGTCAAACAAGGCACATCTCAACAGTCAGTCAAGTCAAGTACAGTCGAGTCAAGTACAACAAGACAGTCCACAAGAGAAAGGCATTATAAAAAGTAATAAACACATTGCTAGTCCAACGTACAAAACGGCTAGCTAACGCTCTTTCCCAGGTCTATCCATCCCTATCCGTCCTATATACAATAGTCAAAACCTCCAAAAGACCCCCAAGAGTACGACCTAGTCCGTCGTCGGGCTAGTGGACCCACCCGATGGGATGGATTCACCTCCTGCCCCGGCCCTTGTGCACGATGCCTCGTCGCTCTCCTCCTCGAGCACGTCATCGCAGAGGTTCAGGATCGACTCGGCTCGAACCCTAACCTTCCGAGCTCGCTTAGTCTCACGCTCACGTGCCTCCCTAAGTTGAGCGCAGAGGTCGTCCACTCTATCTTCACACTCGATCACATCGTACTCTAGATCCTTAATTCGCTTGGTTTGTTTCTCGTTGGCCGCCCTCAACTAATTCACCTCGGCCTCGAGCCTAGCATTATCTTTCGCCAACTCCTTCCGTTCCTCTGCCACGGCCAACACTAAGGTGTTAGGGTAGGTGTAGGTGTGGCGACACTCGCAACGACGAAGGTGATTCGCCAGACTCCAACGCACGACGGCCCCTCTTGGCCGAATCTGGTATGGAATCACCGGAAGCACCCCATGAGTTCGCTCCCCAGCAGGGCTACCACTAGGCCTACTATGTCTGTGCATCCTAAACCAAAAGGGTAAGTAAACGTAAATAACCTTAAGGGACATAATCAAAATAATCCTCAAATCGAGCATTTCTAATACACCCAGACCAATTCAAACCTAGGCTCTCATACCACCTGTGACAGTCCCACCTTCCCCTAAGGCGAACCAAAGAGGTTAGCGGACTACCTGCCCAACTCTCGCCAGGACTAACGGTGCAGGCAAACACGATCTAAAATGTTCCGGGAAAATAAAACGCGCTCACACAAGCCGAAATCGCAAAATAGCCAAACGCAAATCATACCGTCGGTAAATAGTGGGCGTCATGTCATATAACTCGGAAAAATATTTCCAAACCAAATAGGACACCTAAACAGGGTTAAACAGTGTTTTACACATATGTTTGTAATTTACAAAACAAAAGTAAGATAATCAGATCAAAATACATTTAGGGTTTTGCCCAAAAGAAGCTACTCAAAATACATTCACACAAGCTCAACTCGGCAACTAACATTCATAGCCTTTTCAAAAGTATTCAAATTCTTGTAAGGAAAACAAAAGGAATAGAGTGAGTTTAAGCCCAGTGAGATACTACCACTCAAGCAACGAAGATCATATAAGCATATAGCATGTCATTCCAATTCATCTGGGGGGAAGTAAGCCAAGAGCACACATCAATAGAATTGGTAAAAGGATACGGACGGCTCTCAAGAGTCCCTTTCCTCGCTTGTATACTTGATCGGACTTCATTGACCCTTCGTCAATGCTTACAAGTAACCAATCGTAGGCTCCATTTTACTTCCATTCCTTCCACCCAACATACCCCTACCGGGCCCGAACTCCATACAGTATAAATTTGATAATACTCGAGTATACCGAAATCGAGAGTCTCATACTACAAGATTCCATACAACAGTCCCCATGGCTCGTCAATTTTCACGACCAAACTCTCGCCGGCTCGATTTAATCGACTACCAATGGGGTTGGGTTCAGTAGTAACAATAATGGCCATTGGATACTCGTCCAAATGATACCAAATCAAGTATTTGCATGTATCACTCAATTATACAGTAAACAGTCATATAAGATAAAAGGATGAGAGTGATCAAGTACACCCTCATCTCAATCAAGGTCAACAATACAATTAAGCCATCAAATCAACAATTTCAAGCGTAGCACAGCCACATAGTAACAAACAAGTGAGTAGTATACTCACCAAGCAAGCAAGTGAAATTTCATAAACTTCCGCCCAAAGAGCGTCTCAAATCACCGTCACGCCCTAAAATATTCAAACAAACACAATAAGATTCGATTACAAGTCATAAACCAATTCCGCATACTACCAAAAATAGGGATTCATTAACACGTATAAGTACTAAAGTAAGCTAGGGAAAGTCCGGAAATGAAAGTTAAGCTCTAAAACCTAAAAACAGTTTTGACGTCATTAAGCGTATTGGACACAACCGGCACTAAAATTATCGGATGGATGTGCAATATATACCTTTCCGAAGCTAACAGAAAGGGCTACAATGTTTAAGAAGACCACTCTGTCCGGTTTGTAGTGCAACTAGGTCAAAAGTTCAATGTATCACACCAGCACCGTATAAACAGGTTAGCGAACCGCATTCTGGTTGAATACCCACAATTCAAGCTACCAAAGTCCAATTCAAGTGATTCCAAAGCCATCCGAAAGCTAAGAGACCAGGCTATATTTCTTAGGAAGACATCAACAACCAAATTAATAGTATTCTTGGTCAAACTAACCAATTACAGAAGCGGATTATCGGGTTCGGACAGAAACAGGGCAGCAGGGGTATTTCGGTATTTTTACAGGCTACATTGCTCCGATTGAGTTGAAATTTTGCAGACAACTATAAAATATCATCCTCTACAAATTTCATGTTTTAACCCAAGGCTAATTCGGCCTCTAACTAGGTCCAACAGTGCCGGGCAGAATAGTGAGAAATTGGAACCCTAACCGGGAAATTTCGGTTCAAAGCGGAAATTTTCCGCAAATAGCTACAATTTACACACTAAGGCTTCATTCTAAATCATTCCCAATCATCATCCATGGCCACATAATATTCATCATATGAGAACAGAAGAATCACAAATAAATATAAAACTTCACCAATTTCAACCAAAAGTCACAAAATAACACCTAAAATTATCTCTTTAATTCACATAAGGTACAAATTGAACATTATTAGGATCAAAGGGAAGGTTCCTTAGTCACATACCTTGCAAACCCAAGAAAAGACCCAATTTAGCACCTTGCTCCTCCAAACCACTTCACAACCAACCTTAATACCACTAAACTAAGAGGTTTTATGGAGTAATTTGAAGATTAACCGGTTGGAATGAAAGATTGAGCAAGATTAGAAGTAAGAAAGTGGAGAGGTTTTTCTTCTTTTCTCTTGAAAGATGGCCGGCCAAGAGCTTGCAATTTTGGATGATTTTTGGGCAATTTTTTGATTTAATTGGTAAAGTAATGAATAGTGGTCAAAAAGTAAGAACAGTTCTCCAAGTGACACTTGTCACTATAATTAATACATGGCTATCCTTTTATCCTCTCACACCAATTCATTTAGTAACCTCTAGTTATCTTTTAACACCTGTTAAAGGAAACTCGGTATCCAAAACTTAACCTAACTGGCCGAATTTTTCCGAACTTTCCGCACTAGCGGGTCCCACGTCCGGTATACGCTCTTAATTTCTCAAAATTAGCCGATACTAGAAAAATCATCTAAAAACTATATTTACTCATAAAAATTATTTAGAAAATTTTTCTAATAAAGAAAATACATAAAAGGCGTGCAAATAATTAAAATAAGGCCTAGAAATAAAGAAATTTACGGGTTCTCACACGTTATTCTAGATGTCAATTGATCCATTTGATCTGCCAAGTTACGCATGCTCGCTTGTGTCTTCTGATGAAATTGATATGTGTTAGTAGCTAATAATTCAATCGTTTCTTCAAGAGACATACCCGACATAGATAATGGTTGTTGAGACTCTTTCTGTTGAAAACCTATTGACCTTTGTTCATAATTAAAATTGGAATCATCCCACCATCCTTGATCATACCCATTTGAATAAGGGCCATATCATGTTTGATATTCAGGTGAAAAATCTCCAAATGTATCGATTGGAGCACCTGGGCCATCTTGAAATGCGGGATATATGTCAGCTGATTGACTTGAGGCAAAATAAGTTCCACAATTCGCAACAGCCCATTGATAATTAGAAAAAACATGAGTCTCATAACCCCATCTAGAAATAAAATCCACTCTATCACCAAAATACGGAATGTTAGTAGGCATAAACTATATATATATCTATATAAACAAGATGAACTAAAAAGGAAACAAATTAATCAAGCACCAGTCCCCCGCAACGGCGCCAAAAATTGACAGGTGTCGAGCTTGTGCAACAATAATTACCTACTCGAGAAAAATACAGATTTTGTATATAGCGGTGAGCAGGATCGAATCCACAGGGATTGGGGATAACTTATTTCTTTTAGATTCCGAAGTATGGGGGGTTTTTGGAGAATATAAAATAACTAATTAACTACCTAATAAAATAACTAATAGAAATTAATCAATAACTAATACAACTCTAACCAAGGGTACAACTTTTCAGACACGGTCCATTCAACTGATCATCGATACAAAGATAATTCAATTACTCATTACTAGATTGGTTATAACCATCAACAAACTCTGATAACCAACTTTTCCTTAATTTATCGTTAGCCAAGGTACGACCGTTGACTATTTCTCTAACCAAGAAACAACCCTAGGTACGACCGTAGGATTTAATTTCTCGATTGCATTAATAATTAGAAAAGTCCAACCCTAACCAACAAACACGCTACGAGGGTTTATTTAAATTAGATCATACGTTTCCCTAACATGAAACCAATCACGCTAGTCGCCACTAGTATTAATCAATTGAACAATTACAGATTCAATCAATTAATTTGGCATTAGATCATTAGGTTAAGTCCAATATCGGGTCCTTGATATTCAAATAACATAACAAGCATAAGAAATTAACTCAGGAAATGTACAAATACCAATGAGTAAAAGAAATAAATAAAATTAATTCGATCTCACAGATATTTGGAACCGCGCCTTCAAGTTAACCCTTGACTAGAAAATCTTAGTTCATCTCCAAAGAACAAGCCATGCGCGAAATATTGGAGTTTATTGCCGTGGCCATTCTCCACGTGAATCTGGCCTTGAGCCTATTGGCATCTGAAGAGAAAGGAAAAGCGTCTGAAACCATAATTGAAAACTAAAGTTCATCTCTTCATTGGACGTGAATCTGGCTTTTTAGCCTCTTGTAGTGCCGCCAAGAGAAATCCACCCAAAAGTCAGAAGCAAAGCCCTTTCTTTTTGGGGTTTTAATCCCATGCCCCTCTGGTCTACGTGGACCTAGTTTCCTAGTTGGCTCTGATGCTACCAAGCCCGCGGGTCTGGCTTTTAGGTGTAGCTCTTCAGTTTCTGGAGTGGGCACGCCATGAAATAGAGAGTCTTCTGGAAATTTGCCTCGTGAAAGCACTTTTTACACCAATCACCTACAATTCATACAAATATGAAATATGAGCAGAATCTCAATATTTAGCACAGTAAGTAGCCAAAATTAGGACAAAATAACAGTGCAAAATATGACAAATAATTGCTCTATCACTTGACATTTTGGACCAAGAACTAGAGGTTGCAATCTTGAAAGTTATTAGTTTTTTTTAAATGTGTTTTTAGTTTTGAACTCTCATGGTTCACTCAAGTACCAAATTTGATCTCAAGATTCATTTTAAAAGTGAAATGAGGAGTTTTTCTTGAACCTTGGTTGCTGGAAATTTTTGAAGGTTTTGGCCGAATTTTGGATTGGAATTTGTCTCGTTTCCTCTAACTTTAAAGTGAAATTTTACTCAACATAGCTTGCTAATCAATTGCCCTCGAATATACTTTTAAAAGAAGTAACAAGTTTGAATTAAAAGGGGTGAAAAGTGGAGCATCATGCCAAGAGTTTTGTGAGAAAATTTTACTTGCTTGATGTTCAACACTTGGAGGATTTGTTGGTGTCTTTGCTAAGAAATGAATGGTGGTTTGGTGAAGTTTTGACTTCATAAGTTTTAGTAAACTTGAAAAACTTGGGCAAAAGATTTGGAATTAAGGAAGTGAAAGTGGTTTTCCCTCCCACGTGTGTTTTGTTAAACTCTTGAGCAGTTTGGCTAACTTTTGAATCGAAAACTCTTGCCACGTTTTGACTTACAAATGGAGCACTTTTGAATCTTTCCTTGAGTGTTATCTTAGTAGTTAAGTGAAGAAAGTTTCTCTCTTAATTTGACAAGAAATTGAGCATGCTTGAGTGAAGGGTTAAGGGGAAATTTTTTGGCCTTGGTTGAACGATTATAGGTAATCGTTGATTATGCATATCTTAGGTATTCAAGAGGAATTCAATTGAAACCTCGAGGAGAACTTGTGAAAGCTTTCTCTTGTCTTGCTTACTTGACTATTGGTGAGTGTTCCTTACATGTTGTGCTTCCAATGACTATGTGGAATGTTGTGAATGTTTGCTTGAGTGTTAAACGCTTTTCAATGATTGTTAAATGGATTTTCAATGGGCGAGTGTGTGCTTTATTGCACTCGACCTAAGTGAATGTGAATTTTCAATGATCAAGTGATTGAATGTTACTTGTGCATGAATGTAAGCTTTTGACTGAATTGGGACCTTGCCCTTGGTTGTCAGTCGACTCAAGCCAGAAGCAGACTCGATCGGGCAGCTAGTGGCCCTGGGACAGTGTTTGATATACTCGAGTATGACCACAAAATCTGGTGGAGAGCTGGTCAGTGAATACAATGTAATGGTTGAAATGAATGAATAAATGAAATGAACACTGAAGGAGTTTTCACTGTTAAATGTTTTCAAATGTTGGAGGATCAAGGGAAATGGTCGGTGACTGAATGACTGAATGAATGGCTCCAAGTGTGCATGTATCCTTCCAATGATTGAATGATTGTTTCTCGAATGACTATTTATTACTGTGAAAGTGTTAAATGTGATATTTTTGTGTTTTACCTACTTGACTGCTTGTTTTGGAATCTCACTGGGTTTTTAGCTCATTCCTTTGATTTTTGTTTTTCTTACAGGAATGGAGACTCGAAGCAATTAAGTGTGAATTAAAGTGTATAACCTTCTTATACTTATTCTTTTGGTAGATAGAATGTATTTTGACATTTGATGTTATATTATACATTTGACTATCTGTGACACCTCCACTTCTCCCAAGAGCGAACCCAAGGGTATCCGCGGGATGCCTAGCAAACTCTCGCCAGAACTTGAGACAATTCCAATTCAAACTTAAAATCTAATACTAACAATGAAAATTGGAATAAAGGTATGAAGTCATTTCCATACATAAATATTCAATCTTACATCACAATTTCAAACTTACAATCACTTTCTCCAAAATATACAACATCCAAAAGTGTATCGTCGATTACAATCAACATTAATACAAAAGTGCCTCAAGTCGGCATTTCCTTAACTTCTTCCATTCCAGTTTCTGTTAAGGAAAACAAACTAATAGGATGAGCCAACACTCAGTGAGGCCAAGAAAGTCATGCAAGCATGTAGGTCAAGTATCAATAACATTTATACCATAAATAAAGCGATAAAGTCAAGTAATTCACGATTAACAATTAAACATACTTGGATAAGATACGGGAGTTCTCAGGAGCTAATTTCCACTTGCTTCGCCACGATTCGATCCGATACCCCTCGTGATGACACTCTGTCATTCGGGTAGGTATTATGTCCGTAGAAACTTCACTTATTACTTCTTCCATCTATCATTCCACCCTCTTGCATCCATAACCAAACACATACGAAAAGGGCGATACTCGACGAGTATGCCAAACAAGACCTCAAGAGATCAAGTTTTGTTCTAAGAACACGTACGAAAAGGGCAATACTCCACGAGTATGCCGAACAAGATTTCAAAAGATCAAGTTGTGTTTTGTTATTCTCTTAGTTTATCAAGCTTCTCGATCAAGCCCATGTCGGCTCGAGTTGCAAGATTGGCTAAGAGAATTGGACGTCCCCATAAGTCGAGGAAGTTCACTCCACTCGACATCACGACATGCACGATAACACGACATGCACACGAAAACAAGTATATTTTGCCGATAAGATTCACTCCAATCGACTTTAAAAAAAATCAAGTTCAATGCAAGTAAAGTTCGAGTAAAGGAGAGCGAGTGCGATAAAGTACACACTCGTCTCATCAAGTAACATTCACGCATATAAGCAAGATAGATCAAATAAATACATCAAGTCATGCACTGGACACTCACCTAGTCAAAATAAGAGTGGTGCACAATCAAGTATTTAGGTGTCCCTTGTGAGATCCTCTTGAAGGTCTCCTTGAGTGCTTGAGCAAATAATTTACAATTACACACTATCACTTTGAAACACCTTATTAACAAGAAAGAGATTGTACCTTTATACAATCTAAAAAAACATCATGAAAGAGAGTCTTAATTACTCGTAAATCGAGACTCAAAAGTGGGGTTTAATAATACGAGGAAATTGCTTTTCATCTTTGAAATCAAGTGTAAAATGGTCAAGCAATATTCCGGGGGGGGGAATGGAGAGTTTCTAAAAACTCAATTCCCTTCAAGTTCAGAAATTCCAGATTTGAGGTGCATTCTTTGGAAAATCATATCTCACTCTCCGTAAGTCTAAAATTGGAAAACTTGGTACCGTTGGAAACTACTTCCAAAGTAATAAAGGTTCCTAGAAGGCACTTTTTCATGATTCAAAATGGAAGACACTCAAATTTTGGCTTAAATTTGCTGACTTGCACTTCTAAGACAGATTCGGGATTAGTTTTTGGCAAACTTTGGAAATTCGAAAAAATTCACAGAATGTGAACTTGTAACAGCCCCACCTTCCCCTAAGGCGAACCAAAGGGGTTAGCGGACTGCTTGCCCAGCTCTCGCCAGGACTAACGGTACAGTTTACGTCGTTCTATTACGTTCCGAAACATACCAAAGCGCGCAAACAAGTCAAAATCACTAAATAAAAAAAAATGAAAATCGAAGCCGGAATGAATAGTGCAGGACACGTCAGAATCCGGCCGGAATCTGGCCGGATTTTCGGCCGGATACAAGGCCGAGAGCAACTCAATTTTTTTTCAAAAACCCACTCAATCCGGCCGGCAATCCGGCCAAGATTCTGGCCGGATTGTCTGGCTGGATACCGGCCAGAGAGCAACTGGCCGGATTTCTTTTTTTTTCCAAGCAATCCGGCCTTCAATCCGGCCAGTTTCTGGCCGGATTCCTGGCCGGATTCGGCACTGTTCATCTTCGCCAAATTTTTTTTTTCTTTTCCGTTTGAAAGTCGTGTCACTCCGAAATCCAACCAAACATCATCCAAACATAAATATACATTGAATTTCAACATTTACAACCATAGTGGCAGGCCAAAACCATTCATTAAGGAAGTACATATTCGGTTTGCCTATCAAAAGGAAATGAACCCGTTACACATTAGGGTTTCATTTCAAGAGCTATACAAAAGACATTTACATGCTCAACTTGGCAATTAACTATCCAATCCATTCCCAAAAGTAATTATATCCCTGTAAGGAAAACAAATAACACGGAATGAGCTAAAGCCCAGTGAGCAACTACCACAATAACAGTTAAGATCACATAAGCATAACCATTCAATTCAAGTATGCAATTTCGAAGTAAAGCAAATCAGTGAAAGGATACGGTCGGCTCTCAAGAGCCCATTTCCACGCTTGCAATCTTGATCCAACCTTATTGACCCTCCGTCAATGTTAAGAGTACCAAACCGTAGACCTCACTTTACTTCCATTCCTTCCACCCAACATACCCCAACCGGGCCCGCACTCCATTTCAGTAGTTTTTGGTAATACTCGAGTATACCGGAACCAAGGGTCTCATTACCACAAGGTTCCCCAGTACAGTCCCCGTGGCATGACAATTTTCACGACCAAGCTCTCGCCGGCTCGATCCAATTGACTACCAAACGGGGTTGAGCTCAGTGATACAGTAAAGCCGTTGGATACTCGTCCAAACGACACCAAATCAGTTTCCATGAATGGAATGCAGTATCTCATATAACCAGTGCAGTATTTCAGTAAAACAATTAATAGCCATGAATGGAATCACAAGGGGTGAGGGCGGTCAAGTACATCCTCACCTCAACCACTTCCAATAACCAATTAAGCCTTCAAGGCATCAAATACACATAGAACAAAGCCACATTATAACAAGTAAGTGAGTAGTATACTCACTAAGCAATTAAGTCCTATGTCATGCACTTCCGTCAGGGGAATGTCGTGAACCACCGTCACGCCCTAGAACACATAAGCAAGTACAATGAGACTCAATAACGAGTCATAAAGCAATGCCAATCACAACCCCAATAGGGTTTCATAAGCATATACAAGCATTATAGCAAACCAGAAATTCAAACAATGGCTTTAGCCTTGGCCCTGAAAATAAAACTGTTTTGTCCTTATTTTGCGGTAATGGCGTCAATTTCACTACGATTATCGGATGGGGGTGTAAGACCCACCGTTTCAAAGCTGTGAAACAGGGCTACAACTATGTAGAAGGTCACTCAATCCAGTTCCTAGTTTAACTAGGTCAAAAATGCCAAATACTAAACCAGAATGACCAAAACAGGTTTGCAAATCACACAAAACTGTAATTACTATAACTCAGTCTATATAGGTCCAAATGCCGAAATTCCAAAGGCATATGGTAGCTAAGACATCCAGCTACATTTCATCAGAAGACACTAACTTCAAAATCCAAACCAATTCCAGCCAAAATAGCCAAATACCAACGCAGTTTTCGCATTCTGTCCAAAGCAGAACAGCTACAGTAATTCCGACATAACTCACTCTACACTAAGCCAAATGGCCTGAAATTTTACAGGCACCTCAAACTCATCAATACCTACAACTTTCATGTTTTGAGCAAAGTCCAATTCGGCCTCTAACCCTATGATCTAAAACCGGACAGAATTAGGGATTTACGAACCCTAACTTTCCATTTTCCATCCAAATCCAAAATTGATTGCATTTATCAACAATTCACACCTACTAGAGTCATTTTAAACCACTACCATTCATCATACAAGGCCACAACATCAAGATCATATTAAACCAGAAAATTCATCATAAATTGGAAAATTCCACCAAATCACTCCAAATAAAGAAATAAATCACATATTCCATCACTCATGCCACCATTAAGCACAAAATAAGCATCATTAGAGGTAGTAGGGTGTTCAAGCATCACTTACCAAGAAATCAAGAGAGAGAGGGATGTTGGCCACCTTAGACCTTCAAACAAACTTCACTAAGACACTTACTAGCACTAGAAGGAAAGATTTTATGGAGTGGAACCTAGTGTAGGCTTTTGTTCTTGGAAGATTGAGTGAAATGGAAGCTTGAAAGTTGAAGAAATTTCCTTCCTTCTTGAGCTAGGAGGGCCGGCCAACATGGAGAAGAAAATGGCGATTTTTGGGCAATTTTGAGATATTTAATCCTTTGGTCAAAAAAGTCAAGAAAGTGAATAGTAATTCTTAAAGTCCAACCAATGAGAATGTGACACTTGTCACCTCATTAAATGCATTCCTATCCTTTCTTTTCTCTCTCACATCAATCATTTCACACACTCTACTTATCTCTTAACACCCGATAAATTTTACACAGTATGCGAAACTTAACCTTATTGGCCGAATTTTTCCGAACTTTTCGCACTAGTGGGTCCCACATCCAATATATAATCTTAATTTTCTACAAACTCACCAATGCTAGAAAAATCATCTAAAAACTTTAGTTGCTCATAAAATCCACCAGAAAAATATTTCTAAACCAGAAAATGCAAAATTTATGCAATTAAGGGAACTAAAACCCTAGGAAAAATAATTAGGGTTTTACGGGTTCTCACAGAACTAACCTCTCAAATTTGAAACTCAATTAGACTTATAATCAAGGTTTAAAACACAACAAACGAAACATGAATCAGAGTTTTGAGCGCCAAGATATAGTAGCTCAAAGTTGGCTAAAATTTCTCATTGATCAAGAATTTTCAGATTTGAAACATGAACTTTGGGACTTCAGTTGGGCATCGAATTAAACTTGTAATGGCACCAAATTTGGTATGATTACACTACCATATAAGGGCTAATCCTCTATCAAATTTCATGCAAAAATTCATATGGAAAGTTAGTTATCAAGAAATTCATATGGAAAGTCAGTTATCAAGACCACTAAAGTTCTAGAAATATACAAGGCTATTCTGCCTTATGCTTCCATTTTCTTTTTTCGAACCTTTTGCCAATGAAATCATCTCAAACATGGTTCATTTATAAAGAAAAGGTCTAAGAAACATCCAACATACATTTGGTAGGTGATTAACACCAAAAGTTTCAAAATAACAAGTCCCAATTCGAGCTAAGCCATCGGCTAGCCCAAAATTAGGGTTTTCTTTCTCTGTGCAGGTCTGTAATTTGGCCATAACTCACTCATTTCAATTTAGAATGGGACAGGTTGGTGGTGTTTGAAACTATATTCATAAAGCTACAATTTTTCAGAAGAAATCATTTTGAAATTCTATCCATAGCTAGTTCAAATTCAAGCAACAAGTCCCAGCACCTCATTAACTCTTTAGCAGAGTAACAAAACAGAACAAGTAACTTTGAAAAGCTAGTACAGTTCACTCAAGTCGAATTAGGGGATGCATTTTATACCGTTAGAAAACTGGAAGTGTCTAGTTTCAAATGCCATAAATGGTACTCAATTTCAACATCGGAGCAAAGAGTTATGATCATTTAAAGTTTGCTGCCAGAGCACCTCTGTACACGTTTTCCAGGTTTGAAGAATTTTCGAGAATGCAACTTTTGGCCAACCAAATCAAGTGATTTTTGGTGGAAACTTTCTATACAACCTATAAAACATATCTACATCAAAATCAAGGTAATTGGATCACAAAAAAATTGCACTAAGGCTGCGGCAAGAACAGGGCAGATTCGGCCCCTTCCTCCCTTTGGTTTCCTTTGAGTTTCTATCCACTTTTTCAACATATAACCACTAGTTTAACACTTAATCAACATAAATAATATCCAAAATCATCATATCAGTCCATCAAGTCTATTGTGGGATTTCATAGAGCCCACTCACATGATTTTCAACCAACCAAAGTTACCCACATGAAGCTACAAGCTTCTAAATGTAATTTAACTCACTAAAACTAAGATTCAAAGGTTGGATGATGATTATCTCCTAGATGATGATAAACCAGAAAATTTCGGTCACTAGAACTCAAGAAAACCATGAGAATGAAGCCCTCTTCCTAGTCCAAGATGATCTCCAAGTTGTTTTAAGGTTGTGGTATGAATTTGAAGTGATTTGGTGCAAGAAAATAAAGTGAGATGATGAAGCTTTTGGCCTCCTTCTTCCTTGGTGTGTTCGGCTGCCTTGAGAGAGAAAAGAGAGAGTAGAGAGTGTTGTGGCTTCTTGAGGAAGATTGGTAGGTGAGGCTTTAAGTGTGCACAAAAGTCAACTCTCCAATAGTGCGCGTACGCCCACGTTTCGTGCCCGTTTCCTCTTGGGTTTGTTTCCCTTGTGCACTAGGCCTCTAATGCACTTCCTTTAACACTATTATTATTCACTCTTATTAGTCTAACAATAAGTTCTAAAATCCTCCAATTAGTCGCGTGCTCGAAAACTCGAACTTCCCACTTGTGCACGATAAAGCGAAATTTCTAAGAAATTTTCATAACGATAATATAACTAACCAATACTAGGGTATTTAGTCATAAAAAATAACTATCTGAAGACTAACACATGAGTTCTCAAATCTCCAATATCACACTGTGCTCTCAAATCGAATATTGCCTCCAAACGCGTATTTGCTAAATCTCACTAAACGAGCTTCCGAAAATTAAATTTATTAACAGGACGTTTTAAAAATATATGTAAATCATACGTCCATGTAAATGGTTCTAAAGGGTTGAAATAATTTATTCGAAGAAAACGGGTGAATAAATAATTAATTAAACCAGTAAAATAAGATAAAAATAAGGAAACTTTCGAGTCCTCACACTATTGGGTTGTAAATAAGTTTGAATTTTGGTTGAATTGTTGAATGTAAATGTTATTTTAGAGGCTTGAATGGTTAATCTTGAGAGTTGATTGAAATAAGTGAGTGAGTCCTGGCGAGAGTTAGGTAGGCTGTTCGTCAAACCCTTGGATACACCCTAGGGGGAGGTGGGGTCGTTACACAATGACTTTTATAAGCCAAGTAAATTGTGACAGCCCCACCTTCCCCTAAGGCGAACCAAAGGGGTTAGCGGACTGCCTGCCCAGCTCTCGCCAGGACTAACAGATCAGTTTATGTCGATCTAATACGTTCCGGAACATACCAACGCGCGCACTCAAGTACCATGTCACAAAATAAAAAAAACGAAATCGAAGCCGATGATGAACAGTACCGGCCACGTCAGAATCCGGAGTTCAACCAAACGTCAATCCAACATATATATACATTGAAATTCAACATTTACAACCAAATGGCATGCCAAAAACCATTCATCATGAATATACAGGTTCGGTTTGCCAATCAAAAGAAAATGAACCCAAAATCCATTAGGGTTTCATTCAAAGAGCTATTCAAAAGATACATCTACATGAGCTCAACTTGACAACCATCTAACACAATCTTTTCCAAAAGTGGTCATTTTCCTGTAAGAAAAACAAATAGAACGGAATGAGCTTAAACCCAGTGAGTTACTACCACATAAGCAACAAAGAGCATATAGCATGACCTTTCAATTAAAGTACACAATTAAGGAATGAAACAAAACGGTAAAAGGATACGGACGGCTCTCAAGAGCCCATTTCCACGCTTACAGTCTTGATCCAATCTCATTGACCCTCTGTCAATGTTAAGAGTACCAAACCGTAGACCTCACTTCACTTCCATTCCTTCCACCCAACATTCCCCAACCGGGCCCGCACTCCAAACAGTAGCTTTTGGTAATACTCGAGTATACTGGAACCAAGAGTCTTATTACTACAAGATTCCCCAGTACAGTCCCCGTGGCATGTCAATTTTCACGACCAAACCTTCGCCGGCTCGATTCAATTGACTACCTACGGGGTTGAGCTCAGTAATACAGTAAGGCCGTTGGATATTCGTCCAAACGACACCAAATCAGTTTTCCATGAATGGAATTCAATATCTCATATAGCAAGTGCAGTATTTCAGTGAAACGGTAAACAGTCATGAATGGAATCACAAGGGGGTGAGGGCGGTCAAGTACACCCTCACCTCAATCACTTCCAATAGCCAAATAAGCCTTCAAGGCATCAAATTCACATATAACAAAGCCACAATGTAACATTTAAGTGAGTAGTATACTCACCACTCAAGTATGTGATGTTTCATGCACCGTCGTTAAACGAACGTCATGCACCACCGTCACTTCCTAGAACATGCAAACAAGTGCAATGAGACTCGATAACGAGTCATAAAGCAATGCCAATCACAACCCCAATAGGGTTTTATAAACATATATAAGCATCATAGGTAACCAGAATTTCAAAAAAAAATGGCATTAGCTTTGGCCCTGAATAAAAACAGTTTTGTCCTTATTTTGCGGTAATGGCACCAATTTCACTACGATTATCGGATGAGGGTGTAAGACCCACCGTTTTGAAGCTAAGAACCAGGGCTACAACAATGTAGAAGGTCACTCAGTCCAATTCCTATCACAACCAGGTCAAATATGCAAGACACTAAACCAGAACCACAAAAACAGGTTTACAAACTTCATCCTGCTGTAATCAGTACAACTCAGTCTGTACAGGTCCAAATTCGGAAATTCCAAAGGCATATGGTAGCTAAGACATCAAGCTACATTTCATCAAAAGACCTCAACAACCAAATCCAAAGCAATTCCAGTCAAAACAGCCAATTACAGGCGCAGTTCTGCCATCTTGATGAACCCAGAATAGCAATAGTAATTTCGACATTTCTCACTCTACACTATTCCAAATGCCCTGAAATTTTACAGGCACATCAAACACATCAATACCTACAACTTTCATGTTTTAAGAAAAGGCCAATTCGGCCTCTAACCATATGATACAAAATCAGACAGAAAAGGGGGTTATGAAACCCTAACTTTTCACATTTCCTTCCAAATCCAAAATTGGTTGCAATTACCAATCATTTACACCTACTAGAGTCATTAAACATCATTTCCAACCATCATGGACAGCCACAACCTCATGATCAAATTAAACGAGAAAAATCACCATTAAATTGAAAACTTCATCATTTCATCCAAAAGCAAGAAATAAATCACAAATGTCATCACTTTAGCTTCCACTAAGCACAACTCAAGCTTCATTAAGTGTAGGAGGAAATTCAAACACCACTTACCTAGAACACAAGAGAGGGAGAGTTGTAGGACACCTTAGCTTCCTTGAACACTTCCACAAAATCACTTACTAGCACCAAATGGAGGGATTTTATGGAGTAGAAACAAATTTAAGCAATTGGTTTGGATGATTTGCACTAGATGGTAGCTAAAATTTTGAAGAGTTCTCTTCCTTCCTTTGCTCAAGAGTGCCGACCAAGAGGGAGAAGAAAAGAGTGAATTTTGGTGATTTTTTTTGAGATATTTAATCACTTGGTAAGACAAGTCAAAAAGTGAATAGTTGTCAACAAAGACAACCAATGGCCATGTGACACTTGTCACTCCATAAATGCAAGTCTATCCTTCTTTTTCCCTCTCAAATCAATCACTTCACCTCCTCTACTTATCTCTTAATATCCGATAAATTCCACCCAGTATCCGAAACTTAACCTAACTGGCCGAATTTTTTCGAACTTTTCGCGCTAGTGGGTCCCACGTCCATAATAGATTCTTAATTTTTCAAAAACTCTCCAATACTAGAAAAATCATCTAAAAACTATAATTACTCATAAAATTCACCAGGAGAATTTTCCTATGCCAGAAAATGCAGAAAACATGCCATTAAAGGAAATAAATCCTAGGAAAATTATTAGGGGATTTACGGGTTCTCACATAAATTAGCAGCACAAACTACATTGTAACGGGAAATCAACAGCACCAATTACATACTAATAGAAAAATAAATTCCACACCTAAATACATTTACATTAAAATATTGTCAAGCATTGCATACTAGCAATAAACAATTGCGTACCTTATTCCAAATATTCCCAGCAAAACTTTTCCTCACAGTTGCTCCAAATCTATTGAGACACAGGCACCATTACAATTACACAACAAAAAAATTGTTTGTAAACAACATCCAATTTAACAATGCCTCTATTGAATTCCTAACAGAAACTACCATTTCAGAAGATAAATCACACCATCAAAGCGAAAAAGACCCACAATACTTACCTCAAACTAATCCATCAGGAATAACTTCGCCCAAAGAGCATGATGGAAAGCAAAGTACACAACCAAGACAAATAACCTTTACAGGAAGCTTGAAAGATCATAATGGTAGAATTTGACAAAGGGCATTGGGAGAGGTGCAACTGAAACTATTGCTTATGGTATCAGAGCTTGGTCTCCTAGAGATTAAGCTCTAGCGGTTTGGAGTAAAGATGATAACCAATCATGCCATGTTTGTTGAGGGGCAATCTGTCACTAGGCCTTCTATGTTTACTGGTTCCAATTATGTTAGTTGGAAAGAAAGAATGATTATCTTTTTGCAATCCATTGATATTGAGTTATGGTTTATTGTGAATGAAGGACCGCATGATGCTAACGTTCTTGATGCAGATACAGGTTTGTTTCGGCCAAAAACAAGAGTTGAGTTGAATGCTCAAGATAGAACCAATCTCACATTGAATGCCAAAGCCATAAATGTTCTTTATAGTGCCTTAGACTCAAATAAATCAATTAGAGTAAAAAGATGTAAATCTGTCAAAGAAATGTGGGATAAACTAAGAAAAATTCATGAGGGTAGTGACAACGTGAGAGAACAGAAAAAGTCTATCTTGGTCACAAAGTATGAATCATTTAAAATAGAACCCCTTGAGGATATTGACAAAATGTATTGTAGGTTCAATGACTTGCTCAAAGATCTCGAGGTGTTGGGCAAAGAGTACACCTTGGGAGAGAAAAACAGGAAAATTCTCAATGCGTTGGGCAAAGAATGGGAAAGTAAAGTGACTGCAATAGAGGAGGCTAAGGATTTGAATTCTGTGCCTATTGAATCTCTCATTAACTCACTAACCTCCTATGAGTTGAAGTTGAAAACTAAAGTGCAGGAGGAAGAGGACGCGAGAGCAAAGAGAAACATAGCTCTAAAGACAGCTCAAGGTGAAGATGATCCAACTCAGTTGGATGATGAAGACTCGGATGGTGATGACAACGATCTTGCTCTCATCACAAAAAGTTTCAAGAGAATTTTGAATAAAAGAAAGTTTAGAAAGGGAGGACCTAGCAATCAATTCCAGAATCAGTCTTCAAACGCAAGGAACAAAGGAAAACAAGAATTCAACAAAAAATAATTGGACAAATGCTACGAATGTGGACAGCCTGGACACTACGCAAACGAATGCTCCCTAAAGAAAAAGAAAGATGGAAAAACTGATCGAAAGCCAAGGTTCAACAACTTCCAAATTACATGGAATGAATGTAACTCCGAACGCGAAGTTGAAGAAGAAGAAGAATCAGCTCAAATGGCCTTCATGGCTATTGGAGATAATGAGGGAAAAGGCTCAAACAAGTCAAAATGGTTCATTGACAGTGGCTATTCAAGGCATATGACCGGTGATCCTTCGTTGTTCATAAAGCTAAAATCAAAATCAAGTGGAAAGGTGACATTTGGTGATGACGTGAAAGCTAAGACAATTGGAATAAGTGATGTTGGTAAGGATGGTGAAACTTTTGTTCATAATGTGCTCTTAGTTGATAACTTAGGTTATAACTTGCTTAGTGTTAGTCAATTATGTGATAAAGACTTGAATGTGTTGTTCAAAAAGCATGATGCATTGTGCTTGACTCTAAATATAATGTTGTGTTCAAAGGTAAGAGATTTAACGATATTTATATTATTGTTCTTGATAAACTTGATTCATCTAACTTCCAATGTCTTAAAACTTCAAATGAAGATTCTTGGTTGTGGCATAGGAGACTTTGTCATTTTAACATGGAATTACTAAAGGAAATTTCGAAAAAAGAGTTGGTTAGAGGCTTGCCAAAAATCAGTTTTGAAAAGGACAAAATTTGTGATGCATGTCAATTTGGGAAGCAAACAAAAATTTCCTTTAAACCAAAGAAGTGTGTATCAACTTCTAAACCTTTGGAACTCTTGCATCCTGATTTATTTGGTCCTACTCAAATTACGAGCTTGGGAGGTAAGAGATATTGTTTTGTGATTGTTGATGATTATTCTAGATATACTTGGGTGATATTCCTTGCTCATAAAGATGATGCCTTCAAGAATTTTACTTCATTGTTTGCTAAAGTGTAAAATCTGCTTGGTTTAAAAATTGTTAGGATTAGAAGTGATAATGGGACGGAATTCAAGTTTTGTGGTTTTCCAGAATTTTGTGATCATAATGGCATAACACATGAGTTTTCTATTACAAGGACTCCACAGCAAAATGGTGTTGTAGAAAGGAAAAATAGGACACTCCAAGAGGCTGCTAGAACTATGTTGAGTGAATGTAGTTTGCCAAAATATCTTTGGGTTGAAGCGGTAAACACCGCATGTTATGTGATGAATAGAATCCTCTTGAGACCTATTTTGAATAAAACATCTTATGAACTGATTTTTGATAAGAAACCTACGGTTGGATATTTCAAAATTTGTGGTTGTAAATGTTTTATTTTGAATTTAAAGGAACATCTTTGTAAGTTTGAAAAAAAAATCTGATGAAGGAATATTTTTGGGGTATTGTGAGAACAAAAGAGGATATAGAGTCTTTAATAGAAGAACTCTTATGATAGAAGAAGCTATACACATAACATTTGATGAAACTAATGATGATAATTCCAAAAGTTCGTGTGAGGATGATGATGTAGGTGTTCGTGAAGGAATCAAAAAGCTAACAATTGGAGATGAATGAAACTCTAAACCAGAAGCAAAGGAAATGGAGGATGAAGCTCATGAAAATCAAGAAAAGGAAGATGATGACGACAAGAATGATGATTCATTCAAAGACCTTCCCAAAGTTTGGAAATTTAGCCAAAATCATCTAAGAGACTTTATAATTGGTGATCCATCCGAGAAGGTAAAGACTCGTACCTCATCTAAGAAATTGATAGACAATTTTGCTTTAGTCTCTCTTTTTTAACCTAAAAATATCAATGATGCCTTAAAGGATGAAAACTGGATTTTGGCAATGCAAGAGGAACTTAATCAATTTGAGAGAAATAAGATTTGGACACTAGTTGATAGACCTCAAAATCAACCTATCATTGGCACGAAGTGGGTATTTAGAAATAAGTTGGATGATAAAGGTGTAGTTGTATGAAATAAATCTAGATTAGTTTGTGACAGCCCCACCTTCCCCTAAGGCGAGCCAAAGGGGTTAGCGGACTGCCTGCCCAACTCTCGCCAGGACTAACGGATCAGTTTACGTCGATCTAATACGGTCCAGAACATACCCACGCGCGCAACCAAGTCAAAATCACAAAATAAATAAAAATGAAAACGCGCCGATGATGAACAATGCCGGACACATCAGAATCCGGAGTTCAACCATACATCAATCCAACATATACATACATTGAAATTCAACATTTACAACCAAATTGGCATGCCAAAACTAGTCATCATGGTTATACAATGTTCGGTTTGCCAATCAAAAGATGAACCCAATACACATTAGGGTTTCATGCAAAGAGCTATTCAAAATAGACATATACATGGCTCAATTTGGCAACCAACAAGTATGATCTTCCAAAATGATCATTTTCCTGTAAGGAAAACAAATAGAACGGAGTGAGCTAAAGCTCAGTGAGCAACTATCACATAATTAACAAGATCACTTAAGCATAACCGTTCATTTCAAGTATACAAATAAGAAGCAAAACCAATCGGTAAAAGGATACGGACGGCTCTCAAGAGCCCATTTCCACGCTTACATTCTTGATCCAAACCCATTGACCCTCCGTCAATGTTAAAAGTACCAAACCGTAGACCTCACTTCACTTCCATTCCTTCCACCCTACATACCCCAACCGGGCCCGCACTCCAAGCAGTAACTTTAGGTGATACTCGAGTACATCGGAACCAAGGGTCTCATTACCACAAGATTCCCATTTCAGTCCCCGTGGCTGGTCAATTTTCACGACCAAGCCCTCGCTGGCTCGATTCAAGTGACTACCAACGGGGTCGAGCTCAGTAATATAGTATGGCCGTTGGATACTGTAACATCCCGAATATTAGGAGGTTGGTTATGAAGAAAATATTAAAGTGCATTTCTTTGGGTTGATTTAAAACCTAATTTTGTTTTAAAAAGACTAGAAACCCTAATATTGTAGCCCAAAACCCTAGTTTACTTGTGACTAACCGGTTTTCCTAAATCTCTCATATTTTAATTGAAACCCTAATTTTAAATTACTGGAATTGGAAAATTCCTCACGTTTTCTTAAAAATTTCTTTTTATTTGAAAATTATCATTTATTAAAACCCTACTATCCAATTATTCCATGATAAGTGTAAATAAACCTAGAAAATAAGGTTTTATTCTTCGGTTTCAAGTTTGGAGCAAAATTAGGGTTTTCGCGATTTTCTGCCGGATGAATTTTCGGTACGAAGCAAGGACCAAATTGGGTGATTAAAAGTGACTTTTAAGTGAGAAATAATATGTGAGTAGTAGCAATGATATAAGGTTAGTGAATGAGAAGTAAAAACCCTAGTACGTGAGTTTTAAGAAAAACGGCGCGAACCGGCGGGTCCCGCGCATTACCGATTGAACGCACTGCTTGACCACCATTTTTCTTACCCAACAAGTTTGTTGACTTTGTACATAATATCTTCTTATATTGTAGCAGCCTTGACCGAAATTAGTGGCCAAGAAAGGCAAGAAAGAAAGAGAAAAAGAAAGGGTGGTGGTGGTGACACTTGTCACCACCTCATGGCTTCTTAACCAAGACCATTAGTAACCATTTAAATCCAACACTTAGCAATTTCTTCTTCATTTCTGCTGGGCTGGCTGAGAACAACAAGGAGAGAAACTCCAAAGGAAAATCTTTCATTTCATCTCCAAATCCAACAAATCAGTGAGGAATCGAGCAAAGTAAACCGATTAAACTTGTTTTCTAGTGACTAGCTAGTGAGTTGTGGAGTGATTCTTGAGGGGGAGAGCTTGTGCTACTCTTGGTGACTTTTATTCAAGGTAAGAGAGTTTATCTCTCCAAGTTTTACTTCTAATCTTGTTATATTAAGCCTAGTAACTTGATTTTATGGTGAGATTATGGATGATGAGCATGTTTTAGTAGTTTTCCCCAATTTATTTGATGCACTAGGGCTTATGGAAATTCTGCCCAAATGATTGTATGATGTTTATATGTTGCAATTGAGGTGTTATATGGTGTTTTGGTAGTGATTGGACCAAGAAATTGAGGAAAGATTCACTAGAAACTTAAAATTTCCAAAATCTGGAAAATGGTCTTAACATTCTGTCCGAATTTTTATCTATATGTTAGAGGCTGTTTTGGCCTTAGGTCAAAGAATAAAAGTTGAAGCGAATGACATTTTATAGGTGCCTACAAAATTTCAGCTCAAACGGAGCAATGCAGAACGTGAAAAGTCCAAAATACCCCTACTGTTTTAAGAATTTCCCAGCAGTCCGTTTCTTCAGTTCAGTCCAGTTTATCACGATTTTTGACCAGGATCCATTCTGATTTAGCTCTGGGCCAAAACATAAAAGTTGTATTGTTCTGAAGTAGCTTTAAAATGCCTCTAAAAACACCTGATTTGGACTTCTGTACACTGAGTTATGTCCGTTACAGTGTAATGCGTTTAAACAGCCGACGAATTGGTTTCTGGTTTAGTAATTTGAGAAATTGACCAAGTTACATTAGAAACTGGACTAAGTGACCTTCATGAACATGGTAGCTCTGTGTCTTAGCTTCGAAACGGCATAGGTTACGCCTCAATCCAATAAGCGTAGCCTCGGATATGTTATTTCCGCATTTGTACGTCAAATCTGCCTTGTGCTAGATTGTATTTCTGCACTTGCTATTATTGTAATTCCTATTCTTATGATATTGTAAGCCTATGGAACGGCTTTTGACTTGAATTGCTGATATTTATGATGTTGGATTTTGGTTGAGGAAAAATAATGAAGCCTAAATGGCTGGAAAATTAGGTAAACACAAAGGGCATGCTGCCCAAATTTACGCTCGAAGACTAGAGAACTACTTGCAACTTGAGTAAGGGTTAAGAGTGATTATTGCTTGAACCGTCTAGGGTACTTAAGTCTTCTTGTTCCAAGATATATAAATAAGGACTTGGCCGAACTTGTACCCTTGAGAAATGAAATAATGATTGCTCAAAGTACGTTTTCCTTGTACTTTCGACTCGCATGACCATTTCAAGTATAAATGTTACAAAGTTTTATCATTTAAAAAGTGAGCGAGTATTTCACGAGTATTCTCCAAGTGAATTTCAATTTCTTGATTCTTATTGAACGAAACGTCTAAGTTTCGAACTCTAGTCATGTTTCAAAGTTCTCAAATTGAGTTTTATCGCAGATTTGGACTCCGAACTCGGAGTATAACCTGAAAGTGACCAGTAGCACTATATCTTTTGGGTGAGTGCTTTCAAATACCGAATTGAACTTGATACTTGAACTTGATACGTGACCAATCTGATTACATGTTATATATGTGAATTGTAAGGGCAAGAGTGTACTTTATCGCACTTGCCCTTACGTGATATACTTGTTTATTGTTGCAATTGACTTGATATACTTGTTTATGATGCGCGCACTTCCTGGAATTCCAGAAACCCTGTGGCGAGTTACTCTAGTCGAGCCGGCAAGGGCTTGGTCGATTGGGTAACGAACCCTGGGTCTCTTGTATTGTCGAGTGGAGTGATATCTCCTCGACTAATCGGTATACTCGAGTATTACCACCCGTGTTCTTGAGGATTTTGGGCCCAGCTGGGGGTTGAACGGTGGACGGAGAGTCGTTTAAGTGGTGTTCTACTGGATTGGTTACTTACTTGAAAGTTGACGGAGTGTCAACTACTATGTGATCAAGGCCTGATGATGAATGGAAGTTGGCTCCTGAGAGCCATCCGTATCCTTATGCTTTGGAATGATTATTGTTTATTGGATTATTGTTTCTTTTGAAAAACTTCTACACTCGCTCATTTTAAAATTGTTACTTGACGTGTTATTGCTCACATTTATGAACTCTTCATGCTCGTTACTTTGCTATATCAAAAACTTGTACTTATAAATAATGGTCAATTTGCTATTTGGAACCTCACTGGGCTTTTAGCTCATTCCACTCCATTTGTTTTCCTTTCAGGGGTACGAGCGAGGTGTGAGTTATGTAAAGTCTAGCATAGACTAGTTGTTTGATTTTTGACTTGTACTCGCGCTATTCCTCGGATGGAACATGTTGTACTTGGATTGTATAGGTTTTGAACTAGTTTGGTGTATTGAGGCTTTGTACCTCGATTTCTATCAATGTAAATTATAAGCTTGAATTGCGGATATTATTTATGGTTCATGGATGTGTGTACATGACTCGATTGAGATAGTGAGTGAGTCCTGGCGAGAGCTGGGCAGGCGCTCCGCCGAACCCTTTGGTACGCCTTAGGGGGAGGTGGGGTCGTCACAGATACTCGTCCAACCGACACCCAAACAATATCCCATGAATGGAATCCAATAACTCATATAGCAAGTACAGTAATATAGTGAAACGGTAAACAGTCATTCACAGGAATTAAAGGAATGAGGGCGGTCAAGTACACCCTCACCCTAATCATTTCCAATAGCCAAACAAGCCTTCAAGGCATCACAATCACATATAGCAAAGCCACATTATAAACATCCAAGTGAGTAGTATACTCACCAATCACGTAGGTGATGTTTCATGCACCGACGTTAAAAAGGTCGCCGTGAACCCTCGTCACGTCCTAGAACACGTAAACAAAGACCATGAGACTCGATAACGAGTCATAAAGCCATGCCAATCACAACCCCAATAGGGTTTCATATGCATATTTAAGCATAATAGCAAACCAGAAAATCAGGAAATGTAACTCATTTGACCCAACAACAAAAACAGTTTTGGCCTCCTAATGCGGTAATGGCACAAAATGCGCTACGCTTATCGGATGAGGGTGTAAGACCCACCATCTCGAAGCTAAAAGACCGGGATACAACAATGTAGAAGGCCACTCGGTCCAAATCCTAGCACAACTAGGTCACAAATGCAGAATACCAAACCAGAACCGTAATTGCAGGTTTACAAATCACACTATGCTGTAATTAGTCCAACTCAGTCTATACAGGTCCAAATGCATTGATTCCAAAGGCATGTGGTAGCTAAGACATCCAGCTACATTTCATCAGAAGACACCAACATCCAAATCCAAAGCAATTCCAGTCAAAACAGACGAGTACAAGAGCAGTTCGTACATTCTGATCAACCCAGAATAGCAACAGTAAAATTGATATATCTCACTCTACACTACTCCAAATGATCTAAAATTTTACAGGCACCTTAAACACATCAATACCTACAACTTTCATGTTTTAAGCAAAGGCCAATTAGGCCTCTAACCATATGATCAAAAACCGGATAGAAAAGGGGGTTATGAAACCCTAACTTTTCACATTTCAATCCAAACCCAAAATTGGTTGCAATTATCAATAATTCACACCTACTAGAGTCATTACCCCTCATTACCAACCATCATACATAACCACAACATCATGATCACATTAAACCAGAAAAATCTCCAATAAATTGAAAACTTCACCAATTCATCTCAAACCAAGAAATAAACCACAAATATCATCACTTTAGCTACCACTAGGCACAAATTAAACATCATTAAGTATAGGAGGATAGTCAATCACCACTTACCAAATAAACAAGAGAGAGGAAGTTGTAGAACACCTTAGCTTCTCCAAAAATCTTCACCAAAACACTCACTAGCACCAAATGGAGGGATTTTATGGAGTAGAAACTAGTTTAGGCAATTGTTTTTGGAAGATTGAGCCAAATGGAAGCTAAAATGGTGAAGAATTTCTTTCTTCTTTGCTCAAGGGAGAACCAGCCATGGAGGAGAAGAAAAGAGTGAATTTTATTGATTTTTTGAGATATTTAACTTAATGGGAAAAAGTCAAAAAGGTGAATAGTGTTCCATAAAGTCCACCCAATGATATAGTGACACTTGGCACCTCTTTAAATGCAATCCTATCCTTCTTTCCCCCTCTCACATCAATCACTTCACATTCTCTACTTATCTCTTAACACCCGATAAATTTTACACAGTATCCGAAACTTAACCTTATTGGCCGAATTTTTCCAAACTTTTCGCACTAGTGGGTCCCACGTCCATAATCTCTCCGTAATTTTTCAAAAACTATCCAATGCTAGGAAAATCATCTAAAAACTATAATTACTCATAAAATCCACCAAGAAAATATTCCTAAGCTAGAAAACATGCAATTAAGGGGAAAAACCCTAGGAAAAATGTTAGAGAAATACGGGTTCTCACATAGTTGCTAAAGGATATGCACAAGAAGAAGGAATTGATTTTGATGAAACATTTGCTCCCATAGCTAGATTAGAATCGATTAGAATGTTTCTTGCTTTTGCTTGCTTCAAAGGTTTCAAATTGTTTCAAATGGATGTTAAAAGTGCCTTCTTAAATGGTTTTATTGATCAAGAAGTATATGTGGATCAACCCCCCGGTTTTGAAAATACAAAATTTCCAAATCATGTGTTTAAACTCTCAAAAGCATTATATGGACTAAAACAAGCTCCAAGAGCTTGGTATGAAAGATTGAGTAGTTTCTTGATTGAAAATGGTTTCAAAAGAGGTATTGTGGACACCACACTTTTTACTAAGGAAGTGTTAAATGATCTTCTTATTGTACAAATATATGTAGATGATATTATTTTTGGTGCTACTAATGAGTATCTATGCAAGGATTTTTCCACCATTATGCAAAGTGAATTTGAAATGAGTATGATGGGAGAATTAAATTTCTTTCTTGGACTTCAAATACATCAAGCCCTAGAGGGAATTTTTATAAATCAAGCAAAATACACCAAGGAATTGCTGAAAAGATTTGGCATGGAGGACTCAAAGCAAGTTGGAACTCGAATGTGCACTTCTATAAAACTTGACAAAGATGAAGAAGGTAAACATGTGGATGAAAAGCACTATAGAGGTATGATTGGAAGCCTACTCTATTTAACTGCAAGTAGACCCGATATTATGTTTGCTGTTTGCTTGTGTGCTAGATTTCAATCTTGTCCAAAAGAATCACATTTGAACGCTGTTAAAAGGACTTTTAGGTATTTGAAAGGTACATTAGACTATGGTTTTTGGTATGCTAGATCTTGTAAATTTGCTCTATATGGATATTCAGATGCAGATTTTGGTGGTTGTCGTGTGGATAGAAAAAGTACTAGTGGAACTTGTCACTTTCTTGGTAATTGCTTAGTTTCTTGGTTTAGCAAAAAATAAAATGCAATCTCTTTGTCTACAACCGAAGCGGAATATATTGCTGCTAGTGCATGTTGTGCTCAACTTTTATGGATGAAACATACTTTGAATGATTTTAGATTGTTATATGACTGCATGCCTATATTCTGTAATAATACTAGTGCTATCAATTTGACCAAAAATCCAATTCAACATTCTAGGACAAAACATATAGATATAAAGTACCACTTTATTCGCGATCTTGTTCGAAAATGTGAAGTTTGTGTGAATTATGTTTGTTCTAAAGATCAGATTGCTGATATTTTTACAAAAGCTTTGCCATTGAATCAATTCATACATCTAAGATCAAAATTAGGGATAATCGAAAAATCATCTTAAAATTTTTTTCTGTTCAAAGCTTTCGGACGTCCGAAAGCAGATGAATGGACGTCCAATAATGTTCTTCAGCTATTTTCTCAGAAAGCACCTGTTTGGATGAAACTGTCGGACGCACAACTTCGTTCAGCCGTCCGACAGTGCAACGGTACACTTTTTAAAGTAACTTCCCTCCTCATTTGCTTCAGACCCTTCTTCTTCTTTTCTCTCTCGGACAAAAACTGTCTCTCCTTTTCACTCTCAATTCATGCTATTCTGAAGCATTTATTCCAAAATTGACTCAACCAAAATCTTTTCCTGATCATTGCGAGTTCATCTTCCTGATCTTTTCACCAAATCTCATCACATTTCGACAGTTCCCAAATTTCCCTCAAAACCCTATTTTCCCATAACCATTCTGTTCAATCTTCTTCAAGGCTCGTTTATCCCAAAATTCTTGTATGATTCGCTCCCATACTACTGTGTGCATCATTAGCATCATACATCTCACGCATTTCACACAATGGTGAATCTAAGAGGAGGAAAAGTGCCTGCCGGACGCAAACACACACTCAGGGATGAGGATGCTGATTCTCCTAGGGCCAAAAGATCCTCCAAACGTGTCAAAAAGGGAGCAGTAAAGGCTCAAACTTCACAGCCTTCTGCTCAGCCTGAATCCGGACAAGGGACTACATCTCAACCGCCCTCCCAATCAACCACAGTCTCCCCATTCTTTGATGATGCTGCCAAAGAAAAACACTCTTGGATATCCCAAAAAGGTTTCATTCCTCAACGTACTATAAATCCCTCTGAATTTTGCAAGATAGGTTTAGAGTCCATTCTGCGTCTCTTTGAATTCCAGAAATGGTCACATATCATTTCCATGCCTAACGTTTATTACCCTGAAATGCTATGTCAATTCTTTGCCAATCTTAGGAAAGGCACTGACCACACTGAAATTATGTCCAGGGTAAATGGGGTAGATTTAGTGTTTGATCCTGAGATTGTGAATGTTGTTTTAAATACTGTTATTGAACCAAGATGCAAAAGTAAAATTGTGAATTTCTTTTCTTATGAAGAGCATCCCACTGCTGATAATCACTTTGATAGTGCTAAGATGTTGTCTTATTTTCAAAAGAAGTTTTCTGCCCCTGCTGATGCAAAACTAAATGACCTTACTCCTATGAATCTCATTGTTTTCTCAATCATTTCAAATTTGCTTGTGCCTACCGATGGTCATAGGACAGATGCCAATAAAATGGAGCTGTATCTTTTTTATTGTTTTCGAGAAAAAATTCGCATTGACTTTGGCTTTGTCATGTGCAAGTTTTTACTTCGCTTTACCACTGATTCTCGTAGAAAACTGTCTTATGGAAAATTTCTTCAGAAGATTTTTGAGTTTTTCAACCCATCCTTGGTGTTTGTCCCAAATAAACGTTTTCTTCTGCCTTTACTAACGCTTATTTTGAGCGCAAGAATCTTGTCTTTAGGGATAATATGTGGGCTTATAAGGGGGCCACGTCTAATGAACCTAGATCTAAGGCTACATGATCCCCTTCACACTTCATCCTCTGTTGCACTGACTTCTATTCATCCTAGGAAGACTGCCACTAAGGCATCTTCTTCTTCAAATTCTGAAGTGGTTGAGCTCCTTCGAGATCTTAAACAACATGTTCTACTTCTTGAACATGGTCTCATGCTCACCATGTCATCCGAGTGACAAGCAGACTTTATGGATAAAAAGAATCTTCTCTTTCCCCCACCTGTGGTTGAGGAAGTTCCTCATGGCAAAGAGCCACGCTCTACTGATCCCAGTTCATCAGCTCCTATTCGCTCTATGAGTCCTGCTTCCATCGACCTCACCTCTACTCCCGTGGCACCTCATGATCCTTCCACATCTGACAAAAGCAAGAAGCCAGTTGGTGAAGATGCAGAAGATGATGAAGACACTGAGGAGGAAGATCTCTCTCAGTATCTGCTTACTCGAAGGACGCCTGGGTCCATTTAGTTTACCATTTAGGATCACTAGCCTATTAGGATCATTTGTATTCTGTTTGACTGTTTTCTATTTATTGGATGCTAGATGGCTGCCTCAGATTTTTTTTTTGTTTTGTTTCTTTGATTCTGGTGCTTGTAATGTTCAAAACTGGATATGTGGATGTAATGTTTGTGATGCTCATAAGCTATTTTGTTATGAATGTTTAGTTCTTATTCATGTTACTGCCTTTTGACTTTTGTGATGACAAAAAGGGGGAGAAATATGTAGATATGAATATGGATATGTGCGGGATGCATTGAATTGGCTGGACAGTTGGTAAAATGTCAGGGATAAACTGTTTTTGGATGATTGAATAAATCTGTGAAGTAGCCATGTGAGGGGGAGTTTTTCAATTTTTGTTCTACGATTGACTAAGTAATGGGCAGCTTTTGTCAAATGAGAAAGGGGGAACCTATTTGTAATCATCAAATTTCATTTCAAACCATTGTTTTGTCATCATCAAAAAGGGGGAGAATTGTGACGACCCCACTTCTCCCAAGGGCGAACCATAGGGTATCAACGGGACGCCTGCCTAGCTCGCGCCAGGGCTCGAAACACAAAGCTAATAAAACTATATTAAACCACAAGAGAACTATTCATAATATATACAACCGCCAAAAGTTCTATTTACATCTTCAAAAGTATCGAGTCAAACCACTCTAATACACTATAACTACAATCAGCAGAAGATAGACCCTAAGGAGGGTCCTTATACAAACCACCAAAATAAAAACAAACATACTAACTGTCCGACTATTACAATCAAACCTAACTATACTAGTTTATGTGCCAAAAGTCCCCGCGTCGGCCCCTGCTAAGGAAAACAAAAGAAAAGGGGTAAGCTATATGCTTAGTAAGTAAACAGGGGCGAAAGCGTAAATTTCACGTAACAACAGTTACACAGTAAGAGTAAAGCAAAAGCAGAAAAATAACATCACATAATAAGGATACAAGTGGCTCCAAAGCCAGATCCTTTGCCATGCGTGACCTCCTGCCGACACTCCGTCGACCACAAATAATGGTCCGTAGAACTTCACTTGTACTCCCACCGTACACCTTATCACCCTCTCTGGCCAGACACTTCACAAACTTGCTCGAGCGAACGAAATTGAGCTTGGTTCACAAGCTCGGGTCACAGACTTGGTCCACATAATCGGTGAACCGGATTCACAAACTTGGTGACCTCAAACCAAGTTGGACTGATTTCGACCAAACCCTAACCGGCTCGAATAGTCCATCTAGCTCATGAGATCGGGCTCCAAACTCACAAACTTCATAAACTTTACTCAAAAGTCACCCCAAGCCACAAGCTCAAGGGGTTTAGTTCCAAAATGATTCGTATACATATGTCATGTACAAATATGTTCGCAAATTAGGGTTTAGGCCGAGTGCGATAAAGTACACCTTCGCCTAGGTACCCTTTTCATACATATCGAAACACATAAGCAACTAACACGTAAGAACGGCCTAAATACTTACACAACGAACAAGGATAACAAAAGGACGAAATTCGCGTCGCGAAGAGTAGCTAGTAGGCCCCACCGGCTCCACCTAGCTCACCACCGTCTGAAATAGAAGATTGTGTCACATAATATCACAAACGGCTACTAACATACTTAAAACAAGTAAAACGGCAAAATCGGCACATACGAGTGCGGAAACGGGATACGAAAATCAGAAATGATAACCTAATCGCTTTGCCGTCAAAACTGTTTTGAGTACAATCAAGGCTACAAGTGTCATATCAAGGTACATGAGGTACCGTTACGAAGCTAAGAGAAAAGTCTATAACTTTCATGAAGACACCTAACTCCGGATCTGAACAGAGATGGGTCGAAAGTGCATAAAACCGTTCCAGGAATTCGTACTCTAGAGTAACGGACAGGGTATGTTTGCTGGACCGTAACTCCAAGTTCACAAATCCAAATCAGGAAATTCCAAAGGCATTAGAAAGCTGAGACATAAGGCTAAAACTTTGATGTTTTGGCCAAGACCTGAATCCATTCGGAACAGAACGAAAGTTGAGTGTCAAACTACCTGTCAGAACTGTCCAGCCTCAAGGCAGTTCTGACGATCGATCTTGTTTTGGTCATAACAGGAGCTACGGAACTCGAATTTCGACGCACTTTATACTGTTTCGAAGCTAAAACCAAGATATACACCTTTTATGAAGGAGTCAAAACCCAGATCATACGGGATCAAAACGGAAAAATGCACGGTCAGAGGCTGATTTCAAAACGCAACACAAACTAATGTCTAAAATAGGCCTGAGTGTTTTGTCTATAACTCATGATACGCTAATCTGTTTGGCCTAAAATTTTACAGACATATTCAAGACTTAAGGGGTTACAATGTTGAAGAAGGCCACTCGGTCTAGTTTCGAGTGTAACTAGGTCAAAAATGCAATATATTATACCAGAATCGCAAAAACAGGTTCACAAACCGTGTTCTGGGTCAAACATCATAAATCAGGCTACCTAAGTCCAAACCAAGTAATTCCAAAGCCATCCAAAAGCTAAGATACAGTGCTACATTTAATTAGAAGACCTAAACAACCAATTCTGAAGCATTCCAAACCAAAATAACCAATTACATTCGTAGTTCTCAGGTTCGGGTAGAAACAGGATAGCATGGGTAATTCCATCTTTTCATGAGCTACGCTACTCTGATTGACCTAAAATTTTGTAGACACCTCTAAAATATCATTCCCTACAACTTTCATGTTTTAACCTAAGGCCAATTTGGCCTCTAACTATGTGCTACAGTGCCAGGTAGAATGAAGAACAATGAAACCCTAATTTCCAATTTTTCTTCCAAAACAGAAATTTCTTGCAATTATCCACTTTTCCCATCTCCTAGATCCCTTACATACCATTTCGAATCATCATACATAACCACACAATCATATTCATATTAAAACAGAAAAATCCCCAATAATTACAAAACTTCATCAATTCAACCAAAAATCACAATATAATCCATAAAATTGCATCTTATACCATCACTAAGCATAAATTAAGCATGTCGCGCTCCATTTTTTTGAATAAATAAATAAATGGTTTGAAAATATTTTTTTTTTCTTTGATTGGAAAGTGAATTGTGATTTAAAAGAAAAATGGGTCTAAATAGGGGGTTGAGAATGCGACGATTTGACCCAAAATTATAGTTTAAAAAGGGTTTGAAATAAAAATTGGAGTCGCCACTTGGTAATGAGTTAAGGTGTACCAAGTCACCTAAAAAATGAGTTTTTTAAAGGAAAAATAGGAAAAAGTAGTAAGAAACCCCTTTTAAACGACTCCTAGTCCACGTAAACCAACGAAAAAGGTTCGGGAGTCACATTTGACGAAGGGGAAGGCAAGGATAAAAATCCAAGGCACCCCTTCGACCTAGCCAAGGCTAGTTGCGTGATTTAATCAAAGTTTTTCTTGTTTTAACCAAAGAATTTATTACATTTGAATGCACTACATGAATGCAAAAGAAAAGAAAAAATGCAAACCTAAATTCTAAAATGTCTCTTGTAAGGTTTTTGGTCCCAACCACATGAATTGTGGCGGCCAATAAAGGAAAACCTTATAGAGGTCGATTAATGCAAATGATGGCTAAAGTGCAAGTGTGTACGTGTATAAAAAGGTGCACGTGTGAAATTGTAAAAAAATCCAAGTGTTTGTGTGCCAGTGTATGAAAAGGTGCATGTGTGAAATTGTATGAAAAATCCAAGTGTTTGTGTGCAAGTGTATGAAAAGGTGCATGTATGCATATAGGTGTAATTAAGTGCAATTTTGTGAAGTAGAAATCAAATTGAACACTAAGGAAAGGAAAAGTGATGAGGAAATGTGAATTGAAAAAAAATGAGTAAGTGATAAATGAGAATGAATGAACCTAAAGGAATGCATCAGGTCGGGTATGGGAATGACTCCTAACTTTTCGACTTCGATTTTCCTTTTGATTAGAAAGCAAAACTAGCGTGCTAAGGCTATCGAGTAGCCACACTCGCTCGTTTCCCTTATCAAAAGGGGACTCTTCAGGCAAATGAACCCTAACTAGCATGAGATGCAAGTCCTAAAGTGAAGGGGAAGGGGTTTGAGGAACATACCAAATGATAAACTAAGGAAAAATGCGTGATATGTGGTGATCATGCACTTCATGAAAAAGGAAGAAAAACCTATTGGGTCTAGCATTGGACTAGCCCCTCCTATGAATTCCGACTAGCGTTGGACTAGTGGAAACGATAAAAGAAGCCACAACTAGCGTTGGACTAGTATGGTGACGTACATTCATCCATTCCATTCATCCACACTACAAAAAGCGAGTAGACATGAGAATCACTTATAAACACGTAGCACATAACATTTAGCATGCTTGACTAGATGCAAAATCCTAATAAAGCATTTAACATATAACACATAGGCATGCAACCATTACATTTGTTAACTAAAACAAAAGGGAAAGGGAAAATGGACCAAATTACTTGCTACGCCCTATCTATTACAAGCCAAGAGGTGTACACATACCCCATTAATAAAAATCAAAAGTAAATGAAATAACTGAAAGGAAATAAGGAGAGGCTAGGAAAGCAAGTAGACATGCAAATTTCAATTAGCACATTAGTCCACATAGGAGAGAAACAAAAGGGGTAAAAGAGATTATACCTCCCCGTTGGTGATACTAAGGAAGTAAACAAACTCAACTTGGCTAGAGTCACCCAAGAAAAGACTAACTTAGGCTAAAATCACCAAAAACAAAAGATTAATGCACCAATTTAGTGATAAGATATAAACTAAACAATTTGAATCCACCAAACATCAAACTTTTCCTCAATTGCAACTCAATGAAGTCAAAACTACTTAAAGACCAAGGCAAAAAGCATGATCATCCAATCCCCAAGCATAACATCTACTAAAAAACCCAAATGCAAGCACTACTCAAATCATTTGAACCTAATTGAAGCATTTAAAAACTCAAAGGTCCCCAAGTAAAAATTAAAATCCAAGCAAACATCATATCTCAAGAATCCAAGAGTGAATGAAAGTCCAGGAATGGTTTAAACTTGCATTTCTAGGACCCAATAACGACCACTAATCAATCACAATCAACGTCAAAATGAATCACCAAAGAGCTTCAAAGGTCCCAAAAATAATAAAGATCAATTAATGATTCAAATGCAAACACCTTAGAACCTAATTGCAAGACATTGGAATGTAATTGGGCCATAATGCATTGCTGCAAAAATCACAGGGACCTAATTGATTAGCTTTCTCAAATTTGTGGGTCATAGTAGAACAAGGGGAGACTTGGGGGGTTAAAGTGCAAACTTTAGAACACATTTCATGCATGCTACGTAGAAACCATCTTTATCATTGCTGGTTTCTGCAATTTCCGCTGCTATGACTTCCATATCAGAATGCAAATGATAAAGTCCCAACAACAACAATCTTTTGATCCCCAAAACAAAAATTCATGCATCTTATCATCAAATACAGCTATATACCATGCATTTCCCAAAGATTTTCTTATCCAGATCATTCACAAAAGAAACCGAAGGACGCAGCCTTCTGCAAATTCTGGGCTCATGCAACTTTATTGCAGGATTGAAGCAAAGGAAATAAAGCTAATCATCAAGGATATAAGCAAACAGCAAAACAGCCATAGAGGAAAAAGGAAAAAGTGCCGCAAGTTTTTTGCAACCTAAAGTGCAGGTCTGCTACATTTTTCTCCAAATTCGAATTTCAGGTTCAAATACATAAAGTTGGCTCGAGACTTGTTCAGCCGACATTACCTACATGTCCAAACTCTATATCCAAAAATTATTGTTCAGTTCCCACGGAGAGGCTTCAGGCCAAGAAGAAGGAGGAAAACAAAATGATTTAAGGTAGCTCCTAGCTTATCCCTATTCATTTTTCTTCTCGGACTTGGAAAGCAAAAAGGAGGCTGTGTGCCTTCTAAACATAGCCAGCTTATGAGCAGTCCACAAAACTCCACCGAAACCCAAAAAAAAAAAAAAAAAAAATTACTTGAGCAAAATAAACAAACAGGAGCAAGGGGAATGAAAACAGCATAAATGCAAAATTACAACCTAACCACAATGAAATGGCTGCAGCTGCCATGAGCCGAAAGCTTCAAGCTCACTGCAGCAGACTTGTGCACACAAAATCCCACCCCCAACGTCATCTGATCCCAAGAGACAAAGTTATCAAGCAAAAACTGCACCCAAAACACAGGTAAACAATGAAAAGGAAGCATCTTTGTCTTGTAGAATGCAAGCAAAACGTAAGGCAATAGCAGAAAACCAACTGGATTCTTCCCATAAACAATCATCAGAGAAGACAAGCAAGTTAATAACTCTGATTTTCATCCTTTTGCTAGCAAATGTTAAGGATAAGAGGGAGGAAGAATCCATTACAGTGTTTTTCTCAAAATTTCGATGGCGATGGCGGTGGGTCTTGGCAAGCGATGGCTACTTCCAGCTCTCCATCCGTTGTTTTGCTATTGGTTCAAGGCCTCCCTCCGTTGGCCTCTTTTGATTTCTTTTACTCTCGGCCGCAACTGCAGCTCTCCCTCGCTCTCTTAGTTGCTCACCAAGAACCTCTCTATCCCTCTCTTTCTGGTCTTTCTTTTCTTTTCTTTTCTCAGATTTTTCCGCCGCTGATTTTCTTTTTGCTCATCCGAGAACTTCCCCCCTTTTTCTGGTTTCTTTCCCCTTTCTCCCGTGAACTCTCCTCCTCCTTCTTCTTCCCTCAGCTTCCCTACCAAAACTCCACGCCAGCTACCCAGTTTTCCTGTCCTATTTCTTCCCGTACAACTCTCTCTCAGCCGCGCCTCCTTTTTCTTCTCTTGCCGTTTCAAACTCTCTCCCCCCCTAGCTCTCTGTTCTTCTCTCAAACTCCCTGCCGTCAACTATCCTCTCTGGTTTCTGTTTTCTTTTGTTCTCCTTGAGCAAAAATTTTTCAGTCGTCAACTTTCCCGTCGGACTTTAGTTCAGCTCCCTCTCTCTCTGCCCAGCAACTCCGCCGCCTCCCTTTTTTGGTTACTTTCTTACCGTCTTCTTCCTTGTTTTCCTCTGCCGGCAGCCCCTCTTGGCTGCTGTTTCTTTCTAGCTGTCGACCTCCTATCTAGCCGCCCCCCTCTTTCCTAAAACCTCCCAGCCTTTCTCTCTGATTTCTGTCTCCCTTGATTTCTACCCGTCGCTAGCCCTTTTTCCTCCCTAACCGTAAGAAAAACTCTCCCTGCTCTCTCTAGTTTTTCTTTTCTGTTTTTCCGATCTCCCACCCTTCAAACTCTCTCTGCTTTCTTTTGTTTTAGCCGTCACCTCCCCTCCTTTGCAGCTGTCTCAACTTTTGGCTTTTATACCAGGAAAACCAACCCTAAAACAACTCAGCCCTCTTGCCATATTTGCAGCTAAGGGCCGCTAAATCCTTTGTTTGCAAGCTGCGTTTTTACGCAGCTTGCAGCCGCGTATCATCTTTTTTCTTTTTTTTTTCTTCTTTTTCTTTCGAAACTATTAATACCAAAATAATAACATATAAATAATAATAAATAACAAATTAACAAAATTGACAACAAAACCTAAATAATAATAATAATAATGAAAACAAATTAAATTAAAAAAAACAAATTAAACAAATAAAAACAACAAAAATGGCCATTTTCAATTTTCTTCATTTTTCCTTTTTTCTTTTTTTCTCTTTCAAAATAAATAAACAAAATGCCAACAGATTGAACTTAAAAGAAATGAACGTATTTTTGTGAACCATTTTCTTTTTTTTCCTTTTTTTTATTTTTCATTCTCATTTTTTCCATTTTTTCCAAGAAAACATTGCATTTAAATCAAAACAATTAAAACATATTTTTTTGAATGCTTTTCTTTTCTTTTCGAGAAATTCTATGCTAAAAACTTAAAAATAATAATAATAACACAAAAAACTAAAAATTAAAAAGTGAATAAAACGAGCACAAACTAAAAAAATAAATAGTAAATGAAATTACACCAAAATTTGGTGTCTACAGTTTGCCCCTCTTTGTCTGAGTTTTGGAAAAACTTGAGACAAAGAAGTAGACACCAAATGCTCACCTGTGTTATTCGGCTACGAGCGTCTCGAACGATGGACGCTTTAGAAATGGGGACTGACCCCTTTGACAAAAATTTAAAATGGGATTGATCCAAATAGAAAATTTAAAATCGGGACTGACCCGAACAGGAATTTAAAATTGGGATAGACCCGAACAGAAATGTAAAATGGGATAGACCTAGACAGAAATTTAAATGGGATAGACCCAGTCAGAAATTTAAATGGGATAGACCCAGACAGAAATTTAAAACGGGACTGATCCGAACAGAAAAATTAAAATTGGGACTGACTAGAGAAGGAAATTCAAATCATGAGACTGGCCCGAACAAGCTTTAATTGCGGGACTGACCCGAATAAGCTTTTGATCATGGAACTGACCCGAAAATGCTTTTAATCATGGGACTGACCCGAATAAGTTTTTGATCATGGGACTGACCCGAACAAAATTAAAATCATGGGACTGACTCGAATATGCTTTGAATCACGGGACTGACCCGAATAAAATTGGAATCGTGGGACTGACCCGAATGATCGTGGGACCGACCCGAATGATCTTTGAATCATGGGACAGACCCGAATGAACTTTCAATCGTGGGACTGACCCGAATGAGTTTTGAATCGTGGGATTGACCCGAATGATCGTGGGACTGACCCGAATGATCGTGGGACTGACCCGAATGAACTTTCAATCGTGGGATTGACCCGAATGAGCTTTGAATCGTGGGACTGACCCGAATGATCGTGGGACTGACCCGAATGATCGTGGGACTGACCCGAATGAACTTTCAATCGTGGGACTGACCCGAATGAGCTTTGAATCGTGGGATTGACCCGAATGATCGTGGGACTGACCCGAATGATCGTGGGGCTGACCCGAATGAACTTTCAATCGTGGGACTGACCCGAATGAGCTTTGAATCGTGGGACTGACCCGAATGATCGTGGGACTGACCCGAATGATCGTGGGACTGACCCGAATGAACTTTCAATCGTGGGACTGACCCGAATGAGCTTTTGATCGAGGGACTGACCCGAAAATGCTTTTGATCGTGGGATTGACCCGAAAATGCTTTTGATCATGGGACTGACCCGAAAATGCTTTTGATCGTGGGACTGACCCGAAAATGCTTTTGATCATGGGACTGACCCGGATAAGCTTTGACAATCGGTCAGTGGGATTAAGCCCAAACCTGCCGTGATGAAACTTGATTTGATTTTGATTTTGATTCTTTTCTTTTCTTTTTTTTTCTGATTTTTTTATTTTTCCTGATTTTTTTGGTTTTTTGATTTTTTTGATTTTTTTGATTTTTTTTGATTTTTTTTTTGATTTTTTTTTTTTTTGAAAAACTTCCCAAAATAATTTGCCCCAGTATGATGAATTGATTAGTGGGATTACACCCAAGCCTGCCTTGGTTGCACTGGCGGCACAAATTTCAGACTCAATAGGATGTCGGCGGCACAAAGTCCAGGCCCGACGTGATTTGTGATGTTGGCGGCATGAAATCCCGGCCCAACGTGATTTTTGGAGGGTTGGCGGCACGAAATCCAGGCCCAACTTGATTTTTGGAAGGTTGGCAGCACGAAGTCCAGGCCCAACTTGATTTTTGGAAGGTTGGCGGCACGAAGTCCAGGCCCAATGTGATATTTGTGAATGGCCAGTGGGATAAGACGCAGTCCTGCCACCCAATTGGTCAAGAAATTGAATTTGATTTGTCAAGAAACAAGAAATTTGATTTTCCAAGAAACAAGAATTTGAACTTGATTTTTGATTTTTGAATTTTGAATTTTTTCTGATTTTTCGAGAGAATCTTTTTCAAAATAATTTGCCCTCAGTGTAGGGCCCTTTTTCCCTTCTTTCTTTTCTTTCTTCGGCGTCTGCTTTCCACATCACCAGATGCTCCTTCGTCGATTTCAACTATGAATACCTGCACAGGGGCTTACCAAAATATGACATGCACTTGAATTTCATGAAAAGAAACAGCGTGATTGATTTGAAAAATGCATTATTTGATTCTTGGACGAAATCCTCAAATGAACTATAAAAATTTTGCCCCAGTGTGGGCTTATTCTGTGAAATCCCATGAATAAAAATTTGCCCCAGTGTGGGCACAATTTGCGAAATCTTGTAAATGAAAATTTGCCCCATTATGGGCCTATTTTGCAAAATCCCTCAAATGAAAATTTGCCCCAGCGTGGGCTTATTTAATTGCAAAAAATTTGTTTGGATGACACTCCATTTATTTGAACAATGTAAGAAACTGTGTTTCCTAACAGAAAATTTGATGATGAATCTTTCGAAATAATTCCAAATTACAAAAGATTTCTTTCCCACTTTAGCATAAATGCTTAGGGTAATGGATTACCACTTCCCATCTTTCAGGACCAATCAAGTGGGTGTTATTTTTGATTTTGAGGTGGCTAAGGAAAATGAGAAATCAAGATTTGTCTTGTGTTTGTGCCCCCAATCGTATGTAATCCATTCAATATCACATCTTAGTGAAAGCAAATAGTTTGTCACCCCTATTTCTTAAGAAAATTTAGTCAACATATAAGCTTTAAACTTGTACCAAAATGGGTAGAAGCGATAGCTAAACCTGTGAAAACTGGTTATACCCCCATGATCACAAATGATTGATGGATTTCTTACGAGCATAATCCTCACTTTGGATTGTCATGAAGGAATAAGTCAACGATGGACTTTATTAACTTGTAATGTGGCTTGAAACGATAGCTGAAGGATAAGTCTTTCAAGGACATTGCACCGAAGATCGCATTTTTCCAAAACTGCCCCTATTCTGAACTCAAAAATCTCAGAATTTGTTTGTATTCTTCTCATCATTCACCAGGGACTTCAACGTCGAATTTTTCTGCTTTTCTTGCATTTACTTTTCTTACTTTGCTTTTTGCCTCTTTTCCCTTTCCCTCAACTTGGTGGGTTTTCACATGGTGAGTAGTGTCAACCCCATACCCAAACAATTCAGAAATACAGCTAAAATTTTCGGCATCAGAAATTTTCTTGACAGGGCCATTGCAAAGAACAGAAGTCAGGACTTTTCAGCTTTTGTAATGGGGTCAGGTGGGGTGTTTAGAAAAGTTAAGGCTTGAAGGCAGATTTTAAAAATGGTTTGAAGAATCTGAGATCGCATTGTTACACCAACCCTATTTCTCTTTCATTTTCTTTCTTCTTTTGACTTTTCGGCTTTCTGCCATTTTTGAAATTTTCACAAAATTTGCCCCAGTTTATTTTTGAACTGAGGTTCTCTTTTTCCTCTTGTTTTTGATTTTGTGGCTTTGTCACTTTTCACTTCTTGAAAACTTTTCTTTTCAACTCCAACTTGCCCCAGTGTGGGGTTGGCGATTCTCAGGGGTTGCCAAACGAAATAATTTATTCTGATGGCTCAAAAGGGATAACTAGGGATAGAATGCTTGATTGGAAAAGAAGAGGGCCTGACCTTTGTTCCGTCCCTTACAATAACTCTGAAAGGAAACTTTCGTCAATGCGAAAATTTTTTACATGTATCTGAATTAATTGACTGAGGGAGACCCTTGTTCATCCATATTTGTGAAACATAGGCGGTCCGTGCGGACAAAACTCTTCCTTTTCTTTTCTTTTTTTTTCTCAAAAATTGAAATCCAAGTGGAAATTTCTCCAATTCGTGATTCCCTCTTTATTTTTGCTTTTCCCCTTTTTTTTCTTTTTCAAAATTCCCCAATCTCCTTCCCCAATGTGGGGTGCGATCATATGTGCACTCGAAAAGAACCACCAATTTTTTTGGCTCAAATGAGGATGCAAGGGATAAATGGTGTTTAGGTCGTAAAAATGATGGCCAAAGTATCATTCTTACACCTCATGACAATCAGAGTAACGCAATGCTCATTGAAAATCCACTCCCTTTTGATATGTGAAAATTTTCCAATGTAGGGTAGTGAGCTTTAAGACTCTTATTTGAAACGAAATTATTCTTTTAAAGGCTCAAATGGGAGAGCAAATGATAAAAACTGTATGGATAAAGAAACGAATACTTAAAGTATCATTCCAAATTTTCAAAACAAACAAGAATAATGCACATTTTTGCTTTCATTGAGATGTGAATTGAATCTAATTAGACGCTATGGACATTTTTCCAAGCAAAGATTGCCCCAATTTGCATTTATCAATCAATGTGACTGATTTTATTTTGGGGTCAATAGGAGTGGGCAAAATATGAATTGTACAGTAAAGGAAAAAAAGGTATCTCATTGGGTCTTTTGAGTGACTTCTTTTAACTTTGAGCACTCTTATTGGATAGCTCGGATCACCAATCTAGTGTACGCAAGAATTTTAGAAAGCATACACTTGTGAATTTTCAGACTGGAGGTTGAGGAAATCTCAATTTAGTCTTATTTTCTTAAAATTCATCATGAAATTTCCAATGAGCAAAAAGAATGAAATGTACATGGATATACAAAACAATAATTGTCCAAAAATTTTATTGCTGAAAGAGTTTGAAACAAAATGCTCATTCAATTATAATACAAATGAGAAGAGAAAAACCTCTAAGAACTCCCCATATACACATTTCTGCCTCTTTTGGGAACAAGAATGTATTAACAAATCCAATATACAGAGTCTTCTTTGAAAAACAATTATGAAATCTCTTAGAAGCTCTTAGTCTAGAACTTTCAGATGGATCTTTCACGTTTCCATTGTAGGATCTGCCCAAGAATCAAATAATACTTGTAATTTTCACACTTTATTAGATCAGAAATGTTATCAAATGTAGAAAAATATTTTTGCCTTATTGAAACATTTTTTATGAATGCAGGGGAGGGGGAAAAACAAAAGAAAAATAACCCGAGTTAGTAAACAAGACTGCAAAATCGGTATGCATGTCCTATGGGGGAACCCTTTTTGTGCCAAAGGTAGGCCTAGCATGAAAATGCAATCCTCTAGGGTAGGCACCATACAATACCTGATGAATCCGATCAGTTGATTGGGTGAAAAAAAATGATTTGAAAAATTTGGCCTCCAATTGGAGTAAAAAGACACATTTGTCCTAAAAATTAGGACAAAGTCCGAATGGATTGCTTGCCTTGATTGACACAAAAAATGACGTGTAAAAGAGATTGCAATGTTTAGACTAGGTCACTCAGTGAACCTTAGACCGAAACCCTAAGAGAGGGAAATCTGGTCAAATGCATAGGATGAAATTGATGGTTTATTCAAAAATTGACTAGATTACCTTAAGACGGGTAAAATGGTCAAATGCATTGAATGAAATTTGATTATTTATTCAAAATCGAATGCAAGCCAAGAAAACAAAAAGAATGGTTAGTGCAATTGATAGTACACATAACACATTTGGAGCAATTAAGAATAAGAAATACAATAGAACAAGTAAAAGGGGTGGAACCCCTTCCCTCGTGCCTAATGTGCTTAAAAAAAGGGTGAGGCTGACTCTAACCTAGGAAAACGCTAATATGGATGCATGAGGCTGGGGTTCACTAATGCGACTAGACTCGATAAGGCTTCGGCTCCCAAGCCTTCAGACCTAAAGGCAAAGGGTCATCACTCCCAAAGCCTTCGATCGGTGGCTCGAGTGATCCCTTAGGTAGCGCTATGAGCGCAGCGCACACCATCCGCCTACCCAAGGCGATCGATCCTAATCCTATAAGGCGGTGTGGGAAACGCCCACGAAAAAATAAAATAAAGTGGGATAACAATAAGTAAACGTGCACGTATGAAGTGTTCCCTATTTTGAGGGAAGGGGTTGAGAACCACACAAGGCTCTAAAGGTGACACCCCCCCCAAATGCAATGCAAAGCGCGAAATCATACAAAAATAAATCATCCATCCATCCAAACAATCGTAGTCGAATGTGTGAGGAAGTGAGTTGATACGCGAAATGCAAAAATCCTAAAAAAAAAGGAAAAAATGCAATCCTAAACATCCAATGTGATAAATGAAAAGGTTAAAAGAAGAAAAAGGTTGATTAAATCAAATTTGCTCGGACTCTCGAAAGTCCCCAGTGGAGTCGCCAACTGTCGCGCCCCATTTTTTTGAATAAATAAATAAATTTCATTCAATGCATTTGACCATTTTACCCTTCTTAAGATAATCTAGTCAATTTTTGAATAAACCATCAATTTCATCCTATGCATTTGACCAGATTTCCCTCTCTTAGGGTTTCGGTCTAAGGTTCACTGAGTGACCTAGTCTAAACATTGCAATCTCTTTTACACGTCATTTTTTGTGTCAATCAAGGCAAGCAATCCATTCGGACTTTGTCCTAATTTTTAGGACAAATGTGTCTTTTTACTCCAATTGGAGGCCAAATTTTTCAAATCATTTTTTTTCACCCAATCAACTGATCGGATTCATCAGGTATTGTATGGTGCCTACCCTAGAGGATTGCATTTTCATGCTAGGCCTACCTTTGGCACAAAAAGGGTTCCCCCATAGGACATGCATACCGATTTTGCAGTCTTGTTTACTAACTCGGGTTATTTTTCTTTTGTTTTTCCCCCTCCCCTGCATTCATAAAAAATGTTTCAATAAGGCAAAAATATTTTTCTACATTTGATAACATTTCTGATCTAATAAAGTGTGAAAATTACAAGTATTATTTGATTCTTGGGCAGATCCTACAATGGAAACGTGAAAGATCCATCTGAAAGTTCTAGACTAAGAGCTTCTAAGAGATTTCATAATTGTTTTTCAAAGAAGACTCTGTATATTGGATTTGTTAATACATTCTTGTTCCCAAAAGAGGCAGAAATGTGTATATGGGGAGTTCTTAGAGGTTTTTCTCTTCTCATTTGTATTATAATTGAATGAGCATTTTGTTTCAAACTCTTTCAGCAATAAAATTTTTGGACAATTATTGTTTTGTATATCCATGTACATTTCATTCTTTTTGCTCATTGGAAATTTCATGATGAATTTTAAGAAAATAAGACTAAATTGAGATTTCCTCAACCTCCAGTCTGAAAATTCACAAGTGTATGCTTTCTAAAATTCTTGCGTACACTAGATTGGTGATCCGAGCTATCCAATAAGAGTGCTCAAAATTAAAAGAAGTCACTCAAAAGACCCAATGAGATGCCTTTTTTTCCTTTACTGTACAATTCATATTTTGCCCACTCCTATTGACCCCAAAATAAAATCAGTCACATTGATTGATAAATTGCAAATTGGGGCAATCTTTGCTTGGAAAAATGTCCATAGCGTCTAATTAGATTCAATTCACATCTCAATGAAAGCAAAAATGTGCATTATTCTTGTTTGTTTTGAAAATTTGGAATGATACTTTAAGTATTCGTTTCTCTATCCATACAGTTTTTATCATTTGCTCTCCCATTTGAGCCTTTAAAAGAATAATTTCGTTTCAAATAAGAGTCTTAAAGCTCACTACCCTACATTGGAAAATTTTCACATATCAAAAGGGAGTGGATTTTCAATGAGCATTGCGTTACTCTGATTGTCATGAGGTGTAAGAATGATACTTTGGCCATCATTTTTACGACCTAAACACCATTTATCCCTTGCATCCTCATTTGAGCCAAAAAAATTGGTGGTTCTTTTCGAGTGCACATATGATCGCACCCCACATTGGGGAAGGAGATTGGGGAATTTTGAAAAAGAAAAAAAAAGGGGAAAAGCAAAAATAAAGAGGGAATCACGAATTGGAGAAATTTCCACTTGGATTTCAATTTTTGAGAAAAAAAAAGAAAAGAAAAGGAAGAGTTTTGTCCGCACGGACCGCCTATGTTTCACAAATATGGATGAACAAGGGTCTCCCTCAGTCAATTAATTCAGATACATGTAAAAAATTTTCGCATTGACGAAAGTTTCCTTTCAGAGTTATTGTAAGGGACGGAACAAAGGTCAGGCCCTCTTCTTTTCCAATCAATCATTCTATCCCTAGTTATCCCTTTTGAGCCATCAGAATAAATTATTTCGTTTGGCAACCCCTGAGAATCGCCAACCCCACACTGGGGCAAGTTGGAGTTGAAAAGAAAAGTTTTCAAGAAGTGAAAAGTGACAAAGCCACAAAATCAAAAACAAGAGGAAAAAGAGAACCTCAGTTCAAAAATAAACTGGGGCAAATTTTGTGAAAATTTCAAAAATGGCAGAAAGCCGAAAAGTCAAAAGAAGAAAGAAAATGAAAGAGAAAAAGCCTCAATTGAGCATAAACTGGGGCAAATTCTGATTTAACCCTAAAATAGGGTTGGTGTAACAATGCGATCTCAGATTCTTCAAACCATTTTTAAAATCTGCCTTCAAGCCTTAACTTTTCTAAACACCCCACCTGACCCCATTACAAAAGCTGAAAATTCCTGACTTCTGTTCTTTGCAATGGCCCTGTCAAGAAAATTTCTGATGCCGAAAATTTTAGCTGTATTTCTGAATTGTTTGGGTATGGGGTTGACACTACTCACCATGTGAAAACCCACCAAGTTGAGGGAAAGGGAAAAGAGGCAAAAAGCAAAGTAAGAAAAGTAAATGCAAGAAAAGCAGAAAAATTCGACGTTGAAGTCCCTGGTGAATGATGAGAAGAATACAAACAAATTCTGAGATCTTTGAGTTCAGAATAGGGGCAGTTTTGGAAAAATGCGATCTTCGGTGCAATGTCCTTGAAAGACTTATCCTTCAGCTATCGTTTCAAGCCACATTACAAGTTAATAAAGTCCATCGTTGACTTATTCCTTCATGACAATCCAAAGTGAGGATTATGCTCGTAAGAAATCCATCAATCATTTGTGATCATGGGGGTATAACCAGTTTTCACAGGTTTAGCTATCGCTTCTACCCATTTTGGTACAAGTTTAAAGCTTATATGTTGACTAAATTTTCTTAAGAAATAGGGGTGACAAACTATTTGCTTTCACTAAGATGTGATATTGAATGGATTACATACGATTGGGGGCACAAAAACAAGACAAATCTTGATTTCTCATTTTCCTTAGCCACCTCAAAATCAAAAATAACACCCACTTGATTGGTCCTGAAAGATGGGAAGTGGTAATCCATTACCCTAAGCATTTATGCTAAAGTGGGAAAGAAATCTTTTGTAATTTGGAATTATTTCGAAAGATTCATCATCAAATTTTCTGTTAGGAAACACAGTTTCTTACATTGTTCAAATAAATGGAGTGTCATCCAAACAAATTTTTTGCAATTAAATAAGCCCACGCTGGGGCAAATTTTCATTTGAGGGATTTTGCAAAATAGGCCCATAATGGGGCAAATTTTCATTTACAAGATTTCGCAAATTGTGCCCACACTGGGGCAAATTTTTATTCATGGGATTTCACAGAATAAGCCCACACTGGGGCAAAATTTTTATAGTTCATTTGAGGATTTCGTCCAAGAATCAAATAATGCATTTTTCAAATCAATCACGCTGTTTCTTTTCATGAAATTCAAGTGCATGTCATATTTTTGTAAGCCCTTGTGCAGGTATTCATAGTTAAAATCGACGAAGGAGCATCTGGTGATGTGGAAAGCAGACGCCGAAGAAAGAAAAGAAAGAAGGGAAAAAGGGCCCTACACTGAGGGCAAATTATTTTGAAAAAGATTCTCTCGAAAAATCAGAAAAAATTCAAAATTCAAAAATCAAAAATCAAGTTCAAATTCTTGTTTCTTGGAAAATCAAATTTCTTGTTTCTTGACAAATCAAATTCAATTTCTTGACCAATTGGGTGGCAGGACTGCGTCTTATCCCACTGGCCATTCACAAATATCACATTGGGCCTGGACTTCGTGCCGCCAACCTTCCAAAAATCAAGTTGGGCCTGGATTTCGTGCTGCCAACCTTCCAAAAATCAAGTTGGGCCTGGATTTCGTGCCGCCAACCCTCCAAAAATCACGTTGGGCCGGGATTTCATGCCGCCAACATCACAAATCACGTCGGGCCTGGACTTTGTGCCGCCGACATCCTATTGAGTCTGAAATTTGTGCCGCCAGTGCAACCAAGGCAGGCTTGGGTGTAATCCCACTAATCAATTCATCATACTGGGGCAAATTATTTTGGGAAGTTTTTCAAAAAAAAAAAAAAAAAAAAAATTAGTAAGCAAAATAAACAAACAGGAGCAAGGGGAATGAAAACAGCATAAATGCAAAATTACAACCTAACCACAATGAAATGGCTGCAGCTGCCATGAGCCGAAAGCTTCAAGCTCACTGCAGCAGACTTGTGCACACAAAATCCCACCCCCAACGTCATCTGATCCCAAGAGACAAAGTTATCAAGCAAAAACTGCACCCAAAACACAGGTAAACAACGAAAAGGAAGCATCTTTGTCTTGTAGAATGCAAGCAAAACGTTAGGCAATAGCAGAAAACCAACTGGATTCTTCCCATAAACAATCATCAGAGAAGACAAGCAAGTTAATAACTCTGATTTTCATCCTTTTGCTAGCAAATGTTAAGGATAAGAGGGAGGAAGAATCCATTACAGTGTTTTTCTCAAAATTTCGATGGCGATGGCGGTGGGTCTTGGCAAGCGATGGCTACTTCCAGCTCTCCATCCGTTGTTTTGCTATTGGTTCAAGGCCTCCCTCCGTTGGCCTCTTTTGATTTCTTTTACTCTCGGCCGCAACTGCAGCTCTCCCTCGCTCTCTTAGTTGCTCACCAAGAACCTCTCTATCCCTCTCTTTCTGGTCTTTCTTTTCTTTTCTTTTCTCAGATTTTTCCGCCGCTGATTTTCTTTTTGCTCATCCGAGAACTTCCCCCATTTTTCTGGTTTCTTTCCCCTTTCTCCCGTGAACTCTCCTCCTCCTTCTTCTTCCCTCAGCTTCCCTACCAAAACTCCACGCCAGCTACCCAGTTTTCCTGTCCTATTTCTTCCCGTACAACTCTCTCTCAGCCGCGCCTCCTTTTTCTTCTCTTGCCGTTTCAAACTCTCTCCCCCCCTAGCTCTCTGTTCTTCTCTCAAACTCCCTGCCGTCAACTATCCTCTCTGGTTTCTGTTTTCTTTTGTTCTCCTTGAGCAAAAATTTTTCAGTCGTCAACTTTCCCGTCGGACTTTAGTTCAGCTCCCTCTCTCTCTGCCCAGCAACTCCGCCGCCTCCCTTTTTTGGTTACTTTCTTACCGTCTTCTTCCTTGTTTTCCTCTGCCGGCAGCCCCTCTTGGCTGCTGTTTCTTTCTAGCTGTCGACCTCCTATCTAGCCACCCCCCTCTTTCCTAAAACCTCCCAGCCTTTCTCTCTGATTTCTGTCTCCCTTGATTTCTACCCGTCGCTAGCCCTTTTTCCTCCCTAACCGTAAGAAAAACTCTCCCTGCTCTCTCTAGTTTTTCTTTTCTGTTTTTCCGATCTCCCACCCTTCAAACTCTCTCTGCTTTCTTTTGTTTTAGCCGTCACCTCCCCTCCTTTGCAGCTGTCTCAACTTTTGGCTTTTATACCAGGAAAACCAACCCTAAAACAACTCAGCCCTCTTGCCATATTTGCAGCTAAGGGCCGCTAAATCCTTTGTTTGCAAGCTGCGTTGTTACGCAGCTTGCAGCCGCGTATCATCTTTTTTCTTTTTTTTTTCTTCTTTTTCTTTCGAAACTATTAATACCAAAATAATAACATATAAATAATAATAAATAACAAATTAACAAAATTGACAACAAAACCTAAATAATAATAATAATAATGAAAACAAATTAAATTAAAAAAAACAAATTAAACAAATAAAAACAACAAAAATGGCCATTTTCAATTTTCTTCATTTTTCCTTTTTTCTTTTTTTCTCTTTCAAAATAAATAAGCAAAATGCCAACAGATTGAACTTAAAAGAAATGAACGTATTTTTGTGAACCATTTTCTTTTTTTTCCTTTTTTTTATTTTCCATTCTCATTTTTTCCATTTTTTCCAAGAAAACATTGCATTTAAATCAAAACAATTAAAACATAGTTTTTTGAATGCTTTTCTTTTCTTTTCGAGAAATTCTATGCTAAAAACTTAAAAATAATAATAATAACACAAAAAACTAAAAAACTAAAAATTAAAAAGTGAATAAAACGAGCACAAACTAAAAAAATAAATAGTAAATGAAATTACACCAAAATTTGGTGTCTACAAAGCATCATTAGAGGGAGGAGAGTGGTTCTTCATAACTCACCTTAGAAACAAGAGAGAGAGAGCAACAAGTCCTCTTAGCTTTCCAAATAACTCCACAAAACACCTCACTATCACTCCCCTAACGCTTTCTATGGAGCAAAAACAAGATTCAATGGTTGATTTGGTAGATTGGAGCAAAGCTTGGAGAGTTTTCTTTCTTTTGTTTAGAGAGAGAGAGAGCCGGCCACAAGATGAAATATTTTTGATGATTTTTGGTAATTTTTTGGTTTATTTAAGTCAAATGGTAAAACAAGAAAGAATGGTCAAAAGTTTCTACCACCCTATGGTGACACTTGTCACCTCATTAAATGCTTGCCTAACTTTTGTCTCTCTCACACCTATTCATTTGGTACCTCTAAATATCTCATAACACCTGATAAATTAAACCCAGTATCCAAAATTTAACCTAATTGGCTGAATTTTTCCGAACTTACTGCACTAGTGGGTCCCACGTCCGATATACGTTCTTAATTTCTCAAAAACTAACCGATACTAGAAAAATCATCAAAACCTATATTTACTCATAAAAATTATCTGGGAAAATTTTTTAATAAAGAAAATGTAGAAGAGGCGGGCGATAAATAAAACTCCACTTAAGTTTTCTAATAAATTGTAACACTAGAGGTTTGCTAATTTAGAGTTTGCTAACCATTTCAAACTTGCTAAACCTTTGTAAAGTAAAACGAATCCTATATTTACTTATACCAAAACACACACTAGAACACCGAATATAAATTATAGCTCGAACCTACGAATAATAATACCTAAACTAGGGTTTACTCATAAGCAAAGTTAGGGTTTTCAATCTTAACCGAGAGTAGGGTTTTCTTCTTAGCCCTAACCCTAATTTCACCACACCGAATAATAAATGACCCTAATATCAACTTACGAACTGACTAGGGCCTCACAAGAATGTTATTCTTGATTTTGATGATCACAAAGCATTTTGAAATGTTTATCTAATTCTCTTCAAATATAAGTGTTTTGCTTTTTAGAGAATCAGGTATAAAGGTGTCAAGGAAAGAAAATCAACCAAAAGAAGAAGCAAAATGATACGAACTCGACCCAGCAAGAACCTGTCTTGAAGAACCAAGTCGATCAGGCAACGGAAGGACCTATCTTGATCAGGTTATGGAACAATAACTACCTTGCTAGACCTAAAGAGAATCCGTCTCTAGAAACCTAGTGGATTGGTTATTGGTTTGAAAGAACAAGATGATGTGATCATCTTGCCTTGAACACCACAAGTATCCAAGCTAAATACTTGATACTGCTCAAGAAGAAACTCAAGTTCCATCAAGGAACTCCATAAAAGGAGACAACTCTCTTTTTATTAATCAATATCATGTCCTCAATAGTTAAATAAAGATGGCTATTTATAGCCTTACAAGACTCAAAATCCTAATTTAAATTGGAAACAATACAAGTTTCCTAATTTGACTTGACACAACTTCCTAAATAAATTTGGAAGCAATAAACTACTTTTCTAAAACTCTAATTCAATTAGAATAGGAAACTAACTGACTTAATTGGCTTAGCTATGGTCAACATGACCTTAGCCTTTATTTCCCTTAATAACTCAAGACTAACTAATAAGTATTGCTGGAAACTTACTTAAATAAATAACAAGAAATAAGCATGACAAATCTTCAATTATTCTTGAACCCGATTGCACCATCACCCATCAGTCGAATTTTCTTGAATTTGAAGGGAATCCAAATCTTCATGTTCTCATCACAAAAACAGGGCACTCATGTCGGACGTCCGAAAGGAAGCTGTCGGACGTCCGAAGGGATAAAGAACATCAAGAAGAAAACTCTGTCGGACGCTCGTGAGGAAGCATCGGACGTCCGGGAGGATCGGACGCACGCTTCGGACGCACATCGATCGCGTCGGACGTCCGAAAAATTTCACAAAGTTTTGATGACTCTCTGACGACGTTCGGACGCAGAAGCTGTCGGACGATAAAATCCCATCGAACGTCCGAACGACAACTTGGCTGATTTTCGGACGATGGGATCGGACGATGATTAAGCTGTCGGACGTCCGACAGCCCCAACGGCTAGCTGACTCTTCATCTGCCTTCTATCCGTTGGAAGCATTAATGAATTCCATTTTTGGTCCTCTTTAAATACAAACAATTATGAACCAGGGAGGCACTTTTGAACACTTCGTTTACAAGATCTCAAGAGATATTTTAGTTAGAAAATAGTCTCCTAAGCAAGATTTGTTCTCCAAGTAGTGTGAAATTCTTGTAAGCACTTCTCTTGTGTTTGAAATTTTCAATAGTGTAGCTTTGTTAAGGGTTATTTGAGTGATAGTAAAACTTCCTAACTTGACTAAATGAGGCTTGGGGCAAGGAGGAAGTGATCCCTCCATTGTACATTGAGTTGATTATTGTTCATCAAAGAGAAGGTGCTCATCTTTGTGATTGGTCTTCAAGTTTGAGGAAAGCTTGGTAGACAATCAGTTTGATACTCTATCTTATTCCTTTTGTTTAATAAAATTCTCATTGCTTATATAAACTCTTATTTCTGATCAACATTGCTCTCGTCTTTAAATTTACTTGGCTGATCACTACTAGAAAAGAAGGTAAATTTTTATTAAAGAAAAAGTGCATAAACTCAATAAAGTATTTTTAATCAACCTTCTTCCACTAATGTTCTGGCAAGGCATGTTCTCTAAGCCTCAATTGAGAAATAAGGAGCTTTAAGTAATTACACCAACACAAAGGCTATTAGCACTTGTACCAACTCTTTGAAAGGTCACTACAACAAAATGACATTCCCAAAATACCCCTCCTTAGTTAATTCCTATCACTAATTTGTTAGTAAACCACTTTCTCTTGAGTTTAATTACCAACTAAGGACGTTTACATAAATTCAGTGAAACAAACGCTGTTGTCAATTGTACCCATTGCTAAAAATACAACTAAAATAATGGTACATTCCCACAATACCCATTCCTTTTGCAAACAATACTTTATGGGCATTTACCACACAACAGATCATTAATGCCAAAGCAAAAATAAGTGTCGCGCCCCATTTTTTGATAAATAAATAAATGGTTTAAAAAAATGTATTTTTGTGATTGAAAAATGAATTTTGATTTAAAAGAAAAGTGGGTCTAAATGGGGATTTGAGAATGCGACGATTTGAGCCAAAATGTAGTTTAAAAAGGGTTTTTTGAAACAATTGGAGTCGCCACTTGGTAATGAGTTAAGGTGTACCAAGTCACATAAAAATGAATTTTTAGAAAAAATAGGAAAAAGTAGTAAGAAACCCCTTTTAAACGACTCCTAGTCCACGTAAACCAACGAAAAAGGTTCGGGAGTCACATTTGACGAAGGGGAAGGCAAGGATAAAAATCCAAGGCACCCCTTCGACCTAGCCAAGGCTAGTTGCGTTGATTTAATCAAAGATCTTCATGTTTTAACCAAAAAATTTATTACATTTGGATGTACTACATGAATGCAAACCCTAGACCTAGGGGTATTGGGGGAAATTTCTCTTCAAACGTTGAGTGGTGCCAATCACATTAATTGTGAAGCCCAATGACGATCCTTTGAAGAAGTCACGAATAATGCGAGTGGGATGCAAATGAATGGAATGCATGTATGCAATGTGAAAGCATGAGTTTGAAAAAGTAATAAAAGACAATAATGTGTAAGTGAGAGTGTGCACGTGAGTGGGCAAGGTGCGGTATGTGAAATGATAATATGGAGTGCATGTGTGCAAGTAATGACAAAAGTGCTCGTGTGCAAGTGAAAATATAAAGGTGCACATGTGCAAGATGAAAGTGTGATAAGAGTATAAAATGGTAGAGTGGATGCATGATCCTAGGGAATGTATACATATTGGGTACGGGGAGACCTAAATCGTGACTCAATTTGCCCTTTTATAGAGGGAATACAAGCGTGCTAAGGCTTAGAAAAAGCCACACTCGTCTATATCCCATATTTAAGGGGACTCTCAAGCAATGAACTCTATAACTAGCATGAAATGCAAAAATCCTAAAATGGAGGGAAAAGGGGTTCGAGGGGCATGCAAAATGATAAAACTAAAAAGAATGCATGACATGTAATGAACATGCAAACATGTACTAACGAGGGGAAATCCCTAAGGGTCTAGCGTTGGACTAGCCCATTCTATGAATTCCGACTAGCGTTGGACTAGTGGAAACGTACATTCATCCATCACATTCATTCAGGGCCATGGAAAGCGAGTAGACATGCCAAACACTCGTAAACACATAGCACATAACATTTAGCATGCTCGACTAGATGCAAGGCCCTAACAAAGCAAATTAACACGTAGCAACTAAGCATGCAAGACACATAAGACAATTAAAGCCCTAACTATTACATTTGCTAACTAGGCACATGACTTCGATAGGTCTTCATTGAATGCTCCTCCAAGCCCTATCTATTACAAGCCAAGAGGTGTACACATACCCCATTAAAAGAATAACTTAATAAAACAAAAGTAAATGAAAGGAATTAAAGGAATTAAAGAAATGTAAAGAAAGCAAAGTAGACATGCAATTCACTTAGCACATTGGATCATATAGGAGAGATAAACAAAGATAAAAGAAATTATACCTTCCCCTAATGGTAAGCAAATGAAGGAAAATGGCTTCAAAACAATAAAGGGGTCAAGGCATCAATTTAAAAGTAAAGTATAAGCAAAAACACCAAAACCCACCTAATTGCAACTTGAATGAGCTCAAAAAATGCTTAAAGACCAAGAAAACGGAATAACTCGTTCAATTTCCAAATATAGCATCTACTAAAGCCCCAAAACAAGCATTACTCAAACATTCAAGTCCAAATAAATCGTTTAAGCACTTCAAAGATTCCAAAAATAAAGAAAGAGACAAACAATGATTGAAGTTGCAATGATTTTAGGACTTAATTACAAGATACTAAAACATGCTTGGGCTATTGTGGCACAAAGAGAAACTTAGAGGGATCAAATTGCTTAAATGTTCCAATTACTTGGGCCTTAGTAGAACAAGAAGGGACTTGGGGGGGTTCAGAGGCAATTTTGAAACAATTTCCATGCAGGTTCATGCAAGCTACGTGAGCAAACATTCTGCAACCAAAACAAATATTTCTGCAGCCAAGAAACCATCGCAACTTGCATTCTCACAAGCAGATATCAACCTCAACACTAATTTTGATCAAAAATCTTTCAACCAAACATTCAAAGTTAATCTAAACATCATAACACACAAATTCAGAATTCAAACAAACTCAAATATAGAAGAAAACTGATGCAAAGACACAAGGAAGCTCATGCATTCAGCAGATTCCAGCCACGGCATTTCTTTTCATTTTCATCATGCCAACCAGATTTTTTATTCAAACACGCAGCTTTGACTAGATATGTTCCTATCCAACATCACAACTTAAGCCAAGTAACCGGCTACATAATGATCACAATCCAGATGACCAGAAAACATGGAAATATATCATGCCAAAATTCTAAAATGTATGCAGAAATGGTTTCAGCAGCCTGCTTGTTTGCTTTTCAGCAAAGTGTTCAATCATGATCCAAACATTTTAGACTCAAACATGCCAACTCAAACCAATCTTCACCCATCCAATTCCTTTCTCCAAATAAGATCAGACATCAAGTTGAATGGCCAAAATTTGGTGAAACAAATGCAAGAGAGAAAACAGCAAAAGGTAAGACCGAATGCAGCAGCCTTTGTTTCTCTTATCTTAGCTTAAAAGTATTGACATGAAAAACTCAAATAAGCTCTACCCACTTGTCATCTAAAGACCACGTGTAAGGAATTCACCCCCCATTATCATCAAATGTCACCCAAGCATAAACTGCCTTGAAGATTCAAACAAAGCCAATGGACAAAAAATGCAGCAACAGAAAAAATGAAACTCACGGCAATCTTCCAGCCGAGCTTGTTTGCAATTGTTATGTTCGTTCAAAACGCAATTTTCCCACCCAAACATAGCTAAAATCCCAGCCAAACAAAACATTAATATCAACCGAACACTAAAGATAACATAAGATGTAGAATCGACACTTGAACAAACAAAGGAAAGAAAGAAAATTCTGGTTGCCGCAGGTTTTAGCTACTTATTGCCATCTAGTGGTCTCGAAATGACAACAAAACGTATACATAGGATATCATAGAGCAACAAACAAAACCCAAGAAGTAGCTTAAACCACTTAACACCAAACTCAGCATCAATATTGTACAAAATACGGAAAAAACAGCAACCCAGGAAACTGATTACACGTTTATCGCTGAGTTTCAAAACACGTTCATCATGCCAACAGCCAAATTTTCTGCGTTTTGTGTGTCAACTCTGATGATGTATGAGCAACTAAGGATACAAGATATTACCTTTAACTTCTGGTGGAGATAGGAACACAGAGTGGATGAAAAGATTGCTTCCACTGTAGAGGTTCGAAGCTGCAAATTTGGTGCTCAAGCTCTCCCTTCCCTTTCCTCCGCCTGAAGCTCTTCCTCTCCTCTGATTTGTTCAGCCGTCAAGTCCTCCCTTTGTTTCTTTTCTGGTTTCCTCTCCAGCCCACTCACCAAACCCCAGCCGTTAAAAGCCTTCAGATTTTCCTCACTCAGCCGTTATCTTTCCAAGTTTCTTTCTCTGCTTAGCCGTCACCTCCCATTCTCTCTTCATAGCTTTCTCTCTTTTGTTTTTGCCCAAGTTGCGGCTGTCAAAAACCTCTCCCCTTCGTAGCCTTTCTATTTTCTTTTTATATGGCACCCTTCCAACCCTAAACCCCAGCAACTTCTTCTGTAATTGCAGCTAAGGAGCCGCCTCAAAGTTCCCTTGCACGCTGCGTTAGCTTGCATGTCGCGTAGCAGGTTTTTTTTTTTTTTTTTAATATAAATACATAATATAAATAATAAAAACAAAAATAACAAAATGACAAAACCATGTAATAATAATAATAATGAAAACAAATAATAAAAAAAAACAAACTAAACAAATAAAAACAACAAAAATGTCCATTTTTCAAATTTTCTTCATTTTTCCCTTTTCTTTTCTTTTCTTTTTCCTTTCTCAAAATAACTTAATAAAAATAACTAAAATGCCAAAAGAAAGAAATAAACATATTTTTGTGAACAAATTTTCCTTTTTCCTTTCTTTTTCCATCTTTTCAAGAAAACTCTACGCTAAACTTTAAAAAAGCTAAAAACTAAAAACTAAAACTAAAAAGTGAATAAAATTAAACTGACAAATAGCAAATGAAATAAACAAACTAACAAGGCAAAAATGAATAAAACTAAAATAACATAACAACTAAAAGTGCAAAACACACAATAACGAACTAAAATGCAAGCAATCTAAAATGAAAATCATGAAATAGATGCCACATACAAATTATTCAAAATTTGGTGTCTATAGTTTGCCCCTCTTTGTCTGAGTTTTGGAAAAACTTGAGACAAAGAAGTAGACACCAAATACTTACCTGTGTTATTGGGCTGCAAAAGATTCCAACGAACAGGAATTCTAACACGGGACTGACTCGAACATGAAAATTAAAAAACGGGACTAACCCGAACAGAAAATGTAAAATGGGATAGACCCGAACAGAAACGTAAATGGGATAGACTCGAACAGAAAATGAAAAATGGGATAGACCCACGGGATAGATCCGAACAGAAAATGTAAAATGGGATAGACCCAAACAGAAAATGTAAAATGGGATAGACCCAAACAGAAACGTAAATGGGATAGACCCACGGGATAGACCCGAACAGAAAATGTAAAATGGGATAGACCTAGACAGAAAATGAAAAATGGGATAGACCCACGGGATAGACCCGAACAGAAATTTAAAATTGGGATAGACCCAAACAGAAATTTAAAATTGGGATAGACCCACGGGATAGACCCGAACAGAAACTGTAACATTGGGATAGACCCACGGGATATTTGGAATGTTGGCGGCACGAAACTCAGGCCCAACTTGACTTTTGGAATGTTGGCGGCACGAAATCCAGGCCCAACGGGATGTTTGGGAAGTTAGCGGCATTAAATCCAGGCCCAACTTGACTTTTGGAATGTTGGCGGCACGAAATCCAGGCCCAACTTGATCCTTGTGATGTTGGCGGCATTAAATCCAGGCCCAACGTGATTTCGAATGTTGGCGGCACCAAGTCCAGGCCCAACTTGATCTTTGTGATGTTGGCGGCATTAAATCCAGGCCCAACTTGATCTTTGTGATGTTGGCGGCATTAAATCCAGGCCCAACGTGATTTGGAATGTTGGCGGCACCAAGTCCAGGCCCAACTTGATCTTTGGAATGTTGGCGGCACCAAGTCCAGGCCCAACTTGATCTTTGTGATGTTGGCGGCATTAAATCCAGGCCCAACGTGATTTGGAATGTTGGCAGCACCAAGTCCAGGCCCAACTTGATCTTTGTGATGTTGGCGGCATTAAATCCAGGCCCAACGTGATTTGGAATGTTGGCGGCACCAAGTCCAGGCCCAACGTGATTTTTGGAATGTTGGCGGCACTAAGTCCAGGCCCAACGTGATTTTGGTTTTTTCTTTCTTTTTCTGATTTTTTCCTTCCCCCTTTTTTTCCTTCCTTTCGGATTTTTCCGAGAGAATTTTTCCAAAATAATTTGCCCCAGTGTCGGGTCCATTTTTCCCTCCTTCTTCTTTGCTTTTCTTTGCAGTATCGGCCTTCCGCCTCACGGGATGCTTTTTCATCATTTTGAACCATGAATACCTGTACAAGGGGTTCATCAAAGTACGACATGCATTCAAATTTCTTATTTGGAAAGAACAGCGTGACTGGTTTGACATTCTCAAATGTATTACAAAAATTTTTGCCCCAGTGTGGGCTATTTTATGAAATCTCATGAACAAAATTTTGCCCCAGTGTGGGCTCCCTTGATTGCAACAATTTGTTCAGATGATTTCCCATTTATTTGAACAAAGAGAAACAGCACTTCTAAAATTTAGAAAATAGTCATATATACAATGTGAAGACACTTAACGTCGAGTTTGAACTCATGCAAAAATTTCATGGTGAATACCTTAGAATAACACCAAATTCAAGAAGATTTCTTCTTCACTTTTAGCATCGGTGCTTAGGATAATAGGTCACCACTTTCTGGTTGGCTCATCTGTCAGGACCAATCAAGTGACTTTATTTTTGATTTGGAAATGGCTGAAGGAAATGGGAGGTCAAGATTTGTCTCTTTTTTTTTTTTTTTTTTTGCTCAAAATTGTAATCGATTCAACATCACATCTTAGTGAAAGCAGAGAGTTTGTCACCCTTATTCCTTAAGAAAATTGAGTCAACATATAAGCTTTAAACTTGCAACCAATGGGTAGGAACGATAGCTAAACATGCGAAAACTGGTTATACCCTTATGATCATAAATAATTGATGGATTCCTTACGAGCATAATCCTCACTTTGGATTGTCATGAAGGAATAAGTCAACGATGGACTTTATTAGCTTGTAATGTGGCTTGAAAATGATAGCTAAAGAATAAAACTTTCAAGGACATAGCACCGAAGATCGCATTTTTCTCAAAATTGCCCCTATTTTGAACCCGAAGATTCTAAACTTTGTTTGATCATTCAAAAGGGACTTCACCATCGAATCTTTTGTATTTCATTTTTCCTTTTTGCTTTTCCGTTTTCTTTTCTTTGATCTGGTGGGTTTTCACATGGTGAGTAGCGTCAACCCCATACCCAAACAATTCAGAAATACAGCTAAAATTTTCCGGCATCAGAAATTTTCTTGACAGGGCCATTGCAAAGAACAGAAGTCAGGACTTTCAGCTTTTGTAATGGGGTCTGGTGGGGTGTTTAGAAAAGTTAAGGCTTGAAGGCAGATTTCAAGAATGGTTTAAAGAATCTGAGATCGCATTGTTGTGCCAACCCTATTTTAGGGTTAAATCAGAATTTGCCCCAGTTTATGCTCAATTGAGGCTTTTTCTTTTTCATTTTCTTTCTTCTTTTGATTTTTCGGCTTTCTGTCATTTTTTGAAATTTTCACAAAACTTGCCCCAGTTTATTTGTGAACTGAGGTTCTCATTTCTTCTTTTGTCTTTTGATTTTGTGGCTTTTCACTTTTCACTTCTTGAAATTTTCATTTTCAACTCAAACTTGCCCCAGTGTGGGGTTTGCAATTCTCAGGGGTTGCCAAACGAAATAATTCATTCTGAAGGCTCAAAAGGGATAACTAAGGATAGAATGTTCGCTTGGAAAAGAAGAGGGCCTGACCTTTATCCCGTTCTTTACATTAACTCTGAAAGGAAATTTTCATTAATGACGAAATTTCTCGCATGTATTTGAATTAATTGACTGAGGAAGACGCCTGTGAAGCATAGATGATCCGCCAGATGAAATTCTTCCTTTTCTTTTTTCAACATTGGAACCCAAGTGGAATCAAATTTCCAATTTGCGGTTCTCTCCCTTTTAGCCTTAGCATTTTGGCTTTTCTCTCTCTTTTGGAAAATTCTCCAATCTTCTTCCCCAGTGTGGGGGGCAATCATAAGTGCTTTGAAAAGAACCAGCAATTTTGGCTCAAATGAGGATGCAAGGGATAAAGCAGTGTTTAAATGGTAGAAACGATGGCCAAAGCATCATTCTTACGCTTCATGACAAACCAAAGTAAAGAAATGCTCATTGAGAATCCATTCCCCCTTTTGATATTCGAAAATTTTCCCATGTAGGGTTGTGATCATCAAGGCGCTTATTTGAAACGAAGTTGTTCTTTTAAAGGCTCAAACGGGAGAGCAAATGATAAAATCTGTATGGGTAGAGAAACGAATGCTCAAAGTATCATTCCAAATTTTCAAAACAAATAAGAATAATGCACCCTTTCGCTTTCACTTAGATGTGATTTGAGTCTAATTAGACACTATGGACATTTTTCCAAGTAAAGGTTGCCCCAATGGGGTCAATAGAAGTGGCAAAACATGAATTGTTCAGCGAAGGAGAAAAGGTATCTCATTGGGCCTTTTGAAGGACCTCTCTTATTTTTGAGCACTTTTATTGTACAGCTCGGATCACCAACCTGGTATGCATGAAGATTTTAGAGAGTATACACTTGTGAATCCTCAGACTGAGGTTGGAAAAAATCTCAATTTGGTTTTATTTCTCAAAATTCATCATGAACTCTCCAATGAGTAAGAATAAAGAATGAAATGTACATGAATATAAAAAAAAACAATAATTGTCCAAAAATTTTTATTGCTGAAAAAATTTGAAACAAAATTTCTCGTTCAATTATGATACAAATGAGAAGAAAAAAAAACTTCTAAAGAGCTCCACATATATACTCTTTTTGTCTCCCTTTCTTTTAGAGCAAAAATGTATTAACACATCAAATAAACAGAATTTTCCTTTGAAAAACAATTATAAAGCCTCTCAGAGATTTTGGCCTAGAGCCTTCAGATGGATCTTTCATGTCTCCGTGGCAAGATCTACCCAAGAATCAAATAATACTTGTAACCTTCAAACTTTATTGGACCAAAATTATCATTAGATATAGAAGAATGTTTTCGCCTTATTGAAACATTTTATGAATGCAGGGGAGGGGAAAACAAAAGAAAAATACCCCGAGTTAGTAGGCAAAACTGCAAAATCGGTATGCATGTCCTATGGGGAAGCCCTTTTATGCCAAGGGTAGGCCTAGCATGAAAATGCAATCCTCTAGGGTAGGCACTATACCATACCTGATGGATCCGATCAACTTGTTGAGTGAAAAATAATTTGAAAAATTTGGCCCATTGGAATGAGAAGAGACGTTGGTCAAAATGAGGACCTCGTCCGAAGGGATTGATCACTTTTGATCGATACAAGAATTTGCAAAAAACGTACGGGTTTGTCCTTGACGAACTTCCTATCGAAGAGATTGGAATTCGTTTTGACAAATTTTCTCAGTGAAGCACGGGTCAAAACTCCAACTGATCAAATGGCTGGATGCAATGGACGGTTTTCTCAAAATGGACTAGGTTTTCCAATTTGAATTTCTTCATTGAAACCCTAATTGGTCAAATGGATGGAATGAAATTGACCATTTATTTAAAATCGACCAGATTACCCTAAAAAGGGAAACTAGTCAAATGAATTGAGTGGAATTTAATTTATCCAAAATTAATCAGATCACCCTAAAAAGGGTAAATTGATCAAATAGATTGAACGAAACTTGATTTATTCAAAATCGGCTCGGTTGCCCCAAAAATGGGTAAACTGGTCAAATGAATGAAATTGAATTAGTGATTTATTCAAAAATCGGCCGAATGACCCTAAAAAGGGTAAATTTGTCAAATGAATTGACGATTTATTCAAAATCGACCAAGTGACCCTAAAAAGGGTAAATTGGTCAAATGACCCTAAAAAGGGTAGATTGGTCAAATGAATTGACGATTTATTCAAAATCGACCGGATGACCCTAAAAAAGATAAATTGGTCAAATGACCCTAAAAAGGGTAAATTGGTCAAATGAATTGATGATTTATTGAAAAACGACCGGATGACCTTAAAAAGGGTAAATTGGTCAAATGAATTGATAATTTATTGAATAAATCGGCAAAATGGATTGATTGAATTGTCCGGCCATTGGTTATTTCAAAATTATTGAAGTGCATTAGTCTATGACCTTCTAAAAATCAAATTTTGGCCTCAATTTATTTATCGTCTCAAAAGGAGGAATCATTTGTGAATTTCTTCAAATTAATGTCCTTCACGCAAGGGATTTTTACCAATTTTTGATAAAAATGGCCAAAAAGTGATTATTAGATGCTCATATTCCAAAGATCACCCTATGAAAATGATCGGATCCTACCTTACCTTGTGCACTACCCCTTTGGATGGTACAAAATGTAAACGTGCAAGTTTCACTGGATTAAGTATCCGAGACACAATGTGGCTTATTCCTAACACGGGATCCCCTAAATGGCATTCCCTTTCTAGGGTTTATGCATGATGCCATTTATTAAAGCGATAAAATGTGCAATTCGAAATGAAACGTGACCTAAGGAACCCTTTATTTGCCAGGGTAGGCCTAAAATGCTATGCAATTACCAAAATCTATGAATGCAATATACCAAAATCTTTAAACGTGCAATAACCTATCTACGAGGGTAGGTTCTAAAAGAAAGGTCATGCCAGACCTCTTATTTGATAGGGTTTGTGAATGCAATGGGGACATAAAACCAAGAAAAGTTAGTTCAGCCAGAGAAATACACATAACACATTGTAGCAACAAAATAAAACAATCAATACAAAGTAATAAAAGGGAAAAAGGGGGTTGGATCCCTCCCCTCGTGAATAGTGTCCCTAGCTCAGGATAAAGCCGACTCTACCCTAAGGCAATTCTAAAATGGATACATGAGGCTGGGGTTCGCTAATGCATCTAGACTCGATAAGCTCAGGTCCCCGAGCCTTCAGACTTAGAAACCAAGGGTCATCAATCCCAAAGTTCTTTGTCGGTGGCTCGAGCGATTCCCCAAACACCGCTACGCACACATCGTGTCACGGCTACGTGTTTGAGTGAATCTATCAAAATCCTCAACCTTCGACTAAAAGCTAAAGGCTATCAACCCATAGCTTAAAGCGGAAGATTGAGTGACCCATCGGACCATGCTACACACACATCGTGTCATGATCACACGTCCAAGTGGGTCGCCTAAAATCCTAATAGGGTGGAGTGGCGTGACAAGCCACTAAAAGAAAAATAAATGGGGGGTAAAAATAATTAAAGCGTATGCACGTATGCTAGTGCTCGTTCGGAGGGGAGGGATCAAGAACCAACGTGAGGCTCTAAGGTGAAGTCCCCCTCCCAAAATGCAATGCAAAGCGCGGAATCACATACATAAACCATTCATCAATCAAAACAATCATACGCCAAATGAATAAGTGAGGGAGTTGGTACACGTGAAATGCAAAAATCCTAATAAAAGGAAAAATGCAATCCTAAACACCCAAATGTGATATATGAAAAGATTAAAAGAAGAAAAAGGTTGATTAAATCAAATTTGCTCGGACTCTCGAATGTCCCCAGTGGAGTCGCCAACTGTCGCGCCCCATTTTTTGATAAATAAATAAATGGTTTAAAAAAATGTATTTTTGTGATTGAAAAATGAATTTTGATTTAAAAGAAAAGTGGGTCTAAATGGGGATTTGAGAATGCGACGATTTGAGCCAAAATGTAGTTTAAAAAGGGTTTTTTGAAACAATTGGAGTCGCCACTTGGTAATGAGTTAAGGTGTACCAAGTCACATAAAAATGAATTTTTAGAAAAAATAGGAAAAAGTAGTAAGAAACCCCTTTTAAACGACTCCTAGTCCACGTAAACCAACGAAAAAGGTTCGGGAGTCACATTTGACGAAGGGGAAGGCAAGGATAAAAATCCAAGGCACCCCTTCGACCTAACCAAGGCTAGTTGCGTTGATTTAATCAAAGATCTTCATGTTTTAACCAAAAAATTTATTACATTTGGATGTACTACATGAATGCAAACCCTAGACCTAGGGGTATTGGGGGAAATTTCTCTTCAAAGGTTGAGTGGTGCCAATCACATTAATTGTGAAGCCCAATGACGATCTTTTGAAGAAGTCACGAATAATGCGAGTGGGATGCAAATGAATGGAATGCATGTATGCAATGTGAAGGCATGAGTTTGAAAAAGTAATAAAAGACAATAATGTGTAAGTGAGAGTGTGCACGTGAGTGGGCAAGGTGCGGTATGTGAAATGATAATATGGAGTGCATGTGTGCAAGTAATGACAAAAGTGCTCGTGTGCAAGTGAAAATATAAAGGTGCACATGTGCAAGATGAAAGTGTGATAAGAGTATAAAATGGTAGAGTGGATGCATGATCCTAGGGAATGTATACATATTGGGTACGGGGAGACCTAAATCGTGACTCAATTTGCCCTTTTATAGAGGGAATACAAGCGTGCTAAGGCTTAGAAAAAGCCACACTCGTCTATATCCCATATTTAAGGGGACTCTCAAGCAATGAACTCTATAACTAGCATGAAATGCAAAAATCCTAAAATGGAGGGAAAAGGGGTTCGAGGGGCATGCAAAATGATAAAACTAAAAAGAATGCATGACATGTAATGAACATGCAAACATGTACTAACGAGGGGAAATCCCTAAGGGTCTAGCGTTGGACTAGCCCATTCTATGAATTCCGACTAGCGTTGGACTAGTGGAAACGTACATTCATCCATCACATTCATTCAGGGCCATGGAAAGCGAGTAGACATGCCAAACACTCGTAAACACATAGCACATAACATTTAGCATGCTCGACTAGATGCAAGGCCCTAACAAAGCAAATTAACACGTAGCAACTAAGCATGCAAGACACATAAGACAATTAAAGCCCTAACTATTACATTTGCTAACTAGGCACATGACTTCGATAGGTCTTCATTGAATGCTCCTCCAAGCCCTATCTATTACAAGCCAAGAGGTGTACATATACCCCATTAAAAGAATAACTTAATAAAACAAAAGTAAATGAAAGGAATTAAAGGAATTAAAGAAATGTAAAGAAAGCAAAGTAGACATGCAATTCACTTAGCACATTGGATCATATAGGAGAGATAAACAAAGATAAAAGAAATTATACCTTCCCCTAATGGTAAGCAAATGAAGGAAAATGGCTTCAAAACAATAAAGGGGTCAAGGCATCAATTTAAAAGTAAAGTATAAGCAAAAACACCAAAACCCACCTAATTGCAACTTGAATGAGCTCAAAAAATGCTTAAAGACCAAGAAAACGGAATAACTCGTTCAATTTCCAAATATAGCATCTACAAAAGCCCCAAAACAAGCATTACTCAAACATTCAAGTCCAAATAAATCGTTTAAGCACTTCAAAGATTCCAAAAATAAAGAAAGAGCCAAACAATGATTGAAGTTGCAATGATTTTAGGACTTAATTACAAGATACTAAAACATGCTTGGGCTATTGTGGCACAAAGAGAAACTTAGAGGGATCAAATTGTTTAAATGTTCCAATTACTTGGGCCTTAGTAGAACAAGAAGGGACTTGGGGGGGTTCAGAGGCAATTTTGAAACAATTTCCATGCAGGTTCATGCAAGCTACGTGAGCAAACATTCTGCAACCAAAACAAATATTTCTGCAGCCAAGAAACCATCGCAACTTGCATTCTCACAAGCAGATATCAACCTCAACACTAATTTTGATCAAAAATCTTTCAACCAAACATTCAAAGTTAATCTAAACATCATAACACACAAATTCAGAATTCAAACAAACTCAAATATAGAAGAAAACTGATGCAAAGACACAAGGAAGCTCATGCATTCAGCAGATTCCAGCCACGGCATTTCTTTTCATTTTCATCATGCCAACCAGATTTTTTATTCAAACACGCAGCTTTGACTAGATATGTTCCTATCCAACATCACAACTTAAGCCAAGTAACCGGCTACATAATGATCACAATCCAGATGACCAGAAAACATGGAAATATATCATGCCAAAATTCTAAAATGTATGCAGAAATGGTTTCAGCAGCCTGCTTGTTTGCTTTTCAGCAAAGTGTTCAATCATGATCCAAACATTTTAGACTCAAACATGCCAACTCAAACCAATCTTCACCCATCCAATTCCTTTCTCCAAATAAGATCAGACATCAAGTTGAATGGCCAAAATTTGGTGAAACAAATGCAAGAGAGAAAACAGCAAAAGGTAAGACCGAATGCAGCAGCCTTTGTTTCTCTTATCTTAGCTTAAAAGTATTGACATGAAAAACTCAAATAAGCTCTACCCACTTGTCATCTAAAGACCACGTGTAAGGAATTCACCCCCCATTATCATCAAATGTCACCCAAGCATAAACTGCCTTGAAGATTCAAACAAAGCCAATGGACAAAAAATGCAGCAACAGAAAAAATGAAACTCACGGCAATCTTCCAGCCGAGCTTGTTTGCAATTGTTATGTTCGTTCAAAACGCAATTTTCCCACCCAAACATAGCTAAAATCCCAGCCAAACAAAACATTAATATCAACCGAACACTAAAGATAACATAAGATGTAGAATCGACACTTGAACAAACAAAGGAAAGAAAGAAAATTCTGGTTGCCGCAGGTTTTAGCTACTTATTGCCATCTAGTGGTCTCGAAATGACAACAAAACGTATACATAGGATATCATAGAGCAACAAACAAAACCCAAGAAGTAGCTTAAACCACTTAACACCAAACTCAGCATCAATATTGTACAAAATACGGAAAAAACAGCAACCCAGGAAACTGATTACACGTTTATCGCTGAGTTTCAAAACACGTTCATCATGCCAACAGCCAAATTTTCTGCGTTTTGTGTGTCAACTCTGATGATGTATGAGCAACTAAGGATACAAGATATTACCTTTAACTTCTGGTGGAGATAGGAACACAGAGTGGATGAAAAGATTGCTTCCACTGTAGAGGTTCGAAGCTGCAAATTTGGTGCTCAAGCTCTCCCTTCCCTTTCCTCCGCCTGAAGCTCTTCCTCTCCTCTGATTTGTTCAGCCGTCAAGTCCTCCCTTTGTTTCTTTTCTGGTTTCCTCTCCAGCCCACTCACCAAACCCCAGCCGTTAAAAGCCTTCAGATTTTCCTCACTCAGCCGTTATCTTTCCAAGTTTCTTTCTCTGCTTAGCCGTCACCTCCCATTCTCTCTTCATAGCTTTCTCTCTTTTGTTTTTGCCCAAGTTGCGGCTGTCAAAAACCTCTCCCCTTCGTAGCCTTTCTATTTTCTTTTTATATGGCACCCTTCCAACCCTAAACCCCAGCAACTTCTTCTGTAATTGCAGCTAAGGAGCCGCCTCAAAGTTCCCTTGCACGCTGCGTTAGCTTGCATGTCGCATAGCAGGTTTTTTTTTTTTTTTTTTTTAATATAAATACATAATATAAATAATAAAAACAAAAATAACAAAATGACAAAACCATGTAATAATAATAATAATGAAAACAAATAATAAAAAAAAACAAACTAAACAAATAAAAACAACAAAAATGTCCATTTTTCAAATTTTCTTCATTTTTCCCTTTTCTTTTCTTTTCTTTTTCCTTTCTCAAAATAACTTAATAAAAATAACTAAAATGCCAAAAGAAAGAAATAAACATATTTTTGTGAACAAATTTTCCTTTTTCCTTTCTTTTTCCATCTTTTCAAGAAAACTCTACGCTAAACTTTAAAAAAGCTAAAAACTAAAAACTAAAACTAAAAAGTGAATAAAATTAAACTGACAAATAGCAAATGAAATAAACAAACTAACAAGGCAAAAATGAATAAAACTAAAATAACATAACAACTAAAAGTGCAAAACACACAATAACGAACTAAAATGCAAGCAATCTAAAATGAAAATCATGAAATAGATGCCACATACAAATTATTCAAAATTTGGTGTCTACAATAAGGATGTTTACATAAACTCAGTGAAACAAATGCTATTGTTACTTGTACCCACGACAAAAATACAACTAAAATAATGGTACATTCCCACAATACCCATTCCTTTTGCGAACAATACTTTATGGGCATTTACCACACAAAAGATCAACAAAAGCTGTATCAACAATTGTACAATACACTATAACCATTGTTATTAAACCCACTCCAGTCCAATGGTTCAATCGATCAACCCGATGAACCAACCATGAAACCGGCTAGGTTGATAATTGATTCGTTTGAACAATAAGTTCGTTGACTTGTCAATAGACTAGCGGTTCAATCGGTTAATTCAGTTAAACCGGACGGTTTTGTGAGGAATCCGGGTTGTTGTGTGGAAAATTTTTAAAAGATGTTGAAGTGACGATGATGGTGGATCCAGGGCTGATCGTGCTCCTCTAGGGTCAAATGTCTCAAGTTCACATGACACTCAACTTGTTCCAAGCGATCCAATAACACGAGCTTGAGCTAAGAAACTCAAATAGTAGTTCCAAGCCTTAGTTCGAGATGTCTAAGCACAAGTTGGTGATCCAAGTAGCATTCAACAACTTGAGTATGAAGATTCGACACTTTATACGTTCATTCAAGTCATTGATGCAAGTGAGAGTGAATAACATTCTATCGGGTGCAAGAAGTTGCGAAGTTGCTAGACTTTTCTTGCTCAATTTTTATGTCGTCTTGTTCGGTTTGAGTTCTAGCTTGTTAGTAGTTAATTAAGAGTTATTTTAAGAGTTAAGTTAGTTATTTGAATTAGGAAATAAATTCCAGATCATGTTGATCAAGACTATAGCCGATTAGGGTTTTTTTAGGAAAGTAATAAGTGGTTTCCAAATTTGATTAGGTTACTTGAGTATGGTAAAGGCTATAAATACAGCCTAAGTCAATGTTATTTCCAGCTTATGAATAACGAAATTTGCAGCAAAAAACTTGTGTTTTTGCATCTCTCTTGTCCAAGAGATCTTCACTTCAATACTTGAGATTTCTTCTTAAGTGTTCGCGACTTATCAACTAATAAATCACCATTGGTTGCGGCGTCATCTACCAAACACCTTGGTTCGCTAAAACGTTAGTTTGTGAGTTGAGGATTCATCTCACTTCCTAAACTCGATGTTTAGAGGGGTCAAGAGTTTCCGCCCTACAACTTGAATCTTTGTCTAGATCTGGGGCTTCTTGGGATACGGGTTCATGCCAAATCTTGGTGGGTTCGTATCAACTTGGCATCAGAGCTAGTTGACGAAATCAAATATATCTTTTCTTTTGCATCTTCCATCATAAGTTTTCTTGTTTTTCTAATCTGGTCGTGCGTCATCTAGGAGAAATGTTAGGGTTTCTTTTGGTTCCTTGCTGTCCATGTTACTCAAGAAAGAATGAATTCTCATTTTACATTATTTCACATTTTTTGTTTCCCTAATGATATAAATAAGTTTGAAAGAATAATAAAGTTGGCTCTTCATATCAATACTAGGGAGGGAGTGCCCGCGCATCGCACGGGTGTTTGATACCTGTGGTTAAAGAGAATTTTAAGGTAGTTGTTTGTTCGTGGTTGTGTTGTTATTTTGTGGAGTTTTGAAAGTATTTAAACTAGTAGAAGAGTAAGCAAATGAAAATAAGAGTAGGATATCATATTAAATGATAATATTTCATAGCATAGGTTTCAATAATAGATTGTCTACAAAGACCATCTAAATCTCCCTTTCTTTAGATTATTATTCGACTTGCATTTCATAGATTGCAGGTAATTTCATTAGTTATATGTCTATTTTCGGGGTTAAAATGTTAATAAACCTGTTGATCAATAAGGATTATAGCATTTGTAAAAAAGTCATTTAAGTTTCCCTTTCTTTAAAATATTATTCAATTTACATTTTATGGATTACAAGTAATTTCATTAGCTGTATGTTTGTTCTTGGGGTTAAAATTCAAAGCCACACTCCGTCTTGTATAGTGTGAGGTTTTTGTTTCTTATCCTTTGGTTTCTTTTTGGTTCATCTTTTTAGTTTTTCGTAGCAATTTTAGTTTGGTTTATTTGTATAAGAAGCATTCATTGTTCTATAATATAAGAAAGCATTCATTGAAGTTGTTTACATGAAGGAGTTTCTACAAATTCATCACTGCCTAAGGAAATCGAATAATTTCTATTACCTCTGCTTAATTAGAAGGTATATGTGAAACACTATCAATATGAATGTTTAGAAGGTGTTTATTCTATTAATTCATTAGTAGCTAAACAATTCAAACTCAAATCAGCAGTATGCCATGTAACCTACCAATTCACAATTCTTCACCATCAAAATGAATTCCATATATGAATCACTTACTACATGCAGAAGAAAACACACCATAACTAAACTAATTAAGTTATTTTTTGGCTTACCTTATTCCATACCCGTCGAAAAAAATTTTCTTCCAGTTGCTCCAAACCTATTACGTCATAACCACACCATTCAAATTACACAGACCAACCAAATTTGTGAAAAAGACATAATATTATAGCTGATAATCAGATTTTCAAATTTTATAATAGAAGCAGTCATGCGATGCTACACACCACCAAAACCACCCACATAAACAATAAAATTAAGAAACAAAACTCACCTCAAGTTGAACCACCAAGAATAGTTTCGCCTGAATTTTGGAATGCTGAGTATAAAGGTAGCAAAAATAGCCCAATCCTAAAATTCGTAAGGAAAAATGTTGAAGAATGTGAAGGAGGAGACATTTTAACAACCATAACCGATGCTAAGGCATATATTCATTAACATACCCTTGCTTTCTTTAGTATAATTGAGATGTAAATGGTAATGACAATTGAATATGTTTTAGGCAATTGAATGTCCTCAAACGGTAAGATTATAGCAAAATGACTTCATTTTAATTGCACAATAAATACCACACTTCAAGTAAATGTCTCTGTAACACCTTTTAAGTAATTACACTAATACATAAGCTTGTATGACTTGTACCCGATGCAAAAATGATTATAAAATAATCCCACATTCCAAAAATACCTAAATGTCTCCATAAACAAACACTTTAAATATACAAACATAAGGAGATTTCCATAAACATACCAAAATACATGCTACCATCACTTGTACCCAAAGCTAAAAATAAACTCCACATCATTTCACATTCCAAAATGTCGCGGTCCATGCGGTTGAAATTCAAAACTCTTTTTTGACTACAACTCATTCTTATATAGTATAAGGATGTTTTGGAAAATCTAAATGTATTAAATGGGGTAGGTTATATTCAGTAATAATCTATATTAAATAAGGTAGTTTATACTAATAATAACTTATATTGAATAAGGGCATTTTAGAGAAATTAAAAGATAACTATATTTTTTAATTGAAAAGTGGACTATAATTTGAAACAGATGAAAAAGAAAAACAGAACTATCAAGGTAAGATGGAAGGAATATAAAGATATCTTGTCTAACACCATTTACTATTAGTGCATTGCAGTTGAATTTACCCGTTTCTGAGTGTTTATGAATGTTGTGACAAGTGGCAAATTTAATGCTTTTTCATGATTTAACATCCCAGTGGTTGATTTCGCCACCCATCTCTCCTTCTTCTCCTTTTTTTTCTAAAAAAATTTTTATAACCATCTTTCGGCTATTGAACAGGATTTTTGCCGATCAGAAATTTGCATGAGAAATATAAAGACCTAAAGAAATTAAAAAAAAGACAAGGGGAAAAAATGAATGTGAGAACCCGTAATTTTCTCATTTTCTAGGTTTTATTCTCTTTAATGGCATGTTTTCTGCATTTTCTTTATTAGAAAAATTTTTTTCGATAATTTTTATGAGTAAATATAGATTTTAGATGATTTTTCTAGTATCGTTTAGTTTTTGAGAAATTAAGAGCGTATACCGGACCCGCTAGTGCGAAAAGTTCGGAAAAATATGGCCAACCAGGTTAAAATTTGGATACTGGGTTTAATTTACCGGGTGTTATGAGATAATTAGAGATTACCAAGTGAATTGGTGTGAGAGGAACAAGGAGATAACCATGCCTTGACTAAAAGTGACAAGTGTCACTTGGAGGTTGATTTCACTTTTTGACCACTATTCATTCTTTTACCAATAAATCAAAAATTGACCCAAAAATCCCTCAAATTTGCAAGCTTGAAGCCGGCTCTCTCCAAGGAAGAAAGAAAGGAAAACTCTCCAAATTCCTAGCTCTACTCTTGCTTAAATCCACCAAAACAACCATTTAATCTTGCATTTGTTCCATAAAACCCCTTCACTTAGTGATTGTGAGGTGATTGGTGGAGTTGTTTGGAAGGCTAAGGTGGTTAGTTGCTCCTTCTCTTGCATTACAAGGTGAGAAGCTAAGGGACTTCTCTTTTCTTTCCAATAATTCTTAATTAGTGACCTTTGTGAGTTGAAGTGATGATATTAGGTGTTGTTTTGTGATTTTTGGTTGAAATTGGTGAAGTTTTATATTTATTTGTGATTTTTCTGTTTTCATATGATTATTATTGTGTGGCCATGTATGATGATTGGAAATAATATTGAAGGAAGCTAGAAGGTGGAAAGTGTGGTTAATTGCAGAAAATCTCTGTTTTGGAAGGAAATTGTGGAAACTAGGGTTTCATATCCCCTCATTCTGCCTGGCACTGTTCATCATAGTTAGAGGCCGAATTAGCCTTGGGTTAAAACATTAAAATTTTAGGGAATGATATTTTAGAGTTGCCTACAAAATTTCAGGCCAATCGGAGTAGCGTAGCTTGTGAAAAGACCAAAATACCCCTGCTGCCCTGTTTCTACCCGAACTTGATAATTGCTTCTGTAATTGGTTAATTTGGTTGGGAATACTTCTGATTTGGTTGTTGACGTCTACTTAAGAAATGTAGCCTGGTGTCTTAGCTTTCGGAAGGCTTTGGAATCACTTGATTTGGACTTAGGAAGCCTGAATTACAGTTCGTTAACCAGAATGCGGTTTGTTAACCTGTTTTTGCGGTTCTGGTTTAGTATATTGAATTTTTGACCTGGTTGCACTAGAAACTGGACTGAGTGTCCTTCTTCAACATTGTAGCCCTATCTCTTAGATTTGAAACGGTGTATCTTGTACCTCCATCCGATAATCGTAGTGCCAATGGTGCCAAAATCGCAAAATGATGTCAAAAACTATTTTTAGGGTTTAAAGTTTAACTTCATTTCCGGACTTTTCCCTGGTTTATTCTAGTGCTTAAACATTCTAGTGGAACCTTGTTTTGGTGGTATGTGGATTTGGTTATGACTTGTAATCAAGTCTTATTATGCTTATTTGAATGTTTTAGGACGTGACGGTGGTCCAAAACGCTCTTTGAGCGGAAGTTGATGAAATTTCACTTGCTTGCTTGGTGAGTATACTACTCACTTGTTTGTTTACAATGTGGCTTTATTAATATTGAACTTGATGCCTTGAAAGCTTATTTGCACTGTTGAAACTGATTAAAGTGAGGGTGTACTTGATCGCCCTCACCCCTTTTGTATTATGCACGACTGTTTACTGTTTCACTGTGGTACTTGAAATGTACATGGAAAACTGGATTTGGTGTCGTTTGGACGAGGATCCAATGGCTTTTACTGTTACTACTGAGCTCAACCCCATTGATAGTCGATTGAATCGAGCCAGCGAGGGCTTGGTCGTGAAAGTTGACGAGCCATGGGGACTGTTATATGGAATCTTGTAGTAGTGAGACTCTTGATTCCGGTATACTTGAGTGTTACCAAATTTATACTATTTGGAGTTCGGGCTCGGTAGGGGTATGTTGGGTGGAAGGAATGGAAGTAAAGTGGAGCCTACGGTTGGTTACTCTTAAACATTGACGGAGAGTCAATGAGATCCGATCAAGAATGCAAGTGAGGAAAGGGGCTCTTGAGAGCCGCCCGTATCCTTTTATCAAATCTATTAATGTGTGCTCTTGGTTTACTTTTGATGATTTGAAATGAAAAGCTTTATGCTTATATGAACTTGGTTGCTTGAGTGATAGTATCTCACTGGGCGTAAGGTCACTCTATTCCGTTTGTTTTCCTTACAGGAAATTGAATACTTTTGGAAAAGCGATGAATATGGATTGCCGAGTTGAGCTTATGTATATATATTTTTTGAATAGCTCCTTTTGGGCAAAACCCTAAACTCATTTTGACACAACCCATCGTTGAATTGTAATTTGTAACCGTACATGTATAAATTTATGGGATAATTTGGTATGCCATTTTGGTATGTAAATGTTGAATTTCAAGATGTGTATGTTTGCGTGATGTGTGGCCGGATTCTGACGTGGCCGGTACTATTCATGGCCGGCTCCGATTTTCGTTTTCTTTTATTTTGTGATTGTGACTCGTTTAAGCGCGCTTGTATGTTTCGGAACGTCTTAGATCGCGTTGAACTGTCCCGTAGTCCTGGCAAGAGTTGGACAGGCAGTCCACTAACCCCTTTGGTCGCCTTAGGGGAAGGTGGGGCTGTCACAGGTGGTATCAGAGCATAGGTTTGAATTGGCCTGGGTGTATTAGAAATGCTCGATTTGAGGATTCTTTTGATTGTGTCCGTTAAGATTATTGATGCTAATTATTCTTTTGGTGTAGGAGGGACGGAACGGTGATTCTAGTGATAGCCCTACTGGGGAGCGACCGCAGGGGGTGCTTCCTGTGATTCCGTACCAGATCCGGCCCAAAGGGGCCGTTGTGCGTTGGAGCCCGGCTAACCGTCTCTGACGTTGCGAGTGTCGACACACGTACGCTTACCCTAACGCTTTGGTTTGGTGTTGGCCGTGGCCAAGGAACGGAAGGAGTTGGCCGCGGATAATACTAGGCTTGAGGCCGAGGTGACCCAGTTTAAGGCGGCCAATGAGAAACAAGCTGAGCGCATTAAGGGACTGGAGTACGACGTGCTTGAGGTAGAGGATAGGGTTGATGACCTCTGCACTCAACTTAGGGAAGCACATGAGCGCGAGTCTAAGCGAGCTCCAAAGGTTAAGGTTCGAGCCGCATCGATCCTGAACCTCTGCGCCGACGTGGTCGAGGGAGTGAGCGACGAGGCCTCGTGTTCGGGGCCCGGGGCTGGGGTTGGATCCACCCCGTCGGGTGGGTCTACTAGCCCGTCGACGGACTAGGTCACAACTCCTCGGGTTTTTGGGATAGTTTTGTTTTCTGTATATAGGGCGGATAGGGAAAAGAGCCTTAGCTAATCGTTTTGTACGTTTGGATTAGCTACATGTATATTCTTTTGATGAGGCCATTTTCTCGGGGATTGTCTATGTTTGTACTTGACTTGACTGTACTTGACCTGACTGGTTGTTGATATGTGTGTTGTTTGACCTTGTTTGGAGTGTATATATATATGTTATTGTAAAAGTTTTTGGGTTTTACTTACATGCATTGTTATTATATTGGTTTAGTACATTTGCCTAGACCAAGTAGACTTCATGGAAGGTACACGGAGTGGAGGGGGACGTGGGTGCGGAAATAGGCAACCCACGCCGAACAGGGGTACTGGGGAAACCTCATCTGGACCTAATCTTGACCCAACGTACAAATAGCTGCCGCTATGCAGCAAATGACCAATCTGCTGGCACAAGTGCTGCAGCAACAGGGTCAGAACCCTACTCCTAACCCTGGAAATCCTAGCAATCACATCGAGAGCGAAGACAGAGCTCTCGAACGATTTCAAAAGTTTGCTCCATCCAAGTTTATTGGGGGGCCCGATCCAGATGTCGCCGAAAGGTGGCTTGAGAAGATGGTCGATATTTTTGCGGCCTTGCACTACACTGAAGAACGGCAGGTGACTTTTACCGTTTTTTAACTGGAAGGGGCGGCCCGTTCCTGGTGGAACGTAATACGGCAAAAATGGAAACGGGAACAAACGCCCAAGACTTGGGTGAATTTTATAAGGGAATTCAACGCGAAATTCTTCCCTCCTCTAGTTCAGGAGAGGAAGGAAGACGAGTTCATCCGACTCCACCAAGGGGTTCAATCTATGGTGGAATACGAGAGTCAATTCATCCGCCTGTCCAAATTTGCGCCTGAGCTGATCATGACCGAGCAACGGCGGATTAGGCGCTTTATCCAGGGCTTGAATGTCGAAATCCAGAAGGACCTCGCAGTGGCTCAAATCAATGCTTTTAGCGAGGTCGTGGAGAAGGCCCAACGGGTAGAGAGCGCTAGGTTGCAAGTCCGGAACTTCCAGGCAAAGAAGCAAGGTTTTCCTGGGAGTAGTTCAGGACAGGGTGAGAAGAGTACCCCCTCCAAGTTTGGAAGAGGAATGGGAGGTGGACGACAGTCGGGTACAGGCAGAGGGACTCCGTCTAGGGGTGGCCAAGTTGGGCGAGACCAAAGAGGAAATTTTCAGGAAGGCTCAGCTTCAGCACCTCGCGGTCCCTGTGGGCATTGTGGGAAGCCAAACTACACGGAAGATAACTGCTGGATGAAGAAGGGCAAATGTCTGCGATGTGGAAGTGCAGACCACCAGTTGGCTACTTGTCCGATCCTAAAACAAGACGGAAAGGGGAGCCAACCACCACCGAGGGCCAATGCTGGATCAGTTAAGGGAGATGGGTTCAAACCGAAGGTGCCAGCTCGAGTGTGTTCATTAGAGCCCCAACAGGTTCCAGAGTCCTCAGAGGTCGTAGAAGGTACGATCCCTATTTTCCACTGCTTTGCCAAAGTTTTAATTGATCCTGGTGCCACTCATTCCTTTGTTAACCCTGATTTCATGTGTGGCATCGATATAAAACCTGCTAGTTTACCATACGACCTAGAAGTTAGTATACCTACGTGAAATCAACGTTTGGTTACTAGTATGGTTTATAGGGATTGTGAAGTATGGGTAGGAGAGAAGAGATTGTTAAGGGACTTGATAAGTTTGGTTATTAAGGGGTGTGATGTGATCTTGGGTATGGACTGGCTAGCCAGGTATAATGCCCAACTGGATTGTAAAACGAAAATGGTAGAATTCTGCATCCCTGGTGAGGCAACCTTAAGGTTGGACATAAGGGGTAGGTTAGCCTCATCTGCTTTGATTTCTGGCATTCGGGCTAGAAAATTGCTAAGTAGAGGGGCGCAAGGATTTTTGGCCTTTCTGATCAATACCCCCACAGATAAGTTAAAGGTGGAGGACGTGGCCATAGTAAGGGAATTTTCGAATGTATTCCCTGATGAGTTAGTAGCCCTACCTCCGGAAAGAGAGATAGAATTCAAGATAGACCTGCTACCTGGAACCTCACCCATCTCAAAAACACCATACCGAATGGCCCCTGCAGAGCTCAAGGAGCTAAAGTTGTAATTGCAAGACCTCCTGGAGCGAGGATTCATTCAAGAGAGTGGGTCTCCTTGGGGAGCTCCTGTCCTGTTTGTGAAGAAAAAGGACGGAAGTTTGAGGATGTGTATTGATTACCGGGGTCTGAACAATGTTACGGTTAAGAATAAGTATCCACTGCCCCACATTGATGAGTTGTTCGACCAGCTGCAAGGAGCAGTGGTCTTCGCAAAACTGGACCTCCGACAAGGGTATTACCAGTTGTTGATTAGGAGAGAAGATATTCCGAAAACCGCTTTCAACTCGAGATATGGGCATTATGAGTGTGCAATTATGCCCTTCGGACTAACCAATGCTCCTGCCGCCTTCATGGACTTAATGCATAGGGTTTTTAAGCCCTATTTGGACCGATTTGTCATTGTTTTTATTGATAACATTTTGGTCTACTCCAAAACTCGCGAGGAACATGAGCAGCATTTGAGAGTGGTGTTGCAGACCCTAAGAGAACATCAGTTGTACGCCAAGTTTAGTAAGTGCGAGTTTTGGCTGGAGAAAATCGCTTTCCTAGGGCACGTAATCTCCCACGACGGTATCTCGGTTGACCCGGCGAAAGTAGAGGCCGTGACAAATTGGAAGAGGCCAGAAAATCCCACAGAGATCCGCAGTTTTCTAGGGCTAGCTGGGTATTACCGACGTTTCATTAAAGACTTCTCCAAATTAGCAGGTCCTTTAACTGGCCTGACAAAGAAACATGGTCGGTTCGTATGGAATGCCCGATGTGAGACAAGTTTTCAAGAGTTAAAGAAAAGATTGACCATGGCTCCAGTGCTAGTCTTGCCTAACGGAGTGAACGGATTTGCTGTGTATACTGATGCGTCGCGAGAAGGTCTGGGATGCATTTTAATGCAGAGCCGTAATTTGATCTCTTTTGCCTCTCTAGGAAGTTGAAACTCCACGAGCAGAATTACCCAACCCACGATCTGGAGCTAGCCACTGTTGTTTTCACACTGAAAAAGTGGAGGCATTACCTATATGGGGTGACCTTTGAAGTGTATTCGGACCATAAGAGTCTTAGGTACCTCTTCTCCCAGAAGGAATTAAACATGAGGCAACAACGGTGGATGGAATTTCTGGAAGATTACGACTGCACAATCAACTACCATCCGGGAAAGGCAAATGTGGTAGCCAATGCCTTGAGTCGTAAGGTTCAAGTAGCAGGGTTGATGATCAAAGAGTGGGATTTGTTAGAATCCGTTTGTGAGTGGAAACCCTGTCTTGGGAGTCATAAGGTGAGTTTTGGCAATGTTAAGGTGACCTCCACTCTACTGGAACGCATCAAAGAAGCGCAAAAGGAAGATTTGATGGTGCAAAAGTGGGGAGAGAATGTGAAAAAGGGGGAAACAACTGATTTTAATTTTAGCTCTGAAGGTATCTTAAAATACCGGAACCGAATAGTGGTGCCGAAGGATGAATCATTGAAAACAGAGATTCTAGAGGAAGCCCATCTGTCGCGCCCCACTTTTTGAAATGGTGTGAAAGTAGTGTGTAAGATATGTACGTGAACGTGTGTGAAAGTGAAAATAAAAGGCCGTTGGATTGAAATGCGACGGTTTGGCCAAACAAAGTTCAAAAAGGGTTTTAGATAGAAAAGGAGTCGCCACTTGGTATAGAGTTAGGGTGTACCAAGTCACCCAAAAAGTGATATTTGGAAAAGAAAAGTAAACAAACCCTTTTTAAAGAACTTTTAGGTCTACGTAACCAAAGAAAGGGATCGGGGGTCACATTTGATAAGGGAGAAGGCAAAGGCAAAGCCTAAGACACTCCCTTACCCTAGCCAAAGCTAGTTGCGTGACTTAGCCCCCACTTTTCCTAATTCTTCTACCCAAAATATGCGTTGCATGTTGGATGTGACTAATGGACATGGAAAAGAAATGCAATCCTAAATCTAAAATGTCTCTTATGAGGCTTTTTGGTCCCAATCACATGAATTGTGATGGCCAATAAGGAAAGCCCTCATAGAGGTTACGAATAATGCAAATGAGGACTCAAGTATGAGTGTAAGTGTGCAAGTGTAAGAAAAGTGCATGTGTGCAAGTGTAAGAAAAGTGCATGTGTGCAAGTGTAAGAAAAGTGCATGTGTGCCAATTGAAAAAATAAAGGTATAATGGTAGTAAATGCATATAAGTGCAATTGAGTGCAATAAGTGATAGGGAAAGAAAATTAATGTGCGAACATGGCATGTAGATTGAGAAAAATATAAGTAGTGAGAAAATGCGGATAAAGAAAGTGAAGAAGTGATATGATGAAAATGAAAGTGTATGAGCCTAGAGGAATGCATCAAGTCGGGTACGGGAATGACTTCTAACTTCATGATTTTAATTTTCCCTTTGATTAGAAGGAAGAACTAGCGTGCTAAGGCTATTTTGTAGCCACACTCGCTCGTTTCCCTTACTGAAAGGGGACTCTCAAGCAAATGTACCCTATAACTAGCATGAAGATGCAAAAACCTAAAATGAAAGGGAAAGGATTGGAGGATCATGCCAAATGCTAGGAAACTAAGAAAAAATGTATGAAATGTAGTGAAACATGCAAGTATGCACTAACGAAAGGGGACGGCCTATTGGGTCTAGCATTGGACTAGCTCTTTTCTAGCGCTCTCTCACAAGCATTGGACTTGTAAGAGCTCAAGGGGAAAAACCATGACCAGCGTTGGACTAGCCACGGTGACGTCACACATCCATTATAAACCAAATAAATCATGTAAAGACTAATAAAGCAAATAAACACATAAATCACATATTGCACATAACACATAAGCATGGTATCTAGATGCAAGACCCTAAGAAAGCAAATTAACACGTAGCAACAAAAGCAAGCAAATCACACTAATGAACCTATTACATTGGCTAACTAAAACAAATGGGGAGGGGGAAAAGTGAATAAAAATGCTCTCCAAGCCCTATCTATTACAAGCCAAGAGGTGTACACATACCCCATAAAAGAATAACTTAATAAAAGCAAAAGTAAATGAAATAAATGAAAGGAATTAAGGAAAAGTAAGGAAAGCAAAGTAGACATGCAATTCTCACTTAGCACGTTGGATCACATAGGGGAGAGACAAAAAAGATAAAAGAAGTTATACCTCCCTTGAGTTGATGCCCTAACGAAGTGAAATTACTAATTTACCCTCCAAAACAATAAAATGGTCAGGGTACCAATTTAATTAAGAAAATTAAAGAAAATATGCAAAACACAAGCTCACTTGGTCATAAAGCTCTTAAAATCACGAATTAAGTACAATTAAACAAAGCATGATAGTTAATTGAAACAAACAAGCAATGAAGTTGCAAAAATTAAAACTACCAAGGACCAAATTGATGAAATTATTCAATTGATTGGGTCCTAGTGGAACAAGGGGAGACTTGAGGGGTTAGAATGTAATTTTTCTTTTGATTTCATGCAAGCTACGTAAAATTTCCTCTGCAACAATTCTATTCCCAACCGTGGCTTTCCTCCAATTTATCATGCAAGCAGATCCAATGAATGTCCAGATTTTTAAACAAAACAAACAAACACAGCAAGTCTTAATCATTCACTTAACTGAGCATTACATTTTTTTTGTGCCTCGAAATCAAAGCTGGAAATCTGAGTTGCTCAACAGCAAAAGAAATGAAAGAAAAGTGCAGCAAGGGACGCAAGGCTCTATATGCATCAGGAAAACATTACAACCACCAACAGCTCCATGATGCAATTGAATGGAAAAATGCAGCAGAGATGGAAAGCAAGAAACTTAAGATAGACATGCATAACTGAACCACAAATCACAGACTTTAATCAAACTAAAAGCTTCAGCAACAAAAGCAGAAGACTTTGACATCTGAACAAGCAAAAAACATTTCAAAATAGGAACGGAACATGCCATTCCCTTCACTGGTTTCGTCCGCAGCTTTTCTGGTTTTTACCGCAAGTTCTCTTTATTAACATGTCAAACTTCGGGGCTCTGATCTTAAATAGCAAACATCATAGAAAATCCAATCATTCAATCCAACAAATCTTCACACTAATTCTTCTACAACTCTCCTGTATTGGCTCTATCCAACCACTAACCGAAAGGAAAATGAAATCCCAGTCAAATCATGGCAGCCGACGCTTTTTATTGCAAACTCATGCCCAAGATACACAAGACAGAAAAAAGAAAGCAATGGCAAGAGAAATATCAAAAAGTAACCATGATACAGCTATGGAGCAAACCAATAAGCCCGCGGCAAGAGGGGTGACGGTTCATGCATCTTCTTAGTAGAATCCTGGTTTTCTAGACTACAATTTATGGGTTTCATGCTATTTCCCTTGGCTAAACATGACAAACATCAAGCCTTGGATTTTGAACAACAAACATCATAGCAACTCAATCATTCCAACATACAGAAATTTCAATCACCACAATGTAATCTCCTGGGTTTACTTTGTTCAACAAAATTCAAGCAGCCATGATCTTAATCAAAAGAAAAACTCGCGGCTTCCTCTGATAAACCCCCCTCGTAAAAAAAAAACCGAACTTCTGTCCCCAAACCCAGGCCAAACCCACAAACTCCTCAACCCAAACCGTTGAAATGAAACGAAATGGTAAGATGGAATGAAAAACCCAACCATGAAACGAAAAGTGCTAGATGGATTGCAAAAGAAAACGGACAGAGTTGTCTCTAGATTTTTGGAAACAAAATGGTAAGAAAAAACAAAAGCCATCAGACCTGGCTATACCTAAAACACAAAAAACAGCGAAGAAAAAGAAACAACTTTGGCTTGCAAAAGCCAGTGAACACAAGGAAAACAGCATGCTGTCTCGCAAAAATCATCCAAGCACCAAGCTTTTACTCTAGCAATCAAGTCTCAGTGTAAGACTCCAGAATTTCTGGTTACGCAGGTTGGATTTCATATGAAATGGAAGCATGCAAGGAAAAAAAAGGGTTGAAGGCTACCTGTTCACCGCCTTTGAATCTGAAATTTCAGCTTGGGTTCGACTCCGAAGAAGACACCAGAAGCTACGTTCTCAGCCTTGGATCTCCTCTTGTTCTCGGCCGTAGCTATCTGTTTAACACTCCCCCTCTCTGATTTCTTTTTCAATCTCTTTCACCCAGCCGTCATCCAACCTCCTCTCTCAAATCTCCCTCAGCCGTCGAACTCTCTCTAAACCCTCTCTCGTTCCTCCTCTATCTTCTCCCTCACCCTGGTTTCTAGGTTTTCTCCCCCTCAGGTTTCTAGCTTTTCCCAGGCCTTAAAACCCTCAGCTCTCGTTTTGTTTCTTGCTCAAACCCAGCCGTCATCCAACCTCCTCCTTTTTTTAGATTTTCAGCCGTCACCCCCTTTCTTTTATATGGCCTCAGAAAACTAAAACCCTCTCAGCAATGGTTGGATGAAGCCCACTGCATTTTTGGGAAACCATTTGATAGTTCTTGATACTCCACCATTGAGATTTCTAGACTAAGCCAGGTGGACTGTACTGTGATCATCAGACGGGGCTAACCCAAGCCAAAACAGCCGAGAAATGCAGCTGTAAATTTCTTCTGCTGCGGCTGAAACCGAACGTGGCTCTCTTTTTTTTTTAATAATAATACAAAAATAATATTTTAAATAAAAATCAGATAATAAGAAGAAAATTCGGAATGAAAGATAGAAAATAAAATGCCTAACAACAAATTATGTTTGATTAATGATTTTCTTTTTTTTCGTTTTTTCCCTTTTTCCCTTTTTTTCATTTTTCATATTTTTTCCAAGAAAACATTGAATTTAAATCAAAACAACTAAAACATAATTTTTTGAATGCTTTTTCTTTTTCCCGAGAAATTCTATGCTAAAGCTTAAAAATAAAATAATAAAATAAAAAACTAAAAAACTAAAAAATGAATAAACCTAGCACGACAAATAAAAACTAAAAAAAAGTAAATGAAATTACACTGAAAATTTGGTGTCTACACCATCGGTCCAAGTATACAATCCATCCGGGTAGTAGCAAGATGTATCAAGACTTGAAAGGAACCTATTGGTGGGACAATATGAAGAAGGAAATCGCTTTGTACGTGCAAAAATGTCTCATTTGCCAACAGGTGAAAGCGGAGCATCAAAAATCATCGGGCCTGTTACAACCCCTTGAAATACCCGAGTGGAAGTGGGAAAACATCACCATGGACTTCGTTTCAGGTTTGCCGCGGACGCAAAGAGGGCACGATGCCGTTTGGGTGATCGTCGATCGATTAACCAAATCGACCCATTTCTTGCCAATAAACATGAAGTACCCCATGGACAAGTTGGCCCAACTGTACATGGACGAGATTGTAAAGCTACATGGCGTTCCTGTTAGCATCGTCTCCGATAGAGATCCCCGGTTCGTATCTCGGTTTTGGCAGAAATTCCAAGAAACTCTAGGGACTAAACTCAACTTGAGCACGACTTATCACCCTCAGATGGATGAACAATCGGAGCGGACAATCCAGACTCTTGAGGACATGCTACGAACTTGCATTCTGGATTTTGGAGGCAACTGGGGTCAACACATGACCTTAGTAGAGTTAGCGTACAACAACAGCTACCATTCGTCGATTCAAATGGCTCCATATGAGGCACTATATGGACGAAAATGCCGGTCACCGATCTACTGGGATGAAGTTGGCGAGAGAAAGGCGCTAGATCCAGCAACTATTCCATGGATGGAAGAGGTGCGAGGAAAGGTCAAGTTGATACGGCAACGACTCCAAACAGCTCAAAGCAGACAAAAAAGTTATGCAGACAATCGAAAAAAAGACTTGGAGTTCGAAGTTGGAGACCATGTGTTTCTTAAAGTCACACCATTATGGAGCCTCACAGCAGGTAGAGGAAAGAAGCTCCAACCGAGATACGTTGGACCTTACAAGATCCTCCAGAGGGTAAGAACGGTCGCGTATCAATTAGAGCTACCGTCCAGTCTCTCTCGAATTCACGACGTCTTCCACGTCTCGATGCTCAAGAAGTACTATCCCGACCCATCCCATATCTTACAACCAGAGGAGATCGACATAGACGAATCGCTTGCTTACGAAGAGAAACCTGTCCAAGTGCTTGATCGGAAAGTCAAAGAGCTAAGAAACAAGCAGATTCCGTTGGTTAAGATACTATGGAGAAACCATGGGGTAGAGGAAGCTACCTGGGAGGTGGAAGAAGAGATGCAAACGAAATACTCTGAATTTTTCGTGAGTTAAGGTGAGAAATTTCGAGGGCGAAATTCTTTTAAGGGGGAGAAAGTGTGAGAACCTGTAATTTTCTCATTTTCTAGGTTTTATTCTCTTTAATGGCATGTTTTCTGCATTTTCTTTATTAGGAAAATTTTCCCGATAATTTTTATGAATAAATATAGTTTTTAGATGATTTTTCTAGTATCGGTTAGTTTTTTAGAAATTAAGAGCGTATACCGGACGTGGGACCCGCTAGTGCGAAAAGTTCGGAAAAATATGGCCAACTAGGTTAAGATTTGGACACTGGGTTTAATTTACCGAGTGTTATGAGATAATTAGAGATTACCAAGTGGATTGGTGTGAGAGGAACAAGGAGATAACCATGCCTTGACTAAAAGTGACAAGTGTCACTTGGAGGTTGATTTCACTTTTTGACCACTATTCATTCTTTTACCAATAAATCAAAAATTGACCCAAAAATCCCTCAAATTTGCAAGCTTGAAGCCGGCTCTCTCCAAGGAAGAAAGAAAGGAAAACTCTCCAAATTCCTAGCTCTACTCTTGCTCAAATCCACCAAAACAACCATTTAATCTTGCATTTGTTCCATAAAACCCCTTCACTTAGTGATTGTGAGGTGATTGGTGGAGTTGTTTGGAAGGCTAAGGTGGTTAGTTGCTCCTTCTCTTGCATTACAAGGTGAGAAGCTAAGGGACTTCTCTTTTCTTTCCAATAATGCTTAATTAGTGACCTTTGTGAGTTGAAGTGATGATATTAGGTGTTGTTTTGTGATTTTTGGTTGAAATTGGTGAAGTTTTATATTTATTTGTGATTTTTCTGTTTTCATATAATTATTATTGTGTGGCCATGTATGATGATTGGAAATGATATTGAAGGAAGCTAGAAGGTGGAAAGTGTGGTTAATTGCAGAAAATTTCTGTTTTGGAAGGAAATTGTGGAAACTAGGGTTTCATTTCCCCTCATTTTGTCCGGCACTGTTCATCATAGTTAGAGGCCTAATTAGCCTTGGGTTAAAATATGAAAATTTTAGGGAATGATATTTTAGAGTTGTCTACAAAATTTCAGGCCAATCGGAGTAGCGTATCTTGTGAAAAGACCAAAATACCCCTGCTGCCCTGTTTCTACCCGAACTTGATAATTGCTTCTGTAATTGGTTAATTTGGTTGGGAATACTTCTGATTTGGTTGTTGACGTCTTCTTATGAAATGTAGCCTGGTGTCTTAGCTTTCGGATGGCTTTGGAATCACTTGATTTGGACTTAGGTAGCCTGAATTACAGTTCGTTAACCAGAATGAGGTTTGTTAACCTGTTTTTACGGTTCTGGTTTAGTATATTGAATTTTTGACCTGGTTGCACTAGAAACTGGACTGAGTGACCTTCTTCAACATTGTAACCCTATCTCTTAACTTCGAAACGGTGTATCTTGTATCTCCATCTGATAATCGTAGTGCCAATGGTGCCAAAACCGCAAAATGATGTCAAAAACTATTTTTAGGGTTTAAAGTTTAACTTCATTTCCGGACTTTTCCCTGGTTTACTCTAGTGCTTATACATTCTAGTAACCTTGTTTTGGTGGTATATGAATTTGGTTATGACTTGTAAAAAGTCTTATTATGCTTATTTGAATGTTTTAGGACGTGACGGTGGTCCAAGACGCTCTTTGAGCGGAAGTTGATGAAATTTCACTTGCTTGCTTGATGAGTATACTACTCACTTGTTTGTTTACAATGTGGCTTTATTATATTGAACTTGATGCCTTGAAGGCTTATTTGCACTATTGAAACTGATTAAAGTGAGGTTGTACTTGATCGCCCTCACCCCTTTTGTATTATGCACGACTGTTTACTGTTTCACTGTGGTACTTGAAATGTACATGGAAAACTGGATTTGGTGTCGTTTGGACGAGGATCCAACGGCTTTTACTATTACTACTGAGCTCAACCCCATTGGTAGTCGATTGAATCGAGCCAGCGAGGGTTTGGTCGTGAAAGTTGACGAGCCATGGGGACTGTTATATGGAATCTTGTAGTAGTGAGACTTTTGATTCCGATATACTCGAGTGTTACCAAATTTATACTGTTTGGAGTTCGGGCCCGGTAGGGGTATGTTGGGTGGAAGGAATGGAAGTAAAGTGGAGCCTACGGTTGGTTACTCTTAAACATTGACGGAGAGTCAATGAGATCCGATCAAGAATGCAAGCGAGGAAAGGGGCTCTTGAGAGCCGCCCGTATCCTTTTATCAACTCTATTAATGTGTGCTCTTGGTTTACTTTTGATGATTTGAAATGAAAAGTTTTATGCTTATATGAACTTGGTTGCTTGAGTGATAGTATCTCACTGGGCGAAAGCTCACTCTATTCCGTTTGTTTTCCTTACAGGAAATTGAATACTTTTGGAAAGGCGATGAATATGGATTGCCGAGTTGAGCTTATGTATATATATATGTTGAATAGCTCCTTTTGGGCAAAACCCTAAACTCATTTTGACCCAACCCATCGTTGAATTGTAATTTGCAACCGCACATGTATAAACTTATGGGATAATTTGGTATGCCATTTTAGTATGTAAATGTTGAATTTCAAGATGTGTATGTTTGCGTATGTGTGGCCGAATTCTGACGTGGCCGGTACTATTCATGGCCGGCTCCGATTTTCATTTTTTTTTTATTTTGTGATTGTGACTGGTTTAAGTACACTTGTATGTTCCGGAACGTCTTAGATCGCGTTGAACTGTCCCGTAGTCCTGGCGAGAGTTGGGCAGGCAGTCCGCTAACCCCTTTGGTTCGCCTTAGGGGAAGGTGGGGCTGTCATAATGAAGAACAAATTTTTGGTAGTAATATGTAGTCCAAAACTTTTTGGTATCACTTAATTTTGATGGAAATGAAAATGCTGTTATAGTGGATAAAAAGTAAAAATGTTGGTAAGAGAAAGATATTTGAAGGTAGAAAAACATTTACAACATATCAACCAAACACCAAAAAAAAGAATGTGAAAAATATTTTCACTAGACTAACCAAGCATTTGAAAATTATGAAAAAGGGAATGATTTTCTAGGACGGAAAATTTCTTCTTAGGAAAAATATTTTACGTCCAATCAAATGGACCCTACAGAGAGAAATAATTTCAAGTATCCTCCCTAGACTTCCCGTCAAGTCGCTAATGAGATTTGAGTGTTAATGAGATTCAAGTGTGTAAGCAAGCAATGGAAATCTACAATATCCGATCCCAAATTTGCTCTTTCCAACATTAATTCAATTTGATCTAAGCAGGTTTTCATGTCACAAGATCGAGATCCTATTCCTAGTTTTCTCACTATGGACGGTTGAGGCTAAGTAGTGAAGTTATCGTGGCTAGAGGAAAGAAATAGCGAAGAATTTGTGAAAAGGTTCCCGTGGGCAGACAAGGGTCACTATAATGACTTTTTTTTTTTTGGGGTCATCCAATGGTTTATTGCCCAAGAATATGGGAACTTATTTCTTGCTATAGAATCCATCAACGGGATACTATAGCCATGTTTTGGGACTGAGGTGACGTTTGATTCGCACATCGGAATCGGATTCGGATTCGGAATCGGATATCTTGGGTTTGGAATGAGATCATTCATTCCAATATATTTGTTTGGTTCAAATACCTGGAATGTGTATCATTACTATAGTTGATGTTTGGTTCGTCGACTCTTTCGGAATGGAATATAATAAATATATTATAAATCACATCGTAAATGATAGTTATTGGCTCTTTGTAAATGAGATATAAGAAATTTTCACTAATTAAATATATTAGTATAAATGTATTAGTAAATTTAGTCTAACTAATTAATAATTTCTATTAGTAAACATGTATAATTATTAGCATAATTGATAATATTAATTATATTACATAAATTAATGTACATTATATAATACATATAACTAATAATAATATTATTATTATAAGTTTATAACTAATTAAATTAAATATTATATATATAATTAAATATAAATATACAAATGTTATAATATAAATATAATATATACAAATATTAATTATACTAAGTTGGCAAAGTTGTTGTAGTGGTTGGCATAGTTGTTGGAGTAGGTGATTGATTTGTCCAATAGGATTTAAATGTGAAGATAAGGGTCTATAATATATCCTATATATTACTGCAAAATTCTTTGTGTGTTTTTCAAATTCATTTCCTTGTAGATGAATATCTAATATGACTGAATTCAAAATATGTGGGTCTGTTAGGTCTATTGAAAAATTTGGAGCACAGTAAAAATATATGGGTCCATTACATACATTTGTTTGAATCATAGAAAGTAAAGAAAAATCTGGTAAAGAATTATTTTCTCCTTTAATAAATTCAATTTCGAAATCGAACACAGATAAAATAGCTTGCCATCTGGCAAATATTTGTTTTGAAACTATATTTTGAACATCTTTTTGTAAAATCTCTTTTGCAGATTTACAGTCTATTCTAATTAAAAATTTCTTATTATATAAATCATCTTGAAATTTTGATATACATAAAACTATTGTTCTATATTATTCAATAGACTAAAGAAAAATCCAAAACCATGGACAGAAGAACATACTCAAAAGATAAAATATTTAAATGAGAAAATAGAGTCATTACCATGTTTATGTCTACCTAATCCTAAAGCATTCATGATTGTTGAAACAGATGCATCAGAATTAGGATATGGAGGAATATTAAAACAAAGAATAGATTATTCAAAAGAAGAATTAGATAGATTTCATTCAGGAACCTGGTCTGACCCTCAAAAGAATTATTCAATAATTAAAAAGGAAATTTTATCAATAGTTTTATATATATCAAAATTTGTAATATTAATTATATTACATAAATTAATGTACATTATATAATACATATAACTAATAATAATAATATTATTATAAGTTTGTAACTAATTAAATTAAATATTATATATATAATTAAATATAAATATACAAATGTTATAATATAAATATAATATATACAAATATTAATTATACTACTATTTTATATAAATATAATATATATTACATATTAAATATAGTTATTATTATATATTATTAAAATTAAAATAATAATTATAATTATATAACTTATTAATATTACATACATGTATATATTATAATTATATGCACATATAATATACATTTATAAATATACATATATATTATAAATATAATAAAATATAGTATTAATAAACTTATAATATATATTATATAAGTATAATTATATTTAACTAAATATTATAATATATAATTATATAATATAATAATATCATTATTATTAGTTTGTAACTAATTAAATTAAATATTATATATATAATTAAATATAATTATACAAATGTTATAATATAAATGTATCATTATAAATATATAATATATAAATATTAATTGTACTAATATTTTATATAAATATAATGCATATTAATATTAGATATAGTAATTATTATTGTCGCGCCCCATTTTTGAATAAATAAATAAAATAAAATGGTTTGAGAAAATGTATTTTTGTGATTGAAAAGTGAATTTTTGATTTAAAAGAAAAATGGGTCTAAATGGGACTTTTGAAAATGCGACGATTTGACCCAAGAAAAATAGTTCAAAAAGGGTTTTTTATATGAAAAATGGAGTCGCCACTTGGTATAGAGTTAGGGTGTACCAAGTCACCCAAAAATGAATTTTTAAAGAAAAATAGGAAAAAATATTAAGAAACCCCTTTTGAACGACTCCTAGTCCACGTAAACCAATGAAAAAGGTTCGGGAGTCACATTTGACGAAGGGGAAGGCAAGGATAAAAATCCAAGGCACCCCTTCGACCTAGCCAAGGCTAGTTGCGTGATTTAATCAAATATTTTCTTATTTTAACCAAAGAATTTATTACATTTGGATGTACTATATGAATGCAAACCCTAGACCTAGGGGTATTGGGGGAAATTTCTCTTCAAAGGTTGAATGGTGCCAATCACATTAATTGTGAAGCCCAATAACGATCCTTCGAAGAGGTCACGAATAATGCAAGTGGAATGCTCAAACAAGGAAAGAAAATATGAGAGGTGTGCAAATGAAGGCAAAAGTGCTCGTGTGCAAGTAAAGGGATAAAGGTGTACGTGTGCAAATGAGGGGAGAAAATGAAAGAGTGGATTTGAAAATGCATGAGCCTAGGGAATTCATGCATATTGGTACGGGGAGACCTAAATCGTGACTCAATTTGCCCTTTTATAGAGGGAATACAAGCGTGCTAAGGCTTAGAAAAAGCCACACTCGTCTATATCCCATATTTAAGAGGACTCTCAAGCAAATGAACCCTATAACTAGCATGAAATGCAAAAATCCTAAAAATGGAGGGAAAAGGGGTTCGAGGGGCATGCAAAATGATAAAACTAAAGAAAGTTGCATGATATGTGGTGAACAAGCAAATGATGCACTAATGAAAAGAAAGGAAAAAGCCTATTGGGTCTAGCGTTGGACTAGCCCATTCTATGAATTCCGACTAGCGTTGGACTAGTGGAAACGATAAAAGAAGCCACAACTAGCGTTGGACTAGTGTGGTGACGTACATTCATCCATTCCATTCATCCACACTATGGAAAGCAAGTAGACATACCGAATACTCATAAACACGTAGCACGTAACATTTAGCATGCTCGACTAGATGCAAGGCCCTAACAAAGCAAATTAACACGTAGTAACTAAGCATGCGAGACACATAAGACAATTAAGACCCTAACTATTACATTTGCTAGCTAGGCACATGAATTCGATAGGTCTTCATCGAATGCTCCTCCAAGCCCTATCTATTACAAGCCAAGAGGTGTACACATACCCCATAAAGAATTACTTAAATAAAAAGCAAAAGTAAATGAAGTAAATGAAAGGAATTAAAGAAAAACAAAGGAATCAAGTAGACATGCAAGTTTCACTTAGCACGTTGGATCACATAGGAGAGACACAAAAAGGGATAAAAGAAATTATACCGCCCCCCTTTGAATGGTGTCCAAATGAAAGAGAAAATGGCTTCAAAACAATAAAAAGGTCAAGGTACCTCAAATAGTAAAGTATAAGCAAAAACATCAAAAACCACCTAATTGCAACTTGAATGAGCTCAAAAGCAAGGAAGGGGGCCAAGTCATGACTCAAATTGCAATTATTTTAGAACCCAATTGTAAGCTACTAGAACATAGTTGGGCCTTAGTAATATGCGGAGGAACATGGGGGACTGATTTGCAATTTTTTTTTTTTTTGAAACTTTTTACATGCCAAATTCATGCAACAAAGAAAACAACGTAAACAAGTTTCTGCAATAAACTTTCGGCAGCTTCCTCTTGTAAACTTCATGCCAGATTTTAAACAAACTAACTAACTAACACCAACTCTCAAACACCCTTGACAACTGAACATTTTTGTTAACTCAATCCCTTCATAAACAACCAACCCTTAAAATGAAATGAAAGATCAAATGATGAACCATATTGCGGCAGAAAATAGAACTTGCTGGAAATTTTATTTCCCAAAAACGCAGGTTCCCATCCAAATGCCCAATTTTGATCTAAACTTTGTTCCCCAGACACCAAAATAGAAAACTAAGCAACCAAAATAAGAACTTCCGCATCTAAAAAGGCTAAAAAACTTAACAGGATATCACGCCACATTCTGAAAGAAAAACATGCAAACATTTGATATTCAAAATCTGCTACAACTAAAGGAGAAGTCTGCTGCAGCTTCATTTACAAATGGGCTCTAGACAGCCTTAAGTATAACCATTTCATTTGTCTAAACTCTGGATTAGGCAATCAAAACAAATAAAACTCACATCCAACAAGCAAAACATAGAAGGAAATTATATAAAACACTTATGGAACTTTTAGGCAAGATGGAAAAAGATTGCTGTAATTTTATTGATTCACTTTGAGTTGAGCGCATATGATATAGCAAGGGTGAAATATCTTGAAGACTTTGCTGGACAGCCTCAATAATAGCCTTTGGTATATAAAAATCCTTCAAACACTCACTAAACCCCTCGGAATACAGATTTTCCATCAACAAGAGTGTCAAAAAATTGAAGAATCTTAACACCTCCTTAGGACCTTTTGAGAAGAAAAAGAAATGTAATTGGGCCATAATGCATTGCTGCAAAAGATCTCAGGGACCCAATTGATTAGTTTTTCTCAAATTTGGGTCATAGTAGAACAAGGGGAGACTTGGGGGGTTAAGAGACAATTCTGAAATTATCCATGCATGCAAAACACGTAGAAGCCTTTCATTTCTGCGCCAATTCAGCTGCATTTCCTTCATGTTTCACTCCCAAATGCCAACTCCACATCCAATCACATACCCTAACCAAAGCTAACATCCAAAACTTTAAACTAGACAGTAAAAACATAAGTTTAACATCCCAAATCAGCAAAGACAAAGGTGGAAATCATTCAAACATTGAAGAATGAACATACAAACATTGAAGAATGAAAACTGCTATAGCTGAAAGTGAAATCTGCTGCATTTTTACTTGCAAACTGACTCAAATTTTCTGGTTCAAATACATAACTTTGACCAAGATTAGGCAACAAACAACTTTGGCTTGAGCAACCATGATCCAAGCAAGCAAACAACCCAGAAAAACATCATATTCAGGTCTGAAATAATATGCAAGCAACAATAAAAGGTTTCAGCTTCAGCAATGTTTCCGGCCAAACAACTTTGCAGCAATTTTCTTATAAACTCAGATTCTTATCACAACCTTGATTAGATGTAATTAAACTCAACGTCACAACTTTAGACCAAGCCCACAACTAAACCCACCATCATAATCCAAACAAACAAGAAACCCAAGAAGATATCATGCAAATTTCTGGAATAAACATGCGTGCAACAGATTTTTGTTTCACTCAAATTTCTGGTTTACACACAGCCAATTAATCTCATGCAGGGCTTAATCATCCAGTATTTAGTTAGCTAAAACACACAACCAAGTGAGGATCAAGCACTTTCCAGCAAATTTCATACTAAACTACCCAAAACAACTCCATCGGCTAAGCTGGAAGATTGGTTTAACAATCCAGCAACATCCAATAAAATTTTCAAGCCATACAACCGAATTCCCAGCCATAAAGATCACATGCAAGACCAAATAACAAACTATCTATCAGATTGGATCCAAAATCAAGTTCAAATGTCATCAAAATCACCATTTAACCAGAAATTCAACCCAATTCTCTCGATTGACATGCATGCAACCGGATTTTTGGTATTCCTTCAATTTTTTTTGTTTAATCCAAGTTAATTAGCTTCATGCAGAGCTAGATCATCCAGGCTTCGGTTAGTTAAACATACATATAGCTCAGATCATCAAAACTTGGTCAACCGAAGCTGCAAATTTCCAGCTTAAACTCTCGGCAACCATTTTCTTCACAAACAGATTTTTCTATAACTTAAGTTATCATCTAACCACACAATCCTCACATGCATGCCTCTGATCAGCTTTATCAACCCATATTCAACTAGTTTAAGTCCAGAAATTTACCTCAGCTTAAGACTTAGCTCACACGATAAGCAGCTGCAAAATTTTTCCCCTCGGCCTGCCATGGAACTCATGTATGGTTGGGCTGAGCTCGGTTTGTGTAAGCTGTGGAATTGGTGGTTGTGGTTGAGCTCAGCTGGTGGAAGATGAAGAAGGAAATGGCAGCTCGGCAATGGTGGAGGAAGTAAAGAAGCTCGCACGGTTATCTCTTGCTTTCACCCTCTCTCGAACAGCTCAAGGCCGCAACTCACACAGCACTTTCTCTGATTTCCTCTCGTCGTTGATACCAAGGCAGGGAGTGAAAATGAAATGGAATGGTGTTCTGGAATGTTGGAGTTACTCAGCTGGAGGCTCAACTCACACGACAAGCTGCTGCAAATTTTCTCCCTTTCTCTCGGCTCGCACACGGACTGGATGGTTGCAGCTGCTCTTGGTTGGGTGCAGTGGGTCAAGGTTGGTGGAGGTGAATTGCAGGTTAAAGTGAAGGTGGAGAGTGCAGTAGCAACTCACGCATAGTCTCTCCTCTTTCACTCTAGCTTACGGCAGAATTGAAAAGGGAAGCTTACTCTCTCGGACAGCACCAATTTTCTGATCGCATCACTTCCTTTCTTTTCTCTCTTCGATATTCACGAGGTGAAGAAGGGAGTGGGTTGTTGTTGTGAGTTGAGGTGCGGTTGTGGAGAGATAGAGTGTTTTTTTTTTTAGGATGGCTTGCTGTAATGGAAGACAAGTCGTGAATGAGGGAGGTGGAGTGTGCGAGTGTGCGAGTGGAAAAGAAATGCAGTCCGGCAGAGAATGGAAATGTTCTTTTTTTTTTTTTTTTTTTTTTTTTTTTGAAACAAAAAAAATTGATAATAATAAAAAGAAATAACCAAAACAAAATAATTAACATTTGATGAAAAATAAACTAGAACAATAAAGTGCAATTTCCATTTCTTTTCCATTTCCCATTTTCATCGTTTTTCTCTTTTTTTCTCTTCTTTTTTTTCAAAATAACTTAACAAAAATAAACAAAATGCCAAAAGATTGAATTTAGAAGACATAAAACATATTTTGTGGGCAATTTTCTTTTTTTTCTTTTCTCTCATCTTTTCTTTTCACTTTCTCATTTTCATTCATTTTCCAAGAGATTCTATACTAACAACTTAAAAATAAAAATAAAACTAGAAACTAAAACTAAAAATCGAATAAAACTAAAATGAAAAAATTAAAAAAATAAACAGCAAATGAAATTACACCAAAATTTGGTGTCTACAGTTTGCCCCTCTTTGTCTGAGTTTTGAAAAAACTTGAGACAAAGAAGTAGACACCAAATACTTACCTGTGTTATTCGGTGCAATGGACGCTTCTGAAATGAGGATCGACCTCTTTAACATTTTTTTTTTTTTTTTTTTTAAATGGAATTGACCCAAACAAGAAATTAAAACGGGACTGACCCGAGCAGAAATTTAAAATTGGGACTGACTAGAGAAGGAAATTCAAATCATGGGACTGGCCCGAACAAGCTTTAATCGCGGGACTGACCCGAATGAGCTTTTGAATCGTGGGACTGACCCGAATGAGCTTTTGATCGAGGGACTGACCCGAAAATGCTTTTGATCGAGGGACTGACCCGAAAATGCTTTTGATCGAGGGACTGACCCGAAAATGCTCTTGATCGAGGGACTGACCCGAAAATGCTTTTGATCGAGGGACTGACCCGAAAATGCTCTTGATCGAGGGACTGACCCGAAAATGCTTTTGATCGAGGGACTGACCCGAATGTTTTTGATCGAGGGACTGACCCGAAAATGCTTTTGATCGTGGGACTGACCCGAAAATGCTTTTGATCGAGGGACTGACCCGAAAATGCTCTTGATCGAGGGACTGACCCGAAAATGCTTTTGATCGAGGGATTGACCCGAATGTTTTTGATCGAGGGACTGACCCGAAAATGCTTTTGATCGTGGGACTGACCCGAATAAACTTTTGATCATGGGACTGACCCGGATAAGCTTTTGATCATGGGACTGACCCGAAAATGCTTTTGATCGTGGGACTGACCCGAATAAGCTTTTGATCATGGGACTGACCCGAAATGCTTTTGATCGTGGGACTGACCCGAATAAGCTTTTGATCATGGGACTGACCCGAAATGCTTTTGATCGAGGGACTGACCCGAAAATGCTTTTGATCGAGGGACTGACCCGAAAATGCTTTTGCTCGTCGGTCAGTGGGATTAAACCCGATCCTGCCGTGACGAAATTTGATTCGATTTTGGTTTTTGATTAATGATTTTTGCTTCTTTTTGACTTTTCTTTTTGACTTTTCAAAATCTTTACAAAAAATTAATTTGCCCCAGTATGATGAATTTTTGCTATTTGAGTCCAGAGTTGATTCTGTATCGCCATGCTGTTGCACTTTTTGATGAAATTTGCTTGCGACATTTTCAATCTGCCTTTGTTCATTAGGACTCTTTCCGACACCGATTTTAGTGCAAGGTGTGATTGTTTTCATCCATGCATGAAATTTCCTGGAAAAGAGAAAAAAAAACAAAGAAATTGCCACCATTATTTGATCCGTTTGTCCTTGAGAATCGTGTAAACATGAGTCTTTGGATGCCTTCGTCAAAGTTGACCGTGGCATCTAACTTGGTTGGATTTGTCATTTCTAAACGTCTCTGATTTTTCCCGACTAACCGAGCATGCATTTTGCCATATTGTGAAGCTTGCGTAACCGACCTTGCTGAATTTCAACCATTTTCGCAAGATGACTGAACCCAAGTATGCTTTGAATAAACCATGAGGTTATCATTCACCAAAATTCGATGATTAAAAAGTAATTTCACCTATCATGCAGAAATGAATATGTGAAAGAATGCAAACACAAACCATTTGTGCTTAAAGCCTACAAAAATGCCATGAATACAAGCAATTGAGAAAAAATGAGCTTCCTAAGAATGAATTTGCTAAAGAAATATTTTTACAAAACGACACAGTTTTGGCCAACGGATGTCATATTCGAGTTCCTGAATATCTTTGTTCTGCAATTCGACACTGGCAGAAGTATTATGAAGAGAAATTCCAAATGAATCAAGTCATCAACTGTTCTTCCTCGTGTTTGCTCATTGAAGAAACCTACCTAGCGCCCTTTCGGGTTTTCAACAAGGTTGCCCCCACCCCCTTTTTTCTTTGTTTTGTTTTGTCTTTTCTCTTTTTTTTTCCTTTTTTTTTTTGTCTTTTTTTTTTTTTTTTTTTTTTTTTTGAGGTGCCCTTTCGGGTTTTTACGTAAGAAAGCAATGGAAGAGCTCAACCATAATCGCCTCAGAAGTATGAGTTAAAGATTTCTGACATCAGTAAAATGCACTTCCCTTGTAAGATTAAGCGAAGGCATTATGGACATCACTTGTCAGTTGATTAGCAAACTTTCCAATAGAAATATAGCAAGTGACGAAAGTCAGGACTTTGGGCTTTTGTAATGGAGTCAGGTGGGATATGTCAAGAAAAGTTAAGGCTTGAAAACAATTTGCTCTTATGAGAGGTGAAATAACCTGAGATTGCATCATTTGAAATCATCTTCAATTTCGAACGAAACTGAGGGAAATTTGCCCCAGTTTGATTGAATCCTCTCTCCTTGCATTTTCATTGCATTTTCCTCACTTTTTGCATTTTTCTTCAAAGCTAAATTTGCCCCAGTATGGGGTTCTCTTTTCTTTTCATCTCTTTTTTTTTTTGTCTTTTTTTTTTTTTTTTTTTTTTGTCTTTTGGCCTTTTGCCATTCTTTTGAACTTTTTCAAAAATTTGCCCCAGTGTAGGATTTTCTGCTTTTTCTTTCTCTTTCAAAATAAATTTGCCCCAGTGTAAGGTTTTCTTTTCTTTTGATCATCTCTTTTCCAAAATAACTTGGCCCAGTGTGGGGTTTGCAACTCTCAGGGGCTGCCAAACGAAAATTACTGCTCTGATGGCTCAAAAGGGATAACTAGGGATGAAATGTTTTGATTAAAAAGGAAGATGGCCTGACCTTTGTTTCGCCCCTTGCATAATTTCCAAAAGAAATTTGCATAATCAGAAATAAAACTTCTTACACATGTCTGAGTTGATAGGTTGAGAGACTGTTTACCCATCCATCTCTTCAAGGATAAGTACTCCACTCGATGGCACCTTTTTGAATGACAAATGTCCTTACCAGTTTAGATCAAATTCGTCTTTGACTTCATCTTGCATTGGCAAAACTCGCTTTAACTCTTTGTCCTCCTTCTCTAAAGGCTCAGAGGCGGACCTTTTTGTTATGAACACAGGCCACGCACTTTGATAACATTAGCCATGGCACATGGCGTTCAGCTGCTTTTCATCCATCAAAATCAATTGTCGGTGACGCTGCTTTAATCAATCAGCTTCGAACTTGGCAAAGAAGGGATTTTCTCAATGAAGAGATTTTTCAATGAAGGCTTTCTCAATGAAGGAATTCCTCAATGAAAACTTTCTCAATGAAGGAATTTCTCAATAAAGACTTTCTCAATGAAGGGATTTTTCATGAAGGGGTCTCTCAAAGAAGAGGTTTTTGTCCTTCTCAAAGAAGGGATTTTTCAACGAAGGGATTTTTGGCATTTTCAAACGAAGGGATTTGTGGCCTTTTCAAACGAAGGGATTTTTGGCCTTTTCAACAAAGGAATTTTTGGCCTTTTCAACAAAGGAATTTTTCACGAAGAAATTTTTGAATAAATGGTATTATCGGAATCCAGAACAGTGATATTCAAATGGTCAAATAATTCCATCTTTGGCCATCTAAAAGAATTAAAAATTCGGGACAATAATCAAATAAACAGAAAAAACAAATTATGCATTTGATGGAAAACTAGTCAAACGGAAACAAGACAAAAACTTAGTTGCAAAAGATGTTTTCATTAAGCTATTCACATATGCAAGAAATGGTTTTTCGTGAACCTTAGTAAATAACAACCCCTAGATTTACCGAAATTCCCTTCGAGAGGGAAGATACTCGGCCATTCAAATTATGCAAAGTTCCTTCAGGATTTTCAAATTTCGTCATGGGAGGTGGATGCTTCGAAGGTGTCCTTGTGTTCAGGGAAAGGATTTGTACTTATGCTCGGCCCTTGTTCACCTCTTTTCCTTAGCATTATTTCCCCTGCCTCGATCATGTCTTGGACTTTGTGCTTGAGTGCCCTGCAATCGACGGTTGAGTGACCAGGTACTCCCGAATGATAGGCACAAATAGCATGTGGATTGTACCCAGCAGGCATACCATGAAGGTAAGTTGGAGGGGGAATCACGCCTATTTTGTTGGCAACCTTCAATTGCTCATACAATTGGTCTAAAGGCCTGCCTAGGTTGGTGAAAGTTCGGGTACGACTTTGATGGTAGGTTTCAGTGGGTCGGGGATAGTTGTAGATGGGTCTATTTGGTGGGGAAATCTTTGGTGGTAAGGAGGCCGAGGACGAGCTTGTTGAAAGCTTGGTTGAGATATTTGGGAAGGGGTTGTAGGCGGGTTGGCATAATTTGGGTGAGGTCGAGGATGAGTGGTATTGGTGTGATAAACGGGATGATGGTTTGAATGGTAAGGGTTTGAGTAGGTAGGGTATTGTCGAGGTCTGGGTCTTGGGGCAGGGTTTCAATCTCAGACAAAAGCAGTTTCCCCCTCTTGCTTTTTGAATTGCTGCTTCTTTCCATTACTACCTTGGCTTTGCAAAGCTTCCACTTGAGTTTTCAGGGTAGACACATTAACAATCTTTCCAGCCTTTACGAAATCATCATATTCTTCAAGCTTGTTGACAATAGCGGCAAACGAGCATCCAGTCATGCGGAAAATTTCTTCAAAGTACGGCGGATCATGTGCCTTAATGAAAGTTCGTATGATTTCGTCCTCCGTCATTGGTGGCTCGACTTTTGCAGCTATTTTCCTCCACCTCTTGGCATAAGTCTTGTGATCTTCAGATGACTTCCTCTTTGTCCCTTCCAACGTGGTTCGTGTTGGAGCCAGCTCGCAATTATACTCGTACTGCTTTACAAACGCATTGGACAGGTCCAGCCAGGTCTTTGCTTCTTCAGGTTTCAGCTTGGAATACCAGTCAAGTGCATCCCCCTCCAGACTTTCTGGGAATAGCCTCAAAGGCAGATTTTCATCATCTGTTGGCCTACCCAACTTATTGGCGAACAATCGGAGGTGTGTCTTGGGATTGCCCGTTCCATCATACTTGTTGAATTTTGGGGTCTTGAACCCCTCAGGTAATTGCACATTCGGGAAAAGGCAAAGCTCATCGTAGTCCAGGACTCCTTGCTTGTTCAACCCCTGACTCTTCCTCATAAACTCATCAAAACGATCAAGGCGTTTGAGCAGCTTTATATCAACGGGAGCAGAAGATTCCCCCATTTCTGCCTTGGTTTGAACAATATGGTCTGGTAGGAATGGCTCAGCAGCAGGGTAATAAAAGGTATGTGGCTCAGGTGGTATATTTGAAGTGATTTGGGGTGGTGGACCTCGCGTGTGAGTAAGAAAAAATGAAGGATCAGGAGGGTAAGTGTATGGCAAATGTATGGTGGGATATGTGAAAGTCCCTTCGGTTGGAATAGGGAAAGATGGAGCAACAGTGGCTTGAATTGAAGGTATGACAAATGGCTCTGGCCCAGGCTGCCTGCCGGGCACGGGCTCAGGTTGAACTCCGCTGCTAATTAGCTCATCATCCAACTTCCTTTGAGCGGCCATCTCAGACGCCATTTCTCCGAACTTGGTAAGCATCTCAGTCAACTGAATCCCCAAACTTGCAGTCTCGGGTTGAGCGGTAGTAGCAGACCTATCTGACTGTTCTGGTTGTGAACTCATGTTTACACGATTCCTTTGGACTTGACTACGGGATCGCGTTATGATGGGGCTTCGACGAGAAGCTATGTTTAAATATTACCTGAGAATTTTTGAAAAATTGCCTTTAGATTCAACCCTCACTTAGTTATTCCAAAGAAAAATAAAGAAAAGGAAAAAGAAAAAAACAAGAGTTAGCAAATATCCAGAAAATTCGGATGCATGTCCTATGGGGAACCCTTTTTGTGCCAAGGGTAGGCCTAGCATGAAAATGCAATCCTCCAGAGCAGGCACTATACCATACCTGATGGATCCAATCAGCTTATGGAGTGAAAAATAATTTGAAAATTTTGGCCAATTGGAGTGACGAGAGACACTTTGTCAAAATGAGGTCAACGTCCAAATGGATTGATCACTTTTGATCGATACAAGAATTTGTAAAAACGCACAGGTTTGACCTTGACAAACTTCCTATTGAAGAGACCGGAATTCATTTGACAAAATTTCCTCAGTAAAGCACGGGTCAAAACCCCAACTGATCAAATGGCTGGATGCAGTGGACGGTTTTCTTAAAACCGACTAGGTTTCCCAATTTGAAATTCGATCTTGAAACCTTAATTGGTCAAATGGGTTGAATGAAATTGATCATTTATTTAAAATCGACCAGATTACCCTAAAAAGGGGAACATGTCAAATGAATGGAATGAAATTTAATTTATCCAAAATTAATCAGATCACCCTAAAAAGGGTAAATTGATCAAATAGATTGAACGAAACTTGATTTATTCAAAATCGGCTCGGTTGCCCTAAAAATGGGTAAATTGGCAAAATGAATGAAATTGAATTAGTGATTTATTCAAAAATTGGTCGAATGACCCTAAAAAGGGTAAATTGGTCAAATGAATTGACGATTTATTCAGAATCGACCGGATGACCCTAAAAAGGGTAGATTGGTCAAATGACCCTAAAAAGGGTAAATTGATCAAATAAATTGACAATTTATTCAAAATCGACCAGGTGACCCTAAAAAGGGTAAATTGGTCAAATGAATTGATGATTTATTGAATGAATCGGCAAAATGGATTGGTTGAACTGCCCGGCCATTGGTTATTTCAAAATCATTGAAGTGCATTAGTCTATGACCTTCTAAAAATCAAATTTTGGTCTTAATTTATTTATCGTCTCAAAAGGAGGAATCATTTGTGAATTTCTTCAAATTAATGTCCTTCACGCAAGGGATTTTTACCAATTTTTGATAAAATGGCCAAAAAGTGATTATTAGATGCTCATATTCCAAAGATCACTCTATGAAAATGATCGGATCCTACCTTACCTTGTGCACTACCCCTTTGGATGGTACAAAATGTAAACGTGCAAGTCTCGTTGGATTAAGTATCCGAGACACAAGGTGGCTTATTCCTAACACGGGATCCCCTAAGTGGCATTCCCTTTCTAGGGTTTATGCATGATGCCATTTATTAAAGCGGTAAAATGTGCAACAAATATGGCCTAAAGGGCATAAATAATGCATCGGGAGGAAGATGTCTAAAATGAAATGTACTTAGCATAATGACTGAAATTTAAACATGTGAGCTATCTAGTGGGTAGGTCACTAAAAGAGTGCCAAAGAGGCCTCTTATTACTAAGGCATATGAATGCAAGACAAGAAAACAATGAAATGGTTAGCACAATTGATAGTACACATAACACATTGGGAGCAAATAAGAAAGGAAATACAATAAAACAAGTAAAAAGGGTGGAACCCCTTCCCTCGTGCCTAATGTGCTTAAAAGAGGGTAAGGCCGACTCTACCCTAGGCGAGTCTAACATGGATGCATGAGGCTGGGGCTCACTAATGCAACTAGACTCGATAAGGCTTCGGCTCCCAAGCCTTCAGACCTAAAGGCAAAGGGTCATCACTCCCAAGGCCTTCGATCGGTGGCTCGAGTGATCCCTTAGGTAGCGCTATGGGCGCAGGGCACACCATCCGCCTACCCAAGGCAATCGATCCTAGTCCTACAAGGCGGTGTGGGATAGCGCCCACGAAAATAAAACAAAATGGGATAACAGTAAATAAACGTGCACGTATGAAGTGTTCCCTATTTTGAGGGAAGGGGTTGAGAACCACACAAGGCTCTAAAGGTGACACCCTCCCCAAATGCAATGCAAGCGCGAGATAAACATACATCCAATCAACCAATCATACATTCATGAACGAGGGAGTAGTTGGATATGCGTGAAAATGCAAAAAATCCTAATAAAAGGAAAAATGCAATCCTAAACACCCAAATGTGATATATGACAAGATTAAAAGAAGAAAAAGATTGATTAAATCAAATTTGCTCGAACTCTCGAATGTCCCCAGTGGAGTCGCCAACTGTCGCGCCCCATTTTTGAATAAATAAATAAAATAAAATGGTTTGAGAAAATGTATTTTTGTGATTGAAAAGTGAATTTTTGATTTAAAAGAAAAATGGGTCTAAATGGGACTTTTGAAAATGCGACGATTTGACCCAAGAAAAATAGTTCAAAAAGGGTTTTTTATATGAAAAATGGAGTCGCCACTTGGTATAGAGTTAGGGTGTACCAAGTCACCCAAAAATGAATTTTTAAAGAAAAATAGGAAAAAATATTAAGAAACCCCTTTTGAACGACTCCTAGTCCACGTAAACCAATGAAAAAGGTTCGGGAGTCACATTTGACGAAGGGGAAGGCAAGGATAAAAATCCAAGGCACCCCTTCGACCTAGCCAAGGCTAGTTGCGTGATTTAATCAAATATTTTCTTATTTTAACCAAAGAATTTATTACATTTGGATGTACTATATGAATGCAAACCCTAGACCTAGGGGTATTGGGGGAAATTTCTCTTCAAAGGTTGAATGGTGCCAATCACATTAATTGTGAAGCCCAATAACGATCCTTCGAAGAGGTCACGAATAATGCAAGTGGAATGCTCAAACAAGGAAAGAAAATATGAGAGGTGTGCAAATGAAGGCAAAAGTGCTCGTGTGCAAGTAAAGGGATAAAGGTGTACGTGTGCAAATGAGGGGAGAAAATGAAAGAGTGGATTTGAAAATGCATGAGCCTAGGGAATTCATGCATATTGGTACGGGGAGACCTAAATCGTGACTCAATTTGCCCTTTTATAGAGGGAATACAAGCGTGCTAAGGCTTAGAAAAAGCCACACTCGTCTATATCCCATATTTAAGAGGACTCTCAAGCAAATGAACCCTATAACTAGCATGAAATGCAAAAATCCTAAAAATGGAGGGAAAAGGGGTTCGAGGGGCATGCAAAATGATAAAACTAAAGAAAGTTGCATGATATGTGGTGAACAAGCAAATGATGCACTAATGAAAAGAAAGGAAAAAGCCTATTGGGTCTAGCGTTGGACTAGCCCATTCTATGAATTCCGACTAGCGTTGGACTAGTGGAAACGATAAAAGAAGCCACAACTAGCGTTGGACTAGTGTGGTGACGTACATTCATCCATTCCATTCATCCACACTATGGAAAGCAAGTAGACATACCGAATACTCATAAACACGTAGCACGTAACATTTAGCATGCTCGACTAGATGCAAGGCCCTAACAAAGCAAATTAACACGTAGTAACTAAGCATGCGAGACACATAAGACAATTAAGACCCTAACTATTACATTTGCTAGCTAGGCACATGAATTCGATAGTCTTCATCGAATGCTCCTCCAAGCCCTATCTATTACAAGCCAAGAGGTGTACACATACCCCATAAAGAATTACTTAAATAAAAAGCAAAAGTAAATGAAGTAAATGAAAGGAATTAAAGAAAAACAAAGGAATCAAGTAGACATGCAAGTTTCACTTAGCACGTTGGATCACATAGGAGAGACACAAAAAGGGATAAAAGAAATTATACCGCCCCCCTTTGAATGGTGTCCAAATGAAAGAGAAAATGGCTTCAAAACAATAAAAAGGTCAAGGTACCTCAAATAGTAAAGTATAAGCAAAAACATCAAAAACCACCTAATTGCAACTTGAATGAGCTCAAAAGCAAGGAAGGGGGCCAAGTCATGACTCAAATTGCAATTATTTTAGAACCCAATTGTAAGCTACTAGAACATAGTTGGGCCTTAGTAATATGCGGAGGAACATGGGGGACTGATTTGCAATTTTTTTTTTTTTTTGAAACTTTTTACATGCCAAATTCATGCAACAAAGAAAACAACGTAAACAAGTTTCTGCAATAAACTTTCGGCAGCTTCCTCTTGTAAACTTCATGCCAGATTTTAAACAAACTAACTAACTAACACCAACTCTCAAACACCCTTGACAACTGAACATTTTTGTTAACTCAATCCCTTCATAAACAACCAACCCTTAAAATGAAATGAAAGATCAAATGATGAACCATATTGCGGCAGAAAATAGAACTTGCTGGAAATTTTATTTCCCAAAAACGCAGGTTCCCATCCAAATGCCCAATTTTGATCTAAACTTTGTTCCCCAGACACCAAAATAGAAAACTAAGCAACCAAAATAAGAACTTCCGCATCTAAAAAGGCTAAAAAACTTAACAGGATATCACGCCACATTCTGAAAGAAAAACATGCAAACATTTGATATTCAAAATCTGCTACAACTAAAGGAGAAGTCTGCTGCAGCTTCATTTACAAATGGGCTCTAGACAGCCTTAAGTATAACCATTTCATTTGTCTAAACTCTGGATTAGGCAATCAAAACAAATAAAACTCACATCCAACAAGCAAAACATAGAAGGAAATTATATAAAACACTTATGGAACTTTTAGGCAAGATGGAAAAAGATTGCTGTAATTTTATTGATTCACTTTGAGTTGAGCGCATATGATATAGCAAGGGTGAAATATCTTGAAGACTTTGCTGGACAGCCTCAATAATAGCCTTTGGTATATAAAAATCCTTCAAACACTCACTAAACCCCTCGGAATACAGATTTTCCATCAACAAGAGTGTCAAAAAATTGAAGAATCTTAACACCTCCTTAGGACCTTTTGAGAAGAAAAAGAAATGTAATTGGGCCATAATGCATTGCTGCAAAAGATCTCAGGGACCCAATTGATTAGTTTTTCTCAAATTTGGGTCATAGTAGAACAAGGGGAGACTTGGGGGGGTTAAGAGACAATTCTGAAATTATCCATGCATGCAAAACACGTAGAAGCCTTTCATTTCTGCGCCAATTCAGCTGCATTTCCTTCATGTTTCACTCCCAAATGCCAACTCCACATCCAATCACATACCCTAACCAAAGCTAACATCCAAAACTTTAAACTAGACAGTAAAAACATAAGTTTAACATCCCAAATCAGCAAAGACAAAGGTGGAAATCATTCAAACATTGAAGAATGAACATACAAACATTGAAGAATGAAAACTGCTATAGCTGAAAGTGAAATCTGCTGCATTTTTACTTGCAAACTGACTCAAATTTTCTGGTTCAAATACATAACTTTGACCAAGATTAGGCAACAAACAACTTTGGCTTGAGCAACCATGATCCAAGCAAGCAAACAACCCAGAAAAACATCATATTCAGGTCTGAAATAATATGCAAGCAACAATAAAAGGTTTCAGCTTCAGCAATGTTTCCGGCCAAACAACTTTGCAGCAATTTTTCTTATAAACTCAGATTCTTATCACAACCTTGATTAGATGTAATTAAACTCAACGTCACAACTTTAGACCAAGCCCACAACTAAACCCACCATCATAATCCAAACAAACAAGAAACCCAAGAAGATATCATGCAAATTTCTGGAATAAACATGCGTGCAACAGATTTTTGTTTTCACTCAAATTTCTGGTTTAACACACAGCCAATTAATCTCATGCAGGGCTTAATCATCCAGTATTTAGTTAGCTAAAACACACAACCAAGTGAGGATCAAGCACTTTCCAGCAAATTTTCATACTAAACTACCCAAAACAACTCCATCGGCTAAGCTGGAAGATTGGTTTAACAATCCAGCAACATCCAATAAAATTTTCAAGCCATACAACCGAATTCCCAGCCATAAAGATCACATGCAAGACCAAATAACAAACTATCTATCAGATTGGATCCAAAATCAAGTTCAAATGTCATCAAAATCACCATTTAACCAGAAATTCAACCCAATTCTCTCGATTGACATGCATGCAACCGGATTTTTGGTATTCCTTCAAATTTTTTTGTTTAATCCAAGTTAATTAGCTTCATGCAGAGCTAGATCATCCAGGCTTCGGTTAGTTAAACATACATATAGCTCAGATCATCAAAACTTGGTCAACCGAAGCTGCAAATTTCCAGCTTAAACTCTCGGCAACCATTTTCTTCACAAACAGATTTTTCTATAACTTAAGTTATCATCTAACCACACAATCCTCACATGCATGCCTCTGATCAGCTTTATCAACCCATATTCAACTAGTTTAAGTCCAGAAATTTACCTCAGCTTAAGACTTAGCTCACACGATAAGCAGCTGCAAAATTTTTCCCCTCGGCCTGCCATGGAACTCATGTATGGTTGGGCTGAGCTCGGTTTGTGTAAGCTGTGGAATTGGTGGTTGTGGTTGAGCTCAGCTGGTGGAAGATGAAGAAGGAAATGGCAGCTCGGCAATGGTGGAGGAAGTAAAGAAGCTCGCACGGTTATCTCTTGCTTTCACCCTCTCTCGAACAGCTCAAGGCCGCAACTCACACAGCACTTTCTCTGATTTCCTCTCGTCGTTGATACCAAGGCAGGGAGTGAAAATGAAATGGAATGGTGTTCTGGAATGTTGGAGTTACTCAGCTGGAGGCTCAACTCACACGACAAGCTGCTGCAAATTTTCTCCCTTTCTCTCGGCTCGCACACGGACTGGATGGTTGCAGCTGCTCTTGGTTGGGTGCAGTGGGTCAAGGTTGGTGGAGGTGAATTGCAGGTTAAAGTGAAGGTGGAGAGTGCAGTAGCAGCTCACGCATAGTCTCTCCTCTTTCACTCTAGCTTACGGCAGAATTGAAAAGGGAAGCTTACTCTCTCGGACAGCACCAATTTTCTGATCGCATCACTTCCTTTCTTTTCTCTCTTCGATATTCACGAGGTGAAGAAGGGAGTGGGTTGTTGTTGTGAGTTGAGGTGCGGTTGTGGAGAGATAGAGTGTTTTTTTTTTGAGGATGGCTTGCTGTAATGGAAGACAAGTCGTGAATGAGGGAGGTGGAGTGTGCGAGTGTGCGAGTGGAAAAGAAATGCAGTCCGGCAGAGAATGGAAATGTTCTTTTTTTTTTTTTTTTTTTTTTTTTTTTGAAACAAACAAAATTGATAATAATAAAAAGAAATAACCAAAACAAAATAATTAACATTTGATGAAAAATAAACTAGAACAATAAAGTGCAATTTCCATTTCTTTTCCATTTCCCATTTTCATCGTTTTTCTCTTTTTTTCTCTTCTTTTTTTTCAAAATAACTTAAAAAAAATAAACAAAATGCCAAAAGATTGAATTTAGAAGACATAAAACATATTTTGTGGGCAATTTTCTTTTTTTTCTTTTCTCTCATCTTTTCTTTTCACTTTCTCATTTTCATTCATTTTCCAAGAGATTCTATACTAACAACTTAAAAATAAAAATAAAACTAGAAACTAAAACTAAAAATCGAATAAAACTAAAATGAAAAAATTAAAAAAATAAACAGCAAATGAAATTACACCAAAATTTGGTGTCTACAATTATATATTATTATATTTAAAATAATAAATATAATTATCATTATATAATTTATTAATATTATATACATGTTTATATTATAATTATATGCACATATAATATGCATTTATAAATATACATATATTATAGATATATAATTATATAATATTAATAAATTTATAATATATATTATATAAATATAATTATATTTAACTAAATAATTATAATATATATTTATATAATATACTAATATTATAATAAAATATTATAATTATAATATATTATAATTATGTATATATTATAATATATCTAATATATATAAATATTAATTATACTAAATATTATGTAATCAGTAAAGATTTTAGAATCACACTTGGGTTTTGGACAAAAACCCACCCTTTTACTAAGGAATGGAGGGATGCCAAGTTTTTAGAAATCATTCCAAGATTTCAATTCCCATTCCAGTGAACCAAACACCAACTATGGAGTTTATTCCATTCTTTCATTCTGATACCCTTTTATCAAACACCCTTGAATCTTTTTGAATGATAACAGTGTCTGGGATATGGTATAACCCAACCAATGATGACTACAAGGTAATAATAGGGCCGGAGGAAGATCCTGCTTATTTGTATAGTTAAAGTTACAAATTTCTAATCTTGTTGCTAAATTTAAAAACTATTCTGCTGTGACACCTATATATTTTTCTTACTATGCCTTTGCAAGCATTACAATTAGTGACCAACCCGAGAAGATGACTGTGCCTTTCTTGCAAGTCACACGGTGAAATCTATTTCTGACTTAACAGCTGTAATGAGTTTTGTGACACACTTTATCAAACAATGGCTGACTCTATTCAAATGCCTTGAAACCAAAATAATTCGGCGGGACAGAGAGAGTCCTTCAACCTCCTAATCTCTTTTATGAAAGCCATCTCCAGCAAGGACCCCACACAGCAAATGCCCACATATGCACACTATTATGTAGACTTCCAGTACGTTGTCAGGCAAGATCTTACCTGGGCAGAAATCACTGTAGTTGTCTAGTGAAGAGCTTGCCTGCAGTTTGCTGTAAAGCAGGAAAATTTGCTTCAGAAATCACTATTCAATTTGTCAAGCGAAGAAGCATAATAGAAGGGAATTGTTTTACGTAAAACTGAAGAAAAATGGGAAGGCAATGTAAGAAATCACTATTCAATTTCACTAACATCGTCCCCATTCATTATATTAGATACCAGACCTAGTAGGAAGTTTACGTCTACATACAACAGATATATTTTCTGCAACTTTGAACATCTAGACATCAAAAAGTTGAGCAACAGTCTTATACTGACTTGTAACTGACATGCAGATTCAAAGAACTGGAATGGATTGAAAATGATAAACTCTCAACACTTGCTGATAAGCATTCTTAAGGACAAAGGAGACCCAAATCTATTATCCTTTCTCAAAGCATATCTAACATTTTGATCCTGCACCATCAGCCCTAACAAATAAACTCGTACAAGGTCTACAAACCATAATCTAATTCAGCATAGCTTCCTCACAACTGGCAGAGCAGAAAAATTTAGACCTGATTAGTCTATAATGAAAAATTTGCTATAGTATAAGTCAGAATTAAAATTTAATCTTTATTGCACATATCCATTTATGCTAACATCAGCAACCAATTCAAATGCAATGAGAACAAGAAGGACAGAGACATACTTTTTAGAAATAGTTCTATCTTTTACGTAGAAGGGCAAAAATGATATGGTACTACATAAAATAAGATTAATCAAGTGACGCCTAAGGATCCATAAAGCAGGTAGACATCTCAATTTTGGATGTTACGAAGAAGATCATCACCTATACCTTATCAACTCCAGACTGGATTTCATATACTGAAGCTTCAGGAAAAACAAATTGCCATCTCATTTCTGAACTAAAGGATGAACAGAATAAACCATAAATCCTTTCAACCTTCTAAATATGAGAATACTCCATGGGACTAACTTAGGAGCACCAAAAGAAAAAGAGCCCATGCGTAGGTCAAGCAGGATTATGTTTGGTAGGCGGTGCAACGAGGGAGAGGCATAAAAAAATCAAGGCACTCTAAATAATCATGCTCTATGATGCTATAAAAGCTTACAACCCGTATTAATTACTAAATCACATTTGTGCACATTATGTTTGTGGGTCTAACAACTGAAAATAATTAAAGGCCCCTGCAATCCAGTTAAAGGTATATCAAATATTTCTAGAAAATGTTTGGGTGAGTCAAACAAATTTTTACAACAAATTTCTGCAAATAGACAGAGATAATGCAGAAGCCAATAACCTAGATGCATGCAAATGAAGAGCTAATAATAGACATGTTAATGGCATCTATTAGCTGTGACGCCCCACATCTCCCTAAGGCGGACCAAAGGGTATCCGCGGACGCCTGCCCAACTCACGCCAGGACTCAAGCAATTCCATTCAATTTCAAACCGAACTAAACACTTCGATGAGAGCAACATGAATACAATAATGCGGAAGCGTTCAAGCTTAATAAGTCACTTAATGTATAACCAGTACATCGGGTAATCATGAAACGACTTAAATTCAAAGTACACATCAGGGCCCAAACTTTTCAAGTTTACAATTTCCAAAAGTACAACCCAAACCAGGGCCTAGTCAAAATTTATAACAGGAGTCTTAACAAAATTACAACGGATGGTTTCTCCATATTTCTCCAAGAGTCGGTCCTGTTAAGGAAAACAAAACTATAGGGTGAGCTAACGCTCGTGAGGCCAAGAACACACATGCAAGCACTTAGTCAAATAACAATCCCAAATTTAATACATAAAGCCATGTCTTTTCAATAATCAATCAATCAAACATGAAAGGTAATCAGAAACAATTCAAGGATATAGTAGCTCTCAGGAGCTAAGTTCCACTCGATCTGCCGTTGTCATTCGTATACCTTCCCGCATTGACCCTCCTGTCAACCGGGTCGGTATTTCCATTTCCGTAGATCACCACTTACTTTCCTCCGTCCACCGTACACCCCAAGGGCCCACAAGTCTATTATTGGGCGATACTCTACGAGTATGCCAAGCAAGACCTCTTATTAGGTCGAGTTTATGTGTATCTCATGGCTCGCCCCAGTCCCCGACCAAGCCCATTACCGGCTCGAGTCTAAGGTTGGCCTATGAGTTTGGGCGTCCCCCATTCATTTGAAGGTCGAGGAGGTTCACTCCAACGACACAAGCATTCATGACATAACATTGCATTTCATTCATTCATTCAATACATTCCATTCATTCATTCGAAATTAGAACGAGTGCGATAAAGTACGCACCCGCCCTTATTTTTAAAACTTTCAACAAATACCACAATTAAACAAGTATCAAAATTCACACACTTGACACTCACCGAGCAATTCAATAAGAATTATTTTCTGGGAGTTCAAGTGTCCGCGGTGAGATCCTCTTGAAGGTCTCCTTGCACGCCTGGCAATTTAATAGCGAATAATCATACAATTAACCCACTTATCAAGAAGATTGTACACTAGTACAATCTAAGGATTATTTCGCAAAAAGGAACCTCAATTACACGTAAATCGAGGTTCAACTTGCCTTTTATTATGTACAATAATATTTGAGTTTTTATCTTGAAGATCGTAAGCAAAACGTTTAAGAATATCAAAAGAACAAAGAGTTTTTGAAAAACTCTATTTCTTTGGAATTGGAAAATTTTTCAGTTTTATGATGAATCTTTAAAAAATCATAACTCGCTCGGTATAAGTCGAGAATTGGAAAAATTTATACCGTTGGAAACCTCTTAGAGAGTACTATAAGTTCCTAGAAGACACTTTTCCATGAATTGAAGTGAAAAGTGGTCAAAAATGAGCTTGAAGACGCAGGGTCGGTTTTCATGGCAGAATTAAGTTGGATTTCGGCCAACTTTGAAAATTCGGCACGATTCACACATTGCAAACCGGCCTCTGAAATTTGCACCTCAATTAGGGTTGCAAGTGAGGTGTATGACAAAACAAGCGGATCAAGAATCGAAGTTTCGAGTACCGAGATACGGTAGCCCGAAGTTGAGCAAATTCAAGACTGGATGAGAATTTTCCAGATTTGAACCCCCAACTTTAGAATTTTAATTAGGTATCGAAACGAACTTGAATTGGCACCAAAATTGGCAGTATTTCAATACTATATGGAAAGTATCTCTCTATCAAATTTCGGGGAAAAATACCTTCGGCAAGGTAGTTAATTAGCCCACCAAAGTTCAAGAAAAATCCTAAGGCAATCTGCCTTGACTTGCATTTCCCAATTTCCAATCGTCTAACCAAGAAAGTTATCCAACCATGGTTCATTTGTGAAATAAGGGTCTAAGATACACCCATAACATCTTTGGTAAGTGTTTAATATCAAAAACATCAACTAACAAGTTCACTCCAAGATTTGGTTCCAAACCAGTCCAAACATTAGGGTTTTCCAAAACAGAGCAGTCCACTTGTTTCAGTCACAAATCAGTCAATATAGCTCGAAATCGAGCATGGCTTATGCCGTTGGAAAATACATTCATAGGACTAAAATATCACAGAAGAAATCATTTCCAAATTCGGCACCCAACTGGTTCAAATTCGGGCATCAAGTTGCTGCCTGACCACTTCATTCCAGACGAACAGAGCAACAGGACAGCGAACTTAAAACATTTGGTTCGGCTTTCTCACAAAGAATCAGAACGTGCATTTTATACCAAATTAAAGCTAGGAATGTCTAGTTTCAAACGCCACCGACGGCACATGATTTCGACATCCGAGGACAGAGTTATAGCCAAAATACTACTGCTGGTCAGAGTCATACGCGAATCAGTTTCCAGATTTGCTGGTTTCTAAAAAAAATTCATTTGCCCATTCAAACCTCATTATTTTTCAATGAAATTTTCCACACCTATAATACATCATATAAGCATCCAGTTCAAGCCATTAGTTCATTAAAAACTGGCCTTAAAATGGCCGAATAAAACAGGGGTAGAATCGGAAGTTTTTGCTTCTTACACCCAATGAAGTTCCTACTAATTACCCACCACTAATGCATCATTATAATCACTAAACCAACAATATAATCACCATCAATCATCACATCAGCAACAACAACCCAAGTGTGGGAATTCCAAGAGCCCACAATCACATTTTTACACCATACAAAAGCTAACCAAATGCATGCATGAACTTAACAAGGCAAGATGGCTTCCAATCTTCAAGTTTTCAAGGGTAGATCATCACTTACTTTGGGGTTGATGTTCAAGCAGAATTTCGGTCCTTTTTGCCCCAGAAAAACCGTGAGTTTTAGCTCTCTTTTGCAGCTCAAAATGCTCCTCAAGTGTCAAGCTAGGTGTGGTGCAAGTTTGGTTAAATTTGGAGGTGATTTGGGGTGGTTTTGGGTGAGATTAGTGTGCAGAAATTTTAGAACAAGGAGTTAGAGAGAGGGAGTGTTTTGGCCGGCCATGAGAAGAGAGAAGAGAGAGTGTGTTTGATCTAAGTTAGCTTCCAAGAGAAGGTGCAATGTGTGGTGCAAAATCACCCAAAAGTCAACTCTCATTAGGGGCCGTTTGGTGTGATTACGGCTCGATTTTCTCGCGCGTTTGGTTCACTAGTGCACTAAACCTCTAATGCATATATATTCATGTAAATATTCTTCACACTTAATTGTCCCGAAATAAGGGTCTAAAGTCCCTCAAATGAAGTCGCGCGTGTGAAAACGCGTACCGTCAATTTTACCGCTATAACGCGAAACTTTCGAAAAATTCTTATAACGATTGCACTACTAACTATCACTTGGATATTTATTCATAAGATCACCTATTTTAGGACCATAGTACAAGTCTCCAATATTCCAAGCTTATTGTGCTACAACGCGGATAAAATCTCCAAGCACTATTCACTATTTTTACGAAACGCGCTCTAGGAAATTAATTTTTGAAACGAATCATTTTAAAAATATAACGAAGTTACATTACCATGTATTTAGGTCTAATAAGACTAGAAAATATTCCTTGGAAATAAAACCCAATTAAATAATTTATTAAGCCATAAATTAGGCATAAAATAATAGTTTTTGCGAGTCCTCACATTAGCAATCTCATTCCAGCCTTGGCACCTGTCTCCAGTCCACCCACCTCCCCCCCTGCTCCCTCCCCACCCCGTACCACAGAATCAAAAAAGAAAAGATAAATAGGAAAAAATCAAAAAATCATGAGAAGAAGAATAAGAAATCAGCAAAAGGTATTGGTACACATCAACTCTACCACTACCTCAAGTGCAACTCAGGATACCATCAAACTGCTGTTAAATCATCTTCACTATTGAAACCATAACCAGCAATGTTCCATCTGAACAAAATTGCATATAATGAATTGGTTGCTATTCAAATGGTTGTGGCTCATAATCATGCAAGAAACAGAGTTAAGATAACATCCAAACACTGGAGACCACTTGAGAAAACAAAGTTTTATCTGTTTTTTCAGTAACAGAACAAGATGAACTGCAAGTGTATTGTGGGCACCCGTATTTGCAGTCCCGTAGCCAGTGGGGGCTAGCACAGATTAAGATTATTACATAGAATAAATGAGATTAGCATGAACATGGTTAAGTATGTTACTCTATTTGCTTTTTAATCCTGCAGAATTGTTCTTCCCCTTTGAATAGGATAGTGTTAGAGGGCTGTGTCAGGGTAGAGGGGAATTTTACAAAACACAGGGGACACAAGCATGGTGGGGTATTCCCACCTTACTATAGCATGTGAAGAAACGCTGAGCTTCCCCGGACCGAGCTGATTGGACTAGCTCGGGGTGCTGATGGAAGAGCTGGTCCTAAGCCTGCAAGACAAACAGGAACAAACTAGAGGAGGAGGCCCGAGGGTTGTCCCCGAGGGCACTCCGACGGTCAAGTCGTCCATGCGCAAGCGTTTCAAGGAGTCGTCCCCCTCGGGGGGTGGTCGCTTGTTCTTCCGATCTGTATGACTGTCCCCCCCCGTGGGGCCTCCGGCGATGGTGTTTATCACTCCCGTCAAGTTCTGGGTGTCCTGGTCGGGAGAGTGGCCCCGAGGAGCGTCACGCCGCTCCGGGCAGTCGCGACGCTGTCCCTCACGGCTGTCTCCATAGTAAGGGCGCCCGGACTCCTGGCCCGACCTGCCATGGCGTACGAACCGTCCCAGAAAACCGCGCTGGATCAGGTCCTCGATCTCCTTCCGTAGGGCCCAGCATCCCTCCGTGTCGTGTCTCACGTCACGGTGAAAGGCACAGTACCGGTTCTGGTTCCTCTTGTTCCGAGGTGTCCCCATCTTTGGCGGCCGATCTCTCAACCCTTCCGCCTCCATAACAGCCAAGATCTGTGCTCTAGGCCGTGTCAGAGGGGTGTAGCTCTTCTCCGGGAGTGGCGGTGGAGCAGGTGCCTTCTCCTTCGAGAGCCGATCAAAGACGGTCTTCTTGGCCGGGACGTCCTTGCCCTCTTGGGGGTTCGTCCGACCCTTCCGATCTCCGAGCTCCCGATCTGATTTCTTCTTCAGACGGCCTGCCTCCTCCGCATTAGCGGCCGCGTGTGCCCGGGTTAGGAGCTCCTCCAGGTTTACAGGAGGCTTCTTGGCCGGCTCGTAGAAGAGCTCCTCTACCTTGAGCCCGTTTGTGAAGGCGGCCATGACCACCTTTTCATCTTTGTCCCTGACCTGCAAGCTCTCCGCGTTGAAGCGGGTCATGAAGTTCCTCAGCGACTCGTCGGGCTTCTGCCTGATAGACATCAGGTGGGTGGCGTTCTTCGCATAGGTTTTCGAGGAGACGAACTGGGCGACGAACTACCTAGCCAGCTCGGGGAAACTCCGGATAGACCCTGGTGCCAAGCCTTGGAACCAGAGCCGAGCTTTCCCCTTCAGGAGCATAGGGAAAGTCTTGCAGCGGATCTCGTCTGCAGCAGTCTGCAGTCGCATGTGTGTCAGGAAGACCGAGAGGTGGTCTTCCGGGTCAGTGGAGGCGTCATACATCTCGATGCTCGGGATCTTGAACCTCCGGGGTAGGGGGTAATCCTCTATCTCTCTGGGGAAGGGCGAGGTGGAGTAGTTGTCTTCGTACAACCGCAGTCGCAAGATCTGCTCGAGCTCGTCTTGGACAGGCCTCAAGTGGAGAGGGTCGCGCGGTCGGCTCTTAGCAGACCGGGCGGGAGAACGGTCGAGCCCATTTCGCACAGGCCTCCTCGGCGAGGGGTCCCTCGGCCTACTCCCCGCGGACCTGTAGCGGGAGTACCTCTCGCTGTCCCCGACTACCGAGGCTCGCGGGCGAGGTGGAGTCCGCGGCCGTTTCCTTCTAGGGGGTTGGTCGCGCGACTCATCCTCCGAGGGGTCGGGGAGCGGCTCTTTCTCTTTTCCCTTTGCCTTCGAGGTCTGCGGGCCTCCAGCCCCCTCCCCCTCCTTCGTCTGCCGGATGATGTCTTCCAGCATAGGAAGGTTCTCCATCACGAACTGGAAAATCTGCTGCCTCCTTTCTCCTGAAAGGGCTGAGCTCCCGGCGCCCCGGGACGCCTCAGCCTCCCTTCGCTGGGACCCCTCACCGCCTCCAGGGCCGGTGCTCTCTACCGCTCGCTTGGATCGCGTCCTAGCCATCAGCACAATCTCAACTACCTTAGGTTCCCACAGACGGCGCCAACTGAAGAAGCGCTGAGCTTCCCCGGACCGAGCTTATTGGACTAGCTCAGGGTGCTGATGGAAGAGCTGGTCCTAAGCCTGCAAGACAAACAGGAACGAACTAGAGGAGGGGGCCCGAGGGTTGTCCCCGAGGGCACTCCGACGGTCAAGTTAGTTTTCCGGTGAATAGAGTTCACGGGAAGCAGGAACAACCGAGAGTAATTTGCCAATAGTGAGCGTACCTTGTACAGTCGACGTGTGTTACCTTTTATACCTGCTGGGGAGTCCGACCTCCGCACGTTCCGGGACTTACCCAAAATAGCCCCTATCCCGCACTCAAGGGGATTATCCCCGACCTCTTCGGGATGGATTCTCGTCCCCTCCAGGAGCCCTAGCAGCGCGGCCCAGGACGGCTGCCAGGGGCTTGGGGCCGAGGCCCAGCTCTGCCAAGCCTGGGCTGCCACGTGTCCAGGCCCAGGACGGGGCCTCTGCAGCATGTCTCTGCCACTGCTTCTAAAGTATAATCCCTGTAGGTTACAAATAACATGCCTTTACTCCTTCTACACTACATAGATATCTAAAATTAGCAAAGTTGGAAATGTTCTCAGCACTATGAGAAAATAGTCATTCACAGTCCTATTATAAAATAGAAAGGAATAGTTCTGCCAATAACTGAGGATGTACTATGTCTAAGCATCCAACTGAAGAATATTGAATAAAAATGAATTCAAACAATCAAAATTCAAAATTTTTTAAACTCATGTCAAAGATGGAAACAGTTAAAATTCAAGATTTCTTTCTCCCTACTTCCTAACTAAAAAATGAGAACAGAATAAATTTACAGGAAAGGAAGCAAACTCATAATTTACACAAGAAGGGGGCATAAACAAAGCTCTGAAGTTCCATAATCTCTAAATGCTAACAGCAGACTCAAAGAAAGATTTTGTAATCAAAACTCTGTCTTATTATTGCTCTCTGGAACTTACAACCAAAATTAAGCACAAAAATTGCCGTGATTCTAACTTACAGTTTACACTGTCGGAAAGTAATACTTTATTTTGTCAGAAGGCATAGAGAAATGAGGAAGAAAAAAGCGAGCATACAATGTTCAATGCTCGCATCTGCATATCATCACCAATAATCACCAAAGGAAAAAGTCCCATTTTTGAATCTGCGAAATCCGCTGGCATCCCTCTCTGACAATTTCTCACTTTGCAACCAAACTCATCAATCTGACTGCATCATGATGATCCAACGGCTCTGGACAAGAAGGTAGAACACCACATATCACATCACCATTAATGACCACAGGAACAAGTCCCACTTTTAAATCGTGAAATCTCCTGCCATCTCTCATGACAATTTCTTGCCTTTTAACCAAACTCATCAATTTGATTGCAGTACGACAATCACAGCAGATCCTATGGCTCTGAACAAGATGCAATGGGTTCAAATCAACTGTGTTGATTAGAACAAAGGAAATTGCCAACCCTTCACTATGATGAAATCGTAATTCTTCTTCATGATTGTCAACATCAGCAAGAATTGACTTGCTTTCTGAAACGTAGCCTTGTTTTTGTGTATCTCTTGCAACATTTTGTCAACGTCTTATAGATTTCATTGGTTTGGGAGTGGCACTTTTCTCCATAGAAGAAAACATATGGCTGCTTTTTGATGTCTATCAAAGTGCATGCAGGCAACATTCTCAGACCCTTTTTCTCCTAAGTTTGTACAGCGCCAGCAGCTTCCCGCAACTTTCCAGAGCTACTGTAGATCTTCAAGAGAACTATGTAATTACTCAGCTTTTCTGGTTCCATCCCACAAAGTTTCTCAGCAGCAAATTTCCCAAGCATAAGATTTTTATGGACCCTACAAGCTGCAAGAAAGGCAGCCCACATATTCAAGGTTGGCACAAATGGAGCATCTCTTGTTAATGAAAAAGCTTCTTCCAGAAGTCCTTCTTGACCTAGCAGCTCAATCATTTATGCATAGTGCATAGCTCAAGGTTTTATTTTGTAAACTGCACTCATCGACTCAAATATTTTCCAGCCATGATCTTATAAACCCGGATAACTACAAGCAGATAAAACAGCAAGAAATGTCACATGGTTAGGAACAAACCCTTCATAAATCATTTGCTCAAATAGCTCAACTGTCTCAACCCTCGACCATGATTAATATTATCCAGCTATAAGCGCATTCCAAAAAATAAATGTTCTTTTGTGGCATTTTTTCAAAAACATTTCTTGCAACTTCTACTCGTCCCCATTTGCTATAATATTCCAACCCAAAACCACGACGAACTAGGCCTGCATGAGCTTATTTGGCATGCTCTAGCGAAGCTAACCTCGTACATGCTCTTATAATGATTGAAAATTTGAAATGGTCCATCTTTACACCTGAACCTTGCATTTCATAATACATGTTCATTAACTTCCTCGCTATAACCATGTAATGCACAGCCTGCCATAACACTGTTCCACTCGACCGTAGTTCTCTCCCGCATTTCATAAAAAAGACACCTCGCATCTTCAATTCTACCGCATTTGCTATACATGTCAATCAATACACAGGACACATGTGCATTTTTCCCGGACACATAAATATCATCTGTAGCATCCATCTTTAAAGCCAAAGAGTGCAATTGTCTTCCTGGAGAGATTAACTCCAAAGGAAAAATGCACTTTTCATCCTCAAAGTTTGGACTGTTGACCAATTTCATCCTCAAAGTTTCACCCAAAACACATTTCATCCTTAAAGTTATGTAATTTTGGCCAATTAAGGACAATTGACGGGAAATAGAGAAATTGGCGTTAGACCCAACTGTAAACCCAACAAAAAATGAGTTAAACCGAATGAAGCCTTTTTTTTAATGGAACAAAAATTGTTGCAACGGACCAAAACCAACATTCTTCTCCTTCTTCCCTCTGCCTTTCTACAACCCCAAAATTTTTTTCCCAAAAGCCAAACCTTACACCACCTTGAAGCAATCAAATACTAAATTTTTATATTTTCAAATTCACATAAAGAGAGTTGAGAAGTGACTGAGGGGGATAGAGGGCTTCCAACCATGGAAGATGTGATAGTGGAAGTCCTTCTATCTAATGAACGGGAAGCTCAGATTTTAGCTGCCAGAGAACTTGGTAAACTTGCAACCAAACTAAGACAGAAGTTAGCAGAAAGAGGGATATTTCTCGGCTCGTTACGATGCTTCGTAAGCAAGTATATGAAGCCACTGAAGCGGCACTCTGCTCTGCTTTGTCTAGTTTTTCACAATGAAAGGTATTGTTTGCATCAATTAAAATTTGCAATTTTTGAAGTTGCATCCAAAGGCATTGGCTGTAGAATTGTTCCCCATCTAATTTTGCTATGATTTTGCAGAAACAAGATCCGAATTGCAAATTCTGGTGCCATACCAGTTTTGTTGGAGATCATTCAATGCCAAAAAGAATCATTGATTGACCTTGCAGCAGCAGCCCTCTTGGTTCTTTCTTCTTGCTCTGCTAACAAGTTAGCAATCGCAGCATCTGGGGCTGTCCGAATCCTGGTTGGATGTTTGAATTCCCAATTGGCAGAAGAACGCGGTTTCCAGAATCTAAGCGTGCAGGCTAAGCTCGATATCATATCCATATTTCACAATCTCTCCACCCATCCTCAAATAATCCCATCTATTGTTTTGGGGTGGGGGAGGAGGCGGTGGTGGAAATGGAGGAGGCGGTGGTTGGGGAAGTGAGAGTGGAAATGGTCAACATGCAAAGGATGGGAATGTGATTGGTCACCATAACGGTATGAGTTCTGGAAGTAAATGGCAATCAGGTTGCGCACTGTGGAGGTAGTGGAGGAGAAGGAGGGGGTGGCGGCAGCGGCGGTGGCGGTGGCGGTGGAGGTGGAGGTGGAGGTGGAGGCGGTGGAAGTGGTAGTGATGGAGGGAGAGGTGGTGGAAAGAGGAAAAGGAGAGGAAAACATACATGCGGTAGAAGGAGAGGTAGTGGTGGCGGAGGTGCTGGCAATGTGGCGGTGGAGATGGACGTGGAGGTGCGGGTGGGGGTAGGGGTGGAGGAGGAGACGGTGGTGGTGGAAATAGTGGAGGCCATGGTTGGGGAAGTGGGAGTGGTGGTGGTGGCGGCGGCAGTAGTGGAGGAGGAGGAGGAGGAGGTGGTGGTGGTGGTGGTGGAGGGGGTGAAGGAGACGATTGGGGATAGGGAGGTGGAGGAGGAAGAAACCAAGGTGGGTGTTAGGGATGGGGATGTGGTGGAAATCAACCTCCACCAAGTAAATGAGCCCTAAAACTGGATTTGGCATTTGCAAGCGCCTAAGAAATCCAGAGATTGGGAAAAAAATTTTGGGGTTGCAAAAAGGCAGAGGGAAGAAGGAGAAGAATGTTGGTTTTCGTCCGTTGCAACAATTTTTGTTCCGTTAAAAAATGGATCCATTCTGTTAAATCCATTTTTTGTTGGGTTTACAGTTGGGTCTAACACCAATTTCTTCATTTCCCGTCAATTGTCCTTAATTGGCCAAAATTACATAACTTTGAGGATGAAATGTGTTTTGGATGAAACTTTGAGGATGAAATTAGTCAACAGCCCAAACTTTGAGGATGAAAAGTGCATTTTTCCCTTAACTCCAAACTGGCAGATCCTAGAATCATAATTGCAAATGGGCACGACCCTGCATCAGAAAACTCCTCCCACGTCAATACAGAACAACCGAAATGCCAAGCATCCAATACAGTTTTGCCTTTCTGCTTTGGGGCGAAATTGTTTTGCTTTGCAGCTTTTCCTCTTACTTATCCTTTGAAGTTTTGGTCAACCAATTTCCCAATTTCTCTATGTATTATGCAGCATTCAATATTTTCTTGCTAAGGCCCAAAAACAATTTCGTTAAGCAATATCCTTGCACGTCTCCCGCGGGATTTGGTCAACCAATTACTCAATTTCTCCATGTATTATATCGCATTCTAATTTTTCTATTAAGGCCTAAACACAATTTCATTAAACAACTAAAACCTGTAACCTTTTTCTTTTGGTTTTTTTAAATAAGATTACAAAGGATCCAGAATCGTGACAATAAAACAAACGATCAATAAACTAACCTATAAATATTCTGAATTGAATAATAGTAGTATAAACAAACCCAAAAATAGTTAAAAGTAAAAAATAGTGAATCTTGAACCAAAGCCTCTCATTCTTGAAGCCTCAATCTAGACTCTAGACCACAAGGCTAGGGTCTTATTGACGCCTTTTTTTTGTGGCTGAAATACTAGAATAACTCCTGTTGCTCCAAAAAAATAAACAGACAAGATAACAATATCTTTTCGGGAGGCTGTCAAATTGATTTCTTCAATCAAGTGACAAAGCAGTAATAATTTTTGCAATCACTGAATTTAACAAATTAAATCTTCAGACATGAGTTGTTGACAAATGAATACATACATTTCAGCTATTACCAGCATTCTAATATAGATGCAGACATTCCTACAGCCATTCCTTCCATGAAATCAACAGGAACCGTGTACTGTTTTGATCGGCATGTACACCCAATCTTCAATTCATTCCCATGCAACTGATATCATAGAGTTGGCAATACCTGATATAAAAACTACTGTTTCTTTTCAATTTCTATTTTGCTCACTAATTAAGTGGTAATTTTCTACGAGTAAAAGTAAAAATATTTGTATAGTAGGTTAAAAGATAAATTGGGGGTTAAAATCCTAAACCCACATAACTACCAAGTAATGGGTGGTTATTAGGGTTTAAAATATTTATCAAAACAATAAAGAGGAAATAACATATTGTTCCTAATTTTCATCGTCTACCTCCCCTTAGAACAAGAACCAACCAGGAGTAGAAGAGAAGAAAAAGACGCCACCGTCGAATAAGCAGGCAACTAAACGTCTAGACCTGTAAGTCCCAAATGCACATTAATGTTTTTTTTAAGTTTTATTAATTCCATGAACTATTTTAAAGATTTTATATATATGCATATTACGATATATTTATATTTGTATGAGAAATTTAGAAAGATTCATGTTTGGATTAGTAGGAATAGTGTGTTAAATTTTAGTTATGAGATGGAATAGAGTCTAAACCTTCGTTTTGATGAAAAGTTTAAAAAAGAAGAAGAACAAGAAGTAGTGGTAGTTGCGCCGTTGCTGAAGCTTCTGAAACTCGAAGCTTCGCAAGAAAGAAAGGAATAAAAAAAGGGTAAAAAACAAAAAAACCCCTTGTGGTAAGCCTAATACACAGAAAAACCCTTTATGATTTCAAAATATACAACGCGGCACCTCATGCTTTGAACTAAATTATAAAGGTGACGGAATCCGTTAAATTTAACGGAAATGACTTATTGGAACCTAAAAAAAAATTTTATACCTAATTTTTATCAAATATACCTATTCTACCCCTTAACCCTCAATTCTCTCTATTTAGAGAATAAAACAAATGATTTTTTTGAGTTGTCTTTTGCTTCATTATATTAGGGCATTTTGGTCATTTTGTTCATTTCCGTTAAGTTTAACGGATTCCGTCACCTTTACAATTTAGTTCAAAGTATGAGAGGTCGTGTTGTATATTTTGAAACCATGGGAGGCTTTTCTGTGTATTAGGTTTATCACAGGGGGTTTTTTTGTTTTTTACCAAAAAAAAAAAAAGACAAGCGAAGTTGCATCGTTGCTGAAGCTTGAAAGGACAAACAAAAAGCTTCAGCAATGCAAGGAATAAGAACAAACAAGAAAGGCCAGCCAAAGAGCCGGCTGAAGGAAGAAAAAAAAAAAAAGGAGAAGAGCAGCGGCTGTTGTTGTCGATGTTGATGGGTTAAGGAATCAAGTCGGGTCGGGTCGAGTCGATTTCTTATGAGTCAAATCTAGAGGAAATGGGTTGGGTCAAGAAGTGGTTAGGTATGTATGTGGGCTTGTTTAATTGGAAGTTGGCCAAGGGTAAAGGAGTATCAGGCTAAAGGCTAGAAGAAATAAGGAAATACTTGAGTCCTGACCCCTCACATCTAGTTCTAAGGTTGCTTCACCTGGTATGCAAAATTCAACTACTTTCGTTCTACAATCCAACCGAACATGATAACGAGCTAATCAATCCATTCCTATAATAACATCATACCCCTTAATGGCCAAACTTTATGATCTACTATCAATTTTCGCTCACCAACTCAGATCTCATAATTTCTATACATCTCATTAGCAAGCAAATATTGATTACCCGTAGGTGTTCTTACTTCTAAATCATATGGTAGCCTCTCGACTTTCACATCAATAGCACACATGAAATTAGGATTTACAAAAGAATGAGTGGCACCAGGATCTATCAATATCTTAGCTAGACGATGGAAGACAGGAATCGTATCTTCTACCACTTCCAACGGATTAGGCACTTGTTGTTGGTCTAGTGTGAGGACCCGAATTTTATTTTAATTATTTTATTTTGTTTTACTGACTTATCTAATTATTTATTTATTCATTTACCCCAATTAATTTATTTCATTCATTTTAATTGCATTTGCATGGTATATTTTCTCAATTTATATTTTAACGCATTTGCTCTTAAAGTTAATTTTCTGTCACTCGATTAGTGAAAATTAGAGAAAACATGTTTTTTGAGGCGATAATTGATCGGAGAGTGCAGTGGTTTTGGAGAATTAAGGATGATCAATTGTAAACTAAGAAAAGCTAATGGAGGGATTAGAGGTGAGTGAGTTGAATTAAACTCAATTAGGAGCACTAATGGACTACTATTCAATTGTTGACATTTTGCACCAAAAGTAACTTTATGTCACTTCGTCCTTTCATCCTCTCACATCATCAAAAAGCGGACAAAACCCTCTGTTCTTCTCCCTCTCATGGCCGAACTCCCTCCCCCTCTTTAGCCAAGAAAAATTTCAATTTTTCCTCTTCATTTTGCTCCCTAAAACTTGCTCCAACCTAGCTCATACTCTTGGATCATCCTCAAGCTTAATAGGGGACTTGGAAGAGGAAAGATTCTTGGTGGTTTTGAACTTGATTTCTTGAAGTTTTGCTTACTACTCTTGGAAGAAGGTAAACCCTCAAAACTCTCATTTTTCTTCCATCTTTTAGTTAGCTTTTAGTTAGTTTTAACTAGATAAACTTGAGTTTGTTGATGGGTTCCATGAACCTTGACATTAGTTAGATGCCTTGAGGAAGATTGTTAGGTAGTGGCTTTGAGGATTTCTTGTTTATTTGGTTGTTGTTTTGGTGATTTCTAGCATGGTTTTTGTGTGAAAGTTGGAGAGAAAAATTTAAAGAGAAAGAAAAGCAGGGCTGTCTGATTTTTGCTGGTGTATTTCCCTTATTTTAATTTCAAAAGTTGTGGTTATATTGATGCAAAAATGCTTGCTACATGTTGGGTTATATGTGTGTAAATTATCTTCCAAAAATCAATTCATTTGAATGAGTTAAAGTTAAGTTAAAGAGAGGAAAGCAAACCTGGAAATTTCTGATTACTGCAGTCGGCCAGTGTGTACTAAACAGCACATAATTTTTCGTATAGGAGTCAAAATCAAGTGCCGTTTGTGGCATATGAAACTAGACTCCAAGGGTTTTCTAATGGTATAAAATGCACCTACTAGTTCATTTTCTATGGGTCGTAGTGAACCGGAAAAATTGGCTGTTTTTTCTCACTGTTTTACCCGAGAAACAAGCATAGCTGCAGTTTGTAGCTCATTTTCACTCTTCTTACGAACTGAATTTGAAGACAGTTTCTTCTAGTGATTTTTAGCATTTTGAATCTAGTTTTCAACACTGTAAATCATGTTAATTTTGGACTTGTGTAGCCTTAGTTATGACTTGATTTACAAACTATGTTGGATGTTCCAAAGCTGAAAATTCGTGAATCAGGTTCAAAAAACCAGCTTAAGAAAACTGTTGTATCGTGGTGTAGAAAAATCCAAATTGAGTTCTGTTCATTGTGTTTGAAACTAGACTTGGAGTTTTTTTAGTATAAATTTCAGGGCTAGATCGATTCCTATGAATTTTGCTAAATTTTCAAATTTCAATGAAATCCATGACTGTTTTGCTCTGTTCTTACTAAAGCAGTGATTTGGAGCTCAAATTTGATTGATTTCTGATTTGAATCTAGAAAAAGTGTCTTCTAGGGAGTTTTAGTTCATTGAGTTTATTTTCCAACGGTATAATATTTACAAACTTTGGATGCATGAAACTCAAGTTATGATTTTTCAAAAAATATTGCCAAAATTGAATTTTCCTTGTAAAGAGGCAAAAGCTTAAAAAGTGGCTTGGGAACATTTTCTAGGTTTCAAGCTTAATTTTATTGGTTATTTGCACCTCATTTCATACTTGAGAAATGGATTTCATCTCCTAGTCTTGTGCCCTCGGTTTCCATAAAAATGAACCATAAATGGAGCGTTTTAACTACAGTAATTCTTAAGGAACTTCACTAGCTTTATTTTTGAAACTTGGAACTTTTAACTTCAATATTTACTATGAAAATAAGTACCGTTTTGATGGATTTGACTCCATAAGTTTAGAAAACGTGAACGCTCATTTATATTCTAAAACTTGGGCATAGGATTAGAAGTTTTAAGATATGAAAGCCATTTTCCTTTCCTTGATTTTCGTGCCAAAACTAAGTATGATACTCCCCTTTTGGAATCAAGATTTCTTGCCACGACTTGACTCGAAAATGACTTTTGAGTTCCTCTTGAGTATTATTTCAATGATTAAGCGAGAAAGCTTTTTAACTCGACCTGAACTTGTGGCTTTGAGCGTGGGTAGCAAGAGAATATTTTTCTTCTTAGCCTTGGTCGAGTACCTAGGTAACCGTGATTGTGCATGTCTCAGGTGATCACATGGATGCCGAGGAGCTTGTCTGACCTCTTGCTTTTGCTCTTGCTTTGCCCTTGACTTTGGTGAGTGTCAAGTGCATGCTTCATGTTGCAATGATTGAAATAATTTGTACAAGTGCTATGTGATTCGTGAACTTGCCGAGACAAGGGTATACTTTATCGCATTCGTCCTCTCTCTCTCTTGAATGCTTGCTACCTGAAATATGAATTTGTATGACTTGCACTTGTACTCAAACATGCTTTTAACCCGTGAGCACTGAGCGGTAGCATGTACCACACCCTATTCGAGTGGGAGGTGCCTCTCATTCCGACTCAATGCTATGATCAATTCTAAGTCAATTGGAGCATTGTCTCATCGACCAATTGTACTTGTGGGGACGCCCAAAACCCAATGGTTAGCGATTCAACTCAAGCCAACAAGGGCTTGATTGAGGAGTTTGGTGAATCTTGGGCTCGTGTACTTGACTTGCCTGGATATACTCAAGTAATATCACATCTTGTTTGATGTGCGGGCCTGGCAGGGGGTGTAACGGTGGATGGAAATTGGTGAAAAGTGGGGTTCTATGGACTTGTTACTTGCTTGGTTGATGGAGTGTCAACATTGGAAATTGTGATTCAAAAGTGTCGTGAAGCAGTGCGGATTTAGGTCCTGAGAGCTCCTGTATCATTCCAATTTTGGTATTACTTCTTATTTGTGCACTTAAAATGGAAATTTCCTATTAAGTCGCTTTTAAGTGTGATATTTGATTTAATTTCTGCTACTTGCTTACTTGCTTGATTTTCTTGGCCTCACTGAGCGTTAACTCACCCTAAGTTGTTTTCCTTAACAGGTTTTGAAAGTGGAAGTTGGGAGTTATAGACTAGCGACTTTTGGTTGAAGCTAATGAACCTTTTGTATGATATTGAAGACATTTGAAGTGTAAACTTTGTTATATTTGGTTTGTATATTTTGAAGTTTTCCTTCAATCCTAATTCTATAGTTGACTTGTAGTTCTCTATTAAGCTAGAATGAGTGTGTGAATCCTGACGAGAGTCGGGCAGGCGTCCCGTTGATACCCTAAGGTTCGTCCTAGGGAGAGATGGGGCCATCACATCTAGAGCATACACTCTGGTTGGCACCCTCGACCTATTCCCTCCTACATTTGTCTGGTTAGGGTTTACCAGTCCGACCGTAAAGCATCGCCTCTATCATGAGCGGACAGTTAATAATTCGATGATCAGGACTCCCACAATGCAGACATTTCTGTGTCTTTCGCTAGCACTTAGTTTCAGAATGGTTTGACTTCCCACAGTAATCACAAGTTATACGTGAAGCCGATGCTTGGCCTACTCATGAGGCATATCTCATTTGTCCTCTTCCACCTGAGGCTCCTCTCGGATAACTCCCCTAGATGTCCCTGAACTTCTTCCACCACTAGTTCTTCGATCCACTTTAGGGGGTGTCATACCCCGATCACCTTGTCCCTACCCCTGACCACCACTAGGCGAACCTCTCTTTCTTGCATGAAAAACCTTCATTGCGCCCTTGCAATTTCAATCCTTTGGGCTTTCTCAGAACCTCCGTGAAAGTATTAATTTGTGCCGTCACTAAAACCTCTTGTATTTCTACATTCAGCCCTTGTACAAACCGTCTCACTCTTCTTTGCTCCATAACTACCAATTCCAGAGCAAATTTAGATAATTTGATAAACTGAGTCTTGTCGCGCTCCATTTTTTGAAAAAAAATATAATTACGCGTTTATAAAAATGATTTTTTGATTAATTTTGAGTTAAAAATGAGTTTCTTTTTATTTTTAGAGAATAAATAAAGAAAAATGGCCTAAAATGGGACTTTAAAAAATGCGACGATTTTGGCCCAAATAGTAGTTTAAAAAGGGTTTTTAAAAAATAGGAGTCGCCACTTGGTATTGAGTTAAGGTGTATCAAGTCACCTAAAATAAATTTTAAACAAAAAAGTAAAGAAAACCCTTTTTAAACGATTCCAAATCTTCGAAAATCAAGAGAAAAGTATTTGGGAATCACGTTTGAAGAAAGGGAAGGCAAGGAAAAATCCAAAGCACCCTTTCAACCTAGTCAGATTTAGTTGCGTGATTTGTCGGAAAATTTTCTTAATTTAACCAAAAAACTTATCACATTTGGATGTACTATATGGATGCAAACCTAGACCTAATGGCTATCGGAAGGGTCAATATGTCTATTCGAATTTTAGTTGGTGCAAATCGCATTAATTGCTATACCCAAAAGTGATTCTTTGAAGGAGGTCACGAATATACAACAATGAGATTTGAAAAAAAAATAGAAAAAATTATAATATACAAATATACGTGACCTAAAAGAGAAAGATGCAACATAACGGGGTACGGGGCCTAAGATTTGTGACTCAATTTTCCCTTTTATAGAGGGGATACGAGCGTACTAAGGCTAAAAAGTCATACTCATCCATATCCCATATTTAAAGGGTACTCCCTAACCTAATCAAGCAAATGCACTAACCTATTTCTAATTTTTCTTACATGGAATGTAAGTATAAATGTCATGTTTTACACGTAGGGATAAGGGATATACATATGGAGGAATATCATACAAAATGGTAAATATCTTAAAAAGTAGAAAATATGCATGAAATGTAATGATTTGTCACACAAAGATGGTCTAGCGCGTGGACGGTCCCTAAGGGTCTAGCGTTGGACTAGCTCATATATTCTCACTGGTGTTGGACTAGGGAGAAAACGGGAAAAAGGACCACAACTAGCGTTGGACTAGTGTGGTGACGTCATACATTTATTATAACTAAACAAATCATATAAAACATAACAAAAGCAAGTAAACACATAAAACACATAGCACATAAGTATGATATCTAGATGCAAAGACCCTAAGAAAGCGAGTAAACACGTAAACATACAAGCATGCAAACACATAAACAAATAAAGGCAAATAGAGACCTAACTATTACATTTGGGACCCTAACTACAATCTAAAGGGGTAAAGAATGCAATGAAATAAAATAATAACCTAACTATTACAATTTGACATTTAATTACCGTTCAAAGAATTAAAAATTAAATTAAAATAATATACAAAATTAAAAACAAATAAAGTGAATAAATAAATAAATAAAATAAATGTTGAAAAAACATGCAATTACACACATAAAATCACGTAGGAGCACATAGGAAGATTTAAAATAACACAAGAAGATACTTCCCTTTGAAGTAGTAGCTAATGGGGGATTGGATTTGCCCTATTTAACTCCAAAATTAACAAAAATCATCAAGGCACCAATTTAATTGACAAATAAATCATAAGGAAATGGAAATAAATATGAAATCTATCAATTTAGGCATTCAAAATGGAATATAATTAATAATTAAAAAATATAATAGCAACTTCTATCTAAGAAATCAAACAAACAAAGACTTAATTGCAAACATTGAGAAAATTTTAGGGGCTAAATTATTATTATTACAAAACTTTGGGGTCAAAAATTAAAGACAAGTAAAATTAAGGGCTCAAAGATTAAGCCTACCAAACCCAATGCTAAAAATTCATAAAAATAAATCAAATACCCACGAAAATATTATCCAAATCCTTAAATCTTTTGATAAAATCCAAATCAAAAAAAAATTATTAAAACTTAATTTTCATCCTAAAACTCATAAAAATCTGTCCAAAATCACATTAAAGTATGCCAAAGAAAATTAAAATTTAAAGGAAAAAAATTGGTTCTATTTTCCCAAAATTTGGGCCATAATAGGATTAAGCAAAAGTTGAAGGACCAAAACAAAATTTTCACAAAACTTTCATGCAGCCTGGTCGAAGCTTTCTATTACACCCTGCAAATTCAGAAGCTTTCTTGCTGCAATTTTTCTTAGCAGCTTATTGAACACAAATATTCATGCAAACTCAAACTGAATCCATGAATTTATCAACTAGAACCCAACAAGAATCACAACCCAACAAGGAAATAACACAAAAACATGAGATTAAAGCTCAAAATTCCCCCTTTCTTCCTTTTCTTCTTGGGTTTGCAAGCAAAAAAGAAACAGAATACTTCCATTTGCATATTCCAAACAAATCCTCAAGACTTGTCTCAGATCATGAGTAGCAAAACTTGCAGAGATAAAGGCATTATTCGAAGCCCATTGCAAGATCATGCAACCCAGATTGAGAAATGACAGAGAAAAGAAAAATCTTAACTCATGCATCGCAACATAATCTTCATAATTCCTACATCACTCCATTTCAAACAAACCCATCAACTAACTATCTAAACTTTGTCCTACAACTGAAAAGACTGATTTCCAACAATCAAAACCACGTAATGGACATCAACAAAGGGGTATCAACAGCCGTCAGTTACCATTACAAGGCAAAACTTAGAACTCTTACCCAAATGAGTTTGAATCTTCATAAAATTTTATTTAATCTACAAAAGGAGAAGTTTTAGTTACCTGAAAATGTTTGTGTAATCAAACGAACGTGAAATATAGCAAGAAATTGTGTGCTGATTCCAAGAACGAAGCCAAGAAGTTCATTGCAGAAAATTGCAGCAATGATGAAGTCGGCACTTTGAGGCTCAATTCGACTAACCTAAAGCTGTTTTATCCAAAATTTCTGTGAACCAAAGTTCTTCTATTGTCTCCTTAGAGAATGTAAAAGCAAAAATATCCCTCAAAAAACTGAAATCTAAGCAGAAATTTGGCCCCGAATCAAGCCAGTTCATTAACCTGGTGATGAAATTTTTCTGCAGAAATTTTTTCTCCCTTTTTTGTTTTCTCTCCCTCTCATGCTTGCTGTTGTTTCTCCTCCTTGTTCTCAACCACCTCCCTCTCCGTCTTTCTTGCTCTCTCAGATTCTCTCCTCCTTTCTTTCTCTTCTCTTTTCCTTTTTTCCTCTCCTCTCTTTCTTCTTCTCCTCCTTTGCTTTCCCCGAAACCCTCTTTTTCCTTTCTTTCTGTTTTCCCCTGAAGCTCCCTCTACTTTTTGTTTTCTTTCTGTCTTCCCTTGTCCCCAAGCTCTTTTCTTTTTCCCTTTCTCCCTTTTCTTGTTTCCTCCTTTTGATCCTCAGCCATCACCCTTTCTCCCTTTCCCCTCTTTCTCACGGTTTTTTTTGTCCTTTTCCTCCCTTGCCCGCCAGCTCTCTTCCTTGTTTCTTCCTAATTTTCAGATTTTTTTCCCAATTCAACAAGTGTTCTTGCCACCTAATCTAGCAAGTGTTGTGGTGTGCAAAAAGACAAAAACGCATGGCTCATTTGCATGCATTCCACCTAACTATCTTGCATTCATTCCACATATTTTATTTTTTTTCTTTTTATTTTTTTTCAAAAAAATTTAGGGTAAACAAAATGTTAATTCCTAATTGAGATTGCCTTACAAAAATTTCATTCTTATTTGGAAGAAATTGAGTTTTAAAAGCATAAAAATAAATTTTTGTTGAAAATTTTCTTTTTCAGAAATTTAATGCAAAAAAATTTTTAAAAAGGAAAATGATGAACTAATTTATTAAAATAAATAAAAATAAACACTAACTATCATTTTGCAAACTTGGTCAACTAAAATAAATAAATAAAATTGAAATTTTGGTGTCTACAGCTTGCCCCTCTTTGTCTGAGTTTTGAAGCGAAACTCGAGACAAAGATGTAGATGTGAGGACCCGAAAAATTTTCTTATATTTTATTTTATTTTTTTGAGCACATTTTCTTTACTTTACTTTACTTTATTACCTTAAATTCGTAGATATTTTTATAAGTGAGTCAAATTTTTAAATCATTTTCTTGGTATAAAGTTAGTTTATGCTAAGTTTGAATTGTATTATGGACGTGGGACCCGCTAGTACGGTAAGTGTGATAAAATTTTGACTACTAAGTGAAGTTTTGCATAAAGAAATATTATTTTATAAGGTGTTAAAGGGATAATTAGAGGTTAGCTAGATATATTAGCTTTGGAAGACAAGAAGATGAGAACAAAATCCTATGACGCCATTTGTCGTGAAACCATTGGATGTTGGAATTTGACCAAGTCTTACTTAACTTTCTTAAAACCAAAATTGACCAAAAAATTGTCTTCATTTCTTCTTGCTTGGCCGAAAATGGAGAGAGGAAAAACAAGAAAGAACACTTCAACTTCCACCTCAATCCTTGCTTGAATCTTGAGTTCTAGCCACCAACTTTGCAAATTACTCCATACAAAGTGCTAACTAAGGAAAATTAGGGGCTTGAGTGGGGGGATTTTTGGAGGAAAAGCACTAAAATTTCATCTTTCTTGGAGTTACAAGGACCCGAGAGAGTTCAAGAGGATGAACCAGAGTGAAAGTGAAGTGTTGCCATTGATTGGTGAGTGTACCACTCGCATGACTTGTTGCTTAACTGGTTTACTTGTACTTGCAATCTATGACTTGAATGACTGTGATCTCTGTTTATCCTGGATGAGACGAAGGTGTACTTTATCGCACTCGATCTCTTGCCTATCTGACTGGTTCCTGTATACATCTGAATCTGTTACTTGTGCATGATCTGATGTCGTTTGGAGGCTTATATCCAACAACCTTGCTGTGACTTCTGAACTTAAATCTTGTGGCTAGTTACTCGAGTCGAGATGGCAAGGGCCTGGTCGATTAGGTAACGAACCCTGAGCCTTCTGTTTTGTCGAGTGGAGTGTTATTTTCTCGACTAATCGATATACTCGAGTATTACCCCCTCTGTTTCTGAGAGGTGTTCGGACCGGGTAAAGGGTATGTTTGGTGGACGGACACTGGTGTAAAGTGGGGCCTACGGTCATGGTCGTTTCTTTAAATGTTGACGGATGGTCAACGGGGTTGGATCAAGTAATGCAAAAGAGGAAATTGGCACATGAGAGCTATCTATATCTTTTACTTCTGGTTTAACTATGGTGTTCCTTCCTTTTATTTAATATCTATATCTGATTGATTACATGTGTACTTTCGTGATATTTGACTGCTTGACCTGTTGGTACCTCATTGGGTGAAATCTCATTCCCGTTACCTTTGTTTTCCTTACAGGGGACAAAATAGACAAAATAATGGAACCGTGATTTTGGAGAAAAAGTAAGTTAGTTGTAGATATTATTTTGTTCAACTCCTCCATAATAGTAAACCCTCATTGTATTTTGAACAAGTATAACATTTTGGCTTGTAAAGACTCCAATGTATTATTTATGCAAGCGTATGGATAAGTATAATAGTTGGGAATGCATGTTTCTATGGTTATGTGAACTTTTTTGTATTCGTGGGAAGGGCGGGGGGGGAGTGCAGAGATTGAACAAGGAAAGAAAAGAAAATCTGGCGGGAAGCTACTTTAGGGAATTCGGCCGTATATCCGGCAGATCTTGGCCGGGTTGATAGGGGAGGATGGAAAATTTTGGAGTTGTTCACTGCCTTGAATCCGGCCAATTATCCGGTCGGCAATCCGGCCAAATATTGGCAGGATTCTGACGTGGCCTCAGTTCTTTGTGCTTTTCGTTGGAGCGTTTAATCGAAACCTATTGCACCGTATGGTTTGGTAAATGTGTTTTCGACTTAGTAGTTCGGGCGAGAGTTGGGTAGGCGATTTGCTAATCCTTAGGGTATGCCACAGTAGATACGAAGGAGAAAGAATGTTGGTTTTCGTCCCGTTTGCAACAATTTTTGTTCCGGTTAAAAAAATGATCCATTCTTGTTAAACCATTTTTTGTTGGGTTTACAGTTGGGGGGTCTAACACCATATTTCCTTCATTTCCACGTTCCAATTGTCCTTATTGGCCAATTACATAACTTTGGAGGAATGAAATAGTGTTTTGGATGAAATTGAGGATGAAATTAGTTCAACAGCCGCAAACTTTGAGGATGGAAAAGTGCATTTTCCCTTAAACTCCAAACTGGCAGATCCTTAGAATCAAATGCAAAATGGGCACGACCCGCATCAGAAAACTCCTCCCACGTCAAACAGAACAACCGAAAATGCAACATCCAATAACAGTTTTGCCTTTCTGCTTCTGGGGCGAACATTTTGTTGGCTTTGCAGCTGTTTCCTCTCTTACTTATCCTTTGAAGTTTGGTCAAACCAATTTCCCAATTTCTCTATGTATTATGCAGCATTTCAATATTTCTTGCTAAGGCCCCAAAAACAAATTTCCTTAAGCCAATATCCTTGCACGTTCTCCGCGGGATTTTGGTCAACCAATTAATCAATTTCTTCCATGATTATATCGCATTCTAAATTTTTCTATTAAGGCCTAAAACACAATTTCATATAAACAACTTTAAAACCTGTAACCTTTTTTTTGGTTTTTTTAAATAAGATTTACCAAAGGATTCCGAATCGTGAACAGATAAAAACAAACGATCAATAAACTAACCCTAATAATATTTCTGAATTGGATAAATATAGTAGTATAACAAACCCAAAAATAGTTAAAAGTAAAAAATAGTGAATCTTGAACCAAAGCTCTCCTCATTCTTGAATGCCTCAATCTAGACTCTAGACCCACAAGGCTAGGGTCTTATTGACGCCGTTTTTTTGTGGCTGGAAATACTAGAATAACTCCTTGTGCTTCCAAAAAATATAACAGACAAGTAATAACAATATCTTTTCGGGAGGCTGTCAAATTGGAATTTCCTTCAATCAAGTGACAAAGCAGTAAAATTTTTGCAATCACTGAATTTAACAAATTAAATCTTCAGAACATGAGTTGTTGAACAAATAAATACATTAACATTTTCAAGCTATTACCAGCATTCTAATAATAGATGCAGACATATCCTACAAGCCATTCCTTCCAGAAATCAACAGGAACCCGTTGTTACTGTTTTGATCGCATGTACACCCATCTTCAATATACGATTCCTAATGAACTGATATCATAGTTTGCATATACCCTGATATAAAAACTACTGTTTCTTTTCAATTTCTAAATTTTGCTCATAATTAGTTTGGTTAATTTCTACGGAGCTAAAAGTAAAAATTATTGTATAGTAAGGGTTAAAGATGAATTGGGGTTAAATCCTAAACCACATAATCACCAAAGTATGGTTGGTTATTAGGGTTTAAATAATCTTTATTCAAAACATGAAAGACGGAAAAACATATTGTTTCCTGAATTTCATCGTCTACCTCCCCTTAGAACAAGAACCACACCAGGGAAGTTAGAAGAGAAGAAAAAAACGCCACCGGTCGAATAAGCAGGCAACTAAAAACGTCTAGACCTGTAAGTCCCAAATGCAACATTTAATGTTTTTTTTAAAAGTTTTATTAATCCATGAACTATTTAAAGATTTTATATAATATCATATTAACGATATATTTATATTTGTATGAGAAATTTAGAAAGATTCCAATGTTTGGCAATTAGTAGGAATAGTGTGTTAATTTGTAGTTATGAGGACTGGAAATAGTAGGTCTAAACCTTCGTTTTGATGAAAAAGTTTAAAAAAGAAGAAGAGAACAAGAAGTAGTGTAGTTGCGCCTTTGCTGAGCTATCTGAAACCGAAGCTTAGCAAGAAAGGAAAAAGGAATAAAAAAAGGGTAAAAACAAAAAAAAAACCCTTTGTGGGTAAGCCTAATACACAGAAAAACCCTTTTATGATTCAAAATATACAACGCGGCACACTCCATAGGCTTTGAAACTAAATTATAAAGGTGACGGAATCCGTTTAAATTTAACCGGAAATGACTTATTTGGAACTAAAAAATAAATTTTAATACCTAATTTTTTACAAAATATAACCTATTCTACCCCTTAACCCTCAATTCTCTCTACTTTAGAGAATAAAACAAATGATTTTTTTATGAAGTTGTCTTTTTGCTTCATTATCATTAGGGCATTTTGTGTCATTTTGTTCATTTCCTATAATTTAACGGATTCCCCGTCAACCTTTACAATTTAGTTCAAAGTATGAAGAGGATCGTGTTGTATATTTGAAACCATGGGAGGCTTTTTGTTATAGGTTTATCACAGGGGTTTTTTTGTTTTACCAAAAAAAAAAAAAAAGGACAAGCGAAGTTGCATCGTTGCTGAAGCTTGAAACAGGACAAAAAAAAGCTTCAGCAATGCAAGGAATGAAAACAAACAAGAAAGGCCCAGCCAAAGAGCGGCTGAGAGGAAGAAAGAAAAAAGGAGAAAGAGCAGCTGGCTGTTGTTGTCGATGTGTGATGGGTTTAAGGAATCAAAGTCGGGTCGGGTCGAGTCGATTTCTTATGAGTCAAATCTAGAGGAAGTGGTTGGGTCAAAAGAAAGTGTTTAGGTATGGTATGTGGGCTTGTTTAATTGGAAGTTGGCCAAGGGTAAGGAGTAATCAGGCTAAAGGCTAGAAGAAATAAGAAATACTTGAGTTCCCTTGACCCCCTCCATATCTTAGTTCAAGGTTGCTTCACCTTGGTAATGTCCAAAATTCCAACTAACTATTCGTTCTACCAATCCAACCGAACATGATAAACGGAGCTAAATCAATCCTACCTATAATTAACATCAACCCCTTAATGGCCAACTTTTAATGATCGTAACTATCAATTTTCGCTCACCAACTCAGATCTCCATAAATTTCTATTACATCTCATTAGCAAGCAAATATTGATTACCCCGTAGGTGTTTCTTAACTTTTCTAAATCATATGGGTATGCCTCTGTCGAACTTTCACATCAATGCACACTTGAAATTAGGATTTACAAAAGAATGAGTGGCTACCAAGATCTATCAATATCTTAGCTAGACGATTGGAAAGACCAGGAATCCGTTATCTTCTACCACTTCCAACGGATTAGGCACTTTGTTGTTGGTTCTAGTTGAGGGGACCCGAATTTTATTTAAATTATTTTATTTTTGTTTTACTGACTTAATCTAATTTATTTATTTATTTCATTTACCCCAATTAATTTATTTCATTCATTTAATTCATTTTGCATGTATATGTTTTCTCATTTATATTTTTAACTGCATTTGCTCGTTAAAAGTTTAATTTTCTGTCACTCGATTTAAGTGAAAATTAGAAGGGGGAAAACATGTTTTTGAGGCGATAATTGATTCGGGAGAGTGCAGTGGTTTGAGATATAGGATGAGTCATTGTAAACTAGAAAAGCTAATGGAAGGGATTAAAGGTGAGTGAGGTTGAATTACAACTCAATTAGGAGCCACTAATGGACTACTATTCAATGGTTGACATTTTGCACAAAAGTAACTTATGTCCTGTTCGTCCTTTCATCCTCTCACATATCAAAAAGCGGACAAAACCCTCTGTTCTTTCCCTTCATGGCCAACTCCCTCCCCCTCTTTGCCAAGGAAAAATTTCAATTTTTTCCTCTTCATTTTTTGCCTCCCTAAAAACTTGCTCCAACCTGAGCTCATACTTCTTGGATCATCCTCAAGCTTATAGGGGACTTGGGAAGAGGAAAAGATTCTTTTGGTGGTTTTGAATTTGATTTTTGAAGTTTTGCTTACTAACGCTTGGGAAGAAGGTAAACCCTCAAAAACCTTCATTTTTCTTCCATCTTTAGTTAGCTTTTAGTTAGTTTTTAACTAGATAAACTGTGGTTTTGTTGAATGGGTTCCATGAACGCTGACATTAGTTAGATGCCTTGAGGAAAGATTGTTAGGTAGTGGCTTTGAGGATTGTCTTGTTTATTTGGTGTTGTTTGGTGATTCTTCCTGCATGGTTTTTGTGTGAAAAGTTGGAGAGAAAAAATTTTAAAGAGAAAGAAAAAGCAAGGGCGTGTCCTGATTTTTTGCTGGTGTATTTCCCTTATTTTAATTTCAAAAGTGTGTTATATTGATGCAAAAATGCTGCTACATGTTGGTTTATATATGTGTGTAAATTATCTTCCAAAAATCAATTCATTTAATGAGTAAAAGTAGAGTTAAAGAGAGGGAAAGCAAACCTGGAAATTCTGATTACTGCAGTCGGACCACGTGTGTACTAAACAGCAACATAATTTTTTCGTATAGGAGTCAAAATCAAGTGCCGTTTGTGGCATATGAAACTAGACCCAAGTGGGTTTTTCTAAATGGTAAAATACTACTTAGTTCATTTTCTATGGGGTCGTAGTGAACCGGAAAAAATTGGCTGTTTTTTTTCTCACTGTTTTACCCGAAACAAAGCATAGCTGCTAGTGTTGTAAGCTATTTTCACTCTCTTACGAACTGAATTTGAAGGGACAGTTTCTTCTAGTGATTTTTTAAAGCATTTTTGATCTAGTTTTCAACACTGTAAATCATGTTATATTTGGACTTGTTGTAGCTTAGGTTATGACTTGATTACACAACTATGTTGGGATGTTCCCAAAGCTGAAAATTCGTGAATCAGGTTTCAAAAACCAAGCTTAAGAAACGTTTGTAATCGTGGTGAGAGAAATCCAATTTTTGAGTTTCTGTTCATTGTGTTTGAAACTAGACTTGGAGTTTTTTAGTATAAATTTCAGGGGCTAGATCGATTCCCTATGAAATTTTGCTTAAATTTTCACAATATTCCAATGAAATCCATGACTGTTTTGCTCCTGTTCTTACAAAGCAGTGATTTTGAGCTCAAATTTGATTGATTTCTGATTTGAATCTAGAAAAAGTGTCTTCTAGGGAGTTTTAGTTCATTGATTTAATTTCGCAACGGTTAATTTTACAAACTTTTTGGAGCATGGAAACTCAAGTTATTGATTTTTCAAAAAAATATTTGCCAAAATTGGAATTTTCCTTGTAAAAGGGCAAAAGCTTAAAAAGTGGCTTGGAAACATTTTCTAGTGTTTCAAGCTTAATTTTATTGTTATTTGCACCTGCATTGTTCATACTTGAGAAATGGAATTCATCTCCTTAGTCTTGTGCCCTCGGTTTCCATAAAAATGAAGCCATAAATGGAGCGTTTTTAACTACAGTAATTCTTAAGAACTTCACTAGCTTTATTTTTTGGAAAAACTTGGAAACTTTTTAACTTCAATATTACTATGAAAATAAAGTACCGGTTTGATGATTTTGACTCCATAAGTTTTAGAAAACGGTGAACGCTCATTTGATATTCTAAAACTTGGCATAGGATTAGAAAGTTATTAGATATGAAAGCCATTTTCCCTTTCCTTGATTTTATGTGCCCAAAACTAAAGTAATGATACTCCCCTTTTTGGATCAAAGATTTCTTGCCACGACTTAGACTCGAAACTGACTTTTGAGTTCCTCTTGAGTATTATTTCAAATGATTAAGCGGAGAAAGCTTTTTTAAACTTCGACCTAACTTGTGGCTTTGGCGTGTGGGTAGCAAAGAAATATTTTTTCTTCTTAGCCTTGTCGAGTACCTAGGTAACCGTGATTGGGCATGTCTTCAGGTGATCACATGGATGCCGAGGTAGCTTGTCTGACCTTCTTTGCTTTGCTCTGCTTTGCCCCTTGACTTTTGGTGAGTGCAAGTGCATGCTTCATGTGCAATGATTGAAATTAATTTGTACAGTGCTATTTGTATCGTGAAACTTGCCCGAGACAAGGGTATACTTTATCGCATTCGTCCTCTCTCTCTCTTTGAAATGCTTGCTACCTGAATATGAAATTTGTATGACGTGCACTTGTACTCAACATTGCTTTTAACCCGTGAGCACTGAGCGGTGCCATGTACCCACCCTATCGAGTGGAGTGCCTCTCATTCCGATCTCAATGCTATGATAATTCTAAGTCAATTGGAGCCTGTCTCATCGACCAAATGTACTTGTTGGGGACGCGCCAAAACCCAATGGTAGCGATTCAACTGACAGCAAACAGGGCTTGATTGAGGAGTTTGGTGGAATCTGGGCTGTACTTGACTTGCCTGGATATTACTCAAGGTAATATTCACATTGTTTTATGTGCGGGCCTGGAGGGTGTGTAACGGTGACTGGAAATTTGGTGAAAAGTGGGGTTCATGGACTTGTTACTTGGCTTGGTTGATGGAGTGTCAACATTTTGGAAATTGTGATTCAAAAGTGTCGTGACAGCCAGTGCGGATTTAGGGTCCTGAGGAGCTCCTGGTATCATTCCCAAATTTGTGTATACTTCTATTTATTGTGCCACTTAAATGAAATTTCCTATTAAGTCGGCTTTTAAGTGTGAATTTGATTTATAATTCTGCTATTGCTTACTGCTTGATTTTCTTGCCTACTTGGCGTAACATCACCCTAAAAAGTTTTTCCTTAACAGGTTTTGAAAGTGGTAAGTTTGGGAGTTATAGACTAGCGACACTTTTGGTTGCAAGCTAATCGAACCTTTTGTATGATATTGAATACATTTGAAGTTGTAAACTTTGTTATATTGTGTGTTGTATTTTTGAAGTTTACCTTCAATCCTAATTCATATAGTTGACTTGTAAGTTCTCTCATTAAGCATAGAATGAGTGTGTGGAATCCTGACCGAGAGTCGGGCAGGCGTCCCGTTGATACCCTAGGTTCGTCTAGGGAAAGAGAATGGGGCCATCTACATCGTAGAAGCATACACCTCTGGTTGGGCACCCTCGACCTATTTCCCTTCCTAACATTTGTCTGGTTAGGGTCTAACCAGTCCGATCCCTCCCCCCGTGAAAGCATACGCCTCTAAATCCATGAGCGGACAAGTTAATAGATTCGAATGATCAGGGACTCCCACAATGCAGCACATTTTCTGTGTCTTTCGCTTAGGCACGTTAGTTTCAGAATGGTTTGACTTTCCCACAGTAATCACAATTATACGTGAAGCCGAATCTGGCGCTACTCATGAGGCATATCTCATTTGTCCATCTTCCACTGAGGCTCCTCATCGGATAATCCCTAAGATGTCCATGAACTTCTTACCACCACTAGTTCTTCGATCTCACTTTAGGGGTGTTCCATACCCGATCACCTTGTCCCTTAACCCCTGACCACCACTAGTGCGGAACCTCTCTTTCTTGCATGAAAAAAACTTTGCACTTGCGCCCTTTGCAATTCAATCCTTTGGCTTTCTCAGAACCTCGTGAAAGTATTAATTGTGCCGTCCACTTAAAACCTCTTGTATTTCTTACATTCAGCCTTGTACAAAACCGTTCCTATCACTCTTTCTTTGCTCATAACTACCAATTTCCAGAGCAAATATTAGATTTAATTTGATAAACTGAGTTCTTTCGCGCTCCATTTTTTGAAAAAAATATAATTACGCGTTATAAAAATGATTTTTTGATTAATTTTGAGTAAAAATGAGTTTCTTTTTATTTTTAGGAATAAATAAAGAAAATATGGCCTAAAATGGACTTTAAAAAATGCGGACGTTTTGGCCCAAATGTAGTTTAGAAAAGGGGTTTTTAAAAATAGGATCGCCACTTGGTTATGGAGTTAAGGGTGTATTCAAGTCACCTAAAATAAATTTAAACAAAAAAAGTAAAAAAAACCTTTTAAACATTCCAAATCTTCACGAAAATCAAGAGAAAAGTATGTTTGGGAACATCGTTTGAAGAAAGGGATAGGCAAGGATAAAATCCAAAGCACCCTTTCAACCTAGTCAGATTTAGTTGCGTGATTTAGTCGGAAATTTTCTTAAATTTAACCAAAAAAACTTATCACATTTGGATGTTACTATAGGTGGATGCAAACCTAGACTAATGGCTATCGGGAGGGTCAATATTGTCTATTCGAATTTTAATTGGTGCCAGAATGCGCATTAAGTGCTATACCAAAAGTGAGTTCTTTTGAAGAGGATCACGAAATATACAACAATGAAGATTTGAAAGAAAAAAAATTAGAAAAAAAATTTAATATACAAAATATACGTCCTAAAAGAGAAGATGCCAACATAACGGGTACGGAGCCCTAAGATTTGTGACTCAATATTTCCCTTTTATAGAGGGGATACGAGCGTACTAAGGCTAAAAAGTCATACTTCAGTCCATTATCCCATTTTAAAGGGTACTTCCCTAACCTAATCAAAGCAAATGCACTAACCTATTTCTACATTTTTCTTACATGGAATGTAAGTATAAATGTCATGTTTTACACGTAGGGATAAGGATTACATATGGAGGAAATACATCATACAAGAAATGGTAGAATATCTTAAAAATGTAGAAAATATGCATGAAATGTAATGATGTTGTCACAAACAAAGATGGTTGCTAGCGCATGTTGGACGGTCCCCTAAAGGGTCTAGCTTGGACTCTAGCTCATATATTCCTCACTGGTGTTTGGGACTAGGGGAGAAAACGGGAAAAGGACCACAACTAGCGTTGGACTGTGTGGTGACGTCATACATTTATTATAACTATAAAACAAATCATATAAAAACAAAGCAGTAACATAAACACATAGCACATAAGTTAGATATCTAGATGCAAAGACCCTAAGAAAAGCGAAGTAAACACGTTAACCATATCAAGCATGCAAACACATAAACAAATATAAGGCAAATAGACCTATATATTAACAATTTGCGGGGACCTAACTACAATCTAAAGGGGTAAAAGAAGTGAATGAAATAAAATAGAACCTAACTATACAATTTGACCATTTAATTAACCGTTCAAGAATTAAAATTTAATTAAAATAATAATATACAAAAATTAAAAACAATAAAAGGTGAATAATATATAATAATAAAATTAAAATGTGAAAAAACATGCAATTACACACATTAAAAATCACGTAGGAGCAACATAGGAAAGATTTAAAATAACACAAGAAGATACTTCCCTTTGAAGTAGTAGCTAATGGGGGATTGGATTTGCCCTATTTAACTCCAAAAATTAACAAAATCATCAAGCACTCCAATTTAATTGACAAATAAAATCATAAAAAGGAAATGGAAATATAAATATGAAATCTATCAAATTTAGGCATTCAAAATGGAATGATAATTAATAATTAAAAAAATAAATAGCAACTTCTACTCTAAGAAATCAAACAAACAAGACTTAATTGCAACATGAAAAATTGTTTAGGGGCTAAATTATTATTATTAACAAACTTTGGTGTCAAAAATAAGACAAGTAAAATTAAGGGCTCAAAAGATTAAGGCCTACCAAACCCAATTGCTAAAAATTTCATAAAAAGAAATCAAAATACCCCACGAAAAATATTATCCAAATCCTTAAATCTTTTGATAAAATTCCAAATCAAGAAAAAATTATTAAACTTAATTTTCATCCTAAACTCATAAAAATTCTGTCCAAAATCACATTAAAGTATGCCAAAGAAAATTAAAATTTAAAGGAAAAAATTGGTTCTAATTTTCCCAAAAATTTGGGCCTCATAACTAGGTTAAGCAAAAGTTGAAGGACCAAAACAAATTTTCTCACAAAACTTTCATGCAGGCCTGGTCCGAAGCTTTCTATTACACCTGCAAATCAGAAGCTTTCTTGCTGCAATTTTTTCTTAGCAGCTTATTAAACAAATATTCATGCCAAACTCAAACTGAAGTCCATGAATTTATCAATAAACCCAACAAAGAATCAACAACCCAACAAGGAAATAACACAAAAAAACATGAGATTTAAAAGCTCAAATTCCCCCCTTTCTCCTTTTTCTCTTGGGTTTGCAAGCAAAAAGAGAAACAGAATACGTTGCCATTTGCATATTTCCTAAACAATATCCTCAAGACTTGTCTCAGATCATGAGTTAGCAAAACTTGCAGAGATAAAGGCATTTCGAAGCCCATTGCAACGATCGAAACCCAGATTGAAAATGACAGAGAAAAGAAAAATTCTTTAACTCATGCATCGCAACATAATCTTCAATAATTCCTACGATCTACTCCTTTCAAACAAAACCCATCAATAACTATTCTAAAACTTTGGTCCTACAACTGAAAAGACTGATTCCAGAGCAATCAAAAACACGTAATGGACATCAACAATAGGGGTATCAACAAGCCGTCCAGTTTACCATTACCAAGGCAAAACTTAGAACTCTTACCCAAATGAGTTTGAAATCTTCATAAATTTGTATTAGATCTACAAAGGAAGAGTTTTAGTTACCTGAAATGTTTGTGTTAATCAAACGAAACGTGAATATAGCAAGAAATTGTGTGCTGATTCGCAAGAACGAAGCCAAGAAGTTCATTGCAGAAAAGATTGCAGCCAATGATTGAAGTCGGCACTTGGAGGCTCAATATTCGATAACCTAAAGCTGTTTTATCCAAAATTTTCGTGAACCAAAGTTCTTCTATTGGTTCTCTTAGAGAATGTAAAAAGCAAATATCCCTCCAAAAACTGAAAATCTAAAGCGAAATTGGTCCCCGAATCAAGCCAGTTCATTACGCTGGTGAATGAATTTTCTGCAGAAATTTTTTTCTCCTTTTTTGTTTTCTCTCCTCTCATGCTGCTGTTTTTCTCCTCTTGTTCTCGAACCACCTCCCTCTCCTGTCTTCTTGCTCTCTCAGATTCTCTCTCCTTCCTTTCTCTCTTCTCTTTTCCTTTTTTTGTCCTCTCCTCTCTTTCTTCTTCTCCTCCTTTGCTTTCCGCCGAAACCCCTTTTTCCTTTCTTTTCTGTTTTCCTGAAGCTCCCTCTACTTTTTGTTCTTTCTGCTTCCCTTGTCCCCAAAGCTCTTTTTCTTTTTCCCTTTCTCCCTCTTTCCTTGTTTCCTCCTATGATCCTCAGCCTAATCACCCTTTCTCCCTTTCCCTCGTTTTCACGGTTTTTTTTTGGTCCTTTTCCTCCCTTGCTCACATAAGATTTTTATGGACCCTACAAAGCTGCAAGAAAGGCCAGCCCACATATTCAAGGTTTGGCACAAATGGAGCATCTCTTGTTAATGAAAAAGCTTCTTCCAGAAGTCCTTCTTGACCTAAGCAGCTCAATCATTTATGCATAGTGCATAGCTCAAGGTTTAATTTGTAAACTGCACTCATCGACTCAAATATTTTCCAGCCAGATCTTATAAACCCGGATAACTACAAGCAGATAAAAACAGCAAGAAATGTCACATGGTTAGGAAACAAACCCTTCATAAATCATTTCTCAAATAGCTCAACTGTCTCAACCCTCGACCATGATTAATATTATCCAGCTATAAGCGCATTCCAAAAAAATAAATGTTCTTTTGTGGCATTTTTCAAAAAACATTTCTTGCAACTTCTACTCGTCCCCATTTGCTATAATATCCAAGCCAAAACCACGACGACTAGGCCTGCATGAGCTTATTTGGCATGCTCTAGCGAAGCTTAACCTCGTAACATGCTCTTATAATGATGAAAATTTGAAATGGTCCATCTTTACACCTGAACCTGGCATTTCATAATACATGTTCATTAACTTCCTCGCTATAACCATGTAAACAGCCTGCCATAACACTGTTCCACTCGACCGTAGTTCTCTCCCGCATTTCATAAAAAAGACACCTCGCATCTTCAATTCTACCGCATTGCTATACATGTCAATCAATACACAGGACACATGTGCATTTCCCGGACACATAAATATATCTGTAGCATCCATCTTTAAGCCAAAGAGTGCAATTGTCTCCTGGAGAGATTAACTCCAAAGGAAAAATGCACTTTTCATCCTCAAAGTTTGGACTGTTGACCAATTTCATCCTCAAAGTTTCACCCAAAACACATTTCATCCTTAAAGTTATGTAATTTTGGCCAATAAGGACAATTGACGGAAATAGAGAAATTGGCGTTAGACCCAACTGTAAACCCAACAAAAAAATGAGTTAAACCGAATGAAGCCTTTTTTTAATGGAACAAAAATTGTTGCAACGGACAAAACCAACATTCTCCCTTCTTCCCTGCCTTTCTACAACCCCAAAATTTTTTCCCAAACCAAACCTTACACCACTTGAAGCAATCAAATACTAAATTTTTATATTTCAAAATTCACATAAAGAGAGTTGAGAAGTGACTGAGGGGGATAGAGGGCTTCCAACCATGGAAGATGTGATAGTGGAAGTCCTTCTATCTAATGAACGGGAAGCTCAGATTTTAGCTGCCAGAGAACTTGGTAAACTTGCAACCAAAACTAAGACAGAAGTTAGCAGAAAGAGGGATATTTCTCGGTCGTTACGATGCTTCGTAAGCAAGTATATGAAGCCACTGAAGCGGCACTCTGCCTGCTTTGTCTAGTTTTTCACAATGAAAGGTATTGTTTCATCAATTAAAATTTGCAATTTTTGAAGTTGCATCCAAAGGCATTGGCTGTAGAATTGTTCCCCATCTAATTTTGCTATGATTTTGCAGAAACAAGATCCGAATTGCAAATTCTGGTGCCATACCAGTTTTGTTGGAGATCATTCAATGCCAAAAAGAATCATTGATTGACCTTGCAGCAGCAGCCCTCTTGGTTCTTTCTTCTTGCTCTGCTAACAAGTTAGCAATCGCAGCATCTGGGGCTGTCCGAATCCTGGTTGGATGTTTGAATTCCCAATTGGCAGAAGAACGCGGTTTCCAGAATCTAAGCGTGCAGGCTAAGCTCGATATCATATCCATATTTCACAATCTCTCCACCATCCTCAAATAATCCCATCTATTGTTTTGGGGTGGGGAGGAGGCGGTGGTGGAAATGGAGGAGGCGGTGGTTGGGGAAGTGAGAGTGGAAATGGTCAACATCGCAAAGGATGGGAATGTGATTGGTCACCATAACGGATGAGTTCTGGAAGTAAATGGCAATCAGGTTGCGCACTGTGGAGGTAGTGGAGGAGAAGGAGGGGGTGGCGGCAGCGGCGGTGGCGGTGGCGGTGGAGGTGGAGGTGGAGGTGGAGGCGGTGGAAGTGGTAGTGATGGAGGGAGAGGTGGTGGAAAGAGGAAAAGGAGAGGAAAACATACATGCGGTAGAAGGAGAGGTAGTGGTGGCGGAGGTGCTGGCAATGTGGCGGTGGAGATGGACGTGGAGGTGCGGGTGGGGGTAGGGGTGGAGGAGGAGACGGTGGTGGTGGAAATAGTGGAGGCCATGGTTGGGGAAGTGGAGTGGTGGTGGTGGCGGCGGCAGTATGGAGGAGGAGGAGGAGGAGGTGGTGGTGGGTGGTGGAGGGGGTGAAGGAGACGATTGGGGATAGGGAGGTGGAGAGGAAGAAACCAAGGTGGTGTTAGGGATGGGGAGTGGTGGAAATCAACCTCCACCAAGTAAATGAGCCCTAAAACTGGATTTGGCATTTGCAAGCGCCTAAGAAATCCAGAGATTGGGAAAAAAATTTTGGGGTTGCAAAAAGGCAGAGGGAAGAAGGAGAAGAATGTTGGTTTTCGTCCGTTGCAACAATTTTTGTTCCGTTAAAAAATGGATCCATTCTGTTAAATCCATTTTTTGTTGGGTTTACAGTTGGGTCTAACACCAATTTCTTCATTTCCCGTCAATTGTCCTTAATTGGCCAAAATTACATAACTTTGAGGATGAAATGTGTTTTGGATGAAACTTTGAGGATGAAATTAGTCAACAGCCCAAACTTTGAGGATGAAAAGTGCATTTTTCCCTTAACTCCAAACTGGCAGATCCTAGAATCATAATTGCAAATGGGCACGACCCTGCATCAGAAAACTCCTCCCACGTCAATACAGAACAACCGAAATGCCAAGCATCCAATACAGTTTTGCCTTTCTGCTTTGGGGCGAAATTGTTTTGCTTTGCAGCTTTTCCTCTTACTTATCCTTTGAAGTTTTGGTCAACCAATTTCCCAATTTCTCTATGTATTATGCAGCATTCAATATTTTCTTGCTAAGGCCCAAAAACAATTTCGTTAAGCAATATCCTTGCACGTCTCCCGCGGGATTTGGTCAACCAATTACTCAATTTCTCCATGTATTATATCGCATTCTAATTTTTCTATTAAGGCCTAAACACAATTTCATTAAACAACTAAAACCTGTAACCTTTTTCTTTTGGTTTTTTTAAATAAGATTACAAAGGATCCAGAATCGTGACAATAAAACAAACGATCAATAAACTAACCTATAAATATTCTGAATTGAATAATAGTAGTATAAACAAACCCAAAAATAGTTAAAAGTAAAAAATAGTGAATCTTGAACCAAAGCCTCTCATTCTTGAAGCCTCAATCTAGACTCTAGACCACAAGGCTAGGGTCTTATTGACGCCTTTTTTTTGTGGCTGAAATACTAGAATAACTCCTGTTGCTCCAAAAAAATAAACAGACAAGATAACAATATCTTTTCGGGAGGCTGTCAAATTGATTTCTTCAATCAAGTGACAAAGCAGTAATAATTTTTGCAATCACTGAATTTAACAAATTAAATCTTCAGACATGAGTTGTTGACAAATGAATACATACATTTCAGCTATTACCAGCATTCTAATATAGATGCAGACATTCCTACAGCCATTCCTTCCATGAAATCAACAGGAACCGTGTACTGTTTTGATCGGCATGTACACCCAATCTTCAATTCATTCCCATGCAACTGATATCATAGAGTTGGCAATACCTGATATAAAAACTACTGTTTCTTTTCAATTTCTATTTTGCTCACTAATTAAGTGGTAATTTTCTACGAGTAAAAGTAAAAATATTTGTATAGTAGGTTAAAAGATAAATTGGGGGTTAAAATCCTAAACCCACATAACTACCAAGTAATGGGTGGTTATTAGGGTTTAAAAATTTATCAAAACAATAAAGAGGAAATAACATATTGTTCCTAATTTTCATCGTCTACCTCCCCTTAGAACAAGAACCAACCAGGAGTAGAAGAGAAGAAAAAAACGCCACCGTCGAATAAGCAGGCAACTAAACGTCTAGACCTGTAAGTCCCAAATGCACATTAATGTTTTTTTTAAGTTTTATTAATTCCATGAACTATTTTAAAGATTTTATATATATGCATATTACGATATATTTATATTTGTATGAGAAATTTAGAAAGATTCATGTTTGGATTAGTAGGAATAGTGTGTTAAATTTTAGTTATGAGATGGAATAGAGTCTAAACCTTCGTTTTGATGAAAAGTTTAAAAAAGAAAAGAGAACAAGAAGTAGTGGTAGTTGCGCCGTTGCTGAAGCTTCTGAAACTCGAAGCTTCGCAAGAAAGAAAGGAATAAAAAAAGGGTAAAAAACAAAAAAACCCCTTGTGGTAAGCCTAATACACAGAAAAACCCTTTATGATTTCAAAATATACAACGCGGCACCTCATGCTTTGAACTAAATTATAAAGGTGACGGAATCCGTTAAATTTAACGGAAATGACTTATTGGAACCTAAAAAAAAATTTTATACCTAATTTTTATCAAATATACCTATTCTACCCCTTAACCCTCAATTCTCTCTATTTAGAGAATAAAACAAATGATTTTTTTGAGTTGTCTTTTGCTTCATTATATTAGGGCATTTTGGTCATTTTGGTTCATTTCCGTTAAGTTTAACGGATTCGTCACCTTTACAATTTAGTTCAAAGTATGAGAGGTCGTGTTGTATATTTTGAAACCATGGGAGGCTTTTCTGTGTATTAGGTTTATCACAGGGGGTTTTTTTGTTTTTTACCAAAAAAAAAAAAAGACAAGCGAAGTTGCATCGTTGCTGAAGCTTGAAAGGAACAAACAAAAAGCTTCAGCAATGCAAGGAATAAGAACAAACAAGAAAGGCCAGCCAAAGAGCCGGCTGAAGGAAGAAAAAAAAAAAGGAGAAGAGCACGGCTGTTGTTGTCGATGTTGATGGGTTAAGGAATCAAGTCGGGTCGGTCGAGTCGATTTCTTATGAGTCAAATCTAGAGGAAATGGTTGGGTCAAGAAGTGGTTAGGTATGTATGTGGGCTTGTTTAATTGGAAGTTGGCCAAGGGTAAAGGAGTATCAGGCTAAAAGGCTAGAAGAAATAAGGAAATACTTGAGTCCTGACCCCTCACATCTAGTTCTAAGGTTGCTTCACCTGGTATGCCAAAATTCAACTACTTTCGTTCTACAATCCAACCGAACATGATAACGAGCTAATCAATCCATTCCTATAATAACATCATACCCCTTAATGGCCAAACTTTATGATCTACTATCAATTTTCGCTCACCAACTCAGATCTCATAATTTCTATACATCTCATTAGCAAGCAAATATTGATTACCCGTAGGTGTTCTTACTTCTAAATCATATGGTAGCCTCTCGACTTTCACATCAATAGCACACATGAAATTAGGATTTACAAAAGAATGAGTGGCACCAGGATCTATCAATATCTTAGCTAGACGATGGAAGACAGGAATCGTATCTTCTACCACTTCCAACGGATTAGGCACTTGGTTGTGGTCTAGTGTGAGGACCCGAATTTTATTTTAATTATTTTATTTTGTTTTACTGACTTATCTAATTATTTATTTATTCATTTACCCCAATTAATTTATTTCATTCATTTTAATTGCATTTGCATGGTATATTTTCTCAATTTATATTTTAACGCATTTGCTCTTAAAGTTAATTTTCTGTCACTCGATTAGTGAAAATTAGAGAAAACATGTTTTTTGAGGCGATAATTGATCGGAGAGTGCAGTGGTTTTGGAGAATTAAGGATGATCAATTGTAAACTAAGAAAAGCTAATGGAGGGATTAGAGGTGAGTGAGTTGAATTAAACTCAATTAGGAGCACTAATGGACTACTATTCAATTGTTGACATTTTGCACCAAAAGTAACTTTATGTCACTTCGCCCTTTCATCCTCTCACATCATCAAAAGCGGACAAAACCCTCTGTTCTTCTCCCTCTCATGGCCGAACTCCCTCCCCCTCTTTAGCCAAGAAAAATTTCAATTTTTCCTCTTCATTTTGCTCCCTAAAACTTGCTCCAACCTAGCTCATACTCTTGGATCATCCTCAAGCTTAATAGGGGACTTGGAAGAGGAAAGATTCTTGGTGGTTTTGAACTTGATTTCTTGAAGTTTTGCTTACTACTCTTGGAAGAAGGTAAACCCTCAAAACTCTCATTTTTCTTCCATCTTTTAGTTAGCTTTTAGTTAGTTTTAACTAGATAAACTTGAGTTTGTTGATGGGTTCCATGAACCTGACATTAGTTAGATGCCTTGAGGAAGATTGTTAGGTAGTGGCTTTGAGGATTTCTTGTTTATTTGGTTGTTGTTTGGTGATTTCTAGCATGGTTTTTGTGTGAAAGTTGGAGAGAAAAATTTAAAGAGAAAGAAAAGCAGGGCTGTCTGATTTTTGCTGGTGTATTTCCCTTATTTTAATTTCAAAAGTTGTGGTTATATTGATGCAAAAATGCTTGCTACATGTTGGGTTATATGTGTGTAAATTATCTTCCAAAAATCAATTCATTTGAATGAGTTAAAGTTAAGTTAAAGAGAGGAAAGCAAACCTGGAAATTTCTGATTACTGCAGTCGGCCAGTGTGTACTAAACAGCACATAATTTTTCGTATAGGAGTCAAAATCAAGTGCCGTTTGTGGCATATGAAACTAGACTCCAAGGGTTTTCTAATGGTATAAAATGCACCTACTAGTTCATTTTCTATGGGTCGTAGTGAACCGGAAAAATTGGCTGTTTTTTCTCACTGTTTTACCCGAGAACAAGCATAGCTGCAGTTTGTAGCTCATTTTCACTCTTCTTACGAACTGAATTTGAAGACAGTTTCTTCTAGTGATTTTAGCATTTGAATCTAGTTTTCAACACTGTAAATCATGTTAATTTTGGACTTGTGTAGCCTTAGTTATGACTTGATTTACAAACTATGTTGGATGTTCCAAAGCTGAAAATTCGTGAATCAGGTTTCAAAAACCAGCTTAAGAAAAACTGTTGTATCGTGGTGTAGAAAAATCCAAATTGAGTTCTGTTCATTGTGTTTGAAACTAGACTTGGAGTTTTTTTAGTATAAATTTCAGGGGCTAGATCGATTCCTATGAATTTTGCTAAATTTTCAAATTTCAATGAAATCCATGACTGTTTTGCTCTGTTCTTACTAAAGCAGTGATTTGGAGCTCAAATTTGATTGATTTCTGATTTGAATCTAGAAAAAGTGTCTTCTAGGGAGTTTTAGTTCATTGAGTTTATTTTCCAACGGTATAATATTTACAAACTTTGGATGCATGAAACTCAAGTTATGATTTTTCAAAAAATATTGCCAAAATTGAATTTTCCTTGTAAAGAGGCAAAAGCTTAAAAAGTGGCTTGGGAACATTTTCTAGGTTTCAAGCTTAATTTTATTGGTTATTTGCACCTCATTTCATACTTGAGAAATGGATTTCATCTCCTAGTCTTGTGCCCTCGGTTTCCATAAAAATGAACCATAAATGGAGCGTTTTAACTACAGTAATTCTTAAGGAACTTCACTAGCTTTATTTTTGAAACTTGGAACTTTTAACTTCAATATTTACTATGAAAATAAGTACCGTTTTGATGGATTTTGACTCCATAAGTTTAGAAAACGTGAACGCTCATTTATATTCTAAAACTTGGGCATAGGATTAGAAGTTTTAAGATATGAAAGCCATTTTCCTTTCCTTGATTTTCGTGCCAAAACTAAGTATGATACTCCCCTTTTGGAATCAAGATTTCTTGCCACGACTTGACTCGAAAATGACTTTTGAGTTCCTCTTGAGTATTATTTCAATGATTAAGCGAGAAAGCTTTTTTAACTCGACCTGAACTTGTGGCTTTGAGCGTGGGTAGCAAGAGAATATTTTTCTTCTTAGCCTTGGTCGAGTACCTAGGTAACCGTGATTGTGCATGTCTCAGGTGATCACATGGATGCCGAGGAGCTTGTCTGACCTCTTGCTTTTGCTCTTGCTTTGCCCTTGACTTTTGGTGAGTGTCAAGTGCATGCTTCATGTTGCAATGATTGAAATAATTTGTACAAGTGCTATGTGATTCGTGAACTTGCCGAGACAAGGGTATACTTTATCGCATTCGTCCTCTCTCTCTCTTGAATGCTTGCTACCTGAAATATGAATTTGTATGACTTGCACTTGTACTCAAACATGCTTTTAACCCGTGAGCACTGAGCGGTAGCATGTACCACACCCTATTCGAGTGGGAGGTGCCTCTCATTCCGACTCAATGCTATGATCAATTCTAAGTCAATTGGAGCATTGTCTCATCGACCAATTGTACTTGTGGGGACGCCCAAAACCCAATGGTTAGCGATTCAACTCAAGCCAACAAGGGCTTGATTGAGGAGTTTGGTGAATCTTGGGCTCGTGTACTTGACTTGCCTGGATATACTCAAGTAATATCACATCTTGTTTGATGTGCGGGCCTGGCAGGGGGTGTAACGGTGGATGGAAATTGGTGAAAAGTGGGGTTCTATGGACTTGTTACTTGCTTGGTTGATGGAGTGTCAACATTTGGAAATTGTGATTCAAAAGTGTCGTGAAGCAGTGCGGATTTAGGTCCTGAGAGCTCCTGTATCATTCCAATTTGTGTATTACTTCTTATTTGTGCACTTAAAATGAAATTTCCTATTAAGTCGCTTTTAAGTGTGATATTTGATTTAATTTCTGCTACTTGCTTACTTGCTTGATTTTCTTGGCCTCACTGAGCGTTAACTCACCCTAAGTTGTTTTCCTTAACAGGTTTTGAAAGTGGAAGTTGGGAGTTATAGACTAGCGACTTTTGGTTGAAGCTAATGAACCTTTTGTATGATATTGAAGACATTTGAAGTGTAAACTTTGTTATATTTGGTTTGTATATTTTGAAGTTTTCCTTCAATCCTAATTCTATAGTTGACTTGTAGTTCTCTATTAAGCTAGAATGAGTGTGTGAATCCTGACGAGAGTCGGGCAGGCGTCCCGTTGATACCCTAAGGTTCGTCCTAGGGAGAGATGGGGCCATCACATCTAGAGCATACACTCTGGTTGGCACCCTCGACCTATTCCCTCCTACATTTGTCTGGTTAGGGTTCTACCAGTCCGACCGTAAAGCATCGCCTCTATCCATGAGCGGACAGTTAATAATTCGATGATCAGGACTCCCACAATGCAGACATTTCTGTGTCTTTCGCTAGCACTTAGTTTCAGAATGGTTTGACTTCCCACAGTAATCACAAGTTATACGTGAAGCCGATGCTTGGCCTACTCATGAGGCATATCTCATTTGTCCTCTTCCACCTGAGGCTCCTCTCGGATAACTCCCCTAGATGTCCCTGAACTTCTTCCACCACTAGTTCTTCGATCCACTTTAGGGGGTGTCATACCCCGATCACCTTGTCCCTACCCCTGACCACCACTAGGCGAACCTCTCTTTCTTGCATGAAAAACCTTCACTTGCGCCCTTGCAATTTCAATCCTTTGGGCTTTCTCAAGAACCTCCGTGAAAGTATTAATTTGTGCCGTCACTAAAACCTCTTGTATTTCTACATTCAGCCCTTGTACAAACCGTCTCACTCTTCTTTGCTCCATAACTACCAATTCCAGAGCAAATTTAGATAATTTGATAAACTGAGTCTTGTCGCGCTCCATTTTTTGAAAAAAATATAATTACGCGTTTATAAAAATGATTTTTTGATTAATTTTGAGTTAAAAATGAGTTTCTTTTTATTTTTAGAGAATAAATAAAGAAAAATGGCCTAAAATGGGACTTTAAAAAATGCGACGATTTTGGCCCAAAATAGTAGTTTAAAAAGGGTTTTTAAAAAATAGGAGTCGCCACTTGGTATTGAGTTAAGGTGTATCAAGTCACCTAAAATAAATTTTAAACAAAAAAGTAAAGAAAACCCTTTTAAACGATTCCAAATCTTCGAAAATCAAGAGAAAAGTATTTGGGAATCACGTTTGAAGAAAGGGAAGGCAAGGATAAAATCCAAAGCACCCTTTCAACCTAGTCAGATTTAGTTGCGTGATTTAGTCGGAAAATTTTCTTAATTTAACCAAAAAACTTATCACATTTGGATGTTACTATATGGATGCAAACCTAGACCTAATGGCTATCGGAAGGGTCAATATGTCTATTCGAATTTTAGTTGGTGCAAATCGCATTAATTGCTATACCCAAAAGTGATTCTTTGAAGAGGTCACGAATATACAACAATGAGATTTGAAAAAAAAAATAGAAAAAATTATAATATACAAATATACGTGACCTAAAAGAGAAAGATGCAACATAACGGGTACGGGGCCTAAGATTTGTGACTCAATTTTCCCTTTTATAGAGGGGATACGAGCGTACTAAGGCTAAAAAGTCATACTCATCCATATCCCATATTTAAAGGGTACTCCCTAACCTAATCAAGCAAATGCACTAACCTATTTCTAATTTTTCTTACATGGAATGTAAGTATAAATGTCATGTTTTACACGTAGGGATAAGGGATATACATATGGAGGAAATATCATACAAAAATGGTAAATATCTTAAAAAGTAGAAAATATGCATGAAATGTAATGATTTGTCACACAAAGATGGTCTAGCGCGTGGACGGTCCCTAAGGGTCTAGCGTTGGACTAGCTCATATATTCTCACTGGTGTTGGACTAGGGAGAAAACGGGAAAAAGGACCACAACTAGCGTTGGACTAGTGTGGTGACGTCATACATTTATTATAACTAAACAAATCATATAAAACATAACAAAAGCAAGTAAACACATAAAACACATAGCACATAAGTATGATATCTAGATGCAAAGACCCTAAGAAAGCGAGTAAACACGTAAACATACAAGCATGCAAACACATAAACAAATAAAGGCAAATAGAGACCTAACTATTACATTTGGGGACCCTAACTACAATCTAAAGGGGTAAAGAATGCAATGAAATAAAATAATAACCTAACTATTACAATTTGACATTTAATTACCGTTCAAAGAATTAAAAATTAAATTAAAATAAATATACAAAATTAAAAACAAATAAAGTGAATAAATAAATAAATAAAATAAATGTTGAAAAAACATGCAATTACACACATAAAATCACGTAGGAGCACATAGGAAGATTTAAAATAACACAAGAAGATACTTCCCTTTGAAGTAGTAGCTAATGGGGGATTGGATTTGCCCTATTTAACTCCAAAATTAACAAAAATCATCAAGGCACCAATTTAATTGACAAATAAATCATAAGGAAATGGAAATAAATATGAAATCTATCAATTTAGGCATTCAAAATGGAATATAATTAATAATTAAAAAAATATAATAGCAACTTCTATCTAAGAAATCAAACAAACAAAGACTTAATTGCAAACATTGAGAAAATTTTAGGGGCTAAATTATTATTATTACAAAACTTTGGGGTCAAAAATTAAAGACAAGTAAAATTAAGGGCTCAAAGATTAAGCCTACCAAACCCAATGCTAAAAATTCATAAAAATAAATCAAATACCCACGAAAATATTATCCAAATCCTTAAATCTTTTGATAAAATCCAAATCAAAAAAAAATTATTAAAACTTAATTTTCATCCTAAAACTCATAAAAATCTGTCCAAAATCACATTAAAGTATGCCAAAGAAAATTAAAATTTAAAGGAAAAAAATTGGTTCTATTTTCCCAAAATTTGGGCCATAATAGGATTAAGCAAAAGTTGAAGGACCAAAACAAAATTTTCACAAAACTTTCATGCAGCCTGGTCGAAGCTTTCTATTACACCCTGCAAATTCAGAAGCTTTCTTGCTGCAATTTTTCTTAGCAGCTTATTGAACACAAATATTCATGCAAACTCAAACTGAATCCATGAATTTATCAACTAGAACCCAACAAGAATCACAACCCAACAAGGAAATAACACAAAAACATGAGATTAAAGCTCAAAATTCCCCCCTTTCTTCCTTTTCTTCTTGGGTTTGCAAGCAAAAAAAGAAACAGAATACTTCCATTTGCATATTCCAAACAAATCCTCAAGACTTGTCTCAGATCATGAGTAGCAAAACTTGCAGAGATAAAGGCATTATTCGAAGCCCATTGCAAGATCATGCAACCCAGATTGAGAAATGACAGAGAAAAGAAAAATCTTAACTCATGCATCGCAACATAATCTTCATAATTCCTACATCACTCCATTTCAAACAAACCCATCAACTAACTATCTAAACTTTGTCCTACAACTGAAAAGACTGATTTCCAACAATCAAAACCACGTAATGGACATCAACAAAGGGGTATCAACAGCCGTCAGTTACCATTACAAGGCAAAACTTAGAACTCTTACCCAAATGAGTTTGAATCTTCATAAAATTTTATTTAATCTACAAAAGGAGAAGTTTTAGTTACCTGAAAATGTTTGTGTAATCAAACGAACGTGAAATATAGCAAGAAATTGTGTGCTGATTCCAAGAACGAAGCCAAGAAGTTCATTGCAGAAAATTGCAGCAATGATGAAGTCGGCACTTTGAGGCTCAATTCGACTAACCTAAAGCTGTTTTATCCAAAATTTCTGTGAACCAAAGTTCTTCTATTGTCTCCTTAGAGAATGTAAAAGCAAAAATATCCCTCAAAAAACTGAAATCTAAGCAGAAATTTGGCCCCGAATCAAGCCAGTTCATTAACCTGGTGATGAAATTTTTCTGCAGAAATTTTTTCTCCCTTTTTTGTTTTCTCTCCCTCTCATGCTTGCTGTTGTTTCTCCTCCTTGTTCTCAACCACCTCCCTCTCCGTCTTTCTTGCTCTCTCAGATTCTCTCCTCCTTTCTTTCTCTTCTCTTTTCCTTTTTTCCTCTCCTCTCTTTCTTCTTCTCCTCCTTTGCTTTCCCCGAAACCCTCTTTTTCCTTTCTTTCTGTTTTCCCCCTGAAGCTCCCTCTACTTTTTGTTTTCTTTCTGTCTTCCCTTGTCCCCAAGCTCTTTTCTTTTTCCCTTTCTCCCTTTTCTTGTTTCCTCCTTTTGATCCTCAGCCATCACCCTTTCTCCCTTTCCCCTCTTTCTCACGGTTTTTTTTTGTCCTTTTCCTCCCTTGCCCGCCAGCTCTCTTCCTTGTTTCTTCCTAATTTTCAGATTTTTTTCCCAATTCAACAAGTGTTCTTGCCACCTAATCTAGCAAGTGTTGTGGTGTGCAAAAAGACAAAAACGCATGGCTCATTTGCATGCATTCCACCTAACTATCTTGCATTCATTCCACATATTTTATTTTTTTTCTTTTTATTTTATTTTTCAAAAAAATTTAGGGTAAACAAAATGTTAATTCCTAATTGAGATTGCCTTACAAAAATTTCATTCTTATTTGGAAGAAATTGAGTTTTAAAAGCATAAAAATAAATTTTTGTTGAAAATTTTCTTTTTCAGAAATTTAATGCAAAAAAATTTTAAAAAGGAAAATGATGAACTAATTTATTAAAATAAATAAAAATAAACACTAACTATCATTTTGCAAACTTGGTCAACTAAAATAAAATAAATAAAATTGAAATTTTGGTGTCTACAGCTTGCCCCTCTTTGTCTGAGTTTTGAAGCGAAACTCGAGACAAAGATGTAGATGTGAGGACCCGAAAAATTTTCTTATATTTTATTTTATTTTTTTGAGCACATTTTCTTTACTTTACTTTACTTTATTACCTTAAATTCGTAGATATTTTTATAAGTGAGTCAAATTTTTAAATCATTTTCTTGGTATAAAGTTAGTTTATGCTAAGTTTGAATTGTATTATGGACGTGGGACCCGCTAGTACGGTAAGTGTGATAAAATTTTGACTACTAAGTGAAGTTTTGCATAAAGAAATATTATTTTATAAGGTGTTAAAGGGATAATTAGAGGTTAGCTAGATATATTAGCTTTGGAAGACAAGAAGATGAGAACAAAATCCTATGACGCCATTTGTCGTGAAACCATTGGATGTTGGAATTTGACCAAGTCTTACTTAACTTTCTTAAAACCAAAATTGACCAAAAAAATTGTCTTCATTTCTTCTTGCTTGGCCGAAAATGGAGAGAGGAAAAACAAGAAAGAACACTTCAACTTCCACCTCAATCCTTGCTTGAATCTTGAGTTCTAGCCACCAACTTTGCAAATTACTCCATACAAAGTGCTAACTAAGGAAAATTAGGGGCTTGAGTGGGGGGATTTTTGGAGGAAAAGCACTAAAATTTCATCTTTCTTGGAGTTACAAGGACCCGAGAGAGTTCAAGAGGATGAACCAGAGTGAAAGTGAAGTGTTGCCATTGATTGGTGAGTGTACCACTCGCATGACTTGTTGCTTAACTGGTTTACTTGTACTTGCAATCTATGACTTGAATGACTGTGATCTCTGTTTATCCTGGATGAGACGAAGGTGTACTTTATCGCACTCGATCTCTTGCCTATCTGACTGGTTCCTGTATACATCTGAATCTGTTACTTGTGCATGATCTGATGTCGTTTGGAGGCTTATATCCAACAACCTTGCTGTGACTTCTGAACTTAAATCTTGTGGCTAGTTACTCGAGTCGAGATGGCAAGGGCCTGGTCGATTAGGTAACGAACCCTGAGCCTTCTGTTTTGTCGAGTGGAGTGTTATTTTCTCGACTAATCGATATACTCGAGTATTACCCCCTCTGTTTCTGAGAGGTGTTCGGACCGGGTAAAGGGTATGTTTGGTGGACGGACACTGGTGTAAAGTGGGGCCTACGGTCATGGTCGTTTCTTTAAATGTTGACGGATGGTCAACGGGGTTGGATCAAGTAATGCAAAAGAGGAAATTGGCACATGAGAGCTATCTATATCTTTTACTTCTGGTTTAACTATGGTGTTCCTTCCTTTTTATTTAATATCTATATCTGATTGATTACATGTGTACTTTCGTGATATTTGACTGCTTGACCTGTTGGTACCTCATTGGGTGAAATCTCATTCCCGTTACCTTTGTTTTCCTTACAGGGGACAAAATAGACAAAATAATGGAACCGTGATTTTTGGAGAAAAAGTAGAGTTAGTTGTAGATATTATTTTGTTCAAACTCCTCCATAATAGTAAACCCTCATTGTATTTTGAACAAGTATAACATTTTGGCTTGTAAAGACTCCAATGTATATATTTATGCAAGCGTATGGATAAGTATAATAGTTGGGAATGCATGTTTCTATGGTTATGTGAACTTTTTTGTATTCGTGGGAGAGGCGGGGGGGGGAGTGCAGAGATTGAACAAGGAAAGAAAAGAAAATCTGGCGGGAAGCTACTTTAGGGAATTCGGCCGTATATCCGGCCAGATCTTGGCCGGGTTGATAGGGGAGGATGGAAAATTTTGGAGTTGTTCACTGCCTTGAATCCGGCCAATTATCCGGTCGGCAATCCGGCCAAATATTGGCAGGATTCTGACGTGGCCTCAGTTCTTTGTGCTTTTCGTTGGAGCGTTTAATCGAAACCCTATTGCACCGTATGGTTTGGTAAATGTGTTTTCGACTTAGTAGTTCGGGCGAGAGTTGGGTAGGCGATTTGCTAATCCTTAGGGTATGCCCTAGAAGGAGGTGGGGCTATCACAGTAGATACCAAATACTTACCTATAACTATTCTGCGGTAAACTGAAACAAGCAAACATATAAAGGTCTTCAATGGGAATGAAACCAAACCCGCCATAATAATTGGTTAGTGGGATAAAACCTGAGCCTGCCATGAAAATTGGTCAATGGGATAAAATCCGAATCTACCATGAAATTGGTCAGTGAGATAAAATTGGTCAGTAGAATAAAACCCGAATTGATCAGTGGGATAAAACCCGAGCCTGTCGAAAATTGGTCAGTGGGATAAAATTCGAGCTTGCCATGAAAGTGGTCAGTGGGATAATATCCGAACCTGCCATAAAAGTGATCAATAGGATAAAATCCAAGCCAGTCGAAAATTTGATTAGCGGCATAAAACCCGAGCTTGCCATAAAAGTGGTCAGTAGGATAAAATTCGAGCCTGCTGAAAGTTGGTCAGTGGGATAAAACGTGATCAATGAGATAAAACCCAAACCTGCCGAAAAAGTGGTCAGTGGGATAAAACCCAAGTGGAACATACAGCAAAAACGAAGCCAAAACCCGAGGTCTGGGCTGCCCTACTTTTGGATTTGAACAGTTTCGCGCGCCGTGAACGTATGGTCCGTTTCTATGAGTAACATGCACGTTTTTTTTAACCAATTGCCTACTAAATACACACCCTTAAATCAACTCCTATGTAGCCTTCTCATGGTCCAAAATTGTACCAACAAATTCCCTAAAACTAACCAAACACTAACTACACTTTCTAACCTAACTTCATATGTACCCATTAACTTAATCTAACCATTAGTGCATCAAACCCTAACCAAGCTAATCCTTAACCAAGCTTATACTCTTTGCTTTAGCCTAGGGTTTCTTAACCCAAATCAGTTTTTACCATTCACTCACCAAACCAATGAAGCCAATCATCAAACACAACCACTACAAGTTCAATAACACAAGATTAGAGCTAACTAAAATGTTTAGCAAGAAATCCTAATTAGGGTTCATATGGCCGAACATCAAGTCCCCAAATTTCACCAAATTAATCCATAAAAACAAGTGGGAAACATAAAAGGCACCATAATCAATCACAACTAACATCCTTTACCACAATAACAACTAGTTCATGAATCATTAACCAACTTAAACCTTCAACTAGACTTTCTTACCTTAAGATAATGTATGTATGATGGCTAATGACCTTAGACCAACTCCAAGGTGGATTCTTTATGCTTCAATATGAAGATTTATGGAAGAATTTTGGTTGACCTTTGCAAACTTTCCCTTGTTTTTTCCTTCTTCTCCCCCACGGCCCACTCTCTCTCTCACTCTCTTGTTTTGCTTTGTTTTGTCTTACTAATGACTTGGTTATGTCTCTTGTGACTAATATGTGGTGCAAAACCACTTAGGAAAGATATTTCTTACGGCTAACCAATCACACAAAAGTACCTTATTTGTTTCTTAAACCTTGCACTTCAACTTAGCTTTTGTTCCACTCTTGCCCTCAAACTTTTCCTTTCCTATCAATTTACTCCATAGATTGTAAACTTTAATCTAGTCCCAACTAATTAATCTGCTTAGTTTCTCCACTAATCACCCTACCAACTTAATCACCTAAACTTAACCATGTTTTCACATACACAAATGCAATTAATGCACACACTTTACCATGGATGAAAATAGAGTTTTAAACCCAACTTAGGGTTTTGGAAAGTTCCGATTAGGGTTTTGTCAAAAATGAATATATAAGGAAATTAAATAAATCTTAAAACTTCCTTTGCAACATAAATAAACCTTCATTCACATATCAACAAACTTAAGGACTAACCAGGGTCTCACAGCCTCCCCCTCTTAAGACAATTTCGCCCTCGAAATTATTACCTTGATTCTCGAACAAAGCAGGGTACTTTTTCTGCATGTCATTTTCCACCTCCCAGGTGGCCTCCTCCACATCATAGTTCCTCCATAAGATCTTCACCAAAGGTATCTGCTTTTTTCTCAACTCCTTTACCTTTCGATCCAAAAATTGTACCGGTTGCTCTTCATAGGTGAGGGTCTCGTCTAACTCGATGTCCTCTGTGTGTAGGATATGTGTGGGATCTAGATGATACTTCTTCAATAATGAGACGTGAAAGGCATTGTGGATTCGGGACATATTAGCTGGTAACTCCTATTGATACGCCATTGTCCCGACTCGCCGTTGAATCCTATACGGTCCTATATACCAAGGTTTCAATTTCTTCCCCTTCTTGACCGCAATCATTCCTCGGAGTGGTGTTACCTTGATAAATACCATGTCTCCCTCTTCGAACTCCAGATCCTTTCTTCGGTGATCGGCGTAACTCTTCTGCCGACTCTGAGCCGTCTGTATTCTCTAGCAAATAATTTTAACTTTCTCTACTGCTTCTTCGATCCATGGCACCGTAGTTGAATCCAAGATCTTTCTTTCGCCGACTTCATCCCAAAAGATCGGTGAGCGACACTTACGTCCATATAGTGTTTCATACGGTGCCATTTGTATGGAAGAGTGGTAACTATTATTGTATGCGAATTCTACTAATATGAGGTGTTGGTTCCAGTTTCCCCCAAAGTCCATTACACACGATCAGAGCATATCCTCAAGAGTTTGTATCATTCGCTCCGATTGCCCATCTGTCTGAGGATGGTAGGCTGTACTTAGATTGAGTTTAGAGCTTAAAGCCTCTTGCATCCTTTGCCAGAATCGTGACACGAATCGTGGATCTCGATCCGAAATTATGCTCACGGGTACGCCATGTAGTCGTATAATTTCGTCCATATACAGTTGAGCTAGTTTCTCTAGGGTGTACTTCATGTTCACAGTTAGGAAATAAGCTGATTTGGTCAAGCGGTCTACAATTACCCAAATGGCATCATGCCCCTTTTGTGTTCGCGGTAAACCGGATACGAAATCCATAGTAATGTGTTCCCATTTCCACTCCGGTACTTCTAACGATTGGAGCAAACTTGATGGTTTTTGGTGCTCAGCCTTTATTTGCTGACAGGTTAGACATGTTTGCACAAACTGAGCGATTTCATTTTTCATGTCATCCCACTAGTACAAACTCTTCAAATCGTGGTACATCTTCATCGTACCAGGATGTACTGTGTACCACAAGCGGTGAGCTTCTTCCAACAGCTCTTTCTTGATATCCGTATCCTGTGGTATAACCAACCAATTTCTATACCTTAACATCCCATCCGAATCTACATTAAAGTCGGATATCATCCCTTTCTCGACTTTTTCCTTCCATTTCTGTACCTGGGGTTCCTTCTTCCGAGCCTCCTTTATCTTAGGCAATAGCGTGGAAGTCACCGTAATATTGCTAAACAGCACTTTGTGTGGCTTGAGTTGAGGATTCCATTTCCCAACTTTTTCTAGCAGCTCCCCCTCTTTACTTGTAGACTCGAAACCTAGGCTTTCCGGCTAAGGGCATTAGCTACTACATTAGCCTTACCAGGATGGTATTTAATGGTGCAGTCATAGTCCTCTAAGAATTCCATCCACCTACGCTGTCTCAAATTCAACTCTTTTTGCAAAAATAAATACTTGAGACTCTTATGGTCGGTGAAAACCTTAAAGGTTACCCCATATAAATGATGTCGCCACTTCTGAAGAGCAAATACCACCACGGCTAATTCCAAGTCGTGAGTCGGGAAGTTTTGCTCATGAGGTTTCTATTTTCGGGATGCATAGGCTATCACTTGTTCATTTTGCATAAGTACACATCCCAAACCCATCTGAGACGCATCCGTATATACCACAAAGCTGTCTTTCCCGTTGGGCAAAGTAAGAATTGGTGCAGAAGTTAATTGCCCTTTTAGCTCTTGAAAACTGGCCTCGCACTTCGAAATCCAGATGAATTGATTGTGAATCTTAGTCAAGTCCGTGAGAGGTCCAGCTATCTTAGAAAAGTCCTTTATGAAGCGGCGATAGTATCCTGCAAGCCCTAAGAAACTTCTAACTTTAGTTGGGCTCTTTGGCCGTTTCCATTCTGTGACGGCTTTCACCTTAGAGGGGTCCACCGCTATACCATCTCCTGAAATCACGTGTCCAAGGAAAGACACCTTGTCCAGCCAAAACTCGCACTTACTAAACTTAGAATATAATTGGTGCTCCTTAAGAGTCTGTAGCACTAACCTCAAATGCCTTTCATGATCATCACGAGTTTTCGAGTAGACCAAAATATCATCAATAAACACCACAACAAATTGGTCTAGGTAAGGTTTAAAGACTCGGTGCATTAAGTCCATAAATGCAGCTGGAGCATTCGTTAATCCAAAGGGCATGTCTGCAAATTCAAAATGCCCGTACCGCGAATTAAACGTGGTCTTAGGGATATCCTCATTCCGGATCCTTAATTGGTAATATCCCTGTCGAAGGTCCAGCTTAGAAAATACAACTGCACCCTGCAGTTGATCAAACAGATCATCAATCAGTAGCAGGGGATATTTGTTCTTAATCGTGAGATTATTTAGTCCCCGGTAATCGATGCACATCCGTAAACCTCCATCCTTTTTCTTTACAAATAGTATCGGGCTCCCCAAGGAGATTCATTTTCCTGAATAAATCCTCGATCCAATAATTCCTGTAACTGTATTTTCAATTCCTTCAGTTCCGCAAGAGCCATGCGGTAAGGGGTTTTCGATATTGGTTCCGCCCCCGGGTGCAGATCAGTCTTAAATTCAATTTCTCTTTCCGACGGTAGTGAGGTCAACTCTTCGGGAAATATCTCAAGAAACTCACACACCATAGGCACATTTTCTACTTTTAATTGCTCTCCTGGGGTATTAATGTGGCGACCCCACTTCCCCCTGAGGCGAACCAAAGGGTTGGCGGGCCGTCTGCCCAGCTCTCGCCAGGACTCACGCACGCACACTAACCCCAAATCCTATCGAAGAATAGCCTAACTATTACAATGTCGCTTCCTTTCAAAATAAGTCAACATCTACCACATTAACTTCAGAGACAACAAGGAACTTAAAATCGCCAATCTATGGCCTTTAGACATCACACGCTCTAGAACCAAGGAATAAGGTCGTTCATATCTAGATATATCAATCCATAATTCACAAACACAAATATATTATCCAACCTCCGAAATAGGGTTTACACATTTTCCAGCTTCAAGCGGCAATCCAAAAACAAAAGTACAGAATTCAAGTTGAAACGCAATACAAGCCTACACAATAGCCATAATATTCGTTACATCCCATACGAGAAGAAAAGAAACATGAATAAGTCTCAGCGCTTTCAGTCTCCAGAACCTGTTAAGGAAAACAAATACGTGGGGTGAGCTAAAGCTCAGTGGTGCCCCAAAACATGCAGTCACATAAATCAAACAGCGGTTAATAATTTAAATCAAATCGAAACAGTCAGGAAAGCGTGTAACAACACAAGGTAGGATACAAGGGCTCTCAGGAGCCATTTTCCACGCTTGATCAGATACCATCGTAGTTGACCCTCCGTCAACTTTCCCTACTTAATTTCCATGTAGATACTCTTATTTTAATCCTAACCCGTCACCGTTCATACCTCTGCTTTGGGCCCAAACTTCATCTACCGACGCAGTATACTCGAGATATACCCGTAATAAAATTTGTCGAGGGATTCACCCAACGACTTTATTGTAGATCGATTCAGATGTCGAGGGATTCACCCAACGACTCACTACAATTGGATTCAAGGGTTTTGTAGTTAGATTCAGATGTCGAGGGATTCACCCAGCGACTAACTACGTTTAGGACTTTATTGTAGATCGATTCAGATGTCGAGGGAATCACCCAACGACTCACTACAATTAGATTCAAGGGTTTTGTAGTTAGATTCAGATGTCGAGGGATTCACCCAGCGACGCAACTACATTTAGATTCATTAGAAAATGTGTCACACATGTCACCACTCGAACGGCTAGTGCGATAAAGTACACACTGCTCACTTCGATGGGTCAAAATCATTTATTGCATTTTGGCAATCATCACATAGCGAATTGATAAAGCGCTTAAACACATAACATAGAACAAGCAGGGACACTCACCAAGAGTGAAGTTCAGATATTGGATTGAGGATCGAGTTCCGCGTCCTCGTAAAATCCTAGAATATCAGAATTTAAGCCATAAGTCTTCTATTGGAACTTTTGGCTTGCACATGTAGAGTTTTCTAGCATATTGCTAGTTTACTTTTTCTCAAAATATTTTACTTGGAATCAAGCTTGTGAGAACCGTACAATATTTCTTATAATAATCCTGGAATACTTTTCCTCGAAGAAAATACTATTATTATTTTCTTAAAATAAGTCGGCAAGATATTTAATATCAAGGCTAGCAGTATACCTTGAGAAAAAGTTCCTTTGAGTGGCGGTGCTTGCAAAATCTTTGCTAAGGCTTTAGGGTAAGGTCTATTGAAAAATGTTGCTAGAATGAGGTTTTTCTTTTCTTCTTGCCAAGCAGGTTTCTACGTTTAAAACCAAAGTGATCGAGTTCCACCTTTCAAATTTTCCTTAGTTCCGACTAGCCTTAAACGATTTATAAAGAAGGAAGGAATTTGGAACAAAACTAAGGTTTTGAGTCTGAGAGAATCATTTTCCCAAATTGATAAGGCTAGTCTAACTTAAGGAATAAAAGTCATGTTGCCCAAGTTTCTAAGACAAAAATAGTAGACACTATGTTTAGCAATACGATGCTAAATCTGTACCGTTCGAGACTTAAAGCAAAATACTTTTCATGTACTTCGTCAAGCGTTTACTTGGAGTCACAAGGTCGGTACAACTTCTCACATTTCCGATTCCAATCCAAAATCACATTTTCTCAATATTGCACAATTAGGATTTAAACAGCAATAACACTAGGGCTCGTAAATTCATAGCCCTGTGTTCCAACCAATTTATATCTAAGCATTAGCAGGAAAATTTACCAAGGCTTCGTCAATACTTAGCACTTGGTAATCAGTACTTATATCAACTCACAGTTTCACAAAATAGTAGCACAGATTTCCAAACAATTTCAGCAATTCAGTTATCCATGCAGGATGGGAATTCATAGAGCCCACCTTCAATAAATTTTCAATAAATCAACCAAGACTTCATCAATCCTTAGCACTTGGTTTCAGCAACCCAATATAAGCAAATAGAATAGAAGTGAAGTCCCAAGACGTTCCAGCAGTTAATTTCCGTCATCCAGTAGTACTTTATAAAAGAAATCATTTCACTGGCTAAGGGCTTCATCAATCATTGGCCCTTAGCACTCAACCAGTAATTCCTGTGACCACCAAGCTAACATATCAAATATCTAAAACCGCTAACAGTTATTTAGACCCAATGATCACGTTGTCACCCCAAAATCCAAGGCATGACCATCTCAAGGTATTATAAAGCAAATTCAGAAACAATACAATTTTTTTTTCCACAGCTCCAAGATATATAAAGTAATCCACACGTACTGCTTTATCAAACATGACCAAGGCTGGAAAATTTCCAGCTTATCTCATAACTGCACTTCACTTAATTCGAAAACGAATTCCCAAGATATCAAATGATTTATTGCCAAACAGATTTCACAGACTACTTGTGCATTTAGTCATGCATTTCGTGTTCCTAACAACTTAGGGAAATAAATTCTAGAGTCAAGCCGGGAATTCTGGTTCTTAAACAAATTCGAGCAATAGAGCTAAACTTCCCAAAATTTTCAAAAAATCTGCTTAGTCCACTACGGATGAATCTTGCGTGAAGGAAATTTTCTGTTTTTACTTCATTTACTTGGGTGAAGTAGGCTATTAAGCTCTCTCATTCCCATGCAATGACTTAGCTAAACAATGCAAGATTTCCATTCAGAAGTTGGAGTTAAACCACTGTTACAATCTTTAAAGTTTCCATGTTCAAGCTATATGTCATTCACAAGGAAATTCCAGCAATAGCAATGATTCCAAAACAGAATTTCTTTGATTAAAACAGGATTTTCGGTACTCTATTATTTCCTTATTTGTTAATCTCATCAGTTGAGGTCTTTCAATTTTACTCCATGATTACTAATGCACAAATTCTGAATTTATTAGATATCAAGTCAGTCCAGAAAATTCAGCTTGGCAGCTACAACAAGACATCCGTATATCTAAAAGAAATTCTGTTTTCACCTTCTTAAATTCCAGATTAAACCAGGCCCAATTATTCTTATGCATGACACTTAATTAATTACATGCAGAGTCTAATCCTTGATATTAGCTATGTAATGATGGTTATAACTCATCTCACAAAATCAAAACCAATTTAGACTGCAAAAATCGAAGTAAGCTCACGGAAATTTCTCTATTATTATGAAACAGAAATTCTTTTCAGAATTAAAATAAAATCCCATCCGGATGCCTTAACCTCCCCATGCAAGCTCTTATAAGACTTGAACTTATGGTTTTTAATTGGTTAAACAATTAATCACCTCAGATTGTCGCATAAATTCGGAAGTGAAACTACCAACCCAAGCAAGCTCCTCGGCAGAAAATTCTTCAATCAAAACAGAATTTCCTTAAGCTTCTCAATGTGACATCCGAACACTTAGATTATCATGCAGGACCGTGGTCATCATGTTTAGAGGTAAGTGACCGCATATAAGAGTTCAGAACACCACGGGAAAAATTTAGAACTGCAAATTTAATTCGGCTACTTCGGCAGACTGCATAAACCAAAAGAAAGAAATTCCAGCAGCCTTGCACTTAGTTTTTCAGGATTTTTCTTTGAATTAAACGTGGATTTAGATGCTCAAAATTAACCATGCAAAAGCTTAGCCTCAGATTATCATTCTTAGTGCAGACATTGATTTCCAAAAACGGCATCATCCAGTAAAAAAAAATCCCAAAGCTAATCGATCATCCACGGAGGCTTAAGGAACCAGATTTTGAGTTCAATAAAAATTTTCTAGCTAATCCCAGCTCACTCGACCAGAGCAGAGCTTAAACAATCCTTAACACCATAATAGATGGAGCTTAGAAGTCACCTCACAGCAAGTTAAGGTGTCGGTCAGAAAGTTAGAGAAGTTTCCTTCCTCTCGGCTCTCACACACGAAGCAGGATTTGGTTGCAGCTGGTGGTTGTTGGTTTTACGAAGATGGTGATGGTCAGCAGCTCTACGGCTTCCACTAGCTCTCCCTTCCTCTCCTCTAGCTCGCGAACAGGAATGGGAGGTATTGCAGCTCGGTCTCTTCCTCTCTACTCTTGGCGATACAAACAAAGTGAAAGCAGAATGCAATCTGCGGTAGAGGTGAGCAGAGGTTATGGCTGATGATGTGGGTGGTGCTGCGGTTTTTGGAGGGTGGTTGAGTGTTGGCTGGGCTTGAGTACGGCAGTGGTGAAAGTTGTGGTTGGCCAGGCTTGGGCGGTGGTGTGTGGCAGTGGTGAAATGAGGGATTGGCCGGCAGGTTTGGTGGAGCTTCGGTTGGCCAGCTTGGATGGCTGGTGATCATGGTGTCCGGGGGCTGTTTGGTTGAGCAGGGAGTGGTTGTGGCCGTGAGTGGTATTTGGTGAAATGGTGAGGGTGTTTTAGTCTTTCTACTAATCCTCCAATTAGCCACTCCGGTCCTTGGTCCTAATTAAGCTCCAAAACTTGTCCCCAAATTGCTTTGAACGCCTAATAGAATTGCTAGTCTTACAAGACTATGATTATTGGAAACTTAGGTTTTGAATATAATTATAGAACTTGTATTAAATTAAATCTAGAAATTTATTAATTGCCAATTAGTATTAAGCTTCCTATAATAATCTTGGTTGGTTAGTTAAACTATTAAGATCAAGTTTGACCAATTATAAAAACATCTAACATTTGTGTTAATACCAGAAGAAATTTAATCTAGCTCTACAAGTCTTAGCTTAGATTAGCGAAATCAAGGGATTCATTACTTAGGAAATTATATAAACTTCCACGTAAACATGTTTTACGTAATTAATTGCCAACAAATCAAAGTAGTATTAGAAAATATTAAAGAGCAAATAAAATGCAATTGACACATGAAATATTATTTATATAAGCATTTTCAGGGTTCTCACATCCTCCCCTCCTTACAAGAATTTTGTCCTCAAAATTCATACTTTCTAATGAAATAAATCAGGATACTGTTTCTGCATTTCCTCTTCTAATTCCCAAGTTACTTCTTCAAGCCCATGATTCTTCCACAAAATCTTTACCAGAGGAATTTTCTTATTTCTAAGCTCTTTTATTTCTCTTTCCAGAATCCTGACCGGTCCTTCTTCATATGTTAACGCCTCATCCACTTCAATCTCTTCTAGTGGCAACACGTGACTTGGATCAGAATAGTATTTCCTAAGCATGGATACATGGAATACATCGTGGATCTTAGCCATGCTTGCAGGCAATTTCAGCTGGTATGCTACATTCCCAACTTTCTTCAAAATTTCAAAAGGTCCGATATACCTTGGCTTCAGTTTCTTACCTTTTTTTAGATACTACTCCGCTCTTCAAGGGTTTAACTCTTAGGAAAACCTTGTCCCCTATTTCAAACTCCAAATCTTTCCTCCTTGTGTCGGTGTAGCTCTTTTGTCTACTTTGGGCAATTTGAAGCCTTTCTCTAATTAGCTTCACCTTCTCCTGGGCTTCTTCTATCCAAGGTATGGCTGTAGGGTCTATAATCTTCTTTTCTCCAACTTCATCCCAATGAATCGGAGATCGACACCTTCTCCCGTACAAAGCTTCATAAGGTGCCATTTGAATCGAAGCCTGATAGCTATTATTATATGCAAATTCTACCAAGGTCATATATTTACTCCATTTACCTCCAAAATCCAATATACACGATCTCAGTAGGTCCTCCAAAGTTGGATTGTCCTTTCCGACTGCCCGTCGGTTTGGGGATGGTACGCAGTACTAAATTTCAACTTGGTCCCCAAAGACTCTTGAAATTTCTGCCAAAAACGCGAGACAAATCTTGGATCTCGGTCGGACACGATACTCACTGGAATACCATGTAGCCTTAGGATCTCTTCTGTGTACAACTTGACCAATTTCTCCAATGAAAAACTCATGCTCACAGGTAGGAAATGTGCAGACTTAGTGAGTCGATCGACTATTACCCAAATTGCATCAAATCCTTTTTGACTTTTAGGCAGTCCCGTTACAAAATCCATGGTGATGTGTTCCCATTTCCATTCAGGGATTTCTAACGGTTGCAACAAACCAGAGGGCTTCTGATGCTCTGCTTTTACTTGTTGACAAGTTAAACATTTCTGTACATACTCTGCCACATCCTTTTTCAAACCTTCCCACCAATATAAACTCTTCACATCGTGATACATCTTGGTCACCCCTGGATGTATAGTATACTTTGATCGATGTGATTCTTCCAAAATTTCTTTTCTGATCTCTTCATCTGTCGGAATCACAATACGATCTCGGAACCTCAATACACCTTCAGACCCTATTTTAAAATCTAGGATTTCCCCTTTCTGCACTTTCTCCAAATTCTTTTGAATTATAGGGTCCGTTTTCTGGGCTCCTTAATACGCTCTAACAATGATGACTTCAATGATAAATTCCCAAATAATATTCTCAATTTCTCCAAGCGAGGGTTCCAACTAGTAACTTCTTCCAGCATGTCCCACTCCTTAATCATTAACCCTGCTATTTGGGCCTTTCTACTTAAAGCGTCAGCTACCACATTTGCTTTTCCTGGATGGTAGTTGATCGAACAATCATAATCTTCCAAAAATTCTACCCATCGCCTTTGTCTCAAATTCAGTTCCTTTTGGGAGAACAAATACTTGAGGCTCTTATGATCTGTAAAAACCTCAAAAGTCACGCCATACAAGTAGTGTCTCCATTTCTTTAAGGCGAAAATCACTGCTGCTAACTCTAGGTCATGAGTTGGGTAGTTCTGTTCATGAGGCTTCAATCTCCTGGAAGCATAAGCAATTACTTTACCCTTTTGCATTAAAACACATCCGAGACCTTCTCCAGAGGCATCGGAGTACACGGCATAACCTTCGTCTCCATCAGGTAACACCAAAACAGGAGCGGATGTTAAACGCCTCTTTAACTCCTGAAAACTTGACTCGCATTTTGGAGTCCAGATAAACTTATTTCCTTTCTTGGTTAACTCGGTCATAGGTCCTGCAATTTTCGAAAAATCCTGGATAAATCGCCTATAATAACCTGCTAAAACCAAGAAACTTCTGATTTCAGTTGGAGTTTCTGGCCGCTTCCAATTCATAACGGCTTTCAACTTTTTGCCGGATCCACGGCAATTCCATCTTTGGAAACCTTATGCCCTAAAAAGGAAATCTCCTCTAACCAAAACTCGCACTTGCTGAATTTTGCATACAACTTATGCTCTCTTAGTATCTGCAATACTATCTCCAAGTGCTTAACGTGTTCCTCCTGGGTCTTGGAGTATATCAAAATATCATCTATGAAAACTACTACAAATTGGTCCAGGTATTTCTTAAAATTCTCTGCATTAAATCCATAAATGCAGCTGGTGCATTAGTTAAACCAAAAGGCATGACTGCGAACTCAAAATGTCCATATCTTGTACTAAAAGCAGTCTTGGGTATGTCTTCCTTCTTAATCTTCAGCTGGTAATACCCTTGCCTTAAATCCAACTTAGAGAAGACCGCTGATCCTTGCAGTTGGTCGAACAAACTATCAATCAACGGTAGAGGGTATTTATTCTTAATAGTAACCTCATTGAACCCTCGGTAATCGATACATAGCCTCAAACTCCCATCTTTTTCTTAACAAATAGAACGGGCGCTCCCCATGGTGATCACTTTCCTTCACGGAAACCTTTCTCCAACAGGTCTTGACTGGATATTTCAACTCTTTAAGCTCGGAGGAGCATTCGGTACGGGTCTTAGAAATTGGAGCCGTTCCAGGCACCAAGTCGATCTTAAACTCTACCTCTCTCTCTGGTGGTAAAGTCATTAATTCTTCAGGAAAGACGTCCGGAAAAATCCGTACTACGGTACATCCTCTAATTTTACTTGATTACTGGGAGTATTAATCAAGAAGGCTATGAAACCTTGAGCTCCTTTAGATAACATTTTCCTTGCCCGTATTCCCGAGACCATAGCAGAAGATGCTAACTACCTTTGACATCTAACCTCAGGGTTGCTTCTCCAGGTATACAAAATTCCACTATTTTTCTCGGCAGTCAAGTTTGGCATGATGGTGACCTAGGAATCCATTCCTATGATAACTCGTAACCTTTTATATCCAAACTGATAGATCCACTAACATTTTTCGCTCTCCAACCAGAATTCGCAATTCCTATAAGTCAAGCTAGTGATTACCTTCTTATTACCCATTGGTGTCCTAATTTCAAATGTGATAGGTAATCTAACAGGTTGTACTTCTATTCCAGACATAAAAGGTGGATTTACAAATGAATGCGTTACACCAGGGTCAATTAACACTTTAGACTAATCTATGAAAAATGGGAAGTGTACCTTCCACAAACTTCCGAGGAATCAGGTACGGGTTGATATCTATAGATATACTCTTGGCAGGAACTGTTGGCCGGCTTCTCCAGAAGTGTTTGGTCTAGCTTTCTGAGGAGTCCCTTCCTGCATTTTGGACATCCCGAGATTTGGTGCTCACTAACTTCCACATCTTAAGCACATTCCTTGCTTCTTCCAGCAAATATCCATTGAATGACCAGGTTTCTTGCAATAAGCACATGTCACTTGAGGAACTATTGCTCTACCCCTTGCGCCGATTCCTAGTTGTCTCTTTCCAATTGGTTCCCCTCTAGCTCCAATATTTCGTCCTCCTGCATTCCTGGCCCGTTTCTCTTGCGTTGGGCGCCTCTTGGTGCTCCAGAACTATTCATCACTAGATTCCTCGGCCCACTTTGGCGCGGTGGGCATATTCCAAAAGTCGGCTCCGACTACTGCTAGGAGCAAATCTTTTCTTGGACTATAAAAGACTTCACTTGAGCTCTGGCTACTTCGACTCGCTGCGCTCTCTTTCAACAGCCTCAGCGAAGGTATCTATCCTTACAACAGCTAAATTTCCTGTAGTTCTACATTCAAACCCTGCACAAACCTCCGAACACGCCTTTGCTCGGTGGCTATCAGCTCAGGGCAAAGCGTGACAGCTTTGTGAACTGGACTTCATATTCGGCGACACTCATCGCCCCTTGTTTGCATCTAATGAAATCATCCTCTCTCTTCTCCTGAATGAGAGGTGGAAGGAATTTGGCATTGAACTCCCTTGTGAAGTTCGCCCAAGTCCTTGGCGTATGGTTAGTCTCCCAGGTAACCTTTACCAGGTTCCACCAGGAGCGGGCAGCTCCCTCAAACTGAAAGGTAGCAAAAGTCACTTTTCGCTCCTCGGTATAGTTCAAAGCGGCGAAAATCTCAGTGATTCTCTCCCACCAGCCTTCGGCCACTTCCGGCTCGGGTCCTCCATAAAATTTGGGAGGTCCAAATTTCAGAAATCTTTCCAGTGCCCGATCATCGGAGTCAACTGGGCCTCCTGGTTGATGCACTGGTTCAGTGGTTTGGCGATCAGTCAATCGCTCGAGAACTTCAGTAATACGGTCAATTGCGGTGGCCACCCGGTCTCCGGCCACGCCTTCCTGCCCTTGGTCTTGTTCGACCTCGGGTTCCCCATCACCACCCGCTTCCGGGTGTTGTCTAGTGGGTCTTCCCCGGCTCCTTCCTATTACTTGGCGATCCATGTTCTAAATATGCCTATTACGGATGGATAGGTCAATTAGGCAAAAGTATTATTTATTTATGATTATTACCATTCTTTTTGGTAAATAAAATCAATATGGAAATAGAGAAAAGATAACGAAAACGCTTAACATATAATTCCACAGAGAAGTCATACAAATAACAAGTTGGGACGTTTCCAAAAGTAAGGCACATCGACTAACACAAATACATACAGGTAATCCCTTATACAAAAATTAGGGATATTGTGCCTCAAAGGTAAGTCATCCACCTAGACAAAACTTGATGACATAACTAATGTCCCTTGCCTAGCCTTCTATATCTAGTGTAACCAGGTGAGTCCTAATCTAACCCTGAGCAGGGCTATCAGGAGCAACGTCCTCCTCCGGATCCTCCTCCGGGTCCTCCTCTGGATCCTCCTCCGGATCCTCCTCTATCCCTGCCTGCTCACCACCCTGAATAAAGCTAGTGGCCTCATCCATCATCATCGCAGCATCAGCCCTGATGCCTGCGCTCCTCTCACGCATTCTCTCTGCTAATCGAGTCGCCCTAGCCTTTTGCCGCTCTATCTCCAGGCGAGCAGCCTCCAGTAGATGATGCTCAGCAGTGAGCCTAACCTCTAAATCAGCTATGCGGTCAAACTGAGTATCCACCATTATACCCAGCTCCTCCACGTCCTGGATCAGGATGGAGTTAGCGTCCCTCAAGTGGTGGCGCTCATCGTCTAAGGATAACACTAGCTCATTGGGATACGCGTACATGGCTCGGCACTGGCACCTAGGGTGCCTGTCAGCAGGTGAGTAACGTATATGAGCTCCTCCACCTCGTGGCCTGTAAGAGATGGATCTAAGCGGCTCCGCATGTCCATTAGCCGCACTACCCCCGTTAGCATGTCCGTTTCCATTTTCCATACCTACAAAATGATCAAAACTTAAAGGTTAGAACTTAAATAGCCAATTGGATCGGATATCACTTAACGTATAACTAAGGTCTCCATTCTTATTTCTAGAGAGGATTAGGGTTTCTAACACATCTATTAAGTCTCTTGAATAACTTTTCAAACCTAGGCTCTGATACCACCTGTGGCGACCCCACTTCCCCCTGAGGCGAACCAAAGGGTTGGCGGGCCGTCTGCCCAGCTCTCGCCAGGACTCACGCACGCACACTAACCCAAATCCTATCGAAGAATAGCCTAACTATTACAATGTCGCTTCCTTTCAAAATAAGTCAACATCTACCACATTAACTTCAGAGACAACAAGGAACTTAAAATCGCCAATCTATGGCCTTTAGACATCACACGCTCTAGAACCAAGGAATAAGGTCGTTCATATCTAGATATATCAATCCATAATTCACAAACACAAATATATTATCCAACCTCCGAAATAGGGTTTACACATTTTCCAGCTTCAAGCGGCAATCCAAAAACAAAAGTACAGAATTCAAGTTGAAACGCAATACAAGCCTACACAATAGCCATAATATTCGTTACATCCCATACGAGAAGAAAAGAAACATGAATAAGTCTCAGCGCTTTCAGTCTCCAGAACCTGTTAAGGAAAACAAATACGTGGGGTGAGCTAAAGCTCAGTGGTGCCCCAAAACATGCAGTCACATAAAATCAAACAGCGGTTAATAATTTAAATCAAATCGAAACAGTCAGGAAAGCGTGTAACAACACAAGGTAGGATACAAGGGCTCTCAGGAGCCATTTTCCACGCTTGATCAGATACCATCGTAGTTGACCCTCCGTCAACTTTCCCTACTTAATTTCCATGTAGATACTCTTATTTTAATCCTAACCCGTCACCGTTCATACCTCTGCTTTGGGCCCAAACTTCATCTACCGACGCAGTATACTCGAGATATACCCGTAATAAAATTTGTCGAGGGATTCACCCAACGACTTTATTGTAGATCGATTCAGATGTCGAGGGATTCACCCAACGACTCACTACAATTGGATTCAAGGGTTTTGTAGTTAGATTCAGATGTCGAGGGATTCACCCAGCGACTAACTACGTTTAGGACTTTATTGTAGATCGATTCAGATGTCGAGGGAATCACCCAACGACTCACTACAATTAGATTCAAGGGTTTTGTAGTTAGATTCAGATGTCGAGGGATTCACCCAGCGACGCAACTACATTTAGATTCATTAGAAAAGTGTCACACATGTCACCACTCGAACGGCTAGTGCGATAAAGTACACACTGCTCACTTCGATGGGTCAAATCATTTATTGCATTTTGGCAATCATCACATAGCGAATTGATAAAGCGCTTAAACACATAACATAGAACAAGCAGGGACACTCACCAAGAGTGAAGTTCAGATATTGGATTGAGGATCGAGTTCCGCGTCCTCTAAAATCCTAGAATATCAGAATTTAAGCCATAAGTCTTCTATTGGAACTTTTGGCTTGCACATGTAGAGTTTTCTAGCATATTGCTAGTTTACTTTTTCTCAAAATATTTTACTTGGAATCAAGCTTGTGAGAACCGTACAATTTTCTTATAATAATCCTGGAATACTTTTCCTCGAAGAAAATACTATTATTATTTTCTTAAAATAAGTCGGCAAGATATTTAATATCAAGGCTAGCAGTATACCTTGAGAAAAAGTTCCTTTGAGTGGCGGTGCTTGCAAAATCTTTGCTAAGGCTTTAGGGTAAGGTCTATTGAAAATGTTGCTAGAATGAGGTTTCTTTTCTTCTTGCCAAGCAGGTTTCTACGTTTAAAACCAAAGTGATCGAGTTCCACCTTTCAAATTTTCCTTAGTTCCGACTAGCCTTAAACGATTTATAAAGAAGGAAGGAATTTGGAACAAAACTAAGGTTTTGATCTGGGAGAATAATTTTCCCAAATTGATAAGGCTAGTCTAACTTAAGGATAAAAGTCATGTTGCCCANTTCCCGTTGGGCAAAGTAAGAATGGTGCAGAAGTTAATTGCCCTTTTAGCTCTTGAAAACTGGCCTCGCACTTCGAAATCCAGATGAAATTGATTGTGAATCTTAGTCAAGTCCGTGAGAGGTCCAGCTATCTTAGAAAAGTCCTTTATGAAGCGGCGATAGTATCCTGCAAGCGCTCTAAGAAACTTCTAACTTAGTTGGCTCTTTGGCCGTTTCATTCTGTGACGGCTTTCACGCTTAGAGGGGTCCACCGCTATACCATCTCCTGAAATCACGTGTCCAAGGAAAGACACCTTGTCCAGCCAAAACTCGCACTTACTAAACTAGAATATAATTGGTGCTCCTTAAGAGTCTGTAGCACTAACCTCAAATGCCTTTCATGATCATCACGAGTTTTCGAGTAGACCAAATATCATCAATAAACACCACAACAAATTGGTCTAGGTAAGGTTTAAAGACTCGGTGCATTAAGTCCATAAATGCAGCTGGACATTCGTTAATCCAAAGGGCATGTCTGCAAATTCAAAATGCCCGTACCGCGAATTTAAACGTGGTCTTAGGGATATCCTCATTCCGGATCCTTAATTGGTAATATCCTGTCAAGGTCCAGCTTAGAAAATACAACTGCACCCTGCAGTTGATCAAACAGATCATCAATCAGTAGCAGGGGATATTTGTTCTTAATCGTGAGATTATTTAGTCCCCGTAATCGATGCACATCCGTAAACCTCCATCCTTTTCTTTACAAATAGTATCGGGCTCCCCAAGGAGATTCATTTTCCTGAATAAATCCTCGATCCAATAATTCCTGTAACTGTATTTTCAATTCCTTCAGTTCCGCAAGAGCCATGCGGTAAGGGGTTTTCGAATTGGTTCCGCCCCCGGGTGCAGACAGTCTTAAATTCAATTTCTCTTTCCGACGGTAGTGAGGCAACTCTTCGGGAAATATCTCAAGAAACTCACACACCATAGCACATTTTCTACTTTTAATTGCTCTCCTGGGGTATTAATTGTGGCGACCCCACTTCCCCCTGAGGCGAACCAAAGGGTTGGCGGGCCGTCTGCCCAGCTCTCGCCAGGACTCACGCACGCACACTAACCCCAAATCCTATCGAAGAATAGCCTAACTATTACAATGTCGCTTCCTTTCAAAATAAGTCAACATCTACCACATTAACTTCAGAGACAACAAGGAACTTAAAATCGCCAATCTATGGCCTTTAGACATCACACGCTCTAGAACCAAGGAATAAGGTCGTTCATATCTAGATATATCAATCCATAATTCACAAACACAAATATATTATCCAACCTCCGAAATAGGGTTTACACATTTTCCAGCTTCAAGCGGCAATCCAAAAACAAAAGTACAGAATTCAAGTTGAAACGCAATACAAGCCTACACAATAGCCATAATATTCGTTACATCCCATACGAGAAGAAAAGAAACATGAATAAGTCTCAGCGCTTTCAGTCTCCAGAACCTGTTAAGGAAAACAAATACGTGGGGTGAGCTAAAGCTCAGTGGTGCCCCAAAACATGCAGTCACATAAATCAAACAGCGGTTAATAATTTAAATCAAATCGAAACAGTCAGGAAAGCGTGTAACAACACAAGGTAGGATACAAGGGCTCTCAGGAGCCATTTTCCACGCTTGATCAGATACCATCGTAGTTGACCCTCCGTCAACTTTCCCTACTTAATTTCCATGTAGATACTCTTATTTTAATCCTAACCCGTCACCGTTCATACCTCTGCTTTGGGCCCAAACTTCATCTACCGACGCAGTATACTCGAGATATACCCGTAATAAAATTTGTCGAGGGATTCACCCAACGACTTTATTGTAGATCGATTCAGATGTCGAGGGATTCACCCAACGACTCACTACAATTGGATTCAAGGGTTTTGTAGTTAGATTCAGATGTCGAGGGATTCACCCAGCGACTAACTACGTTTAGGACTTTATTGTAGATCGATTCAGATGTCGAGGGAATCACCCAACGACTCACTACAATTAGATTCAAGGGTTTTGTAGTTAGATTCAGATGTCGAGGGATTCACCCAGCGACGCAATACATTTAGATTCATTAGAAAATGTTCACACATGTCACCACTCGAACGGCTAGTGCGATAAAGTACACACTGCTCACTTCGATGGGTCAAAATCATTTATTGCATTTTGGCAATCATCACATAGCGAATTGATAAAGCGCTTAAACACATAACATAGAACAAGCAGGGACACTCACCAAGAGTGAAGTTCAGATATTGGATTGAGGATCGAGTTCCGCGTCCTCGTAAAATCCTAGAATATCAGAATTTAAGCCATAAGTCTTCTATTGGAACTTTTGGCTTGCACATGTAGAGTTTTCTAGCATATTGCTAGTTTACTTTTTCTCAAAATATTTTACTTGGAATCAAGCTTGTGAGAACCGTACAATATTTCTTATAATAATCCTGGAATACTTTTCCTCGAAGAAAATACTATTATTATTTTCTTAAAATAAGTCGGCAAGATATTTAATATCAAGGCTAGCAGTATACCTTGAGAAAAAGTTCCTTTGAGTGGCGGTGCTTGCAAAATCTTTGCTAAGGCTTTAGGGTAAGGTCTATTGAAAAATGTTGCTAGAATGAGGTTTTTCTTTTCTTCTTGCCAAGCAGGTTTCTACGTTTAAAACCAAAGTGATCGAGTTCCACCTTTCAAATTTTCCTTAGTTCCGACTAGCCTTAAACGATTTATAAAGAAGGAAGGAATTTGGAACAAAACTAAGGTTTTGAGTCTGGGAGAATCATTTTCCCAAATTGATAAGGCTAGTCTAACTTAAGGAATAAAAGTCATGTTGCCCAAGTTTCTAAGACAAAAATAGTAGACACTATGTTTAGCAATACGATGCTAAATCTGTACCGTTCGAGACTTAAAGCAAAATACTTTTCATGTACTTCGTCAAGCGTTTACTTGGAGTCACAAGGTCGGTACAACTTCTCACATTTCCGATTCCAATCCAAAATCACATTTTCTCAATATTGCACAATTAGGATTTAAACAGCAATAACACTAGGGCTCGTAAATTCATAGCCCTGTGTTCCAACCAATTTATATCTAAGCATTAGCAGGAAAATTTACCAAGGCTTCGTCAATACTTAGCACTTGGTAATCAGTACTTATATCAACTCACAGTTTCACAAAATAGTAGCACAGATTTCCAAACAATTTCAGCAATTCAGTTATCCATGCAGGATGGGAATTCATAGAGCCCACCTTCAATAAATTTTCAATAAATCAACCAAGACTTCATCAATCCTTAGCACTTGGTTTCAGCAACCCAATATAAGCAAATAGAATAGAAGTGAAGTCCCAAGACGTTCCAGCAGTTAATTTCCGTCATCCAGTAGTACTTTATAAAAGAAATCATTTCACTGGCTAAGGGCTTCATCAATCATTGGCCCTTAGCACTCAACCAGTAATTCCTGTGACCACCAAGCTAACATATCAAATATCTAAAACCGCTAACAGTTATTTAGACCCAATGATCACGTTGTCACCCCAAAATCCAAGGCATGACCATCTCAAGGTATTATAAAGCAAATTCAGAAACAATACAATTTTTTTTCCACAGCTCCAAGATATATAAAGTAATCCACACGTACTGCTTTATCAAACATGACCAAGGCTGGAAAATTTCCAGCTTATCTCATAACTGCACTTCACTTAATTCGAAAACGAATTCCCAAGATATCAAATGATTTATTGCCAAACAGATTTCACAGACTACTTGTGCATTTAGTCATGCATTTCGTGTTCCTAACAACTTAGGGAAATAAATTCTAGAGTCAAGCCGGGAATTCTGGTTCTTAAACAAATTCGAGCAATAGAGCTAAACTTCCCAAAATTTTCAAAAATCTGCTTAGTCCACTACGGATGAATCTTGCGTGAAGGAAATTTTCTGTTTTTACTTCATTTACTTGGGTGAAGTAGGCTATTAAGCTCTCTCATTCCCATGCAATGACTTAGCTAAACAATGCAAGATTTCCATTCAGAAGTTGGAGTTAAACCACTGTTACAATCTTTAAAGTTTCCATGTTCAAGCTATATGTCATTCACAAGGAAATTCCAGCAATAGCAATGATTCCAAAACAGAATTTCTTTGATTAAAACAGGATTTTCGGTACTCTATTATTTCCTTATTTGTTAATCTCATCAGTTGAGGTCTTTCAATTTTACTCCATGATTACTAATGCACAAATTCTGAATTTATTAGCTATCAAGTCAGTCCAGAAAATTCAGCTTGGCAGCTACAACAAGACATCCGTATATCTAAAAGAAATTCTGTTTTCACCTTCTTAAATTCCAGATTAAACCAGGCCCAATTATTCTTATGCATGACACTTAATTAATTACATGCAGAGTCTAATCCTTGATATTAGCTATGTAATGATGGTTATAACTCATCTCACAAAATCAAAACCAATTTAGACTGCAAAAATCGAAGTAAGCTCACGGAAATTTCTCTATTATTATGAAACAGAAATTCTTTTCAGAATTAAAATAAAATCCCATCCGGATGCCTTAACCTCCCCATGCAAGCTCTTATAAGACTTGAACTTATGGTTTTTAATTGGTTAAACAATTAATCACCTCAGATTGTCGCATAAATTCGGAAGTGAAACTACCAACCCAAGCAAGCTCCTCGGCAGAAAATTCTTCAATCAAAACAGAATTTCCTTAAGCTTCTCAATGTGACATCCGAACACTTAGATTATCATGCAGGACCGTGGTCATCATGTTTAGAGGTAAGTGACCGCATATAAGAGTTCAGAACACCACGGGAAAAATTTAGAACTGCAAATTTAATTCGGCTACTTCGGCAGACTGCATAAACCAAAAGAAAGAAATTCCAGCAGCCTTGCACTTAGTTTTTCAGGATTTTTCTTTGAATTAAACGTGGATTTAGATGCTCAAAATTAACATGCAAAAGCTTAGCCTCAGATTATCATTCTTAGTGCAGACATTGATTTCCAAAAACGGCATCATCCAGTAAAAAAAAATCCCAAAGCTAATCGATCATCCACGGAGGCTTAAGGAACCAGATTTTGAGTTCAATAAAAATTTTCTAGCTAATCCCAGCTCACTCGACCAGAGCAGAGCTTAAACAATCCTTAACACCATAATAGATGGAGCTTAGAAGTCACCTCACAGCAAGTTAAGGTGTCGGTCAGAAAGTTAGAGAAGTTTCCTTCCTCTCGGCTCTCACACACGAAGCAGGATTTGGTTGCAGCTGGTGGTTGTTGGTTTTACGAAGATGGTGATGGTCAGCAGCTCCTACGGCTTCCACTAGCTCTCCCCCTTCCTCTCCTCTAGCTCGCGAACAGGAATGGGAGGTATTGCAGCTCGGTCTCTTCCTCTCTACTCTTGGCGATACAAACAAAGTGAAAGCAGAATGCAATCTGCGGTAGAGGTGAGCAGAGGTTATGGCTGATGATGTGGGTGGTGCTGCGGTTTTTGGAGGGTGGTTGAGTGTTGGCTGGGCTTGAGTACGGCAGTGGTGAAAGTTGTGGTTGGCCAGGCTTGGGCGGTGGTGTGTGGCAGTGGTGAAATGAGGGATTGGCCGGCAGGTTTGGTGGAGCTTCGGTTGGCCAGCTTGGATGGCTGGTGATCATGGTGTCCGGGGGCTGTTTGGTTGAGCAGGGAATGGTTGTGGCCGTGAGTGGTATTTGGTGAAATGGTGAGGGTGTTTTAGTCTTTCTACTAATCCTCCAATTAGCCACTCCGGTCCTTGGTCCTAATTAAGCTCCAAAACTTGTCCCCAAATTGCTTTGAACGCCTAATAGAATTGCTAGTCTTACAAGACTATGATTATTGGAAACTTAGGTTTTTGAATATAATTATAGAACTTGTATTAAATTAAATCTAGAAATTTATTAATTGCCAATTAGTATTAAGCTTCCTATAATAATCTTGGTTGGTTAGTTAAACTATTAAGATCAAGTTTGACCAATTATAAAAACATCTAACATTTGTGTTAATACCAGAAGAAATTTAATCTAGCTCTACAAGTCTTAGCTTAGATTAGCGAAATCAAGGGATTCATTACTTAGGAAATTATATAAACTTCCACGTAAACATGTTTTACGTAATTAATTGCCAACAAATCAAAGTAGTATTAGAAAATATTAAAGAGCAAATAAAATGCAATTGACACATGAAATATTATTTATATAAGCATTTTCAGGGTTCTCACATCCTCCCCTCCTTACAAGAATTTTGTCCTCAAAATTCATACTTTCTAATGAAATAAATCAGGATACTGTTTCTGCATTTCCTCTTCTAATTCCCAAGTTACTTCTTCAAGCCCATGATTCTTCCACAAAATCTTTACCAGAGGAATTTTCTTATTTCTAAGCTCTTTTATTTCTCTTTCCAGAATCCTGACCGGTCCTTCTTCATATGTTAACGCCTCATCCACTTCAATCTCTTCTAGTGGCAACACGTGACTTGGATCAGAATAGTATTTCCTAAGCATGGATACATGGAATACATCGTGGATCTTAGCCATGCTTGCAGGCAATTTCAGCTGGTATGCTACATTCCCAACTTTCTTCAAAATTTCAAAAGGTCCGATATACCTTGGCTTCAGTTTCTTACCTTTTTTAGATACTACTCCGCTCTTCAAGGGTTTAACTCTTAGGAAAACCTTGTCCCCTATTTCAAACTCCAAATCTTTCCTCCTTGGTGTCGGTGTAGCTCTTTTGTCTACTTTGGGCAATTTGAAGCCTTTCTCTAATTAGCTTCACCTTCTCCTGGGCTTCTTCTATCCAAGGTATGGCTGTAGGGTCTATAATCTTCTTTTCTCCAACTTCATCCCAATGAATCGGAGATCGACACCTTCTCCCGTACAAAGCTTCATAAGGTGCCATTTGAATCGAAGCCTGATAGCTATTATTATATGCAAATTCTACCAAGGTCATATATTTACTCCATTTACCTCCAAAATCCAATATACACGATCTCAGTAGGTCCTCCAAAGTTTTGGATTGTCCTTTCCGACTGCCCGTCGGTTTGGGGATGGTACGCAGTACTAAATTTCAACTTGGTCCCCAAAGACTCTTGAAATTTCTGCCAAAAACGCGAGACAAATCTTGGATCTCGGTCGGACACGATACTCACTGGAATACCATGTAGCCTTAGGATCTCTTCTGTGTACAACTTGACCAATTTCTCCAATGAAAAACTCATGCTCACAGGTAGGAAATGTGCAGACTTAGTGAGTCGATCGACTATTACCCAAATTGCATCAAATCCTTTTTGACTTTTAGGCAGTCCCGTTACAAAATCCATGGTGATGTGTTTCCCATTTCCATTCAGGGATTTCTAACGGTTGCAACAAACCAGAGGGCTTCTGATGCTCTGCTTTTTACTTGTTGACAAGTTAAACATTTCTGTACATACTCTGCCACATCCTTTTTCAAACCTTCCCACCAATATAAACTCTTCACATCGTGATACATCTTGGTCACCCCTGGATGTATAGTATACTTTGATCGATGTGATTCTTCCAAAATTTCTTTTCTGATCTCTTCATCTGTCGGAATCACAATACGATCTCGGAACCTCAATACACCTTCAGACCCTATTTTAAAAATCTAGGATTTCCCCTTTCTGCACTTTCTCCAAATTCTTTTGAATTATAGGGTCCGTTTTCTGGGCCTCCTTAATACGCTCTAACAATGATGACTTCAATGATAAATTCCCAAATAATATTCTCAATTTCTCCAAGCGAGGGTTCCAACTAGTAACTTCTTCCAGCATGTCCCACTCCTTAATCATTAACCCTGCTATTTGGGCCTTTCTACTTAAAGCGTCAGCTACCACATTTGCTTTTCCTGGATGGTAGTTGATCGAACAATCATAATCTTCCAAAAATTCTACCCATCGCCTTTGTCTCAAATTCAGTTCCTTTTGGGAGAACAAATACTTGAGGCTCTTATGATCTGTAAAAACCTCAAAAGTCACGCCATACAAGTAGTGTCTCCATTTCTTTAAGGCGAAAATCACTGCTGCTAACTCTAGGTCATGAGTTGGGTAGTTCTGTTCATGAGGCTTCAATCTCCTGGAAGCATAAGCAATTACTTTACCCTTTTGCATTAAAACACATCCGAGACCTTCTCCAGAGGCATCGGAGTACACGGCATAACCTTCGTCTCCATCAGGTAACACCAAAACAGGAGCGGATGTTAAACGCCTCTTTAACTCCTGAAAACTTGACTCGCATTTTGGAGTCCAGATAAACTTATTTCCTTTCTTGGTTAACTCGGTCATAGGTCCTGCAATTTTCGAAAAATCCTGGATAAATCGCCTATAATAACCTGCTAAACCCAAGAAACTTCTGATTTCAGTTGGAGTTTCTGGCCGCTTCCAATTCATAACGGCTTCAACTTTTGCCGGATCCACGGCAATTCCATCTTTGGAAACCTTATGCCCTAAAAAGGAAAATCTCCTCTAACCAAAACTCGCACTTGCTGAATTTTGCATACAACTTATGCTCTCTTAGTATCTGCAATACTATCTCCAAGTGCTTAACGTGTTCCTCCTGGGTCTTGGAGTATATCAAAATATCATCTATGAAAACTACTACAAATTGGTCCAGGTATTTCTTAAAAATTCTCTGCATTAAATCCATAAATGCAGCTGGTGCATTAGTTAAACCAAAAGGCATGACTGCGAACTCAAAATGTCCATATCTTGTACTAAAAGCAGTCTTGGGTATGTCTTCCTTCTTAATCTTCAGCTGGTAATACCCTTGCCTTAATCCAACTTAGAGAAGACCGCTGATCCTTGCAGTTGGTCGAACAAACTATCAATCAACGGTAGAGGGTATTTATTCTTAATAGTAACCTCATTGAACCCTCGGTAATCGATACATAGCCTCAAACTCCCATCCTTTTTCTTAACAAATAGAACGGGCGCTCCCCATGGTGAGTCACTTTCCTTCACGAAACCTTTCTCCAACAGGTCTTGTAACTGGATTTTCAACTCTTTAAGCTCGGCAGGAGCCATTCGGTACGGAGTCTTAGAAATTGGAGCCGTTCCAGGCACCAAGTCGATCTTAAACTCTACCTCTCTCTCTGGTGGTAAAGTCATTAATTCTTCAGGAAAGACGTCCGGAAAATCCCGTACTACGGGTACATCCTCTAATTTTACTTGATTACTGGGAGTATTAATCAAGAAGGCTATGAAACCTTGAGCTCCTTTAGATAACATTTTCCTTGCCCGTATTCCCGAGACCATAGCAGAAGATGCTAACCTACCTTTGACATCTAACCTCAGGGTTGCTTCTCCAGGTATACAAAATTCCACTATTTTTTCTCGGCAGTCAAGTTTGGCATGATGGTGACCTAGGAAATCCATTCCTATGATAACATCGTAACCTTTTATATCCAAACTGATCAGATCCACTAACATTTTTCGCTCTCCAACCCAGAATTCGCAATTCCTATAAGTCAAGCTAGTGATTACCTTCTTATTACCCATTGGTGTCCTAATTTCAAGATCGTAGGGTAATCTAACAGGTTGTACTTCTATTCCAGACATAAAAGGTGGATTTACAAATGAATGCGTTACACCAGGGTCAATTAACACTTTAGCTAATCTATGAAAAATGGGAAGTGTACCTTCCACAACTTCCGAGGAATCAGGTACGGGTTGATCATCTATAGCATATACTCTGGCAGGAACTGTTGGCCGGCTTCCTCCAGAAGTGTTTGGTCTAGCTTTCTGAGGAGTCCCTTCCTGCATCTTTGGACATCCCGAGATTTGGTGCTCACTACTTCCACATCTTAAGCACATTCCTTGCTTCTTCCAGCAACTATCCATTGAATGACCAGGTTTCTTGCAATAAGCACATGTCACTTGAGGAACTATTGCTCTACCCCCTTGCGGCCGATTCCTAGGTTGTCCTCTTCCAATTGGTCCCCCTCTAGCTCCAATATTTCGTCCTCCTGCATTCCTGGCCCCGTTTCCTCTTGCTTGGGCGCCTCTTGGTGCTCCAGAACTATTCACTCCACTAGTTCCTCGGCCCACTTTGGCCGGTGGAGCATTTCCAAAAGTCGGCTCCCGACTACTGCTAGGAGCAAATCTTTTCTTGGACTGAAAAGACTTCACTTGAGCTCTGGCTACTTCGACTCGCTGCGCTCTTTCAACAGCCTTAGCGAAGGTATCTATCCTTACAACAGCTAAACTTTCCTGTAGTTCTACATTCAAACCCTGCACAAACCTCCGAACACGCCTTTGCTCGGTGGCTATCAGCTCAGGGGCAAAGCGTGACAGCTTTGTGAACTGGACTTCATATTCGGCGACACTCATCGCCCCTTGTTTGCATCTAATGAAATCATCCTCTCTCTTCTCCTGAATGAGAGGTGGAAGGAATTTGGCATTGAACTCCCTTGTGAAGTTCGCCCAAGTCCTTGGCGTATGGTTAGTCTCCCAGGTAACCTTTACCAGGTTCCACCAGGAGCGGGCAGCTCCCTCAAACTGAAAGGTAGCAAAAGTCACTTTTCGCTCCTCGGTATAGTTCAAAGCGGCGAAAATCTCAGTGATTCTCTCCCACCAGCCTTCGGCCACTTCCGGCTCGGGTCCTCCATAAAATTTGGGAGGTCCAAATTTCAGAAATCTTTCCAGTGCCCGATCATCGGAGTCAACTGGGCCTCCTGGTTGATGCACTGGTTCAGTGGTTTGGCGATCAGTCAATCGCTCGAGAACTTCAGTAATACGGTCAATTGCGGTGGCCACCCGGTCTCCGGCCACGCCTTCCTGCCCTTGGTCTTGTTCGACCTCGGGTTCCCCATCACCACCCGCTTCCGGGTGTTGTCTAGTGGGTCTTCCCCGGCTTCTTCCTATTACTTGGCGATCCATGTTCTAAATATGCCTATTACGGATGGATAGGTCAATTAGGCAAAAGTATTATTTATTTATGATTATTACCATTCTTTTTGGTAAATAAAATCAATATGGAAATAGAGAAAAGATAACGAAAACGCTTAACATATAATTCCACAGAGAGGTCATACAAATAACAAGTTGGGACGTTTCCAAAAGTAAGGCACATCGACTAACACAAATACATACAGGTAATCCCTTATACAAAAATTAGGGATATTGTGCCTCAAAGGTAAGTCATCCACCTAGACAAAACTTGATGACATAACTAATGTCCCTTGCCTAGCCTTCTATATCTAGTGTAACCAGGTGAGTCCTAATCTAACCCTGAGCAGGGCTATCAGGAGCAACGTCCTCCTCCGGATCCTCCTCCGGGTCCTCCTCTGGATCCTCCTCCGGATCCTCCTCTATCCCTGCCTGCTCACCACCCTGAATAAAGCTAGTGGCCTCATCCATCATCATCGCAGCATCAGCCCTGATGCCTGCGCTCCTCTCACGCATTCTCTCTGCTAATCGAGTCGCCCTAGCCTTTTGCCGCTCTATCTCCAGGCGAGCAGCCTCCAGTAGATGATGCTCAGCAGTGAGCCTAACCTCTAAATCAGCTATGCGGTCAAACTGAGTATCCACCATTATACCCAGCTCCTCCACGTCCTGGATCAGGATGGAGTTAGCGTCCCTCAAGTGGTGGCGCTCATCGTCTAAGGATAACACTAGCTCATTGGGATACGCGTACATGGCTCGGCACTGGCACCTAGGGTGCCTGTCAGCAGGTGAGTAACGTATATGAGCTCCTCCACCTCGTGGCCTGTAAGAGATGGATCTAAGTGGCTCCGCATGTCCATTAGCCGCACTACCCCCGTTAGCATGTCCGTTTCCATTTTCCATACCTACAAAATGATCAAAACTTAAAGGTTAGAACTTAAATAGCCAATTGGATCGGATATCACTTAACGTATAACTAAGGTCTCCATTCTTATTTCTAGAGAGGATTAGGGTTTCTAACACATCTATTAAGTCTCTTGAATAACTTTTCAAATCTAGGCTCTGATACCACCTGTGGCGACCCCACTTCCCCCTGAGGCGAACCAAAGGGTTGGCGGGCCGTCTGCCCAGCTCTCGCCAGGACTCACGCACGCACACTAACCCAAAATCCTATCGAAGAATAGCCTAACTATTACAATGTCGCTTCCTTTCAAAATAAGTCAACATCTACCACATTAACTTCAGAGACAACAAGGAACTTAAAATCGCCAATCTATGGCCTTTAGACATCACACGCTCTAGAACCAAGGAATAAGGTCGTTCATATCTAGATATATCAATCCATAATTCACAAACACAAATATATTATCCAACCTCCGAAATAGGGTTTACACATTTTCCAGCTTCAAGCGGCAATCCAAAAACAAAAGTACAGAATTCAAGTTGAAACGCAATACAAGCCTACACAATAGCCATAATATTCGTTACATCCCATACGAGAAGAAAAGAAACATGAATAAGTCTCAGCGCTTTCAGTCTCCAGAACCTGTTAAGGAAAACAAATACGTGGGGTGAGCTAAAGCTCAGTGGTGCCCCAAAACATGCAGTCACATAAATCAAACAGCGGTTAATAATTTAAATCAAATCGAAACAGTCAGGAAAGCGTGTAACAACACAAGGTAGGATACAAGGGCTCTCAGGAGCCATTTTCCACGCTTGATCAGATACCATCGTAGTTGACCCTCCGTCAACTTTCCCTACTTAATTTCCATGTAGATACTCTTATTTTAATCCTAACCCGTCACCGTTCATACCTCTGCTTTGGGCCCAAACTTCATCTACCGACGCAGTATACTCGAGATATACCCGTAATAAAATTTGTCGAGGGATTCACCCAACGACTTTATTGTAGATCGATTCAGATGTCGAGGGATTCACCCAACGACTCACTACAATTGGATTCAAGGGTTTTGTAGTTAGATTCAGATGTCGAGGGATTCACCCAGCGACTAACTACGTTTAGGACTTTATTGTAGATCGATTCAGATGTCGAGGGAATCACCCAACGACTCACTACAATTAGATTCAAGGGTTTTGTAGTTAGATTCAGATGTCGAGGGATTCACCCAGCGACGCAACTACATTTAGATTCATTAGAAAATGTGTCACACATGTCACCACTCGAACGGCTAGTGCGATAAAGTACACACTGCTCACTTCGATGGGTCAAAATCATTTATTGCATTTTGGCAATCATCACATAGCGAATTGATAAAGCGCTTAAACACATAACATAGAACAAGCAGGGACACTCACCAAGAGTGAAGTTCAGATATTGGATTGAGGATCGAGTTCCGCGTCCTCGTAAAATCCTAGAATATCAGAATTTAAGCCATAAGTCTTCTATTGGAACTTTTGGCTTGCACATGTAGAGTTTTCTAGCATATTGCTAGTTTACTTTTTCTCAAAATATTTTACTTGGAATCAAGCTTGTGAGAACCGTACAATATTTCTTATAATAATCCTGGAATACTTTTCCTCGAAGAAAATACTATTATTATTTTCTTAAAATAAGTCGGCAAGATATTTAATATCAAGGCTAGCAGTATACCTTGAGAAAAAGTTCCTTTGAGTGGCGGTGCTTGCAAAATCTTTGCTAAGGCTTTAGGGTAAGGTCTATTGAAAAATGTTGCTAGAATGAGGTTTTTCTTTTCTTCTTGCCAAGCAGGTTTCTACGTTTAAAACCAAAGTGATCGAGTTCCACCTTTCAAATTTTCCTTAGTTCCGACTAGCCTTAAACGATTTATAAAGAAGGAAGGAATTTGGAACAAAACTAAGGTTTTGAGTCTGGGAGAATCATTTTCCCAAATTGATAAGGCTAGTCTAACTTAAGGAATAAAAGTCATGTTGCCCAAGTTTCTAAGACAAAAATAGTAGACACTATGTTTAGCAATACGATGCTAAATCTGTACCGTTCGAGACTTAAAGCAAAATACTTTTCATGTACTTCGTCAAGCGTTTACTTGGAGTCACAAGGTCGGTACAACTTCTCACATTTCCGATTCCAATCCAAAATCACATTTTCTCAATATTGCACAATTAGGATTTAAACAGCAATAACACTAGGGCTCGTAAATTCATAGCCCTGTGTTCCAACCAATTTATATCTAAGCATTAGCAGGAAAATTTACCAAGGCTTCGTCAATACTTAGCACTTGGTAATCAGTACTTATATCAACTCACAGTTTCACAAAATAGTAGCACAGATTTCCAAACAATTTCAGCAATTCAGTTATCCATGCAGGATGGGAATTCATAGAGCCCACCTTCAATAAATTTTCAATAAATCAACCAAGACTTCATCAATCCTTAGCACTTGGTTTCAGCAACCCAATATAAGCAAATAGAATAGAAGTGAAGTCCCAAGACGTTCCAGCAGTTAATTTCCGTCATCCAGTAGTACTTTATAAAAGAAATCATTTCACTGGCTAAGGGCTTCATCAATCATTGGCCCTTAGCACTCAACCAGTAATTCCTGTGACCACCAAGCTAACATATCAAATATCTAAAACCGCTAACAGTTATTTAGACCCAATGATCACGTTGTCACCCCAAAATCCAAGGCATGACCATCTCAAGGTATTATAAAGCAAATTCAGAAACAATACAATTTTTTTTTTCCACAGCTCCAAGATATATAAAGTAATCCACACGTACTGCTTTATCAAACATGACCAAGGCTGGAAAATTTCCAGCTTATCTCATAACTGCACTTCACTTAATTCGAAAACGAATTCCCAAGATATCAAATGATTTATTGCCAAACAGATTTCACAGACTACTTGTGCATTTAGTCATGCATTTCGTGTTCCTAACAACTTAGGGAAATAAATTCTAGAGTCAAGCCGGGAATTCTGGTTCTTAAACAAATTCGAGCAATAGAGCTAAACTTCCCAAAATTTTCAAAAATCTGCTTAGTCCACTACGGATGAATCTTGCGTGAAGGAAATTTTCTGTTTTTACTTCATTTACTTGGGTGAAGTAGGCTATTAAGCTCTCTCATTCCCATGCAATGACTTAGCTAAACAATGCAAGATTTCCATTCAGAAGTTGGAGTTAAACCACTGTTACAATCTTTAAAGTTTCCATGTTCAAGCTATATGTCATTCACAAGGAAATTCCAGCAATAGCAATGATTCCAAAACAGAATTTCTTTGATTAAAACAGGATTTTCGGTACTCTATTATTTCCTTATTTGTTAATCTCATCAGTTGAGGTCTTTCAATTTTACTCCATGATTACTAATGCACAAATTCTGAATTTATTAGATATCAAGTCAGTCCAGAAAATTCAGCTTGGCAGCTACAACAAGACATCCGTATATCTAAAAGAAATTCTGTTTTCACCTTCTTAAATTCCAGATTAAACCAGGCCCAATTATTCTTATGCATGACACTTAATTAATTACATGCAGAGTCTAATCCTTGATATTAGCTATGTAATGATGGTTATAACTCATCTCACAAAATCAAAACCAATTTAGACTGCAAAAATCGAAGTAAGCTCACGGAAATTTCTCTATTATTATGAAACAGAAATTCTTTTCAGAATTAAAATAAAATCCCATCCGGATGCCTTAACCTCCCCATGCAAGCTCTTATAAGACTTGAACTTATGGTTTTTAATTTGTTAAACAATTAATCACCTCAGATTGTCGCATAAATTCGGAAGTGAAACTACCAACCCAAGCAAGCTCCTCGGCAGAAAATTCTTCAATCAAAACAGAATTTCCTTAAGCTTCTCAATGTGACATCCGAACACTTAGATTATCATGCAGGACCGTGGTCATCATGTTTAGAGGTAAGTGACCGCATATAAGAGTTCAGAACACCACGGGAAAAATTTAGAACTACAAATTTAATTCGGCTACTTCGGCAGACTGCATAAACCAAAAGAAAGAAATTCCAGCAGCCTTGCACTTAGTTTTTCAGGATTTTTCTTTGAATTAAACGTGGATTTAGATGCTCAAAATTAACATGCAAAAGCTTAGCCTCAGATTATCATTCTTAGTGCAGACATTGATTTCCAAAAACGGCATCATCCAGTAAAAAAAAATCCCAAAGCTAATCGATCATCCACGGAGGCTTAAGGAACCAGATTTTGAGTTCAATAAAAATTTTCTAGCTAATCCCAGCTCACTCGACCAGAGCAGAGCTTAAACAATCCTTAACACCATAATAGATGGAGCTTAGAAGTCACCTCACAGCAAGTTAAGGTGTCGGTCAGAAAGTTAGAGAAGTTTCCTTCCTCTCGGCTCTCACACACGAAGCAGGATTTGGTTGCAGCTGGTGGTTGTTGGTTTTACGAAGATGGTGATGGTCAGCAGCTCCTACGGCTTCCACTAGCTCTCCCCTTCCTCTCCTCTAGCTCGCGAACAGGAATGGGAGGTATTGCAGCTCGGTCTCTTCCTCTCTACTCTTGGCGATACAAACAAAGTGAAAGCAGAATGCAATCTGCGGTAGAGGTGAGCAGAGGTTATGGCTGATGATGTGGGTGGTGCTGCGGTTTTTGGAGGGTGGTTGAGTGTTGGCTGGGCTTGAGTACGGCAGTGGTGAAAGTTGTGGTTGGCCAGGCTTGGGCGGTGGTGTGTGGCAGTGGTGAAATGAGGGATTGGCCGGCAGGTTTGGTGGAGCTTCGGTTGGCCAGCTTGGATGGCTGGTGATCATGGTGTCCGGGGGCTGTTTGGTTGAGCAGGGAATGGTTGTGGCCGTGAGTGGTATTTGGTGAAATGGTGAGGGTGTTTTAGTCTTTCTACTAATCCTCCAATTAGCCACTCCGGTCCTTGGTCCTAATTAAGCTCCAAAACTTGTCCCCAAATTGCTTTGAACGCCTAATAGAATTGCTAGTCTTACAAGACTATGATTATTGGAAACTTAGGTTTTGAATATAATTATAGAACTTGTATTAAATTAAATCTAGAAATTTATTAATTGCCAATTAGTATTAAGCTTCCTATAATAATCTTGGTTGGTTAGTTAAACTATTAAGATCAAGTTTGACCAATTATAAAAACATCTAACATTTGTGTTAATACCAGAAGAAATTTAATCTAGCTCTACAAGTCTTAGCTTAGATTAGCGAAATCAAGGGATTCATTACTTAGGAAATTATATAAACTTCCACGTAAACATGTTTTACGTAATTAATTGCCAACAAATCAAAGTAGTATTAGAAAATATTAAAGAGCAAATAAAATGCAATTGACACATGAAATATTATTTATATAAGCATTTTCAGGGTTCTCACAATTAATCAACATAGCCAAAAACTCTCGGGCACCCTTACTTAGCAATTTCCGGGCCCGAATCCCAGAAATAAGAGTGGTGGAGGCTAACTTTCCTCGTACATCTAATTGCAATGTAGGCTCACCTGGTATGTGAAAGTCAACCTTTTTCGTACTACAGTCTAGGCGTGCATGATATTTAGCTAACCAATCCATATCTAATATAAGATCGTACCCCTTAAGAGCTAACTCTATTAAATCTACCGATAACTTTCGTTCCCTTATCCACACGTCACAGTCTTTGTACATCATATTGGCAAGGATGCTCTTATTGGTAATGGGAGTTTTTATTTCTAATCATATGGCAGCTTTCCTGCTTTAATATCTATATGTGCCATAAATGCAGGACTCACAAAAGAATGGGTAGCATCAGGATCTATTAACACCCTTGGGTACGCCGAAATATAGAAAGCATACCTTCGATGACTGCCGAAGGGTCAGTCACCTCCTGATGGCCCAAAGCATAAACCCACGCAGGCACTTTTGGTCGGTTCCCTGCTGCATTTGCTTGTTTTGGCGTTGTCCCTTCTGCCCGTGAAGTGCTTCCTTCAGTCCGCATATTTGGGCATTGTGCAATCAGGTGCTCTGTACTGCCACACTTAAAGCATTTCCTAACTACACTATTTTTCCAGCAATTATCGGCGGTATGGTTGCCTCCGCAAAAACCACAGGTCTGTCTCGTCCCTGTAGTCACCCCTCCTCTGTGGCCACCTCTTTGGGGCCCTCGCCCCCGCTTGTCCCCTTTCGGCATTTCCCTGGTTTGAAGTTGCCGTCGGTCATGGATCTCCTGCTCCCTCTCCATTTTAGTGGGCGGCTCTCGTTCCTCGAGCTTTGTCCGACATTAAAGTTTCCGGTGCCCGGCTGCCTTCTCTTTCTATCATGGAATGCCTTTACTTGACCCCGGGCTGTCTCAATCCTCTGCGCTTTTTCTAACGCCTGACTAAAAGTAGCCAACTGAGTGGCCGTCAATGCCTCTTGAATCTCCACGTTCAATCCCTGAACAAAGCGGCGGATCCGCTTTTGCTCCGTTAACACCAAATCCGGAGCGAAACGAGACAATTTAGTGAATTGGGTCTCGTATTCAGCAACACTTAGCGCCCCTTGGCGCAGGTGAATGAAATCGTCCTCCCGTCTCTCCTGTACCATCGGCGGAAGGTATTTTTTAATAAATTCCCTGGTAAAGTTAATCCAGGTCCAGGGAATCCGCTCTCGTTCTCATTTTGCTTTTACCACATTCCACCACGCCCAAGCTGGCCCTTCGAATTGAAAGGTAGCGAACGATACTTGCCGCTCCTCCGTATATCCCAAGGCAACAAAAATATCCAGCATACGCTCCAGCCAGCCCTCCGCCACGTCAGGGCTGGGTCCTCCTATGAATTTAGGGGGTGCAAATTTTTGAAACCGCTCTAAAGCGCGGTCTTCCCCCTCATGGTTCCCCCTACTACTCCCAGGGTTTCCGGCATTATTTCCCTGACCCTGGCCCTGTTGGGCGACCATTTGCTCAAGTAAATCAGCCATTCGCTGGATGGCTGTAGTTTCCTGTTTACTTTCAGGTTCATTTTCTACCTCGAGGCCTCGACCTCGCCCCTACCTCGACCTCGATCACCGGAGTCCATTTTTAAGTGCAAAATGCTAAAGGAAAAATGGAAATGAATTACGAAAACATGAAACACAAAACATTTCGTAAAACATAAAGCAAACACTTATATATACCAGCCAGAACAGTATGTACACGCATATACAAATGTGCGCCAAAACTATACAAATTACCTGACATCCGGTCGGGGCAAAACCCATTCTATACAAGAGCACCTCAGCTCCCAAAAACTAGCAGATCAAATTAGGATGCAAAAGATGGATAAGCAAAACAAGAGTCACATAGGCGGCCCTAAAGCGCCTCCTCCAGGGGCCCAGTCCCCAACCGAGCCCAAGGTATCAGCATCCTCCATCGGCTCCGGTCCAGTGGCCTTGGGTGGCGCCTCCGTAACCACATCTAACACAATCTCACAGTCGGCTATCACACCCCGGACCCGCTCCCGTTGCTGCCTCGTCATAGCGAGGAGGTGCAGGTGCATGTCGTGTAACTGACGACGGAAGGAATCTGGCCTCTCCTCCTCATCTCTAAGGCTCTGCTCCATCTCCCTAAGGTGTATAGCCTGGCCGTGGGTCATTCCCCTAGCCTCCTCAAGCTGCCTGGTCAGGCGATCAACTGCCTTCCCCAGGCGGCGTCTCTCGTCGTCCACCGCCAGGACGACCTCATCTGGGTAGCCATAGGTGAAACGACACTCACAAGGTCGGTGCGGCATTCTACCAAAGGGTGAATATAGAGTGTAGGACTCCCCCGGCCTCCTCTGGTAACGGATCACCCGTCTAGCCGTTACCCGGTTCACCGGGCCCCCCGCACTAGGAGGTCTCGGCACCGGTCCTGGTCCCACACCACTGGGTCTCGCACCACTCGAACTGCCTGGATCCATACCTACAAAACATTAATTCGTCAGTTTGCGGCCATTTCAGCTTAAAAGCTAGCATTCATCTTAACCAAATCAAATCTGCCTAGTGCCCATCATGTAAGTCCCGTTTACTCACGTCCTCTAAACTAGGCGCTCTTATACCACCTGTGACGATCCCACCGCACCCAGAGGCATACCAAAGGGTTTGGCGGACCGCCTGCCTAGTTCGCGCCAGGACTCGAAAACAAAAAGTAAATAACAGAGACTAAATACCAATAGATACTATTTACTATCATACATTTTCAAGAATGACATTCTAGTCCAATACATCATACAAAAACGAGAATTAAAACCAAAAGTGGACCTTAAGCAGCGTCCTAACCCTAACTATGAGAATCAAGAAAGACACCCTAGAAAGTCCAGCTAGTATAATTATAAAGGTCAATTCTAGGGATATAACTCTCTTGAAGTGGGATCCCCGCGTACGGCCCCTGTTAAGGAATTAACAAAGAAGCTTAAAGCTTAACAAGCAAGCAGGGGCAAAATGGTAATTGTACATCAAATCAGACATTTATGTCACGATTATATCAAAATAAAAGCAAAAGTAACAAAATAATGCAAGGATACAGATTGGCTCCAAAGCCAGGTCATCCGCCATGCATGATCACCTGTTGACCCTCCGTCGACCACAAGAAAAGGTCCGTAGAACTCCACTTTCTTCCTCTGACCACCTAACACCCACTCTGGCCAGCATCCACACACACACAAATGGCTCGAGCTTCGAATCATATTCGAATTGTATTCACGAAGTTGGTGATCTTAAGGATAGTTTGGACTAACTCCGACCAAACCCTAACTGGCTCGAATAGTCCGTCTAGTCCTTTAGACCGGGCCCACACATAGCTTCACATCACACACACACAAAAAGCCACCCCGAGCCACATGCTCCAAGGGTCCTTTCCAATACAGTTCATATGCCATAATTCATATCAATTGCAAGTACAGATTAGGGTTTAGGTCGAGTGAGATAAAGTACACGCTCGCCTAAACACCCTTATATATCACATACAATTCACATTGGTGACATTTAACACATAACACATAAACGTCCCCATTAACTACGTAGAATCCAAAGGTAGACAAAAAAACGGCACTTGGTCAAATTCGACCGTCAGTGGGTCCCACCATCTCCGTTCACCTCGTCACCGTCTGTGACATAAGATTGAGTCATAACATAGTTCAAAAAAATATCAAAATGCATACAAACAAGCAAAGCAGCAAAAGCAACCTATGCGCACGCGCGGAAACGAAAAACTGAAACGGAAACGGAAACGGAAACATGTCTGTTTTGGAGTCAAAACTGTTTTGAACACAATGTAGGCTAAGAGTGTCGGATCGAGGTGTATGAGATACGGTTACGAAGCTAAGGAGAGGAGCTACAATTTTCATGAGGACACCTCAATCCAGTTCTGAACGGAAACAGGTCAAAAGTATGAAGCAAAGTGCCAGAAGTTCGCACGTTTGGGTGACAGACAGGGTCTAGTGGAAGAACCATAACTCACAGGTCACAGACCCAAATCAAGAAATTCCAAAGGCATTGGAAAGCTCCAACATAAGGCTAAAACTTTTATGTTCTGGCCAAGGCCTGTATCAACTCAGAACAGAACGAAAACTGAGTGCCAAAGTACCCGTCAGAACTGTCCAGTGTTCAAGGCAGTTCTGACACACGATCTTATTTTGGCCATAACTGGAGCTACGAAGCTCAGATTTGGACGCACTTTATACCGTTTTGAATCTGAAACAAAGCTATACATTTCTTATGAAGAAACCAACACCCATTTCCATCGTTATCCAAGCAACCTGAGCATGGTCAGAGGCTAATTCACGAAACGTGATTAAACCAGAATGTAAAAGTTGAGTGAGGGTTTTGGCTATAACTCAGCCTACACACCTCTGTTTGATCTGAAATTTTTCAGGTACACAAAGGACTTCAAAATCTACAAATTTTCTGTTTTGGGCAAGCCCTGAATCCATGTGGAACATACAGAAAAAATGAAGCCAAAACCAGAGGTCTGGGCTGCCCTGCTTTTGGATTTGAACAGTTTCGCGCGCCGCGAACGCATGGTCCGTTTCTATGAGTAACATGCATGTTTTTCTTTTAACCAATTGCCTACTAAATACACCCCCTTAAATCAACTCCTATGTAGCCTTCTCATGATCCAAAATTGTACCAACAAATTCCCTAAAACTAACCAAACACTAACTACACTTTCTAACCTAACTTCATATGTACCCATTAACTTAATCTAACCATTAGTGCATCAAACCCTAACCAAGCTAATCCTTAACCAAGCTTATACTCCTTGCTTTAGCCTAGGGTTTCTTCACCCTAATCAGTTTTTACCATTCACTCACCAAACCAATGAAGCCAATCATCAAACACAACCACTACAAGTTCAATAACACAAGATTAGAGCTAACTAAAATGTTTAGCAAGAAATCCTAATTAGGGTTCATATGGCCGAACATCAAGGCCCTAAATTTCACCAAATTAATCCATAAAAACAAGTGGGAAACATAAAAGGCACCATAATCAATCACAACTAACATCCTTTACCACAATAACCACTAGTTCATGAATCATTAACCATCTTAAACCTTCAACTAGACTTTCTTACCTCAAGATAACGTAGGTATGATGGCTAATGACCTTAGACCAACTCCAAGGTGGATTCTTTATGCTTCAATATGAAGATTTATGGAAGAATTTTGGTTGACCTTTGCAAACTTTCCCTTGTTTTTTCCTTCTTCTCCCCCATGGCCCACTCTCTCTCTCACTCTCTTGTTTTGCTTTGTTTTGTCTTACTAATGACTTGGTTATGTCTCTTGTGACTAATATGTGGTGCAAAACCACATAGGAAAGATATTTCTTACGGCTAACCAATCACACAAAAGTACCTTATTTGTTTCTTAACTCTTGCACTTCAACTTAGCTTTTGTTCCACTCTTGTCCTCAAACTTTTCCTTTCCTATCAATTTACTCCATAGATTGTAAACTTTAATCTAGTCCCAACTAATTAATCTGCTTAGTTTCCCCACTAATCACCCTACCAACTTAATCACCTAAACTTAACCATGTTTTCACATACACAAATGCAATTAATGCACACACTTTACCATGGATGAAAATAGAGTTCTAAACCCAACTTAGGGTTTTGGAAGGTTCCGATTAGGGTTTTGTCTAAAACGAATATATAAGGAAATTAAATAAATCTTAAAACTTCCTTTGCAACATAAATAAACCTTCATTCACATATCAACAAACTTAAGGACTAACCGGGGTCTCACAATGCCACCATCATCTGATCAATTTTTCTTCGAGAAATGTGTAAACATGAGTATTTGAACGTTCTTTCTCGATGTAGTGAAAACTCAACTTTGCTCTACGAACTGTATCAAATGTTCTTAACTTCCAATGCTAATCAAATATAACATTTGGTATTCAGCCACTTTAAATAAATCACAGGGATTGCTATTTGATAAATTCATCGAGATAAATAATACCATGAAACATATGAAAAAATATTTTATTTACACAACAATAATGAAAATCCCAATAACATGAAAACAACCTTTATTTTTATTGGAAGAAAATTGATTTTAGAGAAATGAATCAGTAAACTCAACATTTTATGCTTGATGAACCAAAGCACTTTGATCTCAAGCAAAATGCCTCGTTTGACCCTTTGGATATCGTCCTTCCAGAGTTCAACGCTGGCAACAGAACCACAATATAGAGAGAAATTCAAATGAATTGAGTCACCAGCCATTCAATTCCATGCTTACTTTTCCTCATAAAACTCTACCTTAGCGTCTTTTCGGGTTTTCACTAAGGCCACCCCCACTTTTTATTTTCTTTTTCTTTTATTTTCATTTTTCATTTTTTATTTTTTTCTTTCTTTTTCGTCTTTTTTCTTTTTTTTTCTTTTTTCTCTTTTTCTTTTTTCTTTTTTTTTCTTTTTTGAAAAGGCGTCCTTTCAGGTTTTCACCTAATGAACAAATCTTACCGATAGACTTTATCAATTCAAAATATATTTAAGAAATGATGGCATCAGTGCGACTATCCTTCCTTTGCAAAAATTGATGAAGGTGTATTTACATCATTTGCCATGAGATTAGAAAATTTCTTGAAGAAGGTGATGCAAAGAACGGAAGTCAGGACTTTTTGATTTTTTCTAATGTGGTCAGGTGAGATGCTAAGAAGAGTTTAAGGCTTGAAGGCAGATTTTATAAGTGTTTAAATCACCTAAGATCGCATCTTCATATTAACCCTACTTAAGATTATGTGACGCCCCCACTTCTCCCAAGGGCGAACCTAAGGGAATCCGCGGGATGCCTGCTCAACTCTTGCCAGGACTCGAGACAATTCCAATTCAAACCTAGTCTAATACTAACAATGAAAGTTGGAATAAAGGTACGAAATCATTTCCATACATAAATATCCAGTCGTACGTCACAATTTCAAAGTTACAATCATTTTTTCCCAAAATATACAATATCCAAAAGTGTCTAGTCGATTACAATTAAAACACTAATACAAAAGTGCCTGAAGTCGACATTTGCTTAACTCCTTCCAATCGGGTTCCTGTTAAGGAAAACAAACTAATGGGATGAGCCAATACTCAGTGAGGCCAAGAAACACACATGCAAACACATAATATAAATAGCAACAACAATTACATTGTAAGTAAAACTATCAAATTCGAATAATTCACACTTTGAATAGGAAAAATAAACAGAAACAATTCAAGGATACGGTAGCTCTCAGGAGCTAAATTCCACGTAGTCGTGTCCAAATCTTGATCACATCTCATGTTGACACTCCGTCAACCACACAAGTAGCAAGTCCGTAGATATACAACTTTTCTTCGAATCCCATCACCGTTACACCCCCTTATCGGGTCCGCTCATCAAAGTTTTGGTAATACTCGAGTATATCATGGCAATACTACACGAGTAATGCCGAGCAAGATCTCTCCAATAGATCATGCTCTACGAATATCTCATGGTTTGCTAAGCTTATCGACCAAACCCATGCTGGCTCGACTCATAAAGTTAACCAATGAGTTTGGGCGTTCCTCGAATACGAATACGAATACGAATACGAATATGAATAAAAGTTGATGAGCAACGCTCGAATCGACGATTTCAAATACGAATCACATATACGAACCACAAATACGAATCATATCCACATTACTATATACAAGTCAAATATAAATTCACATAGCAAAATACGAATATGATTTCGTTCGAAAGAGAACGAGTGCGGTAAAGTGCACACTCATCTCAAAAATTTCAAATTTCACATAACGGATAAGAAACAGTTAACTACTTAGCAACAAATTCATGCACTTGACACTCACCAATCAAAATAAGAGAGTGAGTGCGTAAACAAGCCTTTAGGTGTTCCCTTCGAGATCCTCGTGAAGGTCTCCTTGAGCACCTGAGCAAACAATAGTTATCTATTACATACTATCACTTGAAAATCCTTTCTTATCAAGAGAGAGATTGTACACTTGTACAATCTAGAAAATACCATGGAATGGGGCTTTACTTGCTCAAAATGCAAGATTCAAAAGTAATGTTTATTAACACAAGAAAAAACTGATTCCTTCATGAAGACAAGTCCAAAATGGTCATTTGGTATTGAAGGATAGGGAAGAGTTTCAAAAACTCAATTCCTGTCAAGTTTGAAAATCTAAAATTTGAGGTTCAATCTTTGAAAAATGGTATCTCACTCTTCGTATGTCCAAAATTGGAAAAATTGGTACCGTTAGAAACTACTTCCAAAGTACTAAAAATTCTTAGAAAACACTTTTCCATGATTCCAGATGGAAGATATTCGAATTTTGGCTTCAAGTTGCTGTTTTGGCTATCAAGACAGTTTTGGGGTTGGTTTTTGGCCAATTTTGAAAATTCGGCAAAATTCACACAATGCGAACTAGTTTCTGAAATTTGGAACTCAATTAGAGTTGCAATCAAAATTTAAAGCAAAACAAGCAAAACAAGAATCGGAGTTTTGACCACCAAGATATGGTGGCTCAAAGTTGCTGAATTTCCTCTTTGAACGAAGATTTTCCAGGTTTAAATCACGAACTTTGGGACTTTGATTGAGTATCGAAATGGACTCAGAATTGCACCAAAATTTGTAGTATTACACTACCATATAATGGCTATTCCTTTGTAAACTTTCATAGAAAAATAAGTACGAAAAGTCGGTTAACAAAATCATTAAATTCCCACAAGTTTCCAAGGCAAATCTGCCTTGCACCTCTAGTTTTTTTTTCAAACCTTTGGCCAATGAAAACATCCCAAATATGGTTCATTTATCTAGACAATGTCTGAGAAACATCCAAGATGTGTTTGGTAGGTGATTAACTCCAAAATTTCGAAACAACAAGTCCCAATCAAGATTAAGGCATCAACTAGCCAAAAAGAGGGTTTTCAATCCCTGAGTCAGTTTCAAACTTCGGCCACAACTCACTCAATTCAGTTTAGAATTGAGCACGGTTGGTGGATTTGAAAACTAGATTTATAAATCTACAATTTCTTACAAGAAATCATTTTAAAATCTATCCACAACTAGCTCTTATTCGAGCATCAACTTGCTGCTTGAAGCAGAGCTTCCAGTAAAATGAGAAACAGGATAGGTAACTTTATAAGGTTGGTACGGATCACTCAACTCGAATTAGGACGTTCATTTTATACCATTAGAAACTAGGAATGTCTAGTTTGTAGTTCCACAAACGGTGCTTGATTCTGACGTCGGAGCAAAAAGTTATAGCTGTTTGAAAAACACTGTCAGAGCAATACAGAAATGTAAGGCCCCAAGACAACCAATCGAAAAGCCAATCAATAAGCAATTAAAAGATCATAAATGTAACAGTAAGTAAATAAAAGGAAAGGATTGCAAACCAATTAACTACCCAACTCCTCTTGAGCTTGTAGATTAATTGAAACAAGCTACTTCAAGTTGATGAATTACAATCACTCTTGTGTACAAAGGAAGGTTCACCTCCTCCTTACCCCAAGCAGCACTCGGTCAAGCCAGGACGTTTTACTATCCCTCAGGACAACCCTCACAGAGTTACACTCATGAAAGATTCACTCACAAATGAAAAGCTTACAATGAACATCACACCACTAAGACTACAAATATTCTTTTTGGAGTATTTTCTCACTAAAATCTCTCTAGATCTTTTGTATCTTCAATGTGCCAAAGTTGTTTGAAGTGTCTGACCAACCACTATTTATATAGGACCAAGAAAGTGCCTCATTAATGCTTCCAACGGATAGAAAGTAGCTGAACAGTCAACTAGCCGTTGGCAGTGTCGGACGTCCGATAGCACTGTTTTATGCGTCTGACAGCAGGCAGTGAGTTTCAGAGATTTTCTTCAATTCTTTCGGACGTCTGGTGCAACCTCTTTGTGCGTTCGACAGCAAACAAACAGATTTGAGAAATTATCTTTTTTCTATCGGACGTCCGGTAGAGACATATTCAGCGTCCGATAGTTTCGTCGACTTCGAAAGATCCTATCGGACGTCCGAAGTATGCGTCTGAAGTTGTACAATGATTATCGGACGTCCGATCCTAACTTCTTGAGCATCCGACAGCTTCAGCATACTTTGTCATCTTTCAATTGTACTTGATTATGGAATCAAATAACTTCATAACTGAAAATATATCTTGAAGAAATATTAGTATCATCCATTTGTTTTGTAAACATCAAAAGATAGGGATCAAAATCAACAATCTCTCCCTTTTTGATGATGACAAAACAATGGATGGAAAGAAACAAAAATAAGTATAAGCTCCCCCTCAATCATTGCAACCAAAACTTTTAAGAGCCAAACTCATAATCTCAGAATAACTCCCCCTTACACATTGCATCCATTTCTCCCCCTTTTTGTCATCATAAGAATAAAAAACAACTACTATAATCCAGCAACAATAACAGAGAATTCAATATTCCAAGAAAAAATAGAGAAATGACAGCAATCACAGCAAATCATCATGAGATCAGCATTATTCTTCTATCTCTCTTTTTGACATCATATAGATTCTGTAGTATTCAAAGATATCAGCGAAAACTCAGATCAAAGTATCAAAAGAAAAAATATTATGAACAAGAATCATGAACAAGAATCACTGCAATGATTAGACAAAATCTCCTACTTGTGAAAATTAGCATCATGTCTAACTATCCACATGCATTTCATGCCTCTTCTCATATTCTTTCTCACATAACAATTACTATTCATGTGACCTTTTTGACAACAAAAATTACACATAACCAAAGAGTTATTTACATGAATAGGTTTAATAAATCTTACTTGTCTTCTCCTATGGATAGCAAACTCATTTGAATTAGAATTCAACCTATTCTTTTGAAAACAGACTTGTTTCTTGTGTTTAATCAACTCATTTAGACCATCCATTCTTCTTTTCAAATCACCTTGATCCTTTTTGAATAATTCACAAAGTTTTGTTTTTCTATCAAGCTCAAAATGTAAAGCAGTCTCACTCTTTTTTAAATAATCATTTTCAGCTTTCAACTTTTTATTTTGTTGAAAAATATTTGCATTATCTCGAAGCAAAAAACTAATTTTCTGTTTTAACTCCTTGTTTCTCGCATAAGATTCTTTCAAACTATCATGCAATTTTATAATGAAAGATTCAAGATCATCATCAGTTTCATCATCACTTTCAGATTGAGAGTTAGAATATGTTACCTCATCATCTCCAATGGCCATGAAAGCCAATTGAGCAGATTGATCTTCCTCTTCAATTTCACCATCGGAATTGCATTCATTCCATGTGAATTGAAATTTGTTTATTCTTGGTTTTCTTCCTTCTTTCTTCTTCATCACTGGACAGTCACTTGCATAGTGTCCAGGTTGGTCGCATTCAAAACACTGATCAGTTTGCTTTTTGTTGAACTCTAGCTTCCCTTTGTTTCTCGAGTTGTTGAACTGATTTGGGAATGAATTGCTAGGTCCATCTTTTCTGAATCTCCTCTTGTTGAGTATTCGTTTGAAACTTCTTGTGATGAGAGCGATATCATTGTCATCACCTTCCACATCTTCTTCATCCAGGGAGGCAGAATCATCTTCATCTTGTGGTACTTTTAGAGCAATATTCTTTCATACTTTTGCATCCTCTTCCTCTTGCACCTTAGTTTTAAGTTTCAGCTCATAAGAGGTAAGAGAATTAATAAGAGATTGAATAGGCATAGTATTCAAATCTCTAGCCTCCTCAATAGCAGTCACTTTATTTTTCCAATCATTGGACAAGGCATTCAGGATTTTTCTATTTTTCTCACCAAGAGAATATTCTTTTTCCAGCACCTCTAAATCTTTAATGAGATCATTGAATCTACAATACATTTGATCAACATTTTCATGAGGTTCCATCTTGAAAGATTCGTACTTTGTAACTAGAATGGACTTCTTTTGTTCTCTAACATTCTCACTACCTTCATGAATTTCTTTCAGTTTGTCCCAAATTTCTTTAGCTGACTTGCAACCCTTGACTCTAATAGATTCATTTGAGTCTAATGCACAATATAACACATTCATGGCTTTTGCATTTAAGGTGAGATGAGCTCTATCCACAGCAGTCAGTTCACTTCTTGTTTTCGGTTTAGATGCATGAGTATTTTCATCTATAAGAGAGGCATCATATGGACCTTCACTAATAATAAACCATAATTCGATATCAATAGATTGCAAAAAGATAATCATTCTTTCTTTCCAACTCATATAATTTGACCCATTAAATATAGGTGGTCTAATAACAGAATGTCCTTCAAAAAATATAGCATTATTGGTTGTCATTTTTACTCCCAAGCCGATTGAGCTTAATCTCAAGGAGACCAAGCTCTGATACCAATTGTAAGGCCCCTAGACAACCAATCGAAAAGCCAATCAATAAGCAATTAAAAGATCATAAATGTAACAGTAAGTAAATAAAAGGAAAGGATTGCAAACCAATTAACTACCCAACTCCTCTTGAGCTTGTAGATTAATTGAAACAAGCTACTTCAAGTTGATGAATTACAATCACTCTTGTGTACAAAGAAAGGTTCACCTCCTCCTTGCCCCAAGCAGCACTCGGTCAAGTCAGGACGTTTTACTATCTCTCAGGACAACCCTCACAGAGCTACACTCATGAAAGATTCACTCACAAATGAAAAGCTTACAATGAACCTCACACCACTAAGACTACAAATATTCTTTTTGGAGTATTTTCTCACTAAAATCTCTCTAGATCTTTTGTATCTTCAGTGTGCCAAAATTGTTTGAAGTGTCTGACCAACCACTATTTATATAGGACCAAGAAAGTGTCTCATTAATGCTTCCAACGGATAGAAAGTAGCTGAACAGTCAACTAGTTGTTGGTAGTGTCGGACGTCCGATAGCACTGTTTTATGCGTCCGACAGCAGACAGTGAGTTTCAGAGATTTTTTTCAATTCTTTCGGACGTCCGGTGCAAGCTCTTTGTGCGTCCGACAGCAAACAAACAGATTTGAGAAATTATCTTTTTTCTATCAGACGTCCGGTAGAGACATATTCAGCGTCCGATAGTTTCGTCGACTTCGAAGGATCCTATCGGACGTCCGAAGCATGCGTCCGAAGTTGTGCAATGATTATCAGACGTCCGATCCTGACTTCTTGAGCGTCCGACAGTTTCAGCATACTTTGTCATCTTTCAATTGTACTTGATCATGGAATCAAATAACTTCATAACTGAAAATATATCTTGAAGAAATATTAGTATCATCCATTTGTTTTGTAAACATCAAAAGATAGGGATCAAGATCAACAGGAAAAAATTCCAACTTTGTGCCCAGAAAAGAAATTTCTTCCAACCAAAACTCGCACTTGCTAAATTTAGCATACAATTTATGCTCTCTTAAGATCTGCAGCACTACCTCCAAGTGTTTAGCATGTTCTTCTCGAGTCTTAGAATATACTAGGATATCATCAATAAAAACTACTATGAACTGATCCAAGTACTTTTTAAAGACTCTCTGCATTAAGTCCATGAAGGCAGCTAGTGCATTGGTTAATCCAAATGGCATGACTGCAAACTCAAAATGTCCATATCTTGTATTGAAAGCAGTTTTGGGTATGTCTTCCTTCTTAATTTTCAACTGATAATACCCTTGCCTCCAATCCAACTTGGAGAAAACTACTGATCCTTGCAGCTGATCGAATAAGCTGTCAATCAATGGTAGAGGGTATTTATTTTTAACTGTAACTTCATTTAACCCTCGATAATCAATACATAACCTCAAACTTCCGTCCTTTTTCTTAACAAATAGAATGGGTGCTTCCCATGGCGAATCATTTTCTCTAACAAAACCTCTCTCCAATAAATCCTGTAATTGAATTTTTAATTCTTTTAGCTCTGCAGGAGAAATCGGGGCCGTTCCCGGCACTAGTTCAATCTTGAACTCCACTTCTCTCTCTGGAGGTAATGTTTTTAATTTTTCAGGAAAAATATCCGGATATTCCCTTACCACTGGCACATCTTCCAACTTTACTTGGTCACTGGGAGCGTTAATCAGGAAGGCTAAGAAACCTTGCGCTTCTTTATACAACATTTTTCTTGCCCGAATTCCCGAAATCATAGCAGACGATGCTAATCTGCCCTTCACATCTAACTTCAGGGTGGCTTCTGTGGCGACCCCACTTCCCCCTAAGGCGAACCAGAGGGCTGGCGGGCCGTCTGCCCAGCTCTCGCCAGGACTCACACAAGCAACTAGCAAAAGTCCTTCCGAAGTATAACCTAATCTATTACAACATCGTTTCCCTCCAAATAGGCCGGTTTCTAGAATCACATTAACTTCAGAGATAACAGTGCCTTAAGATAGCCAACGTCGATTCTTAAAATACCTTCCCGATTACAACCCTAGAAACAAAACATATAATTCAAATACATCCTTATAAGCCAAGTAACAAAATAAATGAAGTAAGCAAAATTTTCGGGTTCTTACAACCTACCCTCCTTAAAGAGAATTTCGTCCTCGAAATTCATACCTTCTGGAATCTCGGATAACCCTGAACCGTGTGATCGGTTCCTCCTTCCATTGACTTGTCGAGGAACAGCTCCATTTCCCTGTTGAGCAGTAGTTTCTCGTGAATATCTCCTTGGACAGTCATGAACTTTATGGCTGGTACTTCCACAACCCATACACTTTCGTCCCTTTAGCCAACAGTTTTCTTCAGTGTGATTCGTCCTTCCACAATATCCACAAATTGGACGAGGTGTTGTGGCCTGACTTGCTTGCGAGATTTTCTTTAATCGTATCTGTCCTACTGAAGTCCCTTGCGACATAGTTCCTTTTGGTTCCTTTATCATGAGTGGTGCAGGAGGTAACAGTCCTACTCCATCCACTTCTTTTCTAACTTTGGGTGGTGGTTCATTTTCTCCTAGTGTACTGTCAGATGCATCTCTTTTCCTTGCTTGAAAAGCTCTCAGTTGAGATTTTGTGATTTCTACCCTTTGTGCTTTTTCGAGAGCGTCACTAAATGTTTCAACCTGTGCTGCGGCAAGGGCATCTTGGATTTCCAAATCTAATCCTTGAATAAACCGTCTTATTCTCTTTCTTTCAGTAGCCACCAATTCTGGGGCATATGTAGATAACTTCGTAAAGCGTGTTTCATACTCAGCTACACTTAAAGTTCCTTGACGAAGCTTTATGAAATCATCTTCTCTCTTTTCTTGGACTAGTGGTGGAAGAAATTTTCCATTAAATTCTAGGACAAAGTTCATCCAAGTTCTAGGAGTTTGTTCCCTTTCCCACTTATTTCTTATAACGTTCCACCATGCTCGAGCCGGTCCTTCAAGTTGGAACACAGCAAAGTTTACTTCTCTCTCCTCGGAATAGTCTAGTGCATCAAATATATTCCTTATATTCTCCAACCAACTCTCAGCTATATCGGGGTTTGGACCCCCAGAAAATTTATGAGGGAAAAACTTTTGAAATCTCTCTAAAGCCCTATCCTCTCCTATTTCTTGGTTTCCAAGTTGGTTCACTTGTCCAATTCCCTGGCCTTGTTGGGGTACCAATCGCTCTAGTATGTCTGTCATGCGAGTCAAAACTAACCCAATTTGGTTTTCTACCCCAACCCTAGGTTCAGCGTTTCGGTTGGCGGTGGGTTCTTTATCTCCTCCTTGATTTTGAGGTCGTCTGGGTTGACGTCCACGTCGTCGTCTCCCAGCTTCCATTCTCACAACTAGTCTCTACAAGTATGTGCAAATGGCTCACTAAACTAAAAATTATCTATGCACGCGTATTTTTAACAATTTTCAAAATGAGCAAATAAACTATATCCACAGATAACATTTTCACAAATAGCACATTAACAGTTAACATAGAATTTAAACTAGTCTCAATTAAGTTGCATACCATTACGAAATTAGAGCTAATCAAGTCATAATACAAGTTGAAATCGGAGGTCATTTATCCAAAGTTTAAAAATCTTTAGCAAGCCAGCCAATAACTAAAGTGCATTCATCTCCAAGAATAACCAACCTTGGGATTTCTAGTTAAAGCCTCCTCAAGTACCATTTTTCAAACTCAGGGAATATGTACAACTGGCTCACCTAAGCGTCAAGTGGAAACCAAGTCAATTCGCACTAGGATTGGCCATCTCCAGATGCAAATCAACTCAATCATCACCATTCCTCAAAGAAAATTTCACAAAAGGTCTCACTCACGCAATCGATCCAAGATTCACATTCAATTTCATACATATACTTACGAAGATTACAAGCCTAGAGGATATCTCGAATCTTATAATTTACCCAATCAAATTCAATCTTATAGATATCAGCTAGTACCGATATTCAAGAAACTCAACTATCACTTTTCAAATCAATTCTCACATAATTCTCTTCAGTTTCTTATAATATAAGAAACCCTAGTGTGCAAACCCACTTAAAGCCAAACACTTCAATATTACTCAATCAATCATCAAGTATTAAGATCACATTCCACTTACTAAACAATCAAACTCCACAGTCCGACATCTTATGCTTAAAGTCTAAGATACACTACAAAGATCTAGAGCCTAAGCTCTGATACCACCTGTGGCGACCCCACTTCCCCCTAAGGCGAACCAGAGGGTTGGCGGGCCGTCTGCCCAGCTCTCGCCAGGACTCACACAAGCAACTAGCAAAAGTCCTTCCGAAGTATAACCTAATCTATTACAACATCGTTTCCCTCCAAATAGGCCGGTTTCTAGAATCACATTAACTTCAGAGATAACAGTGCCTTAAGATAGCCAACGTCGATTCTTAAAATACCTTCCCGATTACAACCCTAGAAACAAAACATATAATTCAAATACATCCTTATAAGCCAAGTAACAAAATAAATGAAGTAAGCAAAATTTTCGGGTTCTTACAGCTTCCCCCGGAATCCAAAATTCTAACACTTTTGCTCTACAATCAAGCTTAGCATGGTAATGAGTTAGAAAATCCATTCCTATAATAACATCATACCCTTTTATGTCCAAACTGACTAGATCTACTAGCATCCTACGCTCTCCAACCCAGAATTCGCAGTTCTTATAGGTCAGGCTAGTGATTATGCTTTTATTACCCATGGGTGTCCTAACTTCAATATCAAAGGGTAATCTAACAGGTTTTACATCAATTCCGGACATAAAAATTGGATTCACAAATGAATGAGTTGCGCCAGGATCAATTAATACTCTAGCTAATCGGTGAAAGATTGGAAGAGTGCCTTCCATGATTTTCGAGAAATCAGGTACAGGTTGGTCATCCATGGCGTACACCCTGGCAGGAACTTTCGGCCTACTTCCTCCAGAAGTGGCTTGTCTAGCACTCGGAGTACCACCTTCTTGTGTTTTCGGACAACCGGCAATCTGGTGCTCGCTGCTTCCGCACCTTAAGCACTTTCCTTCTTTCCTCCAGCATCCGTCCTCGGTATGGCCAGCTTTTCTGTAATACCCACAAGTTACCTGAGGGGTGATCACACGACCTCCTTGCGAGGCGTTCCTAGGTTGACCCCTTCCACTAGGTCCTCCTCTAGCTCCGATATCTCTTCCCCCGGCACCTCTTGCCCCAGCTCCTCTCGCTAGAGAGCCCCGTGGTACTCCAAGACTATTTACTCCACCCGTTCCTCGACCCACTTTGGCCGGTGGAGCATTTGCATAAGTCGGCTCCTGACTGCTGCTAGGGGCAAATCTTTTCTTGGCCTGGAAAGATTTTACTTGAGCTCTGGAAACTTCAACCCTTTGAACTCTCTCTACAGCATCAGCAAATGTGTCTATCCGAACAGCAGCTAATTCCTCCTGGATCTCCACGTTTAGTCCCTGCACAAACCTCCTTATACGCCTTTGCTCCGTGGCTACCAATTCAGGAGCAAAATGGGACAATTTCGTGAATTGAATCTCATATTCGGCGACACTCACCGCCCCCTGCCTACACTTGATGAAGTCATCCTCTCTTTTCCCTTGAATGAGAGGAGGAAGAAACTTGGCGTTGAACTCCCTTGTGAAGTTCGCCCAGATCCTAGGAATATGGTTTCTGTCCCAATTAACCCTAACTAGGTTCCACCAGGAACGAGCAACTCTCTCAAACTGGAATGCTGCGAAAGTCACTTGTCTCTCCTCCGCATAATTTAGAGCTGCAAAAATGTCAGAGATCCTCTCCCACCAACCTTCTGCTTACTCAGGTTCTGGTCCTCCATAAAACTTGGGAGGTCCAAACTTCAAGAATCTCTCTAATGCCCAATCCTCAGTATCGATTGGGCCTCCTTGGTGATGCACCGATCCAAGGCTTGGTGCTCAGTCATGCGCTCTAAGACATCAGTTATTCTATTGATCGCGGTGGCCACTGGTTTTCCGGCCACGCCCTCTTGACCATGGTCTTGATTGACATCAGGTTTCCTATCACCACCAACCTCGGGGTGTTGTCTAGTTAATCTCCACGTTCTCTACCTCTAACTTGTCGATCCATAGCCTAGTTATGCCTATTGATAAAAAATAAAGCAATTAAGCGAGATTATTTTTATTTATTATTATATATATATATTTTTATATATATATATAAAATCAACATGAACATTAAGGAAAAGGAAAATAAAACACTTAACATATATTCACATACCGAGGTTCATACAAATAGCAAGTTAGGGTGCTTTCCGAAAGTATGGCACACAAGTTTAACAAATATATACAAACAATCCCTTAAACCAAAAATAGGGATGTAGTGCCTCAAAAATAGGCCATCTAGCTAGACAAAATGTTATGGCCTAAACTAGTGTCACCCTATCTAACCCTGAATACCTAGTTACAAGCAAATCAAACCTAGTCTAACCCTCAGCAGGGCTACCAGGGGCAACGTCCTCCTCAGGGTCCTCCTCCGGATACTCCTCCGGGTCCTCCCCCACACCCAGCTGAGTAGTACCCTGAATGATACCCATGACCTCGTCTGTCATCATAGTGGCGTCAGCCTTGATACTAGCACTCCTATCTCGTACCTCCTCAGCTACTCGAGTCAACCGAGACCTCTGTCTCTCTAACTCCTCACGAGCAGCCTCTGACCTAGCCCTCTCGACTGCTAACCTCTACTCTAGATCAGCTATGCGGTCAAGCTGAGTATCAACCATGATGCTCAACTCCTCGACGTCCTGGGTCAAAGTGTGATTAGCGTCCCTCAGCTGGCGACGCTCGTCGTCTAAAGACAGCACTAACTCGTTAGGGTAGGCATATGTGGCCCTACACTGACATCGGGGTTGCCTATTAGCTGGTGTATAACGTATACGAGATCCTCCGCCTCGTGGCCTATAAGAGATGGACCTAAGAGGCTCTACATGTCCATTAGCCAATCCGTTACCATTAGCATGTCCGTTTCCGTTTTCCATACCTGCAAAATAACCAAAATCCAAAAGTTAATGCTTAAATAGCTAACTTGCTTGGGTACTACTTAAAATATGTCTAATCATCTCACTTCTTAACTTTAAAAAGTGTTCAGGGTTTCTAACACATCTAATATATCCTTCAAATAATTTCTAACCTAGGCTCTGATACCAACTGTGACGGCCCCACTTCTCCCTAAGGAGTACCAAAGGGTTGGCGGGTCGCCTGCCTAGCTCTCGCTAGGACTCACGCAAGGAAACCGATTAAACCCTTCTAACGTATAACTTAACGATTACAAAATTCGTCACCGAACAAACGAATCCTTAAAACGACCAAAAAATACTAAGAACACATTAACTTCAGAGATAACATTACCATTGGACAACTGAACATCCACTCTTAAGTATGCCTCCAACTAGTTTACAACATAATTACGTTTACACATTACACGCCATAAAGTGAAGTTGTAATAGCCCGACTTTCCCCTAAGGCGAACCAAAGGGGGTAGCGGACTGCCTGCCCAACTCTCGCCAGGACTACGGATCAGTTTACGTTGATCTATTACGTCCCGGAACAAAATCACGCGCGCAAACAAGTAAAAATCACAAAATTTAAAAACAAAAATCGAAGCCGAAGATGAACAGTAACGGACACGTCAGAATCCGGATTCGGTACTGTTCATCCTCGCCAATTTCTTTCCTTTCCGTTTGAAAATCGTGTCACTCCGAAATTCGTCCAAACAACAACCATACATATATATTCAATGGAAATCAACATTTACAAGCCAAACGGCCTACCAAAATATCCATTTAGTTCATACATATACAGGTAGCCATTTACACATCAAACATTGGTGGAAACAAAGCACTTAGGGTTTTCACCCTCCAGGAGCTATTCAAAATACATATACATGAGCTCAACTTGTCATTCAACTATCACAATCTTTTCCAAAAGTTTCATTTTCCTGTAAGGAAAACAAATAACACGGAATGAGCTAAAGCCCAGTGAGCAACTACCACAATATCAGTTAAGATCACATAAGCATAACCATTCAATTCAAGTATGCAATTTCGAAGTAAAGCAAATCAGTGAAAGGATACGGTCGGCTCTCAAGAGCCCATTTCCACGCTTGTAATCTTGATCCAACCTCATTGACTCTCCGTCAATGTTAAAGGTACCAAACCGTAGACCACCCTTTACTTCCAATCCTTCCACCCATCATACCCCAACCGGGCCCGCACTCCATTCAGTCATTTTGGTAATACTCGAGTATACCGGAACCAAGGGTCTCAATACCACAAGGTTCCCCAGTACAGTCCCCGTGGCAATTCAATCTTCACGACCAAGCCCTCGCCGGCTCGATCCAATTGACTACCAAACGGGGTTGAGCTCAGTAATACAGTAAGGTCGTTGGACATCGTCCAAACAACACCAAATCAGTTTCCATAAAATGGAATGCAATAACTCATATATCAAGTTCAGTAAGACAGTGAAACGGTGGACAATCAGTGATACTATCAAAAGGGGTGAGGGCGGTCAAGTACACCCTCACCTTAATCAATTCCAATATCCAAGTAAGCCTTCAAGGCATCACATATACATTTAGCAAAGCCACATAATAACATTTAAGTGAGTAGTATACTCACAAAGCAATTAAGTGCTATTTCATGCACTTCCGTCAGGGGAATGTCGTGAACCACCGTCACGCCCTAGAACACATAAGCAAGTACAATGAGACTCAATAACGAGTCATAAAGCAATGCCAATCACAACCCCAATAGGGTTTCATAAGCATATACAAGCATTATAGCAAACCAGAAATTCAGACAATGGCTTTAGCCTTGGCCCTGAAAATAAAACTGTTTTGTCCTTACTTTGCGGTAATGGCGTCAATTTCACTACGATTATCGGATGGGGGTGTAAGACCCACCGTTTCGAAGCTATGAATCAGGGATACAACAATGTAGAAGGTCACTCAGTCCAGTTCCTAGCTTAACTAGGTCAAAAATGCCAAATACTATACCAGAATTCCCAAAACAGGTTTGCAAATCACACAAAACTGTAATTACTATAACTCAGTCTATACAAGTCCAAATGCCGAAATTCCAAAGGCATATGTTAGCTAAGACATCCAGCTACATTTCATCAGAAGACACCAACTTCAAAATCCAAACCAATTCCAGCCAAAATAGCCAAATACCAACGCAGTTTTCGCATTCTGTCCAAAGCAGAACAGCTACAGTAATTCCGACATAACTCACTCTACACTAATCCAAATGACCTGAAATTTTGCAGGCACCTCAAACACATCAATACCTACAACTTTCATGTTTTGAGCAAAGTCCAATTCGGCCTATAACCCTATGATCTAAAACCAGACAGAATTAGGGGATTATGAACCCTAACTTTTCACAATTCACTTCAAATCCAAAATTGGTTGCATTTATCCACAATTCACACCTACTAGAGTCATTATAGTCCATTGCCAATCATCAAAGATGGCTACAACATCCATTTCATATTAAACCAGAAAATTCATCATAAAATTAAAAACTTCACCAAATCAAGTCAAACCAAAAAAGAAATCATATAATCCACCACTTTAGCCACTTCTAAGCCAAACATAAGCATCATTAGATGTAGTAGGGTGTTTCAAGCCTCACTTACCAAGAAACAAGAGAGAGGAAGATGTTGGACACCTTAGCTCTTCAAACAAACTTCACCAAACAACTTACTAGCACTAGAAGGAAAGATTTTATGGAGTGGAACCTAGTGTAGGCTTTTGTTCTTGGAAGATTGAGTGAAATGGAAGCTTCAAAGTTGAAGAAATTTCCTTCCTTCTTGAGCTAGGAGGGCCGGCCAACATGGAGAAGAAAATGGTGATTTTTGGGCAATTTTGAGATATTTAATCCTTTGGTCAAAAAAGTCAAGAAAGTGAATAGTAATTCTTAAAGTCCAACCAATGAGAATGTGACACTTGTCACCTCATTAAATGCATTCCTATCTGTCGCGCCCCATTTTTTGATAAGAAAAATAAATTGTTTGAGAAAGATGTATTGTTTCAATTTTGATTGGAAAATGATTTTTGTGAGTTGAAAAGACATGGGTCTCAATGGGACTTTGGAAAGCGACGATTTGACCCAAAAAATAGTTTTAAAAAGGGTTTTGAAATGAAAAGTTTGGAGTCGCCACTTGGTAATGATTTAAGGTGTACCAAGTCACCTAAAAATGAATTAAGTAATAATAAACCCTTTTTAAAACGACTCCTAGTCTACGTAAAACAAAGAAAAGGTTCGGGAGTCACGTTTGACAAAGGGGAAGGCAAGGATAGACTCCAAGGCACCCCTTTGACCTAGCCAAGGCTAGTTGCGTAACTTAACCCTAACTTTCCTGACTTTCTACCCAGGGTATGTATTGCATGTTGGATTATGCCTATATGAATGCGAAAACGAAAAAATGCAATCCTAAATTCTACGATGTCTCTCGTGAGGTTTTTGGTCCCAAACCACATGAATTGTGGCGGCCAATAAAGGGAAACCTCATAGAGGTCGATTGATGCAAATGGTGACTTAAGTGCAAGTGTGCAAGTGTATGAAAAGATTCATGTATGAAATGGTGTGAAAAAAAAACAAAGTGTTTGTGTGCGCATGTGAAGAGAAAGTGCACGTGTGAATTTGGATGAAAAATCAAAGTATTAGTGTGTGCAAATGAATGAAGATAGAATAGTACATATATAAGTGAAACTTGAATTTCATTTGTGAAGTAAAGTAAATAAATGATAAAGATGTAGTGAAAAATATGGATTGAGAAATGTAAGAAAAATGTGATTAAAAGAGTATGGAAGTGATGAAAGTATGACCCTAGGGGAATGCAACAAGTCGGGTACGGGGGTTGACTTCTAACTTTTCGACTTCGATTTTCCCTTGGATTAGAAGGCGAAACTAGCGTGCTAAGGCTATCGAGTAGCCACACTCGCTCGTTTCCCTTATCGGAGGGGGACACTCAAGCAAAATGAACCCTATAGCTAGTATGGGATGCAAAACCTAAAATGAGAGGAAAAGGGGTTTGAAGATCATGCCAAATGATAAAACTAAGGAAAATGCGTGATATGTGGTGAACAAGCAAATGATGTACTATCGAGGGAAAATCCCTAAGGGTCTAGCGTTGGACTAGCCCATTCTATGAATTCCGACTAGCGTTGGACTAGTGGAAACGATAAAAGAAGCCACAACTAGCGTTGGACTAGTGTGGTGACGTACATTCATCCATTCCATTCATCCACACTATAAAAAGCGAGTAGACATGCGAATCACTTATAAACACGTAGCACATAACACTTAGCATGCTTGGCTAGATGCAAGGACCTAATAAAGCAAGTAACACGTAACACATAGGCATGCAACCAAACTAATGAACTTATTACATTCACTAACTAAAACAAAAGGGGGAAGGGGAAAATGGACCAAATTGCTCGCCAAAGCCCTATCTATTACAAGCCAAGAGGTGTACACATACCCCATTAAAAGAATAACTTAATGAAAACAAAAAGTAAATGACATAAGTAAAAGGAATTAAAGAAAAGCTAGGAAAGCAAAGTAGACATGCAATTCACTTAGCACATTGGATCACATAGGAGACACAAAAGGGATAAAAGAAACTATACCGCTCCCTTTTGTGGTGCTTTAAATGGAGTAAAATCGCTTATTTATCCTCCAAAATAAAAGAAAGGGTCAAGGTACCAATTTATTTGGGAAAAATAAAGAAAATGTGCAAAACAAAGCTCACTTGATCATGAAGCCCCTAAAGTCATGCATGAGGTGCAATTTAAACAAAGCATAGTAGTTAATTGAAGCAAACAAGCAATGAAGTTGTAAAATTAAAAAATACCAAGGACCAAATTGAGAAAACATTCAATTGGTTGGGTCATAGTGGAATAAGGGGAGACTTGGGGGTCAAAGTGCAATTGTCAAAAGTTTTTCATGCAAGTTCATGCAAGACAAACGAAGAGAATGCTTCTGCAATTTCCAGCTAAACGTCTCTGCTGCAATTCGGATTTGCAAACTTTCCGTAGCTTTCTAACAAGATACTAATTTAAACAACAAGAACACCATCTAATCCTCCCACTTTACGACACAAACTTCAGATTCAAACATGAAAATCAGACCAAGGAGCATGCAAACATTGAAGAGATATTCTGCAAAAAGGCACGAAGAAGCTTCCTACAACAAGAAAATCTGTTGCAACTTCAGATTTGATATCGAAGTTTTGATCAAAAACTTCTAAGCCCAACATCCAAAACTTTGTACTAAGCATTAAGACACATAAACTTAAATCTTCAAACAAGCAAGGAGTAGGAAATTAAACCAAAACCAAAGAACTTTTCATGCAAAAATGATTTTAAACTTCAGCATTTTGCATGGTAGATTCGTTTCAACCTCTCAAATCGAAAACCAACTTCAAGTTCTTATCAGTCATGCAAGGGAATGGCAAAAATCAGAAAACACTAAGGACCCTCGTGCAAACAAGAATGCGGACAAGGCTTTCTGCTAAGGGGAAAAAAAATGCAGCGGCTAAAGAGGCTTACTGCAATTTTTCTGCTGCAGTACTATGCGGCTCTGATTCATGCAAATGAAGTGCCAATGAATGTACAAAAAAACTCCTTGTTCATCCACCTGACTCACACACATCTCCACTCATCCATCAACCAGGAGAAATCAGGCCAGGAAAACGGGGAAACTCAAGAAATGCAACAAAATATTTGACAGTTCATGCATTTTATTATCAAAACTCTCTTCTCTCTCGCTGGTTTCTTGAATGCAATCTAAAGATAACTAATGGCCAAACTAACAAATTTGGATCAACACAACAGGATCATCCAGCAACCTTTCCATTTTTCACCCGCAGAGCCTTACGTTTACACATGAAAAATCCGAGAGAAAGAGTATACAAAGACTGAAAAGAATTTCAGCAACTTCACAACTATGACATCTTGGGCATACACGGCTAACAAAATCAACCCAAAAACAGCAATCTTTTGAGTCAAAGCAACACTTTACGCCTCTTATCAACAAGTCACAATCATATATTATGCATTTTCCAGGGTCATACAATCCAAATCATGCACAAGAGGAAAACCTAGAGGCACGTAATGCAACATCCACAAATTTCTGGATTTCATTTATCAGTAAACAACTCCACTAATAAATCATCGATCATTCAGCCTACAACAAGACTATCAAGCCCCCAAGCTAGCAGAATGTGAGACTTACACCTCTTATTGCTAAAACCTAACAATCGAAATTTCGCCAACCCCACAAAACAGCAACCAACGAGACATTAAAACAGCAACCATGATAAAAGTCAAGGAGTCAAGCGAAATATCACAAGATTCATGCCTTTTGGACTCGAGTTCTCATGAATGCAACGTTAAAACAAGAAAGGGAGAAGCAAAAACGATCACCTGAATTGCTGGGCCAAAGCAAAAGTTTCTGCTGCGTTTTCGTTCGGTGCAACGGAGGCAGAGCAGCTTCTTTGTGGCCAGATTTGACGATCTTCCCGTTGTTATTTGCGAACAATTTCTGAACAAGAAATCCTCCCCTTACTCCCCAATTGGTGCAGAAACAAAAATCCAATCGGATTGAACAACCAGACCGGAGATAATCATGCCGCAAGGTGTGCCGAAAATCAGCCCGTTCTGCCGAAATTTTTGCAGAAAATTTCTTCTTCCTTTTCTGGTTTTCTGTTCGCCGCCCCCAGCTCCTCACTCAGCCGTAGTTCCTCCTCTCCCTTTCCTCCGAAAACCCTGGTTTTCTTTTCTTCTGCTCAGCCCACTCCCTCTCTCGCTCACTCGGTTCTCCCTTTCTTCCTCCAACTCTCCACCCGTAACCCCAGTTTTTCTTCTCGATTTGTTCCTTTTCCTCTAGCCCGTCACCTTCCTTTTCTATTTCCAGTTCTTCCAGTCAAACCCCCCGCAGCTCTCTCTTGTGTCTTCCTCGCCTTTCTTCCGGTGCTCCCCCCCCAAGCTCGAAGCTTTCTTCTTCCTCTGCCCCGATGAACTCCCCTCAGCCCAGTTTTCTTTCCGCTGTTAACTCCCAAAAATCCCCTGCAGCCTTCTGGTTTTTCCCTCTTCAGCCCCCTTAAGCCTGTCTCTCCTTTATGCCGTCCATAAGCCTCTCGTATGCTCCCCTCTCTACCCCTCTCGCGGCTGTAGTTCATTTCTCCCTTTTATACCCAGCTCTCCACCTCCTAAAACCCTGTATTCAAGGGCTGGAAATCATCCCCTTCAACCCCTTTTCTTCTGGCCATTCGATGAGCATACCATTTGTCCTTTACACGCTGCAAAAAAGAATGCAGCGTGTATGCCGCGAGCCCCTTGATAATTACAGAAATGATAAAATAATAATAATAATAACAAATTGCCAAAACCATGTAATAATAAAAAAAAAAACAAACTAAATAAATAAAAACAACAAAAATGTCCATTTTTCAAATTTTCTTCATTTTTCTTTTTTTTCTCTTCTTTTTTTCAAAATAACTTAATAAAAATAACTAAAGTGCAAAAAGGTTGAATTTAAAGAAATAAACATATTTTTGTGAACAAATTTCCCTTTTTCTTTTTTATGACTTTTCTTTCTTTTCCTCTTTTTTTTTTCTTTCAAGAAAGCATTGAATAAAAACAAAATGACTAAAACATATTTTTGATGCTTTTTCTTTTCTTTCTTTTCTTTTCTTCAACAAATTCTATGATAAAACTTAAAAATAAAAATAAAACTGGAAACTAAAAACTAAAAATGAACACGACAAATAAATAAATAAAAAACTAAAAATTACACCAAAAATTTGGTGTCTACACTATCCTTTCTTTCTTCTCTCACATCAATCATTTCACACACTCTACTTATCTATTAACACCCGATAAATTTTACACAGTATCCGAAATTTAACCTAATTGGCCGAATTTTTCCGAACTTTTCGCACTAGTGGGTCCCACGTCCAATATATATTCTTTATTTTCTAAAAACTCACCAATACTAGGAAAATTATCTAGAAACTATAATTACTCATAAAATCTACCAGAAAAATATTTCTAAGCCCGAAAATGCAGAAAACATGCAATTAAGGGGAAATAAACCCTAGGAAAATAATTAGGGTTTTACGGGTTCTCACACTCTCTCCCCCTTAAAAGAATTTCGTCCTCGAAATTCCTTATCATTGACTACTCCGGGATTAAATTGAGCTTTATACTTTGCTAACAAATCTGTGCCCCTTCACTGGTCAGATTCAGTAAATTCTTACCTTCCACGTCCTCTAATGGGTCAAAGCCTTGATGTTGTTCTAAGGAGTACACCCGAGAGGACACTTTTGATCCATCCTTGTCCCCCTTCGACTGGTCAGGGTGGGTCGTGGTTGGTGGTAGAGTCCCTTGCCGCTCGCGCAGGCGAGTTGGACAGTTAGCAATTTGATGTTCGGCATTCCCACAGAGCAAGCATTTTCCTCCTTTCCTCCAGCAATTGTCCTCCGAGTGGTTTAATTTTCCGCAATACCCGCAGGGTCCGCGTGCTGCAGAAGCTGAGCCTCCTCTTGACGGCCTCTCTGGTGACATTTCCGGCATCCTCACTCCTCCCGTTCCCCGGCCAAATTTGGGAGAGATATTTTCATCCTCCTGTCCCGAATTGTTTCCAGGAAATCCTCTCTTTTTCGCCTGAAAGTTTTTCACCTGGAGCCTAGCATTCTCTACCCGTTGTGCCTTTTCCACTGCTTCACTGAAGGCGTTAATTTGGGCTGCCGCGAGGTCCTTCTGGATTTCTACGTTCAGGCCCTGGACAAATCGCCGTATTCTTCGTTGCTCGGTCAAGATCAACTCAGGCGCAAACTTGGATAAGCGGGTAAATTGACTTTCATATTCCGCCACAGTTTGAGCCCCTTGGCGGAGCCTAATGAACTCGTCCTCCTTCCTCTCCTGGACTAGAGGAGGGAAAAACTTGGCATTAAATTCTGGGATGAAGTTCACCCAAGTCCTAGGCGTCTGCTCCCGCTCCCATTTCTGTCTAATTACGTTCCACCAGGAACGGGCCGCTCCCTCAAGTTGAAACACGGCGAAAGTCACCTGCCGTTCATCGGGGTAGTGTAGGGCTGCAAATATGTCAACCATCTTCTCAAGCCATTTCTCAGCAACGTCAGGGTCGGGTCCCCCAACAAACTTTGGCGGGAAAAACTTTTGAAAACGTTCGAGAGCTCTATCCTCGCTCTCGATATGGTTACCGGGGTTTCCGGGATTAGGGTTTGGGTTCTGGCCCTGTTGTTGCACTACTTGTGCTAGTAGGTTTGTCATTTGCAGCATAGCAGCAGCTATTTGAACAGTGGGGTCGGCTTGTGGTTCAGGATTAGGCCCAATAGAGGTTTCCCCCGTACCCCTAACCGGTGTGGGTTGCCTACCCCTGCGTCCACGGCCTCGACCACTTCGGGTGCCTTCCATCAGTCTAAGTCAATCTAGGTCATCAAATAAATATACTGTTAAAGGGCACCTAACCCTCCTTTCCGTAGCACCAGACAGGAACAATGAAACAAGAATAAGCAACTCAAACATTTACTGCGAAGAGCATTTAAACACATTACACGTATACATAGCCCACATAACCAGGTTAAGCAATCATACGGAACAGTCAGTCAATTACATACGAAGTCATTGCATGAAACAATAGGGTCCTCAAAAGTACTTTGAACAACTAGGTCACAAGTGCAAAAGAACTCACGAAAAGCTTTTCCCCTTCTAGGGCTTCGTCCAAATATTTATATCTTAATCAAGGTCGATCACGCTTAACCATACCCAAACAAACCACACGAAATTCCATAGAATCGCCTTTCTAGTTCACCAAATCCTTTCTAACCTAGGCCTTCATATCTTTCGTATCCGGGCGCAAGAATCTCGTCTAAGATAATTCACATCTCGAGCCGGCCGGTCCCAAGAGTAAACCATCCTTGTTAAAGATTCCTACCCGACATACATACCTAGCTTCCTCGAGTCCCATAATAATGATTCATACACTTATCACATGCCCGGTTCATAACTTACGCTCAAACGAGCACTTGGACATATTCATGAAATTAGGACCACAACACCACTTGGCCCAGTCTCACTCCGCGCAGAGACAACGCGACGTGGCTCTGATACCACTTGTAACAGCCCCACTTTCCCCTAAGGCGAACCAAAGGGGGTAGCGGACTGCCTGCCCAGCTCTCGCCAGGACTACGGATCAGTTTACGTTGATCTATTACGTCCCGGAACAAAATCACGCGCGCAAACAAGTAAAAATCACAAAATTTAAAAACGAAAATCGAAGCCGAAGATGAACAGTAACGGACACGTCAGAATCCGGATTCGGTACTGTTCATCCTCGCCAATTTCTTTCCTTTCCGTTTGAAAATCGTGTCACTCCGAAATTCGTCCAAACAACAACCATACATATATATTCAATGGAAATCAACATTTACAAGCCAAACGGCCTACCAAAATATCCATTTAGTTCATACATATACAGGTAGCCATTTACACATCAAACATTGGTGGAAACAAAGCACTTAGGGTTTTCACCCTCCAGGAGCTATTCAAAATACATATACATGAGCTCAACTTGTCATTCAACTATCACAATCTTTTCCAAAAGTTTCATTTTCCTGTAAGGAAAACAAATAACACGGAATGAGCTAAAGCCCAGTGAGCAACTACCACAATATCAGTTAAGATCACATAAGCATAACCATTCAATTCAAGTATGCAATTTCGAAGTAAAGCAAATCAGTGAAAGGATACGGTCGGCTCTCAAGAGCCCATTTCCACGCTTGTAATCTTGATCCAACCTCATTGACTCTCCGTCAATGTTAAAGGTACCAAACCGTAGACCACCCTTTACTTCCAATCCTTCCACCCATCATACCCCAACCGGGCCCGCACTCCATTCAGTCATTTTGGTAATACTCGAGTATACCGGAACCAAGGGTCTCAATACCACAAGGTTCCCCAGTACAGTCCCCGTGGCAATTCAATCTTCACGACCAATCCCTCGCCGGCTCGATCCAATTGACTACCAAACGGGGTTGAGCTCAGTAATACAGTAAGGTCGTTGGACATCGTCCAAACAACACCAAATCAGTTTCCATAAAATGGAATGCAATAACTCATATATCAAGTTCAGTAAGACAGTGAAACGGTGGACAATCAATGATACTATCAAAAGGGGTGAGGGCGGTCAAGTACACCCTCACCTTAATCAATTCCAATATCCAAGTAAGCCTTCAAGGCATCACATATACATTTAGCAAAGCCACATAATAACATTTAAGTGAGTAGTATACTCACAAAGCAATTAAGTGCTATTTCATGCACTTCCGTCAGGGGAATGTCGTGAACCACCGTCACGCCCTAGAACACATAAGCAAGTACAATGAGACTCAATAACGAGTCATAAAGCAATGCCAATCACAACCCCAATAGGGTTTCATAAGCATATACAAGCATTATAGCAAACCAGAAATTCAGACAATGGCTTTAGCCTTGGCCCTGAAAATAAAACTGTTTTGTCCTTACTTTGCGGTAATGGCGTCAATTTCACTACGATTATCGGATGGGGGTGTAAGACCCACCGTTTCGAAGCTATGAATCAGGGATACAACAATGTAGAAGGTCACTCAGTCCAGTTCCTAGCTTAACTAGGTCAAAAATGCCAAATACTATACCAGAATTCCCAAAACAGGTTTGCAAATCACACAAAACTGTAATTACTATAACTCAGTCTATACAAGTCCAAATGCCGAAATTCCAAAGGCATATGTTAGCTAAGACATCCAGCTACATTTCATTAGAAGACACCAACTTAAAAATCCAAACCAATTCCAGCCAAAATAGCCAAATACCAACGCAGTTTTCGCATTCTGTCCAAAGCAGAACAGCTACAGTAATTCCGACATAACTCACTCTACACTAATCCAAATGACCTGAAATTTTGGAGGCACCTCAAACACATCAATACCTACAACTTTCATGTTTTGAGCAAAGTCCAATTCGGCCTATAACCCTATGATCTAAAACCGGACAGAATTAGGGGATTATGAACCCTAACTTTTCACAATTCACTTCAAATCCAAAATTGGTTGCATTTATCCACAATTCACACCTACTAGAGTCATTATAGTCCATTGCCAATCATCAAAGATGGCTACAACATCCATTTCATATTAAACCAGAAAATTCATCATAAAATTAAAAACTTCACCAAATCAAGCCAAACCAAGAAATAAATCATATAATCCACCACTTTAGCCACTTCTAAGCCAAACATAAGCATCATTAGATGTAGTAGGGTGTTTCAAGCCTCACTTACCAAGAAACAAGAGAGAGGAAGATGTTGGACACCTTAGCTCTTCAAACAAACTTCACCAAACAACTTACTAGCACTAGAAGGAAAGATTTTATGGAGTGGAACCTAGTGTAGGCTTTTGTTCTTGGAAGATTGAGTGAAATGGAAGCTTCAAAGTTGAAGAAATTTCCTTCCTTCTTGAGCTAGGAGGGCCGGCCAACATGGAGAAGAAAATGGTGATTTTTGGGCAATTTTGAGATATTTAATCCTTTGGTCAAAAAAGTCAAGAAAGTGAATAGTAATTCTTAAAGTCCAACCACTGAGAATGTGACACTTGTCACCTCATTAAATGCATTCCTATCCTTTCTTTCTTCTCTCACATCAATCATTTCACACACTCTACTTATCTATTAACACCCGATAAATTTTACACAGTATCCGGAATTTAACCTAATTGGCCGAATTTTTCCGAACTTTTCGCACTAGTGGGTCCCACGTCCAATATATATTCTTAATTTTCTAAAAACTCACCAATACTAGGAAAATTATCTAGAAACTATAATTACTCATAAAATCTACCAGAAAAATATTTCTAAGCCCGAAAATGCAGAAAACATGCAATTAAGGGGAAATAAACCCTAGGAAAATAATTAGGGTTTTACGGGTTCTCACAGAAGTCATAAAGTTCAAGTACATTCATACAAGTCAAGCAAAATTCAGGGTTTGCACTTTTCCAATTTCAAGTGGCAACCCAAGATGAAAGATACATAGTCCGATTCAAAGCAACATTCATAAAAGGTAAAGGCAGACTTCAGGTCTCTCAAACGCCAGAACCTGTTCAGGAAAACAAATAACTTGGGGTGAGCTAAAGCTCAGTAGTGCCCCAAACATGCAGTCATATAACACAAACAACAAATACTATTTCTAAATTAAAATCCGACAAGTAGGAAAGCATATAACAACACAGGGTAGGATACAGGGCTCTCAGGAGCCATTTTCCATGAACTTGATCAAAATCAACCGTAGTTGACCCTCCGTCAACTCTCACTATCTAAAGTCCACGTAGATTTTTTTTTTCTTAGCACGCTCCAACCAACTTACTCCTACAGGGCCTGTTCTTCTCACTAGAGAGTTTGGTATTACTCGAGTATACCTTTTTATAACCTAGTCGAGGGATTTCCCCAACGACGTCACAACAAGTGGTTACCAAGTCAGGATAAGAGGCCCTCCCACCTTAAGGTGTGGTACATTCCCCTGCCTGGTGATTTAGTTGACGAGTCCACGCTCCAGTCAACAGTTGCAAGATTTTGGTACTTGAGTTAGGATAAGAGGCCCTCCCACCCTCAGGTGTGGTACGTTTCTCCACTCAGTACTTAATTAGTGCAAGCAAGGTATTCGAGAAAACATTTCAAGCAAGTCACCACTCGAAAGGGCTAATGCGATAAAGTACACACTGCCCACTTCGATGGATCAGGAAAACCACTTTCGAATTATCACATAACAAGTCAAGAAAGCACTTTAACAAAATAAACATAGAACAAGCAAGGACACTCACCAAAAGTGAAGCTCAAAAGTCAAACTGGGAATCGAAGTCCACGTCCTCGCTAAACCCTAAAAGACCAAGTTTTAAAACTATAAGTTTTACTATACAAGTTCTTGGTTTATATATAAAAGATTATCTTGTACATAACTAGTTTATTTTCTCGGAATAAATCAACAATTCTCTTAGAAATAAAACTAGTAGAAGTGATCAAATATTCGTATGGTTTCTTTAAAGATACTATCCTTCTAGGGTGCAAACCAGAACCAACTTATTTCAAATAAGGTTTCTTGCCGAACAAGTTTTCTACGCTTTTCATCTAAAGTTATTAAAATCTCGTGTTTTTTTGACAATTTTCTTCTAAAACAACTAGTCAAGGACAATTTTACGAAAAATTTAGAGTTTGGAAGTTAGTGCAATTATTTCCTAAAAGTAATAAAGCTAGTTTAAGCAAAGAAAAGAATTAACTAGTTAGCAAGGTTTTAAAAGTCCCGACACTTGAATTTTAGCATTATCGTACTATACTCAATTTCTATAGCTTGATACTAGGACAAAATTTTTCAACAAAGCTTGGTCAAAAAGTACTCGAATTCAAGGGACCAAAACGGGCTTCACGATTCTAATTCATTTGCACATTATATTCCAATTTGCCAATATAGCAAAAATCACAAATCAAACATCAATTTCACTAGGGCTTCATCAATCATTAGCCCTAGATCTCAACAAGTTCAATTCCAATCAAAATTAGACAAAGGAAGTCCAAGGCATCCAAACAATTCCAAACCACAAGTCATTGACTTTCCAAGTGCATTTCGGACAAATCACTTAAACAATTCCACCAAAAATTTAACTCTTGTAAAAATTACTCAAATGGCCAAGAGTTTCATCAATCATTAGCTCTTGGCATCAAACAATCCCTCCTTACACAAAACAACCAGAAATTTAACCCAAAACATAAGAGAAAGTCACGGCCCATTAACTCACAAATAACTCTAGAAATTCGGAATTTTTTTTTCACCCACGGCTCAATCAGCAACATGCATGGCCAATTAATTAACTAACTACCAATTTTAATCCAAAGCCAGGTTCGGACATCATCAAAGGTCATCAACCAACCAGAATTTCATCCAAGTCTTCTCGGTTAGCTTGCATGCAAGCAGATTCTGTACCACTTAGATTTTCTTACTTAATCAAGGCTGATTAACCTCATGCAAAACTTAATCATCCAGTTTTTAGCTAGCTAAACACACATCTAGGCTCAGATCACCTCAAATTAACAAATTAAAGCTGCATTTTCCAGCTCAAACTCTCGGCAATCCAACTTCCTTCAAAATCAGATTTTCCTCTGTCTTAATTCTTCATCCATCTGCTCAACCATCACATGCATGCTCATAAACAACTTCATCTACCTATAATTAACTGGTTTAAGTCCAGAATTTACCTCAACTTGAAGCTCAACTCACGCGACAAGCAGCTGCAATTTTTCCTCTCCTCTCGGCTTGCTAAGGAACTTGGTTATGGCTGGTCTGAGCTTGGTTAGTGCAGGCTGTGGTGTTGGTTGTTGGTTTTGATCACAACTAGTTGAAGATGAGGAAGGAAATGGACAGCTCAGCAGTGATGGAGGAGATGAAGATAGGTAGCTCGCACAACTACCTCTTGCTCTCACTCTCTCTCGGACAGTTCAAGAATGCAGCTCACCGTCTCTCTCTCCCTTGCTCAAGCTTACAAACGAAATGGTGGAAGTGGTGGCTCTTGGTCCTCTTCACCAGCTCACGGATGGAATGGAGGAAGAACAGAAAGTCTCTCTCTTTTCTCTCTAGCTTACGGACAGAAAGAAGAAAATAAAAAGAGCTCGGCTCTCTCGCTTCACTCTCGGACAGTTCATGGCAGAATAAGCAAATGAAATGGAAGTGTTGTGGTGAGTTTGTGACGCCCCACATCTCCCTAAGGCGGACCAAAGGGTATCCGCGGACGCCTGCCCAACTCTCGCCAGGACTCAAGCAATTTCATTCAATTTAAATCCGAACTAAACACATCGAAGAGAACAACATGAATACAACTAATGCGGAAGTGTTCAAGCATAAAATCATCCATTACTCCACCCATAGATAGGGCGTTCAAGATACAACTTAAATCCAAAATATACGTCAGGCCCAAAAGTTACACTTCAATTCCAAAAGTACAATCCCCACAAAGGACATAGCCACTAACAATAGAAAACCTTAAAACAAAAGTACAGCGAAGGGTTTTCTCCAAACTTCCCCGAGATTCGGTCCTGTTAAGGAAAACAAAACTATAGGGTGAGCAAAATGCTCGTGAGGCCAAGAACACACATGCAAGCACTTTGTCAAATAACAATCCCAAATTTAATAAATAAAACCATGTCTTTTCAATAATCAATCATTCGAACAGGAAAAGTAATCAGAAACAATTCAAGGATATAGTAACTCTCAGGAGCTAAGTTCCACTCGCTCTGCCGATGTCATTCGTATACCTTCCCGCGTTGACCCTCCTGTCAACCGGGTCGGTATTTCCATTTCCGTAGATCACCACTTACTTCCCTCCGTCCACCGTACACCTCAAGGGCCCACAAGTCATTTATAAGGCGATACTCCACGAGTATGCCAAGCAAGACCTCTCATTAGGTCGAGCTTATATATATCTCATGGCTCGCCCAAGTCCCCGACCAAACCCATTGCTGGCTCGAGTCTAAGGTTGGCCTATGAGTTTGGACGTCCCCCATTCATTTGAAAGTCGAGGAGGTTCACTCCAACGACATATGTAATCATAACATAACATTGCATTTCATTCATTCATTCATTCAATACATTTCATTCATTCAATACACTTCAATCATTCATTTGAAATTAGAACGAGTGCGATAAAGTACGCACCCGCCCTTATTTTTTTTTAAAATTCCCAACAATTACCCACAATTAAGCAAGTATCAAGAATTCACACACTTAACACTCACCGAGCAATTCAATAAGAATTGTTTTCTGGGAGTTCAAGTGTCCACTGTGAGATCCTCTTGAAGGTCTCCTTGTGCGCCTGGCAATTAATAGTGGATAATCACACAATTAACCCACTTATCAAGAAGATTGTACATTAGTACAATCTAAGGATTATTTCGCAAAAGGAACCTCAATTACACGTAAATCGAGGTTCAACTTGCCTTTTATTATGTACAATATTATTTGAGTTTTTATCATGAAAATCGTGAGCAAAACGTTTAAGAATATCAAAAGAATAAGGAGTTCTTGAAAAAACTCTATTTCTTTGAAATTGGAAAATTTTCAGTTTTATTATGAATCTTTGAAAAATCGTAACTCGCTCGGCATAAGTCGAGAATTGGAAAACTTTATACCGTTGGAAACCTCTTAGAAAGTACTATAAGTTCCTAGAAGACACTTTTCCATGAATTGAAGTGGAAAGTGTTCAAAAATGAGCTTGAAGATGCAGGATTGGTTTACAAGGCAGAATTAAGTTGGATTTCAGCCAACTTTGAAAATTCGGCACGATTCACACGTTGCAAACCAGCCTCTGAAATTTGTCACTCAAGTAGTGTTGCAAGTGAGGTGTATAACAAAACAAGCGGATCAAGAATCGGAGTTTCGAGTACCGAGATACGGTAGCTCAAAGTTGGGGAAATTCAAGACTGGAGAAGAATTTCTAGATTTGAACCTCCAACACTAGAAATTTAATTAGGTATCGAAACGAACTTGGATTGGTACCAAAATTGGCAGTATTTTACTCCCATATGAAAGGTACCGCGCTATCAAATTTCAGGGGAAAATACCTTCAGAAAGATAGTTAATTAGTCAACCAAAGTTCAGGAAAAATTCTAAGGCAATCTGCCTTTTGACTTTCATTTCCCAATTTCCAATCGTTTAACCAAGAAAGCTATCCAACCATGGTTCATTGGTGAAATAAAGGTCTAAGATACATCCATGATACCTTTGGTAAGTGATGAGCATCAAGACTTCAATTAAATAAAATCATTCCCAAGTTTTTCCCAAATCAGTCCAAATACTACGTTTTTCCAAAACAGGGCAGTCCTTTTGTTTTAGTCACAACTCAATCAATTTAACTCGGAATGAGGCATGGTTTATGGCATTAGAAAATACATTCATAGAACTAAAAGTTCACAGAAGGAAATGTTCTGAAATTCGGCAAGCAACCAGCTCAAAATTGAGCCTCAAGTTGCTGCCTCTACAAGCCATTCCAGCAAATCCGAGAGACAGGACAGCTAACTTAAAACGTTTGGTTCGAATCACTCACAAAGAATCAGAATGTACATTTTATCTCAAATTAAAGCCAGGAATGTCTAGTTTCAAACGCCACTGACGGCACTTGATTTCGACACCCGAGGACAGAGTTATGGTCAAAATGCTACCACTGGACAGAGTTACCCGAAAATAATTTTCCAGTTTGCCTAGTTCACGAATAAATTCTTTTGCTCATCCAAACGTTAATGTTTTCCAACGAAAATTTTTACACATATAATATAACATATAAACATCAGGTTCATGCCAATAAATCACCAAAAATGGGCCTTATCATGGCCGAACAAAACAGGGGCAGTTTCGGAATTTCTTGTCATGACCTCTACTTTGAGTTTCCAACAATAATACTCCATGAATCCATCATTATAACCATTAAACTACCATTAAATCCAACATTAATCCTCTAATCAGCAACAACAACCCAAGTGTGGGAATACAAAGAGCCCACTTTCACATTTTACATCCATATCAAGCTAACCAAATGCATGCATGAACTTAACAAGGTAAGATAGCTTCCAAACTTCAAGTTTCCAAGAGTGGATCATCACTTACTTTGGTTTGATGTTCAAGCAGAATTTTCAGCCCTCTTTTACCCCAGAAAAACCGTGATTTTCAGCCCTTGTTTGCAGCTCAAAATGATCCTCAAGTATTAAGCCAAGTGTGGTGCAAGTTTGGTTGGATTTGGAGATGATTTGGGGGTGGTTTGAGAGAGATTTGTGAGGTGAAATTTTGAAGCAATGGAGTTAGAGAGAGGGGAGGGCTGGTCGGCAATGAGGAGAGAGAAGAGGGAGTGTGATTTGATCCAAGTTAGCTTCCAAGAGAAGGTGAAATGAGTGGTGTAAATTCACCCAAAAGTCAACTCTCATTAGGGGCCGTTTGGTGCGATTACGGCTCTATTTTCTCGCGCGTTTGGTTCACTAGTGCACTAAACGTCCAATACATTTATATTCATGTAAGTATTATTCACTCTTAATTGTCTCGAAATAAGGGTCTAAGGTCCCTCAAATAAAGTCGCGCGTGTGAAAACGCGTACCGTCAAATTTAACGTTATAACGCTAAACTTCCGAGAAATTCTTATAACGATTGCACTATTAACTATCACTTGAGTATTTATTCATAAGATTACCTATTTTAGGACCATAGTACAAGTCTCCAATATTCCAAGCTTATTGTGCTACTACGCGGATAAAATCTCCAAGTACTATTCACTATTTTTACTAAACGCGCTCCAAGAAATTAATTTTCGAAACGAATCATTTTAAAAATATAACGAAGTTATATTACCATGTATTTAGGTCTAATAAGACTAGAAAATATTCCTTGGAATAAAAATCCAATTAAATAATTTATTAAGCCATAAATTAGACATAAAATAATAATTTTTGCGAGTCCTCACAGAGTTGGAGTTGATGTAGTGGAGAATGGAACCGGCAATATGGAAATGCTTGGATTTGAAGCTTGCCCAAGGAGGTTCCATGGCTGCATGGTTAATTTGAGATGGAGGAAGGCTAATTTGGTCTTTTAACATCTTGTCCGACCTCCCACTTAAGTCCTCATTCGTAAACTAATTCCAAAATTTTACCCCAAATGAATTTTGATAGCCTACCAGTATACTAATGTCGTTAAAATTCAATTATCGAAATTTTTACGTCCTAAGTGTAATTATAAAGGGTTTTGACCTAAAATCGATTTCGTCTTAATTCTAGGTTCCCGTTGACACTTAACATTATTAACGCTTAAAATTGGCTATCGGAATTCAAAGAATTAATATTAAAGTAGTAAAATAATCTACATCAAGAAATATTAATTTAACCTGGCAAAAATCAAATAATTTAATATTTTGTACAATTAAATTATTTGTAACATAAAAATTATTTTTTATTTTTATTTTTTTCATACTTATTTAAGAGCAAATAATAATAAAATTTATTAGAAACCTAAAATACAAATGCAATATGTATATATATATATATATATATATATTCAAGGTTCTCACACTTTATCGCACTCGTTGTGGCGACCCCACTTCCCCCTGAGGCGAACCAAAGGGTTGGCGGGCCGTCTGCCCAACTCTCGCCAGGACTCACGCACGCACACTAACCCCAAATCCTATCGAAGAATAGCCTAACTATTACAATGTCGCTTCCTTTCAAAATAAGTCAACATCTACCACATTAACTTCAGAGACAACAAGGAACTTAAAATCGCCAATCTATGGCCTTTAGACATCACACGCTCTAGAACCAAGGAATAAGGTCGTTCATATCTAGATATATCAATCCATAATTCACAAACACAAATATATTATCCAACCTCCGAAATAGGGTTTACACATTTTCCAGCTTCAAGCGGCAATCCAAAAACAAAAGTACAGAATTCAAGTTGAAACGCAATACAAGCCTACACAATAGCCATAATATTCGTTACATCCCATACGAGAAGAAAAGAAACATGAATAAGTCTCAGCGCTTTCAGTCTCCAGAACCTGTTAAGGAAAACAAATACGTGGGGTGAGCTAAAGCTCAGTGGTGCCCCAAAACATGCAGTCACATAAATCAAACAGCGGTTAATAATTTAAATCAAATCGAAACAGTCAGGAAAGCGTGTAACAACACAAGGTAGGATACAAGGGCTCTCAGGAGCCATTTTCCACGCTTGCTCAGATACCATCGTAGTTGACCCTCCGTCAACTTTCCCTACTTAATTTCCATGTAGATACTCTTATTTTAATCCTAACCCGTCACCGTTCATACCTCTGCTTTGGGCCCAAACTTCATCTACCGACGCAGTATACTCGAGATATACCCGTAATAAAATTTGTCGAGGGATTCACCCAACGACTTTATTGTAGATCGATTCAGATGTCGAGGGATTCACCCAACGACTCACTACAATTGGATTCAAGGGTTTTGTAGTTAGATTCAGATGTCGAGGGATTCACCCAGCGACTAACTACGTTTAGGACTTTATTGTAGATCGATTCAGATGTCGAGGGAATCACCCAACGACTCACTACAATTAGATTCAAGGGTTTTGTAGTTAGATTCAGATGTCGAGGGATTCACCCAGCGACGCAACTACATTTAGATTCATTAGAAAATGTGTCACACATGTCACCACTCGAACGGCTAGTGCGATAAAGTACACACTGCTCACTTCGATGGGTCAAAATCATTTATTGCATTTTGGCAATCATCACATAGCGAATTGATAAAGCGCTTAAACACATAACATAGAACAAGCAGGGACACTCACCAAGAGTGAAGTTCAGATATTGGATTGAGGATCGAGTTCCGCGTCCTCGTAAAATCCTAGAATATCAGAATTTAAGCCATAAGTCTTCTATTGGAACTTTTGGCTTGCACATGTAGAGTTTTCTAGCATATTGCTAGTTTACTTTTTCTCAAAATATTTTACTTGGAATCAAGCTTGTGAGAACCGTACAGTATTTCTTATAATAATCCTGGAATACTTTTTCTCGAAGAAAATACTATTATTATTTTCTTAAAATAAGTCGGCAAGATATTTAATATCAAGGCTAGCAGTATACCTTGAGAAAAAGTTCCTTTGAGGGGCGGTGCTTGCAAAATCTTTGCTAAGGCTTTAGGGTAAGGTCTATTGAAAAATGTTGCTAGAATGAGGTTTTTCTTTTCTTCTTGCCAAGCAGGTTTCTACGTTTAAAACCAAAGTGATCGAGTTCCACCTTTCAAATTTTCCTTAGTTCCGACTAGCCTTAAACGATTTATAAAGAAGGAAGGAATTTGGAACAAAACTAAGGTTTTGAGTCTGGGAGAATCATTTTCCCAAATTGATAAGGCTAGTCTAACTTAAGGAATAAAAGTCATGTTGCCCAAGTTTCTAAGACAAAAATAGTAGACACTATGTTTAGCAATACGATGCTAAATCTGTACCGTTCGAGACTTAAAGCAAAATACTTTTCATGTACTTCGTCAAGCGTTTACTTGGAGTCACAAGGTCGGTACAACTTCTCACATTTCCGATTCCAATCCAAAATCACATTTTCTCAATATTGCACAATTAGGATTTAAACAGCAATAACACTAGGGCTCGTAAATTCATAGCCCTGTGTTCCAACCAATTTATATCTAAGCATTAGCAGGAAAATTTACCAAGGCTTCGTCAATACTTAGCACTTGGTAATCAGTACTTATATCAACTCACAGTTTCACAAAATAGTAGCACAGATTTCCAAACAATTTCAGCAATTCAGTTATCCATGCAGGATGGGAATTCATAGAGCCCACCTTCAATAAATTTTCAATAAATCAACCAAGACTTCATCAATCCTTAGCACTTGGTTTCAGCAACCCAATATAAGCAAATAGAATAGAAGTGAAGTCCCAAGACGTTCCAGCAGTTAATTTCCGTCATCCAGTAGTACTTTATAAAAGAAATCATTTCACTGGCTAAGGGCTTCATCAATCATTGGCCCTTAGCACTCAACCAGTAATTCCTGTGACCACCAAGCTAACATATCAAATATCTAAAACCGCTAACAGTTATTTAGACCCAATGATCACGTTGTCACCCCAAAATCCAAGGCATGACCATCTCAAGGTATTATAAAGCAAATTCAGAAACAATACAATTTTTTTTCCACAGCTCCAAGATATATAAAGTAATCCACACGTACTGCTTTATCAAACATGACCAAGGCTGGAAAATTTCCAGCTTATCTCATAACTGCACTTCACTTAATTCGAAAACGAATTCCCAAGATATCAAATGATTTATTGCCAAACAGATTTCACAGACTACTTGTGCATTTAGTCATGCATTTCGTGTTCCTAACAACTTAGGGAAATAAATTCTAGAGTCAAGCCGGGAATTCTGGTTCTTAAACAAATTCGAGCAATAGAGCTAAACTTCCCAAAATTTTCAAAAAATCTGCTTAGTCCACTACGGATGAATCTTGCGTGAAGGAAATTTTCTGTTTTTACTTCATTTACTTGGGTGAAGTAGGCTATTAAGCTCTCTCATTCCCATGCAATGACTTAGCTAAACAATGCAAGATTTCCATTCAGAAGTTGGAGTTAAACCACTGTTACAATCTTTAAAGTTTCCATGTTCAAGCTATATGTCATTCACAAGGAAATTCCAGCAATAGCAATGATTCCAAAACAGAATTTCTTTGATTAAAACAGGATTTTCGGTACTCTATTATTTCCTTATTTGTTAATCTCATCAGTTGAGGTCTTTCAATTTTACTCCATGATTACTAATGCACAAATTCTGAATTTATTAGCTATCAAGTCAGTCCAGAAAATTCAGCTTGGCAGCTACAACAAGACATCCGTATATCTAAAAGAAATTCTGTTTTCACCTTCTTAAATTCCAGATTAAACCAGGCCCAATTATTCTTATGCATGACACTTAATTAATTACATGCAGAGTCTAATCCTTGATATTAGCTATGTAATGATGGTTATAACTCATCTCACAAAATCAAAACCAATTTAGACTGCAAAAATCGAAGTAAGCTCACGGAAATTTCTCTATTATTATGAAACAGAAATTCTTTTCAGAATTAAAATAAAATCCCATCCGGATGCCTTAACCTCCCCATGCAAGCTCTTATAAGACTTGAACTTATGGTTTTTAATTGGTTAAACAATTAATCACCTCAGATTGTCGCATAAATTCGGAAGTGAAACTACCAACCCAAGCAAGCTCCTCGGCAGAAAATTCTTCAATCAAAACAGAATTTCCTTAAGCTTCTCAATGTGACATCCGAACACTTAGATTATCATGCAGGACCGTGGTCATCATGTTTAGAGGTAAGTGACCGCATATAAGAGTTCAGAACACCACGGGAAAAATTTAGAACTGCAAATTTAATTCGGCTACTTCGGCAGACTGCATAAACCAAAAGAAAGAAATTCCAGCAGCCTTGCACTTAGTTTTTCAGGATTTTTCTTTGAATTAAACGTGGATTTAGATGCTCAAAATTAACATGCAAAAGCTTAGCCTCAGATTATCATTCTTAGTGCAGACATTGATTTCCAAAAACGGCATCATCCAGTAAAAAAAAATCCCAAAGCTAATCGATCATCCACGGAGGCTTAAGGAACCAGATTTTGAGTTCAATAAAAATTTTCTAGCTAATCCCAGCTCACTCGACCAGAGCAGAGCTTAAACAATCCTTAACACCATAATAGATGGAGCTTAGAAGTCACCTCACAGCAAGTTAAGGTGTCGGTCAGAAAGTTAGAGAAGTTTCCTTCCTCTCGGCTCTCACACACGAAGCAGGATTTGGTTGCAGCTGGTGGTTGTTGGTTTTACGAAGATGGTGATGGTCAGCAGCTCCTACGGCTTCCACTAGCTCTCCCCTTCCTCTCCTCTAGCTCGCGAACAGGAATGGGAGGTATTGCAGCTCGGTCTCTTCCTCTCTACTCTTGGCGATACAAACAAAGTGAAAGCAGAATGCAATCTGCGGTAGAGGTGAGCAGAGGTTATGGCTGATGATGTGGGTGGTGCTGCGGTTTTGGAGGGTGGTTGAGTGTTGGCTGGGCTTGAGTACGGCAGTGGTGAAAGTTGTGGTTGGCCAGGCTTGGGCGGTGGTGTGTGGCAGTGGTGAAATGAGGGATTGGCCGGCAGGTTTGGTGGAGCTTCGGTTGGCCAGCTTGGATGGCTGGTGATCATGGTGTCCGGGGGCTGTTTGGTTGAGCAGGGAATGGTTGTGGCCGTGAGTGGTATTTGGTGAAATGGTGAGGGTGTTTTAGTCTTTCTACTAATCCTCCAATTAGCCACTCCGGTCCTTGGTCCTAATTAAGCTCCAAAACTTGTCCCCAAATTGCTTTGAACGCCTAATAGAATTGCTAGTCTTACAAGACTATGATTATTGGAAACTTAGGTTTTGAATATAATTATAGAACTTGTATTAAATTAAATCTAGAAATTTATTAATTGCCAATTAGTATTAAGCTTCCTATAATAATCTTGGTTGGTTAATTAAACTATTAAGATCAAGTTTGACCAATTATAAAAACATCTAACATTTGTGTTAATACAAGAAGAAATTTAATCTAGCTCTACAAGTCTTAGCTTAGATTAGCGAAATCAAGGGATTCATTACTTAGGAAATTATATAAACTTCCACGTAAACATGTTTTACGTAATTAATTGCCAACAAATCAAAGTAGTATTAGAAAATATTAAAGAGCAAATAAAATGCAATTGACACATGAAATATTATTTATATAAGCATTTTCAGGGTTCTCACATCCTCCCCTCCTTACAAGAATTTTGTCCTCAAAATTCATACTTTCTAATGAAATAAATCAGGATACTTTTTCTGCATTTCCTCTTCTAATTCCCAAGTTGCTTCTTCAAGCCCATGATTCTTCCACAAAATCTTTACCAGAGGAATTTTCTTATTTCTAAGCTCTTTTATTTCTCTTTCCAGAATCCTGACCGGTCCTTCTTCATATGTTAACGCCTCATCCACTTCAATCTCTTCTAGTGGCAACACGTGACTTGGATCAGAATAGTATTTCCTAAGCATGGATACATGGAATACATCGTGGATCTTAGCCATGCTTGCAGGCAATTTCAGCTGGTATGCTACATTCCCAACTTTCTTCAAAATTTCAAAAGGTCCGATATACCTTGGCTTCAGTTTCTTACCTTTTTTAGATACTACTCCGCTCTTCAAGGGTTTAACTCTTAGGAAAACCTTGTCCCCTATTTCAAACTCCAAATCTTTCCTCCTTGTGTCGGCGTAGCTCTTTTGTCTACTTTGGGCAATTTGAAGCCTTTCTCTAATTAGCTTCACCTTCTCCTGGGCTTCTTCTATCCAAGGTATGGCTGTAGGGTCTATAATCTTCTTTTCTCCAACTTCATCCCAATGAATCGGAGATCGACACCTTCTCCCGTACAAAGCTTCATAAGGTGCCATTTGAATCGAAGCCTGATAGCTATTATTATATGCAAATTCTACCAAGGTCATATATTTACTCCATTTACCTCCAAAATCCAATATACACGATCTCAGTAGGTCCTCCAAAGTTTGGATTGTCCTTTCCGACTGCCCGTCGGTTTGGGGATGGTACGCAGTACTAAATTTCAACTTGGTCCCCAAAGACTCTTGAAATTTCTGCCAAAAACGCGAGACAAATCTTGGATCTCGGTCGGACACGATACTTACTGGAATACCATGTAGCCTCAGGATCTCTTCTGTGTACAACTTGACCAATTTCTCCAATGAAAAACTCATGCTCACAGGTAGGAAATGTGCAGACTTAGTGAGTCGATCGACTATTACCCAAATTGCATCAAATCCTTTTTGACTTTTAGGCAGTCCCGTTACAAAATCCATGGTGATGTGTTCCCATTTCCATTCAGGGATTTCTAACGGTTGCAACAAACCAGAGGGCTTCTGATGCTCTGCTTTTACTTGTTGACAAGTTAAACATTTCTGTACATACTCTGCCACATCCTTTTTCAAACCTTCCCACCAATATAAACTCTTCACATCGTGATACATCTTGGTCACCCCTGGATGTATAGTATACTTTGATCGATGTGATTCTTCCAAAATTTCTTTTCTGATCTCTTCATCTGTCGGAATCACAATACGATCTCGGAACCTCAATACACCTTCAGACCCTATTTTAAAATCTAGGATTTCCCCTTTCTGCACTTTCTCCAAATTCTTTTGAATTATAGGGTCCGTTTTCTGGGCCTCCTTAATACGCTCTAACAATGATGACTTCAATGATAAATTCCCAAATAATATTCTCAATTTCTCCAAGCGAGGGTTCCAACTAGTAACTTCTTCCAGCATGTCCCACTCCTTAATCATTAACCCTGCTATTTGGGCCTTTCTACTTAAAGCGTCAGCTACCACATTTGCTTTTCCTGGATGGTAGTTGATCGAACAATCATAATCTTCCAAAAATTCTACCCATCGCCTTTGTCTCAAATTCAGTTCCTTTTGGGAGAACAAATACTTGAGGCTCTTATGATCTGTAAAAACCTCAAAAGTCACGCCATACAAGTAGTGTCTCCATTTCTTTAAGGCGAAAATCACTGCTGCTAACTCTAGGTCATGAGTTGGGTAGTTCTGTTCATGAGGCTTCAATCTCCTGGAAGCATAAGCAATTACTTTACCCTTTTGCATTAAAACACATCCGAGACCTTCTCCAGAGGCATCGGAGTACACGGCATAACCTTCGTCTCCATCAGGTAACACCAAAACAGGAGCGGATGTTAAACGCCTCTTTAACTCCTGAAAACTTGACTCGCATTTTGGAGTCCAGATAAACTTATTTCCTTTCTTGGTTAACTCGGTCATAGGTCCTGCAATCTTCGAAAAATCCTGGATAAATCGCCTATAATAACCTGCTAAACCCAAGAAACTTCTGATTTCAGTTGGAGTTTCTGGCCGCTTCCAATTCATAACGGCTTCAACTTTTGCCGGATCCACGGCAATTCCATCTTTGGAAACCTTATGCCCTAAAAAGGAAATCTCCTCTAACCAAAACTCGCACTTGCTGAATTTTGCATACAACTTATGCTCTCTTAGTATCTGCAATACTATCTCCAAGTGCTTAACGTGTTCCTCCTGGGTCTTGGAGTATATCAAAATATCATCTATGAAAACTACTACAAATTGGTCCAGGTATTTCTTAAAAATTCTCTGCATTAAATCCATAAATGCAGCTGGTGCATTAGTTAAACCAAAAGGCATGACTGCGAACTCAAAATGTCCATATCTTGTACTAAAAGCAGTCTTGGGTATGTCTTCCTTCTTAATCTTCAGCTGGTAATACCCTTGCCTTAAATCCAACTTAGAGAAGACCGCTGATCCTTGCAGTTGGTCGAACAAACTATCAATCAACGGTAGAGGGTATTTATTCTTAATAGTAACCTCATTTAACCCTCGGTAATCGATACATAGCCTCAAACTCCCGTCCTTTTTCTTAACAAATAGAACGGGCGCTCCCCATGGTGAGTCACTTTCCTTCACGAAACCTTTCTCCAACAGGTCTTGTAACTGGATTTTCAACTCTTTAAGCTCGGCAGGAGCCATTCGGTACGGAGTCTTAGAAATTGGAGCCGTTCCAGGCACCAAGTCGATCTTAAACTCTACCTCTCTCTCTGGTGGTAAAGTCATTAATTCTTCAGGAAAGACGTCCGGAAAATCCCGTACTACGGGTACATCCTCTAATTTTACTTGATTACTGGGAGTATTAATCAAGAAGGCTATGAAACCTTGAGCTCCTTTAGATAACATTTTCCTTGCCCGTATTCCCGAGACCATAGCAGAAGATGCTAACCTACCTTTGACATCTAACCTCAGGGTTGCTTCTCCAGGTATACAAAATTCCACTATTTTTTCTCGGCAGTCAAGCTTGGCATGATGGTGACCTAGGAAATCCATTCCTATGATAACATCGTAACCTTTTATATCCAAACTGATCAGATCCACTAACATTTTTCGCTCTCCAACCCAGAATTCGCAATTCCTATAAGTCAAGCTAGTGATTACCTTCTTATTACCCATTGGTGTCCTAATTTCAAGATCGTAGGGTAATCTAACAGGTTGTACTTCTATTCCAAACATAAAAGATGGATTTACAAATGAATGCGTTGCACCAGGGTCAATTAACACTTTAGCTAATCTATGAAAAATGGGAAGTGTACCTTCCACAACTTCCGAGGAATCAGGTACGGGTTGATCATCTATAGCATATACTCTGGCAGGAACTGTTGGCCGGCTTCCTCCAGAAGTGTTTGGTCTAGCTTTCTGAGGAGTCCCTTCCTGCATCTTTGGACATCCCGAGATTTGGTGCTCACTACTTCCACATCTTAAGCACATTCCTTGCTTCTTCCAGCAACTATCCATTGAATGACCAGGTTTCTTGCAATAAGCACATGTCACTTGAGGAACTATTGCTCTACCCCTTGCGGCCGATTCCTAGGTTGTCCTCTTCCAATTGGTCCCCTCTAGCTCCAATATTTCGTCCTCCTGCATTCCTGGCCCCGTTTCCTCTTGCTTGGGCGCCTCTTGGTGCTCCAGAACTATTCACTCCACTAGTTCCTCGGCCCACTTTGGCCGGTGGAGCATTTCCAAAAGTCGGCTCCCGACTACTGCTAGGAGCAAATCTTTTCTTGGACTGAAAAGACTTCACTTGAGCTCTGGCTACTTCGACTCGCTGCGCTCTTTCAACAGCCTCAGCGAAGGTATCTATCCTTACAACAGCTAAACTTTCCTGTAGTTCTACATTCAAACCCTGCACAAACCTCCGAACACGCCTTTGCTCGGTGGCTATCAGCTCAGGGGCAAAGCGTGACAGCTTTGTGAACTGGACTTCATATTCGGCGACACTCATCGCCCCTTGTTTGCATCTAATGAAATCATCCTCTCTCTTCTCCTGAATGAGAGGTGGAAGGAATTTGGCATTGAACTCCCTTGTGAAGTTCGCCCAAGTCCTTGGCGTATGGTTAGTCTCCCAGGTAACCTTTACCAGGTTCCACCAGGAGCGGGCAGCTCCCTCAAACTGAAAGGTAGCAAAAGTCACTTTTCGCTCCTCGGTATAGTTCAAAGCGGCGAAAATCTCAGTGATTCTCTCCCACCAGCCTTCGGCCACTTCCGGCTCGGGTCCTCCATAAAATTTGGGAGGTCCAAATTTCAGAAATCTTTCCAGTGCCCGATCATCGGAGTCAACTGGGCCTCCTGGTTGATGCGCTGGTTCAGTGGTTTGGCGATCAGTCAATCGCTCGAGAACTTCAGTAATACGGTCAATTGCGGTGGCCACCCGGTCTCCGGCCACGCCTTCCTGCCCTTGGTCTTGTTCGACCTCGGGTTCCCCATCACCACCCGCTTCCGGGTGTTGTCTAGTGGGTCTTCCCCGGCTTCTTCCTATTACTTGGCGATCCATGTTCTAAATATGCCTATTACGGATGGATAGGTCAATTAGGCAAAAGTATTATTTATTTATGATTATTACCATTCTTTTTGGTAAATAAAATCAATATGGAAATAGAGAAAAGATAACGAAAACGCTTAACATATAATTCCACAGAGAAGTCATACAAATAACAAGTTGGGACGTTTCCAAAAGTAAGGCACATCGACTAACACAAATACATACAGGTAATCCCTTATACAAAAATTAGGGATATTGTGCCTCAAAGGTAAGTCATCCACCTAGACAAAACTTGATGACATAACTAATGTCCCTTGCCTAGCCTTCTATATCTAGTGTAACCAGGTGAGTCCTAATCTAACCCTGAGCAGGGCTATCAGGAGCAACGTCCTCCTCCGGATCCTCCTCCGGGTCCTCCTCTGGATCCTCCTCCGGATCCTCCTCTATCCCTGCCTGCTCACCACCCTGAATAAAGCTAGTGGCCTCATCCATCATCATCGCAGCATCAGCCCTGATGCCTGCGCTCCTCTCACGCATTCTCTCTGCTAATCGAGTCGCCCTAGCCTTTTGCCGCTCTATCTCCAGGCGAGCAGCCTCCAGTAGATGATGCTCAGCAGTGAGCCTAACCTCTAAATCAGCTATGCGGTCAAACTGAGTATCCACCATTATACCCAGCTCCTCCACGTCCTGGATCAGGATGGAGTTAGCGTCCCTCAAGTGGTGGCGCTCATCGTCTAAGGATAACACTAGCTCATTGGGATACGCGTACATGGCTCGGCACTGGCACCTAGGGTGCCTGTCAGCAGGTGAGTAACGTATATGAGCTCCTCCACCTCGTGGCCTGTAAGAGATGGATCTAAGCGGCTCCGCATGTCCATTAGCCGCACTACCCCCGTTAGCATGTCCGTTTCCATTTTCCATACCTACAAAATGATCAAAACTTAAAGGTTAGAACTTAAATAGCCAATTGGATCGGATATCACTTAACGTATAACTAAGGTCTCCATTCTTATTTCTAGAGAGGATTAGGGTTTCTAACACATCTATTAAGTCTCTTGAATAACTTTTCAAACCTAGGCTCTGATACCACCTGTGGCGACCCCACTTCCCCCTGAGGCGAACCAAAGGGTTGGCGGGCCGTCTGCCCAGCTCTCGCCAGGACTCACGCACGCACACTAACCCCAAATCCTATCGAAGAATAGCCTAACTATTACAATGTCGCTTCCTTTCAAAATAAGTCAACATCTACCACATTAACTTCAGAGACAACAAGGAACTTAAAATCGCCAATCTATGGCCTTTAGACATCACACGCTCTAGAACCAAGGAATAAGGTCGTTCATATCTAGATATATCAATCCATAATTCACAAACACAAATATATTATCCAACCTCCGAAATAGGGTTTACACATTTTCCAGCTTCAAGCGGCAATCCAAAAACAAAAGTACAGAATTCAAGTTGAAACGCAATACAAGCCTACACAATAGCCATAATATTCGTTACATCCCATACGAGAAGAAAAGAAACATGAATAAGTCTCAGCGCTTTCAGTCTCCAGAACCTGTTAAGGAAAACAAATACGTGGGGTGAGCTAAAGCTCAGTGGTGCCCCAAAACATGCAGTCACATAAATCAAACAGCGGTTAATAATTTAAATCAAATCGAAACAGTCAGGAAAGCGTGTAACAACACAAGGTAGGATACAAGGGCTCTCAGGAGCCATTTTCCACGCTTGCTCAGATACCATCGTAGTTGACCCTCCGTCAACTTTCCCTACTTAATTTCCATGTAGATACTCTTATTTTAATCCTAACCCGTCACCGTTCATACCTCTGCTTTGGGCCCAAACTTCATCTACCGACGCAGTATACTCGAGATATACCCGTAATAAAATTTGTCGAGGGATTCACCCAACGACTTTATTGTAGATCGATTCAGATGTCGAGGGATTCACCCAACGACTCACTACAATTGGATTCAAGGGTTTTGTAGTTAGATTCAGATGTCGAGGGATTCACCCAGCGACTAACTACGTTTAGGACTTTATTGTAGATCGATTCAGATGTCGAGGGAATCACCCAACGACTCACTACAATTAGATTCAAGGGTTTTGTAGTTAGATTCAGATGTCGAGGGATTCACCCAGCGACGCAACTACATTTAGATTCATTAGAAAATGTGTCACACATGTCACCACTCGAACGGCTAGTGCGATAAAGTACACACTGCTCACTTCGATGGGTCAAATCATTTATTGCATTTTGGCAATCATCACATAGCGAATTGATAAAGCGCTTAAACACATAACATAGAACAAGCAGGGACACTCACCAAGAGTGAAGTTCAGATATTGGATTGAGGATCGAGTTCCGCGTCCTCGTAAAATCCTAGAATATCAGAATTTAAGCCATAAGTCTTCTATTGGAACTTTTGGCTTGCACATGTAGAGTTTCTAGCATATTGCTAGTTTACTTTTTCTCAAAATATTTTACTTGGAATCAAGCTTGTGAGAACCGTACAGTATTTCTTATAATAATCCTGGAATACTTTTCCTCGAAGAAAATACTATTATTATTTTCTTAAAATAAGTCGGCAAGATATTTAATATCAAGGCTAGCAGTATACCTTGAGAAAAAGTTCCTTTGAGTGGCGGTGCTTGCAAAATCTTTGCTAAGGCTTTAGGGTAAGGTCTATTGAAAAATGTTGCTAGAATGAGGTTTTTCTTTTCTTCTTGCCAAGCAGGTTTCTACGTTTAAAACCAAAGTGATCGAGTTCCACCTTTCAAATTTTCCTTAGTTCCGACTAGCCTTAAACGATTTATAAAGAAGGAAGGAATTTGGAACAAAACTAAGGTTTTGAGTCTGGGAGAATCATTTTCCCAAATTGATAAGGCTAGTCTAACTTAAGGAATAAAAGTCATGTTGCCCAAGTTTCTAAGACAAAAATAGTAGACACTATGTTTAGCAATACGATGCTAAATCTGTACCGTTCGAGACTTAAAGCAAAATACTTTTCATGTACTTCGTCAAGCGTTTACTTGGAGTCACAAGGTCGGTACAACTTCTCACATTTCCGATTCCAATCCAAAATCACATTTTCTCAATATTGCACAATTAGGATTTAAACAGCAATAACACTAGGGCTCGTAAATTCATAGCCCTGTGTTCCAACAATTTATATCTAAGCATTAGCAGGAAAATTTACCAAGGCTTCGTCAATACTTAGCACTTGGTAATCAGTACTTATATCAACTCACAGTTTCACAAAATAGTAGCACAGATTTCCAAACAATTTCAGCAATTCAGTTATCCATGCAGGATGGGAATTCATAGAGCCCACCTTCAATAAATTTTCAATAAATCAACCAAGACTTCATCAATCCTTAGCACTTGGTTTCAGCAACCCAATATAAGCAAATAGAATAGAAGTGAAGTCCCAAGACGTTCCAGCAGTTAATTTCCGTCATCCAGTAGTACTTTATAAAAGAAATCATTTCACTGGCTAAGGGCTTCATCAATCATTGGCCCTTAGCACTCAACCAGTAATTCCTGTGACCACCAAGCTAACATATCAAATATCTAAAACCGCTAACAGTTATTTAGACCCAATGATCACGTTGTCACCCCAAAATCCAAGGCATGACCATCTCAAGGTATTATAAAGCAAATTCAGAAACAATACAATTTTTTTCCACAGCTCCAAGATATATAAAGTAATCCACACGTACTGCTTTATCAAACATGACCAAGGCTGGAAAATTTCCAGCTTATCTCATAACTGCACTTCACTTAATTCGAAAACGAATTCCCAAGATATCAAATGATTTATTGCCAAACAGATTTCACAGACTACTTGTGCATTTAGTCATGCATTTCGTGTTCCTAACAACTTAGGGAAATAAATTCTAGAGTCAAGCCGGGAATTCTGGTTCTTAAACAAATTCGAGCAATAGAGCTAAACTTCCCAAAATTTTCAAAAATCTGCTTAGTCCACTACGGATGAATCTTGCGTGAAGGAAATTTTCTGTTTTTACTTCATTTACTTGGGTGAAGTAGGCTATTAAGCTCTCTCATTCCCATGCAATGACTTAGCTAAACAATGCAAGATTTCCATTCAGAAGTTGGAGTTAAACCACTGTTACAATCTTTAAAGTTTCCATGTTCAAGCTATATGTCATTCACAAGGAAATTCCAGCAATAGCAATGATTCCAAAACAGAATTTCTTTGATTAAAACAGGATTTTCGGTACTCTATTATTTCCTTATTTGTTAATCTCATCAGTTGAGGTCTTTCAATTTTACTCCATGATTACTAATGCACAAATTCTGAATTTATTAGCTATCAAGTCAGTCCAGAAAATTCAGCTTGGCAGCTACAACAAGACATCCGTATATCTAAAAGAAATTCTGTTTTCACCTTCTTAAATTCCAGATTAAACCAGGCCCAATTATTCTTATGCATGACACTTAATTAATTACATGCAGAGTCTAATCCTTGATATTAGCTATGTAATGATGGTTATAACTCATCTCACAAAATCAAAACCAATTTAGACTGCAAAAATCGAAGTAAGCTCACGGAAATTTCTCTATTATTATGAAACAGAAATTCTTTTCAGAATTAAAATAAAATCCCATCCGGATGCCTTAACCTCCCCATGCAAGCTCTTATAAGACTTGAACTTATGGTTTTTAATTGGTTAAACAATTAATCACCTCAGATTGTCGCATAAATTCGGAAGTGAAACTACCAACCCAAGCAAGCTCCTCGGCAGAAAATTCTTCAATCAAAACAGAATTTCCTTAAGCTTCTCAATGTGACATCCGAACACTTAGATTATCATGCAGGACCGTGGTCATCATGTTTAGAGGTAAGTGACCGCATATAAGAGTTCAGAACACCACGGGAAAAATTTAGAACTGCAAATTTAATTCGGCTACTTCGGCAGACTGCATAAACCAAAAGAAAGAAATTCCAGCAGCCTTGCACTTAGTTTTTCAGGATTTTTCTTTGAATTAAACGTGGATTTAGATGCTCAAAATTAACATGCAAAAGCTTAGCCTCAGATTATCATTCTTAGTGCAGACATTGATTTCCAAAAACGGCATCATCCAGTAAAAAAAAATCCCAAAGCTAATCGATCATCCACGGAGGCTTAAGGAACCAGATTTTGAGTTCAATAAAAATTTTCTAGCTAATCCCAGCTCACTCGACCAGAGCAGAGCTTAAACAATCCTTAACACCATAATAGATGGAGCTTAGAAGTCACCTCACAGCAAGTTAAGGTGTCGGTCAGAAAGTTAGAGAAGTTTCCTTCCTCTCGGCTCTCACACACGAAGCAGGATTTGGTTGCAGCTGGTGGTTGTTGGTTTTACGAAGATGGTGATGGTCAGCAGCTCCTACGGCTTCCACTAGCTCTCCCCTTCCTCTCCTCTAGCTCGCGAACAGGAATGGGAGGTATTGCAGCTCGGTCTCTTCCTCTCTACTCTTGGCGATACAAACAAAGTGAAAGCAGAATGCAATCTGCGGTAGAGGTGAGCAGAGGTTATGGCTGATGATGTGGGTGGTGCTGCGGTTTTGGAGGGTGGTTGAGTGTTGGCTGGGCTTGAGTACGGCAGTGGTGAAAGTTGTGGTTGGCCAGGCTTGGGCGGTGGTGTGTGGCAGTGGTGAAATGAGGGATTGGCCGGCAGGTTTGGTGGAGCTTCGGTTGGCCAGCTTGGATGGCTGGTGATCATGGTGTCCGGGGGCTGTTTGGTTGAGCAGGGAATGGTTGTGGCCGTGAGTGGTATTTGGTGAAATGGTGAGGGTGTTTTAGTCTTTCTACTAATCCTCCAATTAGCCACTCCGGTCCTTGGTCCTAATTAAGCTCCAAAACTTGTCCCCAAATTGCTTTGAACGCCTAATAGAATTGCTAGTCTTACAAGACTATGATTATTGGAAACTTAGGTTTTGAATATAATTATAGAACTTGTATTAAATTAAATCTAGAAATTTATTAATTGCCAATTAGTATTAAGCTTCCTATAATAATCTTGGTTGGTTAGTTAAACTATTAAGATCAAGTTTGACCAATTATAAAAACATCTAACATTTGTGTTAATACAAGAAGAAATTTAATCTAGCTCTACAAGTCTTAGCTTAGATTAGCGAAATCAAGGGATTCATTACTTAGGAAATTATATAAACTTCCACGTAAACATGTTTTACGTAATTAATTGCCAACAAATCAAAGTAGTATTAGAAAATATTAAAGACTTATACATGAGATAAGAATTACAGGTTTCAGTTTTAATGCAATTGGAGAAAAGGTAACGGGAAAAAAAAAAAAACCAAAATCAAACCTTGGCGCCTTAGGAAATATTTTGTAGTTCTTTTTTCTTTATAACTCAACTACTGGAAACTGAAAGGGTAGTTGGAAACAATTGCTTAGTTATTATAAGCAAATTAATTATTTTGATCTGCACTGTTTTTACGAAATTCATAAGTAGGAAAGGCCGTAGGAACTTAGAATAATGAATAGTGCAGTAGCAATAAAATGCCAAGAATTATTTTACTTCCAATAATCTAATCTTTTTTTTTATTTCGCCAATAACTCGGGATTTAATCCCATGGGAGAATGTTTAAAACCTTTCGCCTGTAAATTCAATGAATGAATTTTACCTCTCGATTGGTTTTGTAATCGGATCAATATCGAGAATAATAATTATCTTGAGCTTATTCAAATTAAATTTCCGTCGTGAAAAGTCCAAACTCGATCTTTGAGCCATTTTTTACTAACATCAAGTAGTCTAAAATCTTTATTACTAACATCACGAACCGATCGGGACTGATGGTCGGTGATACATTTTTTTGCACTTCTACTTCTTTTCAAGTAACAAGAGGAGGTTTCTTTTTGTTTACCCCACTCAGAATTATCTTCAAAACGATTTCTTCTTTCTGTTTTTCAAAGTTGGAATCACTAATGTGTGGGAGTGATTCGATATACGAAGGATTTTCATCACAAATTTGAACTATTTTTAAATTTTGATATGATTAAAATCAATGTAATATACTCCGAAAATATGAAAGATAGAACTCGAGTTGAAGGGCCTTACACATTGGAGATTGAACCATTGAAAGCTCCGACTCGGAATTTAATGTTCCATTCCATATGGAAGCCAAGCTTTGAAAGAAAGGCTGGGAAGGCTATATATGATATGTATGCTCAGTTTCAGGCAAAAACCTTAGCCAAACAAACCTTCGCCACATACAACTTGTTAACCCCCAATGGTCTTGTAAGACACAGGAGATGGAAAAACAGGAAAAAATTGTAAAAGGTCCAAGATAAGGTCAATCAACTTATAACTAGTTATATTAAGCATTCAAATGATATAGTCCACTGGGCTCTTGTTGGATGGGAACACTGCGTAACGAGTCCTTCTGGTTGGGAAAAATTCTCAACCATCTCGCAGTGCGAGGCATATCCAAAATCTGTTGTCATTATTGTCTCGCTGAACTGCTTTGTTGCTTGGTGGACATTGGACCACTAAAAAGAAAAACAAAAATGTACACGTAACTTGCTTCCCAATATTCTGCAATGCAAACTTTTCAAAGAAAACTGAAAAAGCTAGTTTAGTCCAATCATTAGAGAAAGATGATTACCACTTTAAATTTGAGTTTCTTGCACTATTAGCCGCTGGTCAATTCTAAGGCGACTGTGTCTTCACGTTGCTGCTTGGCACCAATCTTCCGCGGTTTTCCGAATCTTGTTATTCCGCTTCCTCTTGCTTGCAGCGTATATGTACTTTTCATGTTTATTTATTTATAAAAAAATATAATTTCATCATTGAGATACAGCAATAATGGTAGGGGAACAATCATCAGACATGTTTACAAAAACAAACAACAACAAAATTTTCTTATGACTTACATACATAACACATCCAGATTTGAGAAAATAACGAACTATTATTTACATAAGAAATCTCAATCTATTTCAAAATGATATCAATCTCTTTGAAACCCAACTTAAAGAAAACATCTGGCATGTCTTCTCTTACTTGATTTACTGTCAACTGTTTTGGAAATTCGTTACGTCAAGTTGAGATCTCAGAAATTTCAAAATCTATTAGAAACAACTTTGAAACTTGACAAAGGAAAAAAAAAACGTAAACTACAAGAAAATTCTCAACTGAAAAATCCAAAGAGAAGGATTCTCTGATCACTGTTAAAAAATATACCCTTTAAAAAAAACTCTAGCGAGTTAAAAGAGTCTCTTATTAAGAAAACCCTAAATACAAGAAACTCTTCACTCTCAGAAAAACCACTTTAGCCAGATTCTTTCACTAGGAAATCCTAGAAAAGTATACGCGAATTCTTAGAAGAGAAGGGATTTGTTGCTTTAGAATATTGAATGGCTAGAAGCGTGCGTAACACTTTTCATGGAGAGAAGGGATTTATGCTGTTTTTAGAATATTGAAGGCTTAGAAAGGGATGAGGGGCAGGAACGATCATTCAAAAGGACAGCTCCCTGAGCTGATTCACGGCCAGGTTTTGATCAAAAAAAATGTGCGGTCCATATCACTCTCTTGTATCTCAATTTCACAATACGTGTGGGACCCACAAAATTTTTGTACTTAAAGTTACACGTATGTGCAAATAAAGTACGTCATGTGCAAATAAAATTATATAGTGTGTAATGCACAAAATCGTCTGCAACCGTTTCCTGCCCCTTGTCCGAAAGAAAGGTCATGAATCCTGGCTTTTGTGGAGCAACCACTCTTCCTGTCTTAAGGTGGTCAAGGATCTTTATCGGTCCGTTTCTAAATTCAGTTTCGGAGTTTATCCTATCCAAAATTGAGCAATTAAAAATGTCAATTTGTTGGGTAGGAAGCTACGTGTGCACATTTTTTTTACGGTTAAAAATTTTAAAAAAAAAGGGAAAATCCTACTCTGAGCCACAATTTTATAAAATAGAAAATTAAATTAAAATGAAAGTCCCAAACTCTCCTTGATTTTTAGACCATCATCATATTTGTGTCTTATGCAATAGCATGTCATATTTTAAAATCATTTTTTCCTTGAGTAGGACTCTAAAATTCAAGCGTGACACAAAGTTAAAACTAGTGCTGCAATTGGATAGGGTATTGTTTGAAATATTATTAGGAATAATTACTGTAGCCACTTTTTGTTGATTGTGATGTATGTGAGATTAAAAAAGGATAATTGGGGAAGATAAAAAACTTGTTATTGAAAATTATAATTGGTGATTGTCAGCAAAATAGTTGACCCAAATAATCTACTGCCCAAACAACCATCTAAATACCACATCTATTTAGTTGCCACCAAAATTTTAATTTTCCAGTTCGCTAAAAAATGCTTTTTGCAAACACAAAAGTACCAAGTACGTTGAAATAAATTAAACAAGTGTTTCGTGGGGGCAAAGTCGCAGCAATGAGATCCGGGAAAATGTTTCCCACCGAAACAAAAAGTACAGGCGCTGGGAAAAAAGGTCGTGTTGCTCCCAGTTCCCAGATACCCAGAATTGCACTCGTAACCCTATCGGGCCTATATTAGCCAAAGCAAAAGTGAGTGAGTATGAAATAAAATAAACTTTTGAGGACTCCTTAGGATTCCCGAAAATACGTGCAGACAGTTTGGGGAACTCTGGACTCCCTCCAATCATGCTGACCACCCTGCAGGCTTTTTTGAGGCTTTTTTTGGCAATCATTGAGAATGGACAGCGTTTGTGAAGTGAAAAAAATGTCCATTACGTATGTTATTTTGC